>CM024688.1:23566247-24166247 GCA_014182735.1 Corymbia maculata | reverse complement strand
CGTCCACATTACTAATTTTCGGTAAAAATCCATCAGAATGAATATATTGACAAATTGTCAAAAAATTTAGGACTTAATTCATTTTTCTTTAGCTGATTTGGTTACTATTTTCATTTTCTTACTTTCCTCTCATTTTTTAGGAGCTTTTCTCTTATATTTAGTCTAGATTAGAGGTTTCTCTCTCGTTTCAAAAAAGTTTCTGTCTTGATCTGGTTTAGATTTTGGATTTTTTGTGTGTGCATGATTTTGAGGTTTCACTTCCCCTGGGTTTTGTTAGTGCATAAGTCTACTTTTGAAGGAGGTCATGGGAGCTTTGTAAAGGTTTCGTTCTCACTAGAGACATATTTATGCGTACTCAATCTTATTACTCTGAACAACGATGGTGTTGGGGATGGAGAACCTATACACACACTGGGGGTGTTGACGGGTCGGGTCGGGTCGGGTCGGGTCTTGATGTTATCCAACCCGACCCGAACAATAAGGGTCATGTCATTTGACCCGACCTGACCTGACCCGAAATGTATGAAACATGAAGCAAAAAAAAAAACATGTCGGTTTGGATCGGGTCGGGTCGGGTTTCGGGTTTATAAAAAATATTATAAAGGGAATTCGAAATACTCTTATATGACACCGTGAGACCTCATCCAACTCGTCCATGAATCGTGACGCTGTGAGACCTCGTCCAACCCGTTCGTGAACATCTCCGCAGATAGATAATTTTTTAATAAAAAATCATGACAAAGGAAATTCGAAATGTTCTTACATGATGTTGCGATGTCTCGTCCAACCCGTCCATAAATATTTCCGCAAAATATAGTTTTTTAACAAAAAAAGATGACAAAGGGAATTCGAAATGCTTTTACGTGACGTGAAGCCCCGTTCGATTCGTCTGTGAACATCTCCGCAGACAAATAATACTCCATCCTCTAAAGTTCTGCGTCGGTTGCAAAAAAAAAGAAAATCATATGGAAGATGGGGAGAGAGAGAGGGGGGGAGAAGGAGAGAGATTGATGGGGGCCGACCTGAGAGGCGACGATGACGAACCCGTGAGATGAGACGTGCTGGATGAGTTGCGAATATAAGGAGTTGTAAAGGAGATAGCTTGGGTGTGTGTATTTGGGTTGAATCCTTTAATGTGTTTGGGTCGGAACAATGTTCCGACCCTAACTTAACCAAAAACATGTATTTTATTTGTGTTTATAATTGTTACCCAAACAATATTAAGACCAGAAACATGTACCATACTTATTTTGAGTTTGGGTCGTGTTCGGGTCATGTTTGAGTTGGGTTGAATGGGTTTTTTTGACACCCCTAGCACACACCACTAATAGGCAAAGTCATAGCAACAAATGGAGATCTTGGTATGTGCCCATTACTGAAGATGGATTCGGTGATTAGTTGCCAATTTTGATTTGAAGAATCCATAAACTTGCTTTTTGAGTATATGATCTCTAACCTTATTCCGATGATTCATATTCTTATCTAGAGATTGTTTTGTTTTGAATTTGTTTTGGATTTATCATGGTTTGCAGTTGGATACATTTCTCTCTTGTATATTTGTGAAAATGAATTTAATGTTGCTTCAACAATACATATTGACAACATTAACTAGTTTAAAATTGAATTGGCACAAACATAATAAGTTTATGACTTTCTTTTGATAATTTTTCCCATCCTCGTGAACAGCAAGATCGAAATAAACAGCTTATAGATCAACTTGAGTCTGAACACTTCCGTTTTTCTTGCCCAATTTGAGCAATGGTCAGTCACCCAAAATTGGTCTTCTCTGATTTAGTAGTGTGGGTGCTCAATTTAGGCAAATAGTCTCAATGAAAATTTCGTTATTTCCTTCGGAAAAATTGAGGTATATACAGAGCATTGAGCACCACGAACTTTTATATATGATTTTTTTAGAGACAATAAAGACAAAAGAGCCAGTGTGCGCTAAAATGATGGCGGACAAAACTAGATCTTCCTTGCAGCCCATGCTAGAAGAGAAAGGTTTGGTTGCTGTAAGCACTGCCTTAACCCATGGAAGATAATCACGTTATATATGTATCGGTTTGGTTTTGAAAAAAATAATTAATTTGAAAAATAATTTTATAAAAATAACTGTTTGTATCTGTCATAAAAATTATTTTAAAAAAGTATTTTCATCGTTCATAAATATATTTAGGTATAAATTATTATCAATAATAAATATTTTTTTGTTAACTAATTATTCTAAGCAATATAACAAATCATGTTTTGGATAAATTCTAAATTATTCATTTTCCATGAAACAAATAATTCTAGCGGAACATTAATGAATTGAAACATATTTCATAGAAATTGATCACCTTCATCATTTACAAAAATGAATGAATGAAAAATATTTAATTCATCGATAAAAATATTTATACATAAATTGTCATCGATTATAAAAAAAAAAAAAATTAATTGACTAATAATTTTAAGTGACACAAATAATTATTTTAAAAATATATTTTTAAATTATTCATTTTTTGCGAAATAATAGAAGTCTTAGTTAGCCTTACGTCTCTCTCTCTCTCTCCACGGAGCCCGTTGGGTTAGTCTAGCAAAATAATTAGGACTAGGTTAAGAATTTCTCTGTAAATGAGCAAACGTTGGTGGTGGAAAAATGAGGAAAATAATACTATCAGTGCCTTTACTTGTGTACGGCGTTTACTTTAGTGCCATAATTTTTCGGTAGCTCACTTAAAAGCCAGATTTTTTAAAAATGACTTTTTTAGTGTCGTTGCCGATTTGCTTGGTCAAAAATCCTACGTGGTTTTTTTATTAATATTTTTAGCTAACATGGCTTACCGAAACACATTGATGCTGAACGACGTCATTTAACCAACTTTTTGTGGATTATTTAAGTGCTAAATCTTTTGAAAAATGATTTTTTCAATGCCAAATTTTTGAAAAATGATTTCTTGATGCCAAATTGTTTGGAAAATAATTTTTCAGTGTTGGTGAAAATTTTGCACTGAAAAGTTGTTTTTAAAAAAATCGGTACTAAAATTTTTTTTTTTTTCAAGAAAATTGACACTTAAATAATCTTCGAAATGTTAGTTAAATGACGTGAAGTGCCACGTCAACTAAAAAATTTAATTAAAAAAGTCACATGTTAATTTTGGCTGGAATATCTTCTCTGGATGCACTTAAGTAAGTCGGTAAAAAATTATGACACTAAAATGAGCGTCGTATACAAGTTAAGATATTGATAGTGTACTTTATATCGGAAAAATGATATAAATGACTGCCATACCATATGTTCCATCTGCAACATTAGTGCTACAAATTGGCATAAACAAAGAAAATAAGCTCTCTTCCTACACACTTTCTTTTATGTACATGGTATTAATTATTCATGTGGCAAATTTAAGCAAAAATAATAGCCGTGTGCGCTCTATATTCGATTAACGAATGGGCATCTGACGCAAAGGTTGATTTTGTATGATGATGATGGTGATGATGACGAAAATGTTAGTACGCATTATAAGATTGTTAATGAGATACCCTCTCCATGATCTCTAGTCCTTTGCAAGTGGACACCTACATGCATGCAACTAAGACAACTGGATCTGCTGCAGATAAACTGGCGAAATCCTTCATCATGTGCAATTAAGGTGGGCGGGGGGGAAAGGATTAGTGTAATGGACACTGGCGCAAGAAATGCTAGATCAAACAGCAAATTTTCCTCATTTAAAAAAATAAAATACTCATATTTTAAATTACATAAACCCAGAAAAAAGGAAAAACAAAACAAAACAGGTTGGGCGGATAAATTAAACAAATCAGAAAGCTGGGGAACCCGAAGCACGTCTGTTCTTTTTCCTTTACAAGCTACACATCCCCAGAGAAGACTTAAAGGGCAGGAAACAGTCAAGTCATTGTATAAAAAATATTATATTATGCGTTTCAATCGCTAACTGTATGCAATTCTGTCATCAACACCAAAAGCTCATTAAAGTGCTAAGTCTGCCTCTTCTTTTCTTTTCTCTTTTTTTTTTTTTTTCCTGATTTCATAGATTACCCATATGATGAAGATGGAGAAGAGGAGAGAGGGGGTCCTTGAATTATTTTTCCCACTTTAAAAGATTGAATTGAAAGAAAGAAGAGTGTTGAGTGACGGAGGGAGTGAGTCCCATCTCTCTCTCTCTCTCTCTCCCTCTCTCAAATCACTATCTCCAGTCATGTCTGTGGATGGATGTACTTGTTTTTACTGTTCAAACCTTCTGTTCCTCAGCTTTCTGTCCCATCCACACACACACCCGCAATATTCCAAAAGAGAATGTGGGGTCACCTCTTCGGGCTCTTCATCTGCTCCCAATCACCCAGCATTCTGTCTTTTTAACTCTTTTCCCCTAATCTCGATCTGACATCCCGAGTTCTGGTAAATAACTAGAACTAGAAGGAAGCAAAAGGTGAATTATACAAGAAAAAAAGTTTAAAAAAATAGTAAAAAAAATTCCATCCACATGAAATTCCACTGTAATTTGACACAAAAAGGGTTTATAACAAGACCAAAACCCAAGAATTGAGAGATATGTTACACCCACAAGCGCTATAAGGCTCCTATTTTTTGGAGTCATGGCCTTGTTATAAACCCCTCTTCACATCGTTGAATGAAGTGTTGTTATTGCTGTTGTTGTTGTCTGACCAATCAAGTAGACTGAAAGGGTCCAAGGCCTTGTCCCCTTTCTCATGCCCATGATCTCCGGGGAACCCTTGGTTGAACAAGAGATCCAAAGGGTCTGCGTCTAGCTCCCCTAGGTCCGCGAAGAAGTCATCGGCTTGGTTAGCATCGAGCATCGATGGCCTGTACCCGTGGCCTAGGCCATCGCCAAATTCCTCATCGTCGAATTCCAATTGCCTGTCCATCTTGTCTTCATTCTCCTCCTTGATAGATGTGGCAGCAGTGGCCCCTGTCGCGAGCCCGCCGGAAAGTTCCGTTGGGACAGTGCTATCGTTAACGTTCTCCTTCTGCTCTTCCTTTGGGTTGATGTGCTTTTGGTTTTGGGAGTTTGGGGAGTTCTTGGAAGTCACATTGTTGTTCTTAGATGGTTGAGATGACCTTGTCGAGCCAGCGAGAGCATTTCTTTGAGTCGGCCACGGGTGGTTGTGTTCCGATGTGTAGGTGATGACCAACATGTTGGGATCGGTCCGGCTTCGCTCAACTTGTTTTCGTGCCGAGCACCCCTTGGAGCTGCTGCATCTATAGTAGCCCCTGGATACACACAAATTGCCCCCAAAAAATGATATAGTTATATGGAAAGATTCTCCAATTAATCTAGCAGTAGTTCAAGTTCACTCAATGACTGACCAAAAAAAAAGTTCGCTCAATGATTCAATTTGGATGTGTCATTTTAAAAAATATTGATTTGCTGATGATCTCCATTTAATTCATCCTATGATTACGAAACAAATTGCATTCGAATTTAAGGGAGTCCCAGTCTACCAAATAAGATTCATTTGGTGGATCCATTTCATAACATGTAAACCGATCGAAGGCATTTCAATCCAATAACCTTCATGAAAAGGTGAAGAGAAAAGCGGAAAGAAAAATGAGGATGATCTTGAATTCGATGATCACCATCATGGCCTGGACATCTTCATCGGCGAAAATGATGTGAATTAACAAACTTGCCTCGGATAAGGAGAACCTTTGATAGGTTTTTGACCGTACTTCCTCCATGCCCACAGATCTGAGGGAACCACTTCGCCACCCGCCCTGCTATTCGCTGCCGCTGGGGCTGGTATACACACCACCTTCTTTGCTTGGCTCTTCCTGGACAATCAGTAGACAAGAACAGATTGATCTTGACAATTCACAGATCGAAAAGGAATTCTGTTAATCGACAGAGAAGAGAAACTTATGTGTCAGCATATCAAAAATTATCAGCTTTGAATATTTGTTAAGTCATATGTTGGACATCACTCATAAAACTAAGTCAGTATATATAATGATTAGTGTAGCCACTTTGCTTTAATCTTTGTGTTCAACCCTAATTCCAAGAAAAACATAGTATTTGGATGCTAAGTTACAGTTAACCTACTTAAACACCTTCTTAGTAAATTCAAAACCTTCATTGTAATCCTTTTAAACATTTGATTTGCCAAGAGTCTCCTATTCGATCTGGTACTGAAGACATACGCAACCACATAAGCTGCCGAGAGCTTCATTTTAGATCTGGACATTAACTTTCATAGAAAGTTCAAGTTCCTAAGCATCAGCAAGTTTTGTTCATCACCCAAAGGATTGTATCATCATGTGTAAAACCGCCAATAAATGATGCTTAAAACAAAACTTAAAAGAACTATCTATACTACTGCATATTAACAAAAACACAGATTTCGAAGTCTCCATTTTAATTATCGTTTTAGTTGATCGGAGCCATACGTACTGCCCAAGATTGTATATAATAATCTCATCTCACCTTCTCTTGATACCCGGGTTTCGTGGCGACGAGATCTGCATCGCTGAGTTATCGACCAAGCAACCTTTCGAGCCGTTCAGGCTAATCATGTCACTAGGGATGATGCCCGGGTTTTTGATTCCCGGGGGTGAAGCAGCCATAACTGGAGATTCGCACGGCGAAATTGGGAGCTTGTTTGGAGTGATTTGAAGCATCCGTGTGAAGATATTGCAAGGCCTTTTCAAGTCATCTTCAATTGGTGGCGCCGCATACATGACCCCGCTGTTACTGCTAAAATCGCCTGCACTTTCGAAGCTTGGGCTGACCATCTCTGGGGGCTTCAAGAAGCCTGAATTCGGCATGTTTATGTCATGGAGGAGTGGATCTCGCATGCTGGAGAAGGGATCGCCGAAGCCATGTGGGTTGCTGTCCTCGTCCATCGCAGACGAGAAGCTCTCGGGGTTATCCATGGAGGGGAACTGCCAGGTGTTGGTTGCCACAGCAGACTCGCCAAGCATGCTGCTGCCGCTGGCTCGGATGATGTCCGTAAGATCGCCTTGGTGGTAGTTGTCCATGATTTGATCTTGCTCGGACAAGCTGCACATAATTCTTAATGCAAGAGACACAGGTAAGAGGGGAATAATTTCATTTGACCCCAGCTAGTTTGGCCAAACCAGGAAAAGAAACGAAACAACCTTTGTATACCAAACCCAAGTAAAAGAGACACATGCAGTTAGGTTGGTTATTTGGATGCTTGATCAAGCTATTGTGATGTTTTTGGTATAAGGAAATAAACAAACAAAAAGGAGGGACTGGAGACTGAGACGCTGTGAAGAGAGATGTGGGGGTTTTGGTCATCAGGAAGCAAAAGAGCAAACAGTTTTTGAAGGTTGAACCTGATGGTGTTCTCAAGAAGAAACAAAGAAAGAATGGTTTTTGAGAGAGAGAGAGAGAGAGAGAGAGAGAGAGAGAGAGAGAGGTCGCTGACTTTTCCCACGAAGCAGCCAGCCTTCATACGCAAAATGGAGAGAATAATTAAATACCTAAAGTACATAGAAATATAAGAGCCCTGGCTAACAAATCTCACTCCTATAATTAAATGGTTAAATAAATGCCAAATATGTACTGCACGAATTGAATCCTAGCAGGTCGCTTTATAAACTTATAGATCTATGAAGTGATGATGTTATATGTAACAATCTTCTAAATCTGGGATCGAGACGATGTTTTATTCTATTTGAATCAAATTGTGCACACTGCTCTTGATTATTATCACTGCTCCATTCCAAGGTTTTGAGTGGTTTAAGAGACTCGCAAAGTGTTTCATGAACCTTCAGATCACTAGACCTTTACGATTAACACCCAACAGATGGTATTTCATAAATTGAAACCTCAGAGACTCATGTGTACTACCCAAGTATTTACTGTTTTTGGTTATTTTTGTTTTATCATTGGCGCATCTTGACTGTTAATTAATTTTTTTTAGTTATTATTGATTAAATTGATTTCAAGAGTCATTCCATTGCACTCTCAAACAGGAAAGGATTTTAGCTAAATAGGTCCTCCAAAAGAGAAAGTGAAAGTCCATTATTCGAAATGAAGTGACAAGAAAGTAAAGAAGCGGCAAGTAGCCGCATTTCTCGGAGACGTTTCGTTTCTACTCGGCACGTTCCTTTCCTGTGAAGTGATTTTAGAGTTTTGAGACTGTTGGACCCAAAAAAAAGAAAGAAAAGAAAGCACTCCTATTTACTAGCCTGCCTAGGGTTATCAAGAGCCTTTCATTGAAATTAAATTATTAAGAAATGATACAGTAAAATTTAGTTAATGTTCTACACCACTGAATAATGTCATTACTAAGGTTTTAATTAAGTTCAAACAGTACTTGCTGATGATTGATCTTGCGTTGATGAGAGTTCTGCCTTGGGATTAAGGATCATCACTTGACATCGATTAAGTCCTTTGCTATGGTTTTCCTTCGGTTTGTGTTGAGGAAGATAATCTTTGATGATTCGGTCCACACAAGAATCTTGCACACTTTGTTAGCAAGTTCAATTAACGTTAACTTGTACAAGGTGCAGGATTGATGATGTGACGTGAATTAATCATTCGGTATTTTCTCAATCAATTGTATCAAGAAAACTTATTTTGTACTTAGAGCAGCAAGGTACATGTTCACAACTAATGATAAATTCGGTTTCCTTTCTTGTGCAGACTACCACTTGTGTTAGACAAATCACTTGTCCTAAAAATTTAAATTATTAAGAGGAGGGAAACTCTCTGTCTATATATATATAAGTCACTTCCTTGTATGTAAGACAATCCCTTAGACGTGCATGAGTCCGCTTAGTTATCATGAAATGGGCACAACTCCTATTTTGTGTGAGCCAATTATTGTGAAACTACCACAGGCAATGAGCTTGAGAGGAGAGTATTGAAATTTGAACTTTTGACTTCTGCTCTAATACCGTACCATGTTAGACGAATCATTTTTTCCAAAGGTTTATGTTGTTAGAAAATGGATCAACAATGTACTTATAACAGATTAATTACTTAGCACTCCCCTAGTGCGTAAGCTGGTCCTTACACGTGCAAGTCAGGTTTTGGATGAAACTACATTAAAAAGATTACGATGGAATAGAAAAACAAATAGAGTAACATGAATAATAAACATTAGAAAATTGAGGAGTGTCAGGGTTAGAATCCTTGATCAGTGCTCTGATAACATTTTAGACAAATCATTTTTCCTGAAAGTTTAAATTGTCAGGAAATTGGCCAATATGTGTTTATAGCAGATTATTTTAATTGGTTGAGACGTATGATTCAGTGCTTTGGAAGCTTATAGTATACGCTCAAAATCCTCCTGATAAAATCGAAGTTATTCAGATATTGCTGCTGTCTTTTGTTTTGGTTGGGTATTTAGTCATTCCAAATTAATTTTCTTACTCCTTCACTATTGAATTAGCAACATTTTTTAAAATTTGTCAAAACACAAATGTATGGCATAGACAAAAAGCCCCGACAAGTACAGGACGTTCACTTATTTTGGTGTGTCCATTGCCCACAAATTAAACAAAGAAAAATATGAAGAATGACATAAAAATTATTTGGGAGAGTACATTGTATCTCAATCACTCCATTAAGTGGTAACTTCTAAATGGGAAAAGAAAAGAAAAATAGAAGAGAAGCTCTATTAATGGTAAAATGAGGTTGACTTCTTTGGCCAATGCATCGTTGATATTTTATAGTATCAATGTGTGGAACAAATTAATTGGGTACGTGAGATTATAAGGGATAATTGCTAACTGTTTTAAAGTTTAAGTTGTTAGATAAATGCGTTATCCATTATTTAAATATTCTAACAACTTTTAGCTCTCATATCATATGAGATTTTGCGATGCTATTGCTAATTGTTTTAAAAAAATTTAAACTATTAGATGAAGACATAGTTTATTCATTAAATATTTTAATAAAATAGTGCCAATGCCCCACTCTTTTGACTAAAACAGACCTTTTTATGTTAACCGACTAAATTGAGCCTCAACTTTATTAAGTATGTATTAATGTTTACTAATATATTTTTTAGGCAGATTAATAACCTATGAGTTATTACTCTCCTATATTGGTTTTATTCAAAATTTTCCTTTTCTTTATATACTTTCTTGAACCTAGCTTGAAAAGAAAATTTTATTTTTTCTTCCAAATTAGCAAAAATAAAACCTCAATATGTCTTCAGCTAGAAACTCAATTCAGGATTTCAATTATTTGTTGCCCCGATCTTTAAACATAATAACTAGAAAAGGATAAGCAAAAAAAGGAAGAGAATCAAGTCGGAACTATTTCTATTGTTCAACCATGAAGAAACTTATTTATTTTGCTCGTGAATCATGTCCACAATTTTTATTCATTGATAAGTATAAATTTCGATAGGAAGAAGTTGTAATTAGATTTGGACTTCCATCAAAATCACTTAAAACTTAAAAAAGAAAACAGATGAACGATATTATAACAGCTTAAATTAACAAAACTTTCACTGATTCAAAAGGATTTGCAGATAAGTCAACTATTTTACTTTGGAAACTTAGCACGGATGTGGTGTATGAAGGAGAGAGATTTTGGGATTAATATAACTGTGAGAGAGTGGGGGCTAGTATTAGTTATAATTCTTCCAAATTTTATGATTGAAAGGTAATTTGATCAATTAATACAAGAATGGTGTGTTTTTACCAATAATGATACGAAAATAGCGCCACCCTTAATTATTATTATGTAAACTCGTTTTATATTGAATTGTCTTGATAGATTCAATCATGTAGCGAAAAGTCTGCTCTTTTCATAAGGAATCCAATGCAAATAGTTGTTCGAGTGTTTTTCACATATGATCCAATGGAACAAAGTGAAGACCATGCCAATCAATTGTTCGGAAAGAATCTCACTTTTTTTCTCCCACTAAATGCAATGGCACTCACTTTTGACGATTGTCACAAAATTTGTGGAGGTGTAAATTTTAATAAAAATTGTATCTAAGCCCTTGAGGTGATAGAAGCCATAATGATTGCAAAAGCAAGAACTGTGAAAGCCTCTAATGTCCTGTGCTAGAGAGTTCCGTAGAGGCATCTTGTGGTCTCTAAATAGCTTTGAAAACTGGGGAAAAGACAGGTTTTGTGTGCTTATAGGAATTATAATGCTCTTGTAAATTGTCCAAGTGGTACAACTTCACTCTACTTCAACACAACTTTGTCTAATGTAGTTCAATATTGCATGATGAGGTGCCATTATTGAATGTGTTGGGTATATGTCAGCTTAGCATATTACAAGCAGTAGATCATTTGTATCTCACGTGATACCCATCGATTCTAAGGGTTGTATAGTGCACTAGACTCAATGCCAGTGACATGAGGATTTTTCTACAATGAGTGCATTCGTCGACCAAATTATGGTATAAAATAGATTATAATTCAAGTTCATTAACATTGATATTAAAAGGATATATTAGTAAATTGGCCCATATCGACACTAGTTTGCAGCCAATTAGGATTTGTATCAGTCTAGGAGTACATTTAATGTAAATACATAGTTTAGGAAATTGTGGGAAATTATTTCAATCTCTTACAATCCCAAGAGAGGCAAATAATCCTGCATTATAATCTCCTTCTCTAGCTTACACGGAATTTATAATTAGTCATTTGAGGTATGAGAGTTGTTGTAATAAAAACTTCCCACTTTGTGAGTTAGGGAGAAATAATTATACGAGTATAATGCATATTGAATTTGAACCATTGAAGATGGTAGGTTTCATATGAGTCCCATCAAGTTTGATAGTTCAAGGAAGTCTTGCTCGTGAGCTTGGAAATTGCAATTTCTGTGTATAGATAACACTATTATAATCATCAAATCCCATAGAACAAGTCAATGCGCGATCCTCTTGAAAGAAATCCACACATTCTTGCTAGACATGTCATGTACCATATTGAAAGAAGTGACGGACATCCCAATTACCCTTTTAAGTGAAGAAAAGTTTCCCATGTGTCAACATAGTGGTTTCATACTCTGCGTCAGAATGTTTGGCTTTTGAATACGTCAAGTCAGACGTTGCATCCTCCCCCATTAGAGGTCACACATTAACCTTCATACCTCACCAAGGATCCTCTTTTAGCGGTTTCATACTCTGCGTCAGAATGTTTGGCTTTTGAATACGTCAAGTCAGACGTTGCATCCTCCCCCATTAGAGGTCACACATTAACCTTCATACCTCACCAAGGATCCTCTTTTAGCGCAGGTTGGCTCGAAGTTTAATATACAAATCGCAAGATTTGAATTCCAACCTTTGATCACTTGAAGATAATTACTATGGAGTAAATCTTCATCCAGTTGACCGCTGATATTTACTTATTTAGAACGAGAAAAAAAGAAGGATAAAGTGTCATGATGATTCAATCCCAATTAGGGTTATATCATGTGTATTTATAGGAGTAATTAATTACAATAAGGGTATAAATAGAAACATAATTACATAAAATATAAATTACATATTAATACTAATCCTCAATCCAAAGTAGGCATAACAATTGACATATTGGGTCTTAATAGCACATGACGCGAACTAGGTAGTCCCTTGGTGAAGATGTCTACCAACTACTTCACTATAGATATGTAGTGAACATGTAGATTGTTAGAAACAACCTACTCTCAAAATTCCAACTCAATGTGTTGGTGCAAGCATGAAGCATGGGGTTGATAGCAAGATATGTGGTAGAGAAGTTGTCACAATAAATGGTGAGAGGATTAGAAGGAGGGATCGCAAGCTCATGAAGTAAATAATGAATTCAAATAGTCTTAGTAATAGAATGAGTGATCGTGCGATACTTGGCCTCTGTACTAGCTATAGTGGGTTGCTTCTTGACACTCCATGAAAAAGATCGGTGCCTAGAAAAACACAAAAACCAGAGGTGGAACGTTAAGCCTCGGGGCACCTAGCCTAGTCTACATCAGCATAAGTAGTTAATGAAGTGGGAGAACACCGCTCAATGAGCAATCCTTGGGTGGGTGTGCCAACTATATACCAGTACATACGTTTGACGACTTGGAGATGAGGTAATTGGGGATTATGCACGAGTTGGCTAACCAAATTTGCTATATCAGATCTAGTCATGGACACATGCTATAAAGTACCAACCATTTGGCAATACAAGGTCAAAGAAGCAAGCAGCTCACCATCGTTAGCAGACAACAAAGTTTTCGAGGGCAGGGGGTAGATAAAAGGCTTGGCCTTAATAATGTCAAACTTGGGGAAAAGGCTATCGATATACTTAGTTTGAGATAAAAGCATACCATCAAAGCGGTAATTAGCCTCAATGCCTAGGAAATCATGAAGTGGTCCAAGATCCTTCTTAGCAAAATCTCATGAGGGTCGAGTAATCAAATTATAATAAATGAGAAGTATCACCAGTGATAAGGATATCATCAACATATAGGAAAAGATATAGATGACCTTGAGAAGAAACATAGACAAATAACGATGGATCGGTGTTACTCACTAAGAAACCCAAAAGATAATAAAAATTGCTAAGTGAAGAAACCATTCACGTAGACCTTGCTTTAAACCATAAATGACTTTCCCGGGATGGCACATGTGCAGGAACTCAATATGAAAGAAACTAGGAGGTTGGCGCATGTGAAATTCCTCAAAAAGGATATTGGGCATGAACACATTTTTAACATTCAATTGACATATAGCTTATCTTGATGAAATCACAATAGAAAGAACACCTGCATTGTAGTGGATTTAACGATTAGGCTAAATGTGTCATTATAATTCAGTCTGGTTTGTTGCTTAAATTCTTGTGCAAGAAGCGAGCTTTAAAATGTTTAATAGTTCTATCGGATTGCTCAAATACTTGTGCAACAAGACCTTACTTCTTCTGTTCTTTTGGTTGGTAACAAGCTTACTTTTGATAGTCCATTCTTAACATCAAGTACCACCTTAATGGTACTTTTTCAATGCACATATAGATTATGTTTTATAACTTAATTAATAAGTGTCCTAATCACATCCTTTACAAGATGCATTTGTCAAGCCGTCTCTCTCTCTCTCTCTCTCTCTCTGTGGGAAGATATACTAAATGGGCTTTTAAGGATTACAATAAATTAAGCAGCAAAAGGAGATGATCTTCATTCTTATCCATGTAGAGAGGAAAGAGTTAGAGCCATCATGTCGGGATGATTAAGGACAAAATATTAGATTTAGAGGTCCAAAATGAGTTCGTTACTTTTTCTTTTCTTAAAGGTTTTTGGGCTCGTCTTTTGTAAGCGTGAAAGGTTGAAGAAACAGCTATTGGTCAAATGCTTAGCCTTTACAGTTGGTCCAAGCTTAAGATTTCTTTATGAGCTCCGGTTGACCTTTTCAATGTAAAGTTCTCAGTTCATGTTGAATATCACTGAACTCTGTGCCGTTTGGATGTGTATGTATGTGTATGCGTATGTGTTGTCTTAGTGCTTTTTGTCCTTCTTGATTTTGTAATTATGCATTTTATGGACTTACACTTTGTTTAGTGTCCGCAGAATTGCAATGATTAAAGAAAGGATCGACGTTTTCAACGGTCCCATGATCATCCAGAGAATCACGATCTGTTGTTTGTCTTTGATGAGACGTTTTAAGAATCTCTCTCTCTCTCTCTCTCTCTCTCTCTCTCATTCGCTTTTTCAAAACACGGAGGGTTTTGTCCTCTCTAGGCCACAAACCTCCACTGCACATGAAAACAAGAACTCGATGTAACAATCATAGCTATCAATTTGGTTAAACTATACTTTAGCTGACAAAACCCTAATATAAGAATAGTATTAATTTACCTGTAAGTTAGCATTTAATGGATCCGTCCAAACGTTTACTTTCGATTACGGTCAATCTTTATCTATAATATATACAGACTCCATATTACGCCTTTTTTCCCTAATTTGATGAGTAAAGTAAAAATGAAACCTTATAAAGCTCAACACTTTCAGTTCTTCTGAATAAGTCAATGTTTGGAGCCGCACACCATGACTATAAGCGAGTTAACTCTTATCATTTTATGCTCGATGTGTGACTTCAATTCACCCGATGCACTTTTCTAGGCTATGATAGGGTTTTGCATTCCCTCGACACTAAATTGCTTTTTTGAAGGACTCCCACTCATTATGGTTGGCCTAGCACCCAAAAAGGGGAGATACAAAAGGACAAGAAGGTTGTATCTTGGGAAGTTTCTTTTGGGGTCGAGCCCAACCCCAGTAAATTTGATGAAGCTTACTCCATAAGACATTCGACCTCGACAATGAGGGATTTTAGTGACTAGAAGGATTTGGTTGGGTGCGCTAAACAGATTCGGACACATAACACCATTGAGAAGGTGGGATAATGTCACAAAATACTTTTAGGACACTGAGTTAGTTGCTGTACTTTATCAAACTTTTAAACATGTACAATTTACTCGATGCACATTTAGGTATTGTTAACATACTTTCTCCTTAGAAATGATGAATAGATGATCTTAGAATTGCACGACTTTCTCCAAAGCACCGAATAGCTATGAGAACCCTTCTCCTAGCATTCCTCTTCATCTGCAAGCTAGTAAAATTACAAAAAGATTCTAGCATGTAAATTCAATATCTTTTCCTAAAAGTATTTTCTTCTTACATGTAGATGTATAAAAAGAAGGAAACCTCGCTTTATTTTCTGGAAAAGTTGTGAGATAATCAACAAGGTGCAATATTATGATTTAGCTGTTACCACTCACCCTCACACGTTAGTTATAATATGATGAAAGTTCAAAGTACTTACCTCGACATTAATACACCGACTACTTGTTAAAAAATTAAAAGAAATTTATTATGAGAAAGACCGGAATGATCAAGCTAAAGCTGATACATCTCAAAATCAGCCATGCAAAGGCAAAGCTAACGCCAAGAACCTAAGTCAAGTCAAACCCCAAAATTTCTTCCATAGAAAGTGGGTCGAAAAGAAGCCGCTTTAAACGCTAACTCCCATTTTTTGACAAGTCAAAAAAGTTGTGAAGGTTTGGTGTTATTGTAGAAATTCCACGCCAACATTGAATATTAGGTTGAGCCATAACTATTACTTATTTTGAGCGAACCCATTATTATTGCATCACTAGATGGTAGTAATTGTAGTAAATTAGAGTAATCCCTGGACTTTGTACACAACTCAAACCAACGCCATAGGCAATTCAAGATTTCTTGAGATTGAAGTGTAATTGGAGGATTGAACGGGTGATCAAGAGGGACTCCAAACCACTTGGAAGCAAGCTTTAACCAAGTCACCCAACCGTCTTGATGGGAGAGCTACTCCCTGTATACATTTAACAAAAGAAGTCCAATCTCTCTCTTTCTCTCTGGTTACAAAGGGAGCTCAATTTAAATAACACACCAAATTGGTCCCTACATGGCCTTGATTGTTTGTCTTTCTTTCGTTTCTTTTTCTTTGTGGTTTTTTAATGGACGCCTTCTTGAATGACCGATTCCTGTGCTCCCGATTTTTTTTTTTTTTTTATGGTTCTCTTTTTTTTAATTCAAATCACTGAGATTTTGGATGGCCCATCCAAATATTAAAAAAAGAAAAACCACCCAAAAGTTTAGTCCTGAACCGATTGATTGGCCTCCCTCTAGACAACACTTGCCCCACGTTCCCTGCATGACGAGCCAACACACCTTATCAATATGCCCCAAAAAAAAAAAAAATAATAACAAAGAGAAATAATAAAGTAGAAGAAGAAGGAGAGGAGGAAGATGGAGCCAACACACATACACACACCCTCATCACAAGAGAACAAAATGAACTGGGATTCTCTCCCTAGCAAAAATATACTATACAAGCATAATTTTGTCCTCTCTTGCGAAGAATCCGTCCCATGTGAAGCAGACCCATTATTTAGAATACTTCAAAATCAATGACCAATTCATCAAATCATCACCAATTTATTAATAAATCCCCACAGAGAATTAAAAATTCAGAAAATCGCTCAGAACCATGACTTAAGAGGGTCTCACGAACATGCCTGCTGACGAATGCCCCGAAATTCAAAAAAAATTAATTCGGATTAAACCCCAATAAAATACCCCTTTAGAAAAATAATAATTGCTATAGTATACAATTGAATTTGTGAAATGATAAGTCCCTAGTTTGTCCGGATGACACAAGGGTGTCGACTCCCACGCGGGACACTTGGCCAGGCGTCTCACGGCTGTCGACGTGAGCCGCCCACCGGCATCACCACCGGTCACGCCCCATCGTGGCCGTCGCACTCGACCCTCGCATGGACGGCGGAGATCCACCCACCACCTGTTTTCGGTTCCTTTTTTGTCCTTGGACACATCATGGTCCTGCATAGTTTAATCCGTGTTCGTCTGCTTTCCATTAAGCTGCAAGTCAAAGCAAAGGTCCAAGGCGCCGAGCGATTTATATGCCTGCCTCGTTCTAAATTCTTACGTTTGCGTCTAGTTGAATGCACCCGATCTGATGCATAAAACATCACATCATCTTCTTCTTTTTGTCGGTAAAAAAAAATTGGCGTGGTAGAAGCAGATAGGCACGGGCCGCAACTTTCGGAAGGCACGCATGGGACGTTCAATTGCACAAAACTCGCGGATAAAACCATATCTTGAGAAGAGGCGAACTTTGTTATTAGAAAGTAAGGGCAGCCTGCCAACGATATGATCATCATGCGTAGAATAACTAATATGTTTGTTAGTCATGGGTAGATATGATTCAAGACCCAATAACACGGCTTGCCAGTTGGTCAAGTCTAGTTTAAAGTGCGCCTTAGATGCGTGACGCTGCGTATATTATCCTAATAACCTTATATTAGAGCTATCCGCTTAGAGTTATGACATTGGTTATAGTCCCCAGGAGTTAGGACGTTAATTTGAAGAAATTATTGTCATGAGACTATAACATCGTAACCACGCATTAATACGAAATTATCAAATAATTCAAATATTGTCGTGTTCAAGATACACAGCCATATGCACCTCAATTTTTATTTAATTTGCGGAGAGATAGCGGAAAAAAGATTATAATCCCATAAGAAGAATTTATTGCCCCTTGCTTAGGTCCTCCAAATGGGCAAAATGCGTTGTCTAAAGCCCAACCAAATGATTGCCGTGCGCATTGAATCGCCCTGGCGGATGGTCTTCAGTAGGGATTGCTAAAAACACTAAAGAGGGGGCTCTCAAGACACTTTGGAAGATGGAAACAAAAGAAAAAAAAAGACCCATTTTTTCAAGATTATTATTCATAGCACTAGTGTGTATCCGAAACATTTTGATATTCCGAGATAGAACAACTTCGATTGTCTGGTCCAACATGGGAAGATAGATTTTAAAATCATATTTGGTTCACTCATGAAAAGTGTACCGATTACTGAGGGCACATATTAAGCATATTCGAATCACTGACATCCATCGTCGGGCAAATCTTCATCTCTCCTCTCGAACTATCTTAGCAGTGGAAAGGTAGAGATCTTCGAGTTCCGAACGTTGCGCTATTTGCCATCGTATAAATTTTTATTGATTAACATAGTTAAATAAATAAAAAATAAAAGGTACATTATACCCCTGTAGTTTTTTCTGTCAACATGGAAAGAACAGCTAGATCGATGAAGAGGCATTAATGGCGAGCACAGAAAAATCAAACGATTTGCACGAGCTTGCTTGATTGGCCATGGGGGTGAAACATCACATGAATCTACCGCAACTTATGCTGATCCTTTGGATGGAGCCCTCTTATTCTCGAGAGGAATTAAAGAGAGAATAACTAATGGGGTTCTTTATGAATTTTCTAAATAATTAAATGGGTTTTTTTATTAATTAATTTCATTCCCACCAACCCACAAATTGCCCCTACTTGTCCTAGACACAGGACCGTAAAATGGGGTGTTTATGACCTGTAATCTAATGTTGTATCAACCAAGGAAGCTCCTTCCTAGGGACCTCAATCCTATTTAAGGATTGTCGAAATTAGAAAATATGAATTCGGTTCACATTGAGATGATGAAAGACACATTGGGAACAGCCTTGACCATGAGGACAGAGTAACATGTGATATGCGATTTGGGGTCCGGATCAAAATTAGGCATTGGGCTCTGCGCAAAAAGCATGGTGGTCCTCCAATTTGCTTCAAATGAGAGCTTATAATTACTTTATAGAATACACAAAAAAAAAAAAAAAAAAAAAAAAAAAAAAACTTTGTGGCCTTTATTTGGGGGATCCTTTTGGAGATCCCATGGCGCTTTGAGTGGATTCCAAGTTGAGAAAAGAAACTAACATTATCCATGGTCTGCTTTTGATCTAGTATCTTCATTTGTCTTTAGCATGACATAAGACAAATATCATCTCTACAGATATCTGATAGTATAATAATACGTTTGAGGACTTTGTTGATTAAGTGCGTCAGGACACTTGTTAAACAATCAAAAAAGAAAATATTGTTATTTTCAAGATTGACTATTCTTGTAATGTATATATAATTAATATTTTGAAAATTAAAAAAAAATTCTTCAATATGTACATTTAACAAGTGGGAGAAGAACACTTGTTTATAAAACTCTATGTAAAAACGATAATCCTTGTCATATCATATTCTTCTAGTCGATATATTTTTATATTTTATACCATTTGTTGAAATTGTTCAAGCTTTGACTAGTATGATGAAATTTTCATTTTTCCACTCCAATTTCAAACCAATAGTGTTCACTATCACGATTTTCTTAATAACTTTTATGGAGACAAGTGCATAATCAATCCTTACTGTTTCGTCCCTAGCCCTTGACATTTTATTTTGATCAATTCAGATTTTAGGTACTAACAAAAAACTAATTTTTAGCTTTTGAAAAGATAAAAAAACGTACGACCAAGTCCTCAACTTGTCGTCGATGGTTTCCAACACCAAAAACCCTACGTGGCTCACACGTGGCCCTCTTGAAAGCCACGGACTTGAAAGCCACATAGGGTTTCCAACGCCAACAATTTATAGATGGTGAGTGAGGATTTGATTGAAGACTTTTTCTTTTTCTTTTTTTGAAAAAGGATTCAATTGATCAAAATAAAATAATAAGAATTCAATTGATCTACAGTCAAAACATTAAAAGGATTGACTCTATTTTATTAACAAAACTCTTTTATCTTGTGCATGTTTGGTCACTATTTTGTCACTATATCATTTAACATCTTTGTAGACTGAATTATTAGTGTGAACCGAATGATCTTGAAGTTACAATAAAAATGGAAGACCCTCCCAAGGCAAAAATCTTTTAGAAAAGTCTCGAGGAAAATGTCATATCCACGAAAGTTAGGCATTATTCGTCCATAAAAGGATGAGCTCAACAGCCCCCCGGAAGTAATGAAAACAAGTCAACATCGGCATCCTCGCCACATCCCCACGTTTCCCTCCATTTTCTCCGATGGATACCTCAACGTTAATTTCAGAGAACAAATTGTAATTTCAATCCTCACTACAAATTATTGTATATCCATTGTCTTGGGTCCCCTAAATCAGAAGAAAGGGAAAGCAAATAATGACAAGATGCAAGTAATAGTCGAAGATTCATTAGAGTGGATAAGATAGAGATGGTGAAATTTCGAGTAGGATTGATAAGGTCACACCCGATTCCTTTGCATCACACAAAATAAAACACAGATTACAAAAACCCAACTTTGCATATTAGCACGAATATGTGTGTTTTTATCTTAAATTAATAACTAGGTATTTACAAGCAAAGTTAAGCTATTTTAGGCCGACATGAACTGAAAATACGATTATAACACGACAAAATTATTTGTCAAATAAAAACCTAAAAAGAACCCAATTCTCACCTCAATAGGTAGGCTTGGGTGGTCCTTAGCAAGTTAGTGATGGGCAAGTTGTGCCCAAGGTAGGAAGGGCTCACCCAAGCCCATCATTTCGGCCCTTTATGGCAGCTTAGCCTGAATGGGCCTCAGCGGTTGTAACGGGCTTACCCTCCTCTCTCTACTTTGCAATTCTACCAGCAGCCCCTATTACCATCATGCACCATCATGCACCATTAACAACCACTACACCGCCACCTGTATTTGTCTCCCACCTCGATTTCATGCATCTCTCTCCTCTCTTCACACCATCTTAGTGCTCACTCTTTTTCTGCCCTTGCTCTATTTACTTCATGATGAAGAGCCGTTGGGTGTTGAGCAAAAACGACCTCAAATCGACCTTCATCCATGTTGGCTTGGGGTTTCTTTTGATAGACCTCGACTTTGATCAAAGGCAGAGAAAGAAGGTGTACTTGTTGGGTTGCTTGACAGTATAGAGGAATGGTGGGCAGGCTAAGGTATGCTCGAGGGAGTCGAGAGAGAAAGGGTGGGTGGGGGGCGTAGGAGTGGCGATCGACATTGACAAGGATAGTGGTGGGAATAGAGAATAGTGACTTGTTGGTATAGTAAAATATGTTTTAGCTTATGATTGATGACGCGATGAATGAAGTAAGGTATGATGGGAAAAGTTTTTGACAAGTTCTAAACCTATTAAATTTGTGTCAATTTAGTTTTAAATTTTTTAATGGTGTCAATTTAGTCCTAAATTTTTTGACTTTATATTAATTTAGTTCTAAACATTTTGACTTGACGTCGATTCAGTCCTAAACCTTTTAATGGTGCCGATTTAGTCCTAAACCTTTTGAATTAATGTCAATTTAGTCCTAAATCTTTTAACTTGGTGCCAATTTGCAAAATTAGTTAGAATGATTGAATTGGCACCAAGTCGAAAGTTTTAGGTTTCAATCGGTACCATTAAAAGGTTTATGACTAAATTGATATCAATGTAATAGGTTTAAAACTTTTCTGACACTTTTCCCAATGTATGATATAGATTGCCAAACTTGCTCCTCCGTGGGATCTTATTAAATGAAACACATTGTTCATTCTCTTATATTTTATAGTCATGATTTAGTTTTGTGCTGCCACAAAGAAAACGAGCGTTTGGTTGGACCTCATGATGGACAATACAATTGAAGTGGACGATCGCCACTTGTGACCAGCCTCCAACCTGATGAAATAGCACAGAATTTACATGTCGATTCAAGCTAATCAACTTTTGTTGACCATGAAAATACAAAAATCTTTTGACCACCCTCAAACTTAACTGAATCAAAGGAAGAAGAAAATTCTGATGAGCGAGGGTTTCGAATGAAGACGATGAAAGTAGAGTTGACTGAGTACTTCTTTCCATGGTGTTGAGTGCAATTTATACGTGTAATTTTCTCCAAGATTAGATAAATTTACGTCAAAAATCTCGGTACACGCTAATTGATCTTCTGATAAAAGTAAATCTTTTCACATTTGGCGGATTTAACCTGCCCGAAATATTGAATCCAGAGTTGTTCGCCATTGTTGCATTGGTACGAGGATCTTGTAGTTCAAATGAGAGGGCATACTGATATGCTCAAAATAGATGGAAGTACACACAAGCACTGAGGCATAAACCTATCCTTTTCCTGCACCAAGTCGAGCGTTTCATGCTTCTATTGTTCTGTTTCATTTGCTCCACTGATTGATTCACTAACTATCCTTTTGCCGTAATGCTTCACAATTGAACGACGAAAATGGCAAATTCAATTGATTTATTGAAACCAATGGACCAATCTGATTACAACAATCAAGGCCAGACTACTGAATCTGACGCATCACAGGCCGATTGGTTTTATTCTCTTAGGTCACATAACTATGATGACTGCGTCATCTCCATACAGCTCAGTGAATCCTGCAAAATCAATGTGTCCACCCCAACATCAGTCAAGTTTTCATGTATTTGGGCGATAATAAGATCAGACTAGATCTGCACCGAGAAATTCAGGAATCCATAGCCAAATTTTACTAAGGATCAAGTTCGTTTCTTTATGATTGAATCACTGGAAACACATTTTTGCAATTTCAGGGTCATATCAATGAGAGAAAGCAGAAATACTTACTGTTCACAGTTGACATTGGCCGAAACAGGGAACCCAACATTGATGTGGCAAGCTGCAGGGATCTGTCTCAGGAATTTGTCCTGCAACCCCCGAACGGACTTGGCACTGGCCTTCAAGCACCGGCAAACGTCTTTCTTGTCATTGACCGACCGGACGCTCCTGGCGAGCTGTTGCAGGCTGCTGCAGCAAGCAGGAGGTAGCGTCGGAGCCTTTCCCATGGCGAACATCACGCACGGAGCCGCCCTGGCACTGACCACGCTGCACGGGATGGTGGCCTCAGCTGACATGAGGAGGGAAACGAGGAACAAGGCCGAGAAAAACAGGCACCTCATAACTGAGAACTGTCGAGTAGACTTGAGTTTTGAGGGTTCTTGCAACGTTTTCACTTTGTGTTCTGGAAATGACTGGTGATGAGTGTTTGGGTGTAGTACTGGGAGATTTATACAGGCAGGAGTTGGGGTTTCATGGGAGCTTAGGAATTCGCAAATTTGAGGCTTCCAAGGAGATATGAGGCATAAATTCTGCAGGTTCTCACATTGAGGTTGATGAAGGTCGTGTCAATTCCATGGCAGGATCTTAGGCTGTGGTCCTGTCCTGGCCTACGAGAAATCCTGGTGGCACCCTTCTACGGTTCTGTTATATGTTACCCAAAGTTGGTGGTATTAACCAAGGTACTTAACAAATTTTTTTTTACTAAAACACAATTTATATTTTTCTAAAGCCGCATTTACATTTCCTTAAACTCATTTCCAAAGCCGAACTATGTATCAATGGTTAATGCTCAAGTTTGAACACTTTATGGGCAATATAACTAGATAACTCCCGACACAATTGTTTTTGGTTTCTTAAGGAACATGAACTTAATTAGATATGTTGATAAGCTCAAATTTGGATCCTTTCTTGCAATTTTGCAAGGACAACTTAATGTCAAGATAATCAATTGATTTTATACTCACTATCAAAGAACATGCAGTATGCCTTTAACCTCCATGACATTCTCATCCACTTATTCAACCAAATATTACTTATATGAAAAAATTTTCCTTCCATGATGAGCTTCAAGCATTTTTTTGACGGCAATTAACAAGGGTTCCTTCAACTTCAGAATCAATTTTCGCGTGTAAACTTGGGATATAATCAGGGACTAAAAATTTTCTTCTTTTGTGCAAGTAATGCAAATCAAATTGGTAAATTCCAATGTACAATTAAGTAGGTAAACATTGATTTCAATCAGTGGGCTTCCGGTAATATTTTGTGCGTTTGTAATTGAAGCACTTTGACAGGATTCCGATTAATTTTCGGACGAAGTGTTGGCAGCCCAACCACGTGGCGCTAGCGTCGTCCAAGCGGACGCTATTTTCACTTAGCGCTGCCATATGGAACCATGTCTGCAGGAATCGGTTGAATCCTGACAAGGTTCATCAATGGCCAAATAATTGCAAGTTTAGTTCGTTTTCAGTGACTTGATAGCAAATGCAACAAAGTTCATGGACATCTAGTAAAATTTACCCTTATTTCTGGTTCGTGCGTACATTTACCTTGTCTATCCATACCATATCTTCCAAGGTTAGACCGAAATGTGACAAAATTGGTATTAGATCGAAATGTTTATAATTAAATTAACATCATTAAAATATTTATGACTAAATTGGCATCAATACAATAAATTAGCATTATTAAAGCTTGCCTGAAGGAAAGGCTTATAACCGAATGAGAAGGGGGTGGAGGAAAAGGTTGTGCATAGGGATTTGTTCAGAGGCTAAGATGAGCTTATCCAAGGGACAAATGATGGCACTTGAGAAAAGCATTTTCATTAACTGAAATCTCAGCTAGAGTGACTGTGGAGGGAACATTACTGCTCTCATGCATGGGTGATCTGTCAGAACCAAGATTCTTCACCAACTTAAAGAAAGTTCAGCATTCTTGGTCAATATCTTCAGAAATAACAGGAAAGATCGGTGAAATGAATAGGGCTAAAAACTACATGTGACCTATCAAAAGAGACCCTTTTCTTCTGTGTACAGGTATATAATGTAGATGAAAAGCAAAGAGGCGGTGAAAAGAGTTTTGAGTTTGAAATAATCTCGTGGACATTGTACACAATGGCATGCAAATGGAAAACAGTAGCTTAAGAAACAGAGAGATGGTGTCGTTAGATGTAAGCCAAGGGTGCAAGGCAAAAAGGTGTGAAATATATATTCACAATTCATATACCATAACGAGGATAAATAACCATCTTAAACAGGTTAAAGAGTGTTTCCGACAATGTGTTAGAAGGCTTGACAAATCTAGCGTCATAGAATGATGAAAAACTAAACAGTTACAGGCATAGTGACTTCAGAAGCATAGCTCCAATTTGGTGGTTGAACCATGGGATTGATTCGAATAAGTTGGAGTCAAGGTTCACCAACTCTTTCAACTTAGGTTAATCAAGTCCTGCAAACGAGTGAAAGCGTTCATTCATGTTCTTCAGCCAGAATCTAAGATCTATCGTTATAGAAATCCCTCCAGAATATTCTTTAATGCACCTGATTCGTAAATGACACTGCAACGGAAAGCACCAAACTTTACTCTGAAAAGAACAACGGTCTCTTCATCCAAAGAGTCATTATTTGTTTACCAACGGAGGGGAGGAAATGAAGACGCAAGGAGAACAAAATAAAGGGAGAACAATGCAACCAGAAGATCCATTACCAGGATAGTGAGTGTCATTGGAAAAGGAGGTAGCAATGCTGGACAATGCAGAGCCCTATAGTGCCAAATACCTTGGCAATTGACCTCAAGCAACTCCTTCGACTGGAATGTGAGGCATGGCAAAGATTCCTGCTTCCACCTCCCTCTATGCTGTATCATATCAACTGGTCCATCAAATGCCATCAAACTGAATCCTCTCATAATTTGTCCTGGATATCAGTGGATGCTAGAAGCCATCAGATTATGTGGTTTTGGGGATTAGAAGGAGCTTCAGGGTGACTGGACAAAGGTCATTATTTTGACAGAATAATATCTCCCCATGGTGAATTCTCAGGGGTGATGTAATGAGGATGATGTTGGAGTTATGATTTTGGAAGAAGCAAAAGGGTTTCCTTCCATTAAGTCACAGTTTCAAACCAAAAGGAAGAATTTACCGGGGATGAGATTTACAAATTTCAGTCTAGGAATTAGAATTAAAGTTGAAGAATGAATAATTTTTGTATGGCATGATTGTGCTACTGCAGAATATGACTGGACATCGTTGTGGCTATTATTCTTAAATATGGTTTCCTAATGCCAACAATATTCATCCTCACAAGTTTTTGGATCAAGATGATCCTCAAGCTACCAGCGCTGTGGCTCTTTCTAGTTCTGGAAGTGTGCCACGGCCTGTTTGTCCTGCAAAGTTCATAGAAAAACCAAAACTGAGTCAAGGACTGCATAATTACCTACTAAAATTTTCAGAAAGCTACAAAAGGTAAGTGCAAGCTTTTTACAAGTCTTTAGCCAAAGGAACTAGCAAAAGAACTTGATGAACTTCTATAACTTCATCAAAGACATGATTTGACAATTGGAGACTTGGAGGACTAAGATATTTATATAATGAGTTAAAGGACTGGATACATGCATGGAAGCATGCAGAGTCATCCTTGTCATGTTCAAACATCTCAAATTGATCATTCCTATCTCATTTCCCATCCAAGCAGTACTCATTCTTACCACTCTACATTGTGTTTGTTAATATACTATACCTTGTATGATGGCAATCCAACCGTGATATACTCATCAAGGTTACAGTCATTTTCTGGGTATGCTGTGATGCTGGCACTCACCTTCAAGCGCTTAATACCTTCCAGCATCTTTTCCTCATATATAGTTCTTTTATTTTCTTTATACCTTCCAGCATCTTTTCCTCATCAATTACTGCCCAATTACAGCACTTGAATGTCATGAAGCCCAATCCACAGAGGACCAATCAAGATGGATCTTTTGAGTTGATTAGACCTATATAAACCTTGGTGCTGGATAAAACACAGCTGGCAATTCAGAAAGGGCAATAGTTGACTTGTTTAGGTCATAAGTTCTCAAAACAGGGGAACTAAGTTTGTCAAGAATATCAATGTGAGTGCAATAAATAAACCAGTTCTTCAAGATCAAAGTTGGTGGACACCATCTAAATCTTGTATAGACACCCCCAAAAGGCCCTTTTTTTTTATTATATTCACACAAATTTCGAAGCTTGAGATCATTAAATCAGAATGCTTTGGATGATAAAAGCTCTACAGCATCAAGGTTTCAGGGAAGCAGCTCTCTTGAGCCAGGATTCAAGCAAATGAAATCGAATTTAATCAGAGAAAGATAGATGAAAATACCCCACAATTGAAATTACCATTAAACTCAATGTACTTGAGTACCAACAACAGATAAGAGTTAAAACCCTACTTATGTTTATGCATTATGTTAGTTTGTAGTGCAATAATACAATTGTCGCAGTGAAGACCAGGCACATCTCACAGAGAGCACTTATGACTACAGGGTCTAGCAGAGAGTGAGAGCAAAGATGAAACTTGATGAGTGGTACCTGCTGGAAGGCATTATAACATGAGTCCCCGACGCTGGTTAAGGACTTGATTAAAATGTTGAGTCAGTTAAACCCAACCAGAGTTATGTTTTCCACTTCATTCATCCACAGGCAGAATAAGGAGAGACATTTCTTGGGCAGCTGTGCCACAAGACTGCATCCCTGCAATATCAGAATTTGAAAAACTCTCAGAGTATTCAAAAACCAAGTCTCTTCAAGCTTCAGACTGAAATAGCATCTAAGTGCTGCTATAGCTTTATTCATCAAGCTGTCCTTCACACCAAGCTGAAATTTTTTTGAGATAATAGGATAGAGTCATCAGCTATCACAAGTAAACCTTTACAGCAATAATCAAAGAGCAGATTGACAAAAGCATGAAAATATGACTTGCTTCTATAGTATCTAAGAGGTCAAAATGACAGAAAGGAAGACAAGTCGTCTGCCAATGTCAACAGAGAATATCTGCATACCCAACTGTGCCTTTTGTTTTCCTATAGAGGCAATTCTGGAGAAGGTGATGATTCCCTTTTCTGCAGGACATCCAGTAACTTAGGATAGAGATCAGTGCAATTGCCACTGCATTTCTGCAAGACTGCATCTGATCTAATCATCTTTTCTGCGGGTACTTGGGATAGAAAACAGTGCAATTCTGCACGGATGTCTGCAAGATTGCATCTGATCTAATCATCTCATGCTTCTTGGCCACTGGCCAGCTAAATCTTTGGAAAACACTTTTTGTCCAAGAACAGGTTACCTCATTCTGTTTCGACAGGTTGCCATGATTCAATTCTCTCTTTGACAACCTCAGGATTGTAATGAAGGCAGGTTTGTATCTCATGCTTAATATCAATCCAACTGTAGCCTGGATCTTTGGCAATCTGGTTATCATTCATTTGGTTTCTCACTGCCCTTGCTTCATCCCATCTTCCTAATGAACAGTAGATATTGGCAAGAAGCAAATAAGGGGCTGAATTTTTTGGGTCCAGACGGAGAAGTTCTCCAGCTGCTTTTTTTGCTAAACTCACATTAGCATGGACCCTACAAGAACTAAGTAGAACTTCCCACAAAACTGGATCATCTTTATATGGTATCTTATCTAAAAGCACTTCCACTTCATTGAAGCACCCAGCTCGTCCCAAACAATCAATTATGCATACATAATGATCCAAAAGTGGTTCTATGCCATGTTCTTGCTGCATTGAATTGAATATACCGATTCCAGCATCAACAAGCCCACCATGACTACAGGCAGTCAAAACAGCAACGAACGTTATGCTATCTGCTTTCATGCCCAAACCATTCATATCTTCATAGAGGCAAACAGCTTCATGTCCAAAGCCATTCTGTGCATATCCATGTATCATCTCATTCCATGTAACAGAGTTTTTATAGGGCATCATATCAAAGAACCTCCGAGCATCATCTATGTCACCATATTTACAATACATATGAACAAGAGCACTTCCTACACATACATCATTTGCATATCCATCTTTAGCTATGTGAGCATGCACCTGCCTCCCATTAAATGAAGAACGAAATTTGCCACAACAACTCAACATAGTACCATAAGAAGATTCAGTAGGAAGCATCTCCATTTGTCGCATCTGCCTAAATAATACAGCAGCTTCTATGTCCAGGGAGTTAAGCACAAGACCTGCCATCATTGAGTTCCAGCAAACAATATCTAGTTTGGGTAATTTATGCAATATGAGCTTTGCTAGCTCTATCTTTCCACAATTTGAATACATGGTTATGAGTCCACTGGCAACATATATATCTGCATTACCAGCAAACTTTAGTGAGGCTGCATGCACCTGTCTCCCGAACTCCAAAACCTCAAGCGCTGCACATGAGCTAAGAATAGTAGCTAAAGATGTTCGATTGGGTCTCACACCTAGAAATTGCATCTTCTGGAAGAGCTCTATTGCCTCAATGTGCTTCCCACTCTGAAAATACCCTGACAGCATGACATTCCAGGAACTAACTGTTGGAAACAACATCCCAGCAAAAACTTGACTAGCCATTTCAACATTCCCAGAATTTACACATGCCACAAGCGCATTTATAAAGGTGACTTCATTTGGTTGAAAACCACAGCACTGCATTCTCTGCATATATCTTATGGCCTTGTCACTTTCAAATTTGTTCCCATACCCAGCAATCATCAGATTCCAAGTAACTACATTAATCTCTGACATATTACTAAAGATCATCTCAGCACTGTCCATGTCTCCATTCTTTGCATACATGTAAATTATTGCATTGCTCAAATGAATATCACCCCCATATCCAAGTTTAATCATGAGGGAATGCACTTGTTGGCCCTGAAGTATGCACGAATGCCCACCACCACAACTATCTAGGGAAGTTTCATCATATCCCCCACTAGAACAAACACCTAGAACACTTGATAGGGAAATGGCATCAATAGGTATCCCCTGTCTGCACATCAATTTAAACATCTCAATGGCCTCTGGGACTCTATCAATTTGCGCTAGGCCATGCATCATTGCCGTAAAAGAAACCTCATTTGGATCAGGCAAATCTCGAAAAGCCCAAATGGCATCTTCAATACGCTCACACTTAGCGTACATACACAATAAAGCATTACCGACATAAATATTCTTCTCAAGACCGATCTTCACAGCAAGCCCATGACACCTCCTGCCAACCTCTACATCCAACAAAACACTACAGGCGCTGAACACACTGGCCAAAGTGAAACGGGTAGGGACAAAACCATCGAATATCATCGAACGGTAAACCTCCACGGCCTCCCGTTCGAGCCCATTCCTGACCAAGGAACTAATCACGTTGTTCCACGAGAAGGGGTTCCTCTCGGGCATTGCGTCGAACAGCCGGCGCGCGGATCGCAACTCTCCGGCCTTGCAGTAATCACCCAGAATCGCGTTCCATGTGTAGACGTCTTTACGGGGCGTGCCGTCGAACGCCAGGCGAGCGTCCCTCGTCTTGCCGCATGCGGAGTACAGCTCGACGAGGCGGTTGCAGAGGAAGGTGGCGTCGAGGAGGCCGAGGCGGAGGATGCGGGCGTGGAGGAGCTTGCCGGCCGAGTAGGATTTACCGTCGATGCAGGATCGCAGGAGGCTCAGGAGATGGGCGTAGCTGGTGCTCTGGAGTTGCAGCATTATGCTGAAGCTGCGGGTGAATCCATGTTATATTATTTTGGCTCACGGCAGAGTTCTCTTAAATGAAGATGCGGGAAAAAGAAACGGTCCCGACCGACCATCCTCGTGACTTTCAAATGGAAGAGAGAATTCAACGGTCTTGTCTTTGTCGCTCCATTTATTCCACAAAAAATAAATAATTTGAAAATCATTTTTCTAACAATGAGTATTTATATTACTCATTAAAATGAATTGATAAAAAAATATTTTTATTACTTACGAAAATATTAAGACGTAAATTATTATCGAAATATAAATATTTCTTATTGATTAATTATTTTAAGTAATACAAATAATCACTTTCGAAAAATATTTTCCAAATCATTTATTTTCCATGAAACAAATGTAGACCAAATCAAAAAAAAAAAATTTGGCAAATAGTTTTTCCTTGCCTTCCATTTGTTTAATGAAAAATGAATGATTTAAAAAATATTTTGTTAAAACCGATTATTGCTTAAATAATTAGTAAATTAATGACAAAAAAGTTAATTGATGAGAAATGTTTTTACTACTGATAATAATATATATTTAAATATTTTCATGTCCAATGAAAATATTTTTATTCATTACTTTCGTAAGCGATGCTAGTGATTATTTTTGTAAAAATATTTTTCAAAATCATTAATTTTCCATGAAACAAACATAGCCTTTTTAAAAAATTTTGGTCTAAATGTTTTTTTAGTTCATTCCATGTAAACTCAATAGCTAGCTTCAAGGAGCATTAAATTAATGAAAAAGAGTTCTAGACTCACAACAACTTATAGATCCATTAAAAATGAAAATCAGACTTATTCCGATAAGCTATTTCATGTATAAATAGTAGAGAAAATTATAAATTAATAAGCTATACAATAATAAAAAGAGTTCACAGGATTTTTAAAAAAAGTTGAAACCAAACCGAACCACAAAAAGTTTATTTGGTTAGTTAGCGAACCGAACCATCGATTAAAATGCTGAATAAAAAAAGTGGCATTAACAACTTTTTTTATAGCTTTCATACCTTAAAAATCTATTTGACCAAAAAGACTTTATTACCTAACTAAACAAATATCGGAAAATCAAACTAATCATTCCAAAGAGAGATCGAAAATGGGGAATAAGAATAAATAATGAAAGGAAAAGGATTTATTTGGAAGTTTTTGTTGAAGATATGCGAAGATTGGACCGAGGATCATGATCAATCAATCCAAATTATAGGAGATCATAATTGATATTTTGTATCAATCCATGATTGGATTTGATTTGGATTTTATTCTTTGTATCCTCTTTATTTTTTTTCCTTAGTTAAGACATTCAATGTATTATAAATAGGAGTCTCTACAATGTAAATAAGTACAAAACACATACAAAAACACACGTTCTTCTTCTATTCTTGGCCTATTTTTCAAACTCTGACATGGTATCAGAGCCACATTCTTCAACCTAGCTTCCGCAAATCCTTGAATTGCCTCTGTTTTCTTCTATCTTTGCTATTGCACATCTATACCTTCAAAGCAAACCAGAGCACAAGTAGGGAATTCATTTCTACACATATCATGGCCAAGAATACCGAAAAAATACTTCGGTAGAAGGGAACTCAAATTCACCTCAAAACACAGATCCAGTTGAGGATGAACAGTCATACTCAAATTACTACCGAACCAGTTCTTGCTCCAACAAATGTTTCGGGCCGGTCCGGTGGCCACCATTCCAACAATTTCCATTTCAAGGCCTGTGGGCAATCGGGCCAAACTTGCCATGGACTTCGTACAGTACATTTGGAGAAGGACTCCCAAATCTCGGAGCCCAGCCCGTTGAGGGAGAACAAACTCCTTTCAACACCGAGCCAGGCTAGGTAGGCCCACGCCCAGGACCCGAGCCCACATCACAGGGTCAGGGAGCAAATCCCTACTCGACGATGGGGCACGGCTACTTGCCGTATTCCTTTTCGGTCGGCGGTAGTCGATCGGAGCCCGGCGACCCATTCTACACGTCGCCGGGTGATGGCCCTGAGTTGCGGCTCATCTCTTTGCAACTCACCGGACTCCGAGAATTACAAGACTGGCTCGGGATTTCCGGCGGGCGTTGGTCACGAAAGACAAAGATGGGTTCCTCGACGGAACCGTGCCCTTTCCGTCCGACGAACGCTCACAACGGCACTGGCATAGATGCAACCAGCTTGTGCGGACTTGGATCGGGAATTCTTTGGCTCCCGAAGTGGCTGCCGGACTCCCTCCAACTGAAGACTCAAAGACAATATGGGAGAATATCCGCGAGATGTACGAAAAACTCGACCGGGCTAAAATCTTCTCCCTCACTCAAGCCTTATCAGAACTAAAACAAGGAAATCAGTCCGTGACTACATGCTTCAACCGTTTGTCATCCCTGTGGAACGAACTTGAAGCGTCCGAAGAACAGCTCGAAGGGCCGGACGAAACACTTCAGCAATATCGAGCAATACGAGAAAGGGAGAAGGCAACTCATTTTTTACTAATTTTAAACGAAAACTACTCACATTTCAGGTCCCAAATCCTTGCGATGGAGCCGGCACCGTCACTTGGGCGGATCTACCGCCTGGCGGTTCAAGAAGAAAGCCAAAGGGCAGCCGCGATGCAGCACACACACGAATTGGAGAAGGAATCGCCCTCGCGCCTTCAGATCTAGACCACCACCGACCGGCACCTTCGGATTCTCACCTGAACTTGCTACTGGACAGCAACCGAGCGGCGGTTTCTCGCAAGGTTTTTCCTTGGCCGACTAGAGAATCGGATTCCATGGAGAAGGAAGACAAGCGGCTGCTGTGTTCAAGGAAGGAGAAGGAAGCCCTAGTCTCTTTCAAATGGATGGCCAAGATCTAACCCAAGGATCTAACGGCCATAAATCAGCCATGACTTCAACCAAATCCAATGGCTCTCAACAAGTCAATATGGCAACTAATTTTAAAGGATCCTACGGCTCTCGTAATGCCACATCATCCTTGAAGGGAAATTATAAAGGAAAGGGGAAATTATATTGCGACTATTGCAAACGTCCCCATCACACTTTGTAGAAACCTGTTGGAAATTGCACGGTAAGCCCTAAAGAGAAAGGAAAGAAGGAATCTTCAATTAATCAAGTCACTGGAATAATATCAATCGCCTGATCACCCAAAATCAGTATCGGGAGATCATGAGGGCATTGAAATGGTTGGAAATTTCCGACAAAGGGGCAAGTTTTTCGGTACTTCATATTGCCTTAATTCTATTTCTCATGACGCATGGATAATTGATTCAGGTGCAAGTGACCACATCATTTGTGATGAAAGTTTTTTTTCTCATACCCATAAATACCATTTTCCTATAATTGTGAAACTTCCAAATGGAAACACCACATATGTCACAAAGATAGGGACAGTCAATCTTGGTCCTTCGATTATCCTTTGGAATGTTCTTTATGTCCCTCAATAATTCAATCTTATCTCAGTATCAAAGGCCTGTAAAGACAATTCCTGTCATATTTTCTTCAATTCTGACACATGTTTCTTTCAGGCCCTTTCGACTGGCAAACTGATGGGCTTGGGTAGACTTTCACAAGGATTATATTTCTGGACTAGTTTTCCCGAAAATTTTGATTTGTCGCATTTTTCCATAAATAAGGAATCATTGTGTAACATTGCTACCAATGATAAAGTTAACCTTTCTCATCAACGTTTGGGTCACGGTGCTTCTTTTCCACATCCCCAATGCAAAATTTGTCCACTTGCTAAACAATCACGTACCCCATTTCCCGCGAGTAAATCTCGAGCTACAGAGAATTTCTCTTTAATTCATGCTGACATTTGGGGACCTTACCACACTCCACATCGTGATGGGTCTCAATTTTTCCTCACCATTGTAGATGATCATTCTCGTGCTACATGAGTGTTTCTCGTGCTACATGAGTATTTCTCATGCAATCAAAGGGTCAAGTCTTTTTTCTCTTAAAAAATTTCTTGACCATGACCAAAAATCAATTTCAGAAATCTGTTCAACGTATCCGAACAGATAATGGGAGAGAATTTTCTAGTCATGATTGTCAATCACTTTTCTCTTCTCATGGAATTCTGCATGAAAGCACATGCACCTACACGCCTCAACAAAATGGAATTGTTGAGCGTAAACACCGTCATCTTTTAGAAGTCGCACGTGCTCTTAAATTCCAAGCATCAATTCCTGAGACTTTCTGGGGAGATTGTGTGGTCACAGCAACCTACTTGATCAATCGCATGCCGACTCGAGTTCTAGAAGGACGTACTCCTTTTGAAATCCTATTTGGCAAGAAGCCTGAAATTAATCATTTGAAAGTTTTTGGCTGTCTATGCTATGTGGCTAACCTAGGCTCTCGCGACAAAATGAGTTCTCGGGCTCGACGATGCATCTTCATGGGACATCCAACTCTTCAAAAAGGTTATTGGGTCTTTGAGCCATCAACAGGAAATTTCTTTATCAGTAGAGACATTATTTTCCATGAAGACGTTTTTCCTTTTCAAGATGGGGCATCTTCAAATGAGCCCTCTAGCTCAAATCATCGGAATGGACGTTTTCTATTTGAGGAAGATTTATCTCACAGTTCTCCTTATATTAACATCCCATCTTTGGATGTTCCAAATTCTTCTCCAGAGACCAAAAACACTACTCTGATTTCTCCATCTATCATGGATTATTCATTTGCAGAATCTACAACGCAAATAGAAGAAAATTATGATTTAGAAAGATTGTCTCCACAGTCTATTTCAGAATTTTCATCTTCGACCCCTGTTCATATTGTCCCACGACGCTTAGGGCGAATTACTCGTCCTCCCACATGGACAAAGGATTATATTTGTGCCTCTCTAAACTCATCAGGTACCTCATATCCTATCTCTTCTTATGTTTCATTCGATCGACTATCTACGGAACATATGTGTTGCATTAGTCGTATCTCCGAAGAAATAGAACCATCATCCTATGATGAAGCAGTTCGTGATCCACGATGGCAGAAGGCCATGGAGGCAGAGTTGCATGCACTAATAGAAAATCATACATGGGATATAGTCCCATTACCTGTTCATCGCAAACTCATTGGTTGCAAATGGGTGTATAAAGTCAAGTACAAGGCCGATGGATCTGTCGAACGTTACAAGGCACGCTTAGTGGCAAAAGGGTTTACGCAACGTGAAGGATTTGATTATCACGAGACATTCTCTCCGGTGGCAAAAGATGTAACTGTTCATTCCTTCCTCTCCATTGCTGCTTTCCGAGATTGAAATCTACATCAAATGGATGTTCACAATGCCTTTTTGCATGGAGATCTCAATGAGGAGATATATATGGAATTCCACCTGGATTACGGCGACAGGGGGAGGCTAAGGCATGTCGTCTCCGTAAGTCCCTTTACGGGCTCAAGCAGGCTTCTCGACAGTGGTATGCAAAGTTTACTACAACCCTTACAGCAATTGGCTTCAAGCAATCCAAGTATGACTATGCTCTCTTCACTTGGACAAAAGGTACGTCATCAATATACCTGATGATATATGTTGATGACATACTTATTATGGGGAATGACGAATTAGCCATTGAGAGTCTCAAAAAATACTTGCACTCCACTTTTCATATTAAAGACTTGGGATCTCCTAAGTATTTCCTTGGTATTGAGATTGCTCGCTTAGATTTAGGAATCTCTCTCAGTCAACGAAAGTTTGTGTTAGAAATTATATCTGAAGCGGGATTATCAGGATGCAAACCAGCTACTATTCCTATTGATCAAAACACTAAGTTAACTACTGTTGAATATGACGCCGAATCATCTTCTGAGACTGATGACCCACTGCTTGAAGACCCATCCCGATATCAAAGGCTCATAGGAAAACTTATATATCTCACCATGACCAGGCCAGATATTTGTTATGCAGTACAAACACTCAGTCAATTTATGCATAACCCGAAGGAATCTCACATGAATGCAGCACTGTGAAGGTTGTGAAATATTTAAAAAGATGTCCAGGGCTTGGAATACTCCTCTCTCGAGATTGTAACTTGGAGATGAATACTTATTGTGACACAGACTATGCCACATGTCCCATGAGTCGGAGATCTATCACTGGTTTTTGTATTAAGTTAGGAAATTCCTTACTTTCATGGAAAACAAAGAAGCAGTTGACGGTATCTTTGTCATCTGCTGAAGCTGAATATCGAGCTATGGCAAAAACCGTTTGTGAAATAGTTTGGATACGGGGCTTACTTTCAGACCTTGGGATACAAGTCAAAGGGCCAACAAATTTATTTTGCGACAATGATGCAGCGCTCAAACTTGCAGCGAATCCTATATTTCATGAAAGAACGAAACATATTGAGGTAGATTGCCATTACACTCGAGACAAGATCCAAGAAGGAGTAATCAAGACAAATGGAATTGGAACCATAGAGCAACCCGCTGATATTTTTACCAAACCATTGTGTCAAAGGCAACACACATATCTACTAAGCAAGCTAGGTGTTTTAGATATATATCAGCCACCAGCTTGAGGGGGAGTGTTGAAGATATGCGAATATTGGACCGAGGATCATGATCAATCAATCCAAATTATAGGAGATCATAATTGATATTTTGTATCAATCCATGATTGGATTTGATTTGGATTTTATTCTTTGTATCCTCTTTATTTTTTTCCTTAGTTAAGACATTCAATGTATTATAAATAGGAGTCTCTACAATGTAAATAAGTACAAAAACAGATATACAAAAACACACGTTCTTCTTCTATTCTTGGCCTATTTTTCAAACTTTGACAGTTTTGTTTATATAAGAAAATGGCAGATTAATGGAAAGTTTTGATTGGAGTAGGAAATTATTTAGGATTAACTAGCATTGAGAAAGCACATAAATATCGTGATCCATTATGAAAAGATTAAAAAGAGAGAGAGAGAAAATGGAATGTTACTAGATTCTTCCCTAAATTAGGGACCTCTTCGAAGCCGGCGTATCGTCCAAACAAGTTTTTAACTCTTTTCCCTAAAAATGAAGAGAACACAATTTACTTCCGCTTTATTCATATATGTATCGATGTTGGATTCCTATGCTCGCTTATCCCACAATAGAAAAAACGTGTTTACCTAATGCGCGCTATACCCAAATTTATGTGTCCTCAATCTTAAATATTTTTGCAATTAAGTCCTCGAATTTATAGAAATTTTCTTGTCGATACCATCTATCTCCAACTCCGAGCCAATTAGAGCAAACTTGTTGATCTTTACCGACCAAAAGCCTGATATTCTAATGATCGACGCCACCACACAATGAGCCATATTAGAGAACTTTCTCAGTTGTATCTTGGACTATTATGGTGGCGTGCAATTCCTTGACCTAATGAAGGAGTGATGTGAGAGCAACCAACTTAACTCCATCGACAAACTCAGCATCATTGATGCTCACCCAAGTCACGATCGGAATTGGGCATAACATGATTTGATGGGTCCTTAAATGAAATTATCAATGGAGAAAACTATTGATCATGAAACTAATTATGAAGTTGTCGATTCACTCTATTATATGCTAGATTCACAGCTGAACAACAACTTATTGATGGGAGGCTATTTTGGGCAATTTTCTGGGGATGTTCGATAAGCTTTCAAGATGGTTATCTTTTGGTTGAGGAGGAGCATGAATTTCGCAAGGCTAAAGAGTCAAGAGTGCAAGTTTCCATTTCATTTAATGCAATTCTAAGTTCCGAGGAGTCTTTAATGTTATGTAAGTTTTAAGAGTCAAAGTTCTAAATCCCTAGGTCTTTAATTACTATATAGTTCCCAATGTCTTTAATCCTTCAGTAATTTTCTAATGTTATCTCTCCTATAAATAGAGGAAGGCTTTATATTGTAATGCATATTGGACTTTGAAGATGAAAATATGAGATTTTCTCTATGTGAGCGAATATCTTCAAAGAATGGATAACTCTTTTATCAGTTTCTTTATCCTTGAAAAGTGAATTACTTCTCAGTAGTGGGCCAAGAAGCCATTTATCCTCAGGTAGTGGACTTTCCTTTAGACCATGGTAGTGAGCTTTTTCTATCCCAAAGTTCTTTATCCTTGACAAGTGGCTTGTTCTTTAAGCCTTGATGGTGAATTTCATCGATTTTGATTTTCATCCTTAGTTGGTAGTGCGTAGGGGTGAGCGGTTCCAGGTTCCTTACAGGTTCCGCTTGGAACCTGGAACCTACCCTCGGGTACAGGTTCCTCAATTTTTGGAACCTGGAACCTACCCGTCGAAATCCGGAACCTAGAACCTACCCTCTCACAGGTTCCAGGGTCGGTTCCAGGGTCCAACAGGTTCTTTTTCTTTTCTTTTTTCATTTAAGTGGAACCGGTTCCGGTTCCGAAAAAAGAGGAACCGGGTATCGGAACCTCCCTCCCTAAAACCGGGAATCGTAATCATCCCTTCCAACATAGTCTTTATAATGATAAAACTCACAAAAAATATGTTACTCAAAACAACAAGAAGACTCCCTGTCCAATGAACTCTGGTAAGATCAATGCATTAATCCGCAATGCAGAATCATAAGGGTTTATGTAATCAAACTCCAGATCAGCCAAGCACATGAGCAGCAAGTAACCATGAGAGTTAGACCCCATCGCTTGTAAACAGAAAAAGTCAAATGAAGAATGCATAAAGACCAGAATTTCATTTTAAGAGCAGTAAAAGGCAGTCACTAGTTGGCTGCTAATGTGCCTGCAAGAGGAAGTAATCCTCTTTGTGCTTTAGCGCAGTATCTTCGAAGAGATAGATTCATAATTGGCGTAGGTTTTAGTCTAAGGAAAGAAAACGACGACATTGAATTGAACTGTATTGGCCAAATTGGCTTTTTTCGCTCATCGCATTTTCTACTTGCAACATGTAAAGGCACAGCCTGTTGCTAAGGTTGAGTGGGATGATCCTTATGTATTAGTCCAGGCTCGTCCAGTGATGAATCTGTCGCTTTATACTCATTAAACAGTTCTGGCAGCAGCTATTTACAATCAATCAGATAGAAGCTACAGATTCATGATAAGAACAGATCACACTACTCGCATGGTGGATCAACCAAATACCCAGAAGAGCAAATATAGGGTAATCAACCCAAAAATTCGTAAAAAAAATATAAAAACAAAAATTGGCCATCATGGGTTTCTCCGCAAGTCAAAGCAAGGACACACGATCCGTTAAAAAACCAAACTTTAGCTCAATCAAGAACCGATCTGATGCACCCAATGAAGAACAGCGCGCGGAGAAAAAAGGGAAACAAGATTCGACCCTTCATTCGGCTTAAGTAAATCAAACGCATCACAAAGCCAGAGCGAGCGAGCAGATTCCAATGGTCAACAATGACAGAGAAAACAACGATCTTGCGGACTCTGCAGCACTCAAAACAGGGTTTTGACATCCAAAACTCCAAACCATCCTCAGATTCTGGCTTCGCATTGGGGAATGCAGCTCAGATTCAACACAAATTCACAAGCAGAGAGAGAGCGAGAGAGAGAGCACTTACGAATACGACCGGTGGCCACCATAGAGTTGGGTTCGAGCTCAAGAAGGAGCGGCGGCGGCGGCGACGGCGAGCATTGGACGCGTAGGTGTGGCTGGTGGAGGAGCTGAAGATGATCCATGTCTCTCTCTCTGCAGCGCGTGTGGATGATGGAATTGGGGATAGAATTAGGGATTTTTTGGGAAGGAGTGAAGCTGGATTGGACCGGTTCCGGTTCTGGTTCCGGTTCCGGTTCCGATTCTATTAGGAACCGGGAACCGGAACCGGAACCGCCGGTTCTGGAAAATGAGGAACCGGGAACCGGAACCGGGCTCCCTAAAACCGGGAACCGAACCAGACCCTCCAGTTCGGTTCTCCGGTTCCCGGTTCTACCCGGGAACCGTGCTCACCCCTAGTAGTGCGTCCTTTATACATTGATGGTGATCATATTCTATCTTTTATTATGCATTTCATCCATCGATAAACATTCCCATACACTTAACCTTGAAAATTCTCCATTCCCAGAATCACTCGTGCATGCATGCATCAAGAAGTCAGTCATAGTTTTTGGTAGAGATTTGGAAATTATATTGATTGATGATCCTCAAGATCTAACATGTACAGTTGAAGCTCCTATAGATTTTCTAGTCTGAAATTGGTGAGTAAACATCAAAAGGGGATCGATTGACCAGAACACAGAAAAGAGAAGATTGCAGAAGAAACGTGCCTGCGGAAGGAAGATCGGGTTGTGGACAGTCATAATCACGCTAAAAGCTCAATATGGAGAAAGAGTTGATCATGAAGTAGAGTCAAAGAAGGAAGATGAGCCGAAAGCTAATACAGAGATAATTAGTTTGACCTTGTGGAGTTCAAATGAAAAGGAAATCCAGTTCGGATGATGCCTCCTCTTATTTTTGCATCAGTGGGAAACAATACCATTCAAAAGGTAAATTATTCCCTTCATGACGGTCAGTCAATGGTCTGGTAATGGCACGAAACATTCAATTGCATTACTCATGCCACTGAATGTTGGGGGAACTGAAAAAAAAAAAAAATGTCGAGGTCATATGTTGGCACTCTAAAAAGGTCAACTTTGATAAAGCAAAGGACTATGGCTTTCAATATGATATGGATTTTTCCAACATCACTGGAAGGACATACAGAAAGAAGTATTTCAGGGGGTCAGACATTTCTTTAATTTAGGACATCTTAATCCTGAGTTAAATAAAACGATTATCACTCTTGTTCCTAAAATTCCTAATCCAGAGAAGTTAGACTAGTTTAGGCCCATAAGCTTATGCAATTTTGCATACAAAATCATTTCAAAAGCTATGGCAAACAAATTAAAACCATGGCTTCCAAGTCTAATAGCTAAAAAACAAAGTGCTTCAATCAGTGAATGTCAAATTCAAGACAATATACTAATAGTACAAGAGGTTCTTCATCAACCGCAAATCCAAAAGAGAGAAGAAATTTCATGTAGTTCTTAAGTTAGATACAAAAAAGGCATTTGATAAGGTGGAGTGCTATTTCCTAGAAGTGGGTATGCTAAAGATGGATTATGTGCAAAGTGGGTCTCTTCGATCATGGAATGTATATCCACAATGTCATACAATGTCAAGATGAATAGGGAAAGTTTACTATTCTTTCAGCCTACTCGTGGCATATGACAATGTGACCCTCTATCTCCTTATCTATTTATTATTATGGCAAATGTGCTATATATTTTGCTGAAAAAAGTTGTGGAGGATGGAAGCATTAAAGGGATCAAATTAAACAAACTCTACCCAATTTTATCTCACTTACTTTTTGCAGATGATTTAATTTTATTTCTAGAAGGAAAAGTCGTTGAAACTCAAAATGTGGCAGCCATTCTAAATCAATATTGTTTTACATCTGGATAAGCCATAAATTTGAACAAGTCAAGCATGTTCTTTAGTAAAAACTGTGCAAATAGATTAAAGGAGAACATGACACATGAAATGAGAATTCCTGAGATTGAAAATATAGGGAAGTATTTGGGAATACAATTTGATTGGGGTGGTTCAAAGAAACAAATATTTGCCTAGATCCTTGATAGAGTCAACATGAAATTAGAAGCCTAGAAATAAATAAATAAAAATTATCTAAGGCAAGGAAAGAAATTTTGACACCCCGATTTTAGTTAACTTGGTTATACACAACGTGTGGGTCATACGACATTACAAGAGGGTTTAGTGGTTAGAAATAGGTTGTGAGGCCCAAGTAATACATGAATGGGTTGTAGGGCCCAAGAATATACAATAGGGTTATGAGGCCCAATTGTGTTTAGATGGCCTTGAGAGCCCAACTAGCATAAATAAAAACAAGGCCCAAATTGAAATTATAGTGATTTATGAGTCGAGAGGACCATGGGAGGTTGTGTATGTTTGAGGTTGGTAAGGTATCTTGTCTGTTTTGTTAAGTGGAGATTTTAGCAAGTGTTCTTTATATGTACTCATGCAATATTCCATTTGAGTCACGTTCAATGCATGGATTAGTCCTAGAATGCATTGCCACAAAGGCTATTTGATAAGTGTTGTCCCATTCTCCTTGACATGCATGCTTATGCGAATTGGATGTATTCAAGCTAGTAATTGATTAAATTCAAAAATCGTTTGATGTTGCTTGGGCACAACCTTATGATTAACTTTGATATGCAAGGTGATGAGTCAAATTCGAAAGGAAGTGAATGAAACAAAATGCAACCATGGGGAGTGATCATGTGAGCCAATGTGTTTAGTGAACAACCTTATATAATAGGTCACTTGTGTTTTTCTCTTGGGGGCCAAAATTACATAGGGGCAAAAAGGGAATATTTGGCAAGTTCATAGAGGCAATGATGATGCTGGTAGGAAAAATATAGGGAAATGATGAGGCTTAGACATAGAATCATCTTAAGTATAGGATTAGTGACTAGTTAGTGCATGGATTGGCCAATTCCATGCAAAGTGGAAAGCTAGTCTCCCTAGGTGCGTCTGTTTACCTTATTGAATGAGAATTATAGGGATTGCAAAATGCAATCTCATGATTGCCTTAGAACTTGCCCAAAGATTCCTTGTCTAAAATTCCAATTCCTCTCTCTCTCCCTCATCTTCATTCCTTCTCTTTTGCACGATCAAACCACTTTATTTTTCTCCATCATCTTCCCTCTTTTCTTTTTCAACTCAAGCAAGGGGAAGGGCTTGAAGCTTAGGACCAACAAAACCAGGAAGAAGAGGAGCTTTGGATTGCAACCAGGTAAGGGAATTCTCAAGGCAATGGGTTGTTTCATCCATTCTCGGCTCGGCTTTGGCTAGACCCATTTCTATTAGAGTTAGGCATAATCAAATCAAGGCTATTATAGTGAGGAATGGTGCATGCATGTGAATTGTTCTAGTTTAGATAGAATGATGGAGAACTTAGAGGATAGAGGAATGGAAATCGGGATCGTTTTAGTAAGTCTTCTTGGTTCTCCATCTTAAGTATCAAAGAATACCTTTAGTAGTTGATGGACCGTTTAGAACTCTATTGCATGCGATATGTGTGCTAGATGAGAAACCAGTCACTTGAGATGGATTTTAAAGGGTAGCCAGGGCTAGATGGCGGTTCAAATTGATGTTGTTAGTTGTTAAGGTATATTGTTTGAGAATGAGCCAAAATAGTAAAATAAACTTGCATTTGCTACTTGTCTATTCCACTCATGAAAGGACCTTATTTCTGTTGGATAATATCTTAGAATGCTAAATTGTCTCTGATTGAGTGATAATGGATTCAATGCATGTTAAAATTGTCATACGTGATGAACTCTTTTGAGAATATGATTACATGCATACGTGTAGAGAATGCAAGCTATATTTGATTTGGTTGCTTAGGAGATCACTTTGAAATGTTGAGATGCGCGGCTATGTTTTGTGTAGTATAAATTTGTTCTATGAATTGTTGTTGGGAAGGATTGCAAATATATAAAGTATGCAATTTGTGCAAGTCAAGAGTGACTGGATTGATCTGATGATATGAAACAAATATCTTTGTGTAAGGAATGTGTGTGTGAGCTAAATTGAATGTAAAAGATACCATCGGCCAGCAACTTGATGATATCTCGAGGGAGTCAAAATGCCCAAGGCCAGTGACCTTTGGACGCCTCGGTTAGATTAGTTTGAGATGCCTTGGAGTGAGATATCCATGGAAGTTCAGCCAATGACTTGGAAATTATTTGAGCAAACTGGCCAACAACTCGAAAGTTATTTGAGCAAACTTGAGTAAATTGGCCAACAACCCAGAAGTTATTTGAGTAAATTGGCCAGCAACTTAGTACTAAATTTTGTGACTCGAGGGTGGAGATAAACCATTTGAGAAACTAAACTCTTAATGGCATGTGAGTTCGTGTGTGAATGTAAGTGCTAGTACAAGGTTTATGCATGAGTCGTGCATGAAATGCCTATGCATGCATTTTACCATAAGATGTATGAAGTTTCTAATACCCTAACTCATGGAATTATCAAATGCCACATGATGTAATTGTGAAACATAGAGAGATGGTCACTACTTAATATAGCCATTATTAGTTGCACAAGTGAATATCGTTGGAAAATGGTAAAGTAAACTGTTGTATTAGTTAAATGTGTTTTGTCGTCATTTACATTTGATTTACGCTTCATCTTAGTGATTTGCTAAGTTATTCTTATCACTTTAATTAGTTGGAAGTAGGAGATGGTTCATTGCTAGTTGAGTTATGTGTTGAGTAGAGATTGGATTATGTAGTCTCTAGCCTTGTTTATTCCTTTACTAGGCTTTGCTCACCCCTTCATTTTTGAAATCATTAAAATGCATGTCCCACTCATCGCCACGTATGGAATTGTCAGATATATATTACTTACCATGACCTGCTTGATCTTGAAAATGACCTGGATAACATATGTTATGAGGCAGTGGTGTAGATGGATGATGACCGTACAAAACTGATTTCGTGGAGGTTTATTGTGTGGTTCTTAAACCATGGGGTGATCTATTTGTGTAACATCCTGATATTCGAGCCCTTTGAAGGAAGAATGAACATGAATTTTGTTAATGCATTGTTAGTTGATTTCACTCGAAACTGATCACTCCTAAGATACTGACCTTGAGGGAAAAGACTAATGAGGACAACTTGTGCAACTAAAGAACTTGACCTAGGAAAACAATTCAATCATGAGACTTATGTAAGGACAATTCTGTAGATATACATGCCGATTCTAGGGATGAATAGAAGTCAATTTATGGATAAAACATAATAGGACGACAAGTTATTTCGTTTACTATTATCGAACTTACGAATGGCCCTATGTCGATCCTTGATAATCGTGTACTTTGAAATAAGAATCTATCATTCGTAATTTCACGTAGTCAAGGATGTCTATGTGTTGAGAAGTTTTGAACGTGATTTGGTATGAGTCGGTTACGCGTGAATCCTCGAAACCGCGTATCATCTGAGTAATATCAAAATGGCATTCGGGTGAAATTGACATGGCATGAAAATCCAAGATTGAACTTTGAATTTTCAGGAATGTCTGGGACGGATTTTTGGACGATACTTCCTCGACAATCGACAATGTCAATTAAGCCGAATTTTAGGAAAAAAGATTTTTGGACCGAGGAAACGAGCCTATGAAGACGTGGGCCAGGAAAGACCAATGTGGGCCTCACGCTCAAGGTGGGATAGCCACCGTGGTAGACCCGAGGCAAGCAAGTGAGCTTGTTGAGCCAAATTGACCATTTACCCTCCCAAGCCCGTTGTCTAAACTTGAGCCGATTCGAGCCCAACAAATTTCCGATCTCGTTCCTATTCATTTTCTAGCCTGTTTCTTAGACCCGCCTTTCATTTCAGCCCAAGAGCAATTTGGGAAATGTGCAAAGTAGAAATGACTATTTTGTCCTTAGATATTTTGAAGAAAGGACAAAAGAAGAAAGAGAAGATGAGATCACTTATTTGGGAAATTGAAGCAAGCATTCAATGGCCTTAATAAGGCTTGTCTTACAGCTCTCACTTCACTCTCTCTTCTCCTCTTTTAGCCCAAGCAAACTGCACACCTCTCTCCCTTTGTTTCCCTTCCTTTCTTCAATTTTTCCTTTTGACTTTCCTCCGAAAACGGAGTTGTTCATGCCCTTTGGTGTGAATCACAGCCCGTGCCACCAACCATTGTGTTTAGAAGACAAATTACATATGGATGGCTTCAGCCGTTTGTTGGTTGGAGTCGTCGGTCAACTCGCCAGTTGGCCAGAAGCCGGTGTTGCTAGACCGCCTACTATAGCGCCCCTACTGTCCAGTTTCATTTTTGCTGCTATTTTCCTCCATTTCTAACTCAACCACCGCACATACCAACCACCATCAGTTCCCCCTTGACCCCAAGGTGCCGCCAGTCGTCGACCAATTGCTCATTGGAGCTCCGGGCGGCCCATTCACTTTGGTTAACCACTTTCTCTTTAAGCAGTGTAGTTTTTTTGAAGTTGCAGAGGGAGTTTGAGCTCGTTGCTACTGTTTTGACCCCGAGATCACCTAGGAGTGGCAAAGGTCCCCGAGTGTTGGGTTCATCGCCACCTCTGTGTCCGTGTCACTAGCCCACTTAATGGGTGAATTTATTCCCTTATCCCTTTGTTAGTGTTTAAACTTGCTTAGGGTTAGGTTAATTAGTGTTAATGTTGGTTTAGGAAGTTTCATTAAGTTGTATTAGCCCTAAGATAGGTGGTTAGATAAATGGTTAAGATTAGCTTAACTTAATCTTGCTTAATTGTGTTTGATTATACTTAATTGTGTGTTATGTATTAATTAAGCATATTTTACCTTCATTGCTTGATTAATTTGATTAATTGTTTAAATTTTTTAATTTTCTAAATTTAATGTTAAAATTATTTTAATTTCTGAATTTAATTATTTAATTATTAAATTCTGAAATTTCACTATTCACGGTACTATCCACGGCATTGTTCATCCGAAAGCTAAAAATGTGCATAATTTCATGTGTCTTGATTTTATAAAATGAATTGGATGTGTCATTGCATGAATCGTGTGACTTTCACAATAAAGGGAAAAATGAATTGTCCGAGGGACACCGGAAGTGGACCGCTTTTATAAGAAAGAATTGATGTTTTAAATGCAAGTATGTATGCAAGTATGTGTGCATTGGCTACGATAATCTGATTTATTAGAATGATACGAAAGGGCACAGTTGCGCCTTTGCGGAGAAAGGCGCTGTAGCGCCATAGCGCCTCGGAGGGCACGGAAAGGCATGATTGCGCCTTTGTGGAGGAAGGGTACCATAGCGTCGTATCGCCTCAACCTATACAAAATGGCATAGTTGCACCTCTGTGGAGGAAGGGTGCCATAGCACCTCGGCCCAAGTTGTAGCCCTATGGGGCAATAATAATCGGAACACGTGTGGATTTAAGAGCATATAAGAAATATGGCATCATTGGTTCCGATTATGCATAAGATGATCACATCATTTATAGCACGCACGCATGAATTGATAATGTGCAAGGTGTGGCAATGGCTAGATGAGATCGCTTGTGACGCGACTCGCATGTGATTGATGAATTATATCATCTAACGGCCATGTGCATTGCATGTATTGTACTAAATTATAATGTGCCGGTATGGCATACCAAGTAAGGTTGCATGCGAACCGACTTTATGATTGTTGGTTGATCATGTCTATTATTGATTGCTGATTGTTGGTTACTTGTTATTGATTTGAGTGAGGGGTCTGGAGAAATACCCCGGTTGAGTTGGTGTACTAACTGGGGCTTAGGGAAGAACTTGTTGAGATTTTATCTCACTGATTATTGTATAACTTCGTTCAAACCCTTAAAATGGTGCAGTGGAGAATCCCGCCCCGCTCCTCCAATGATTGACTCCGATGGAGCCTAAGTCCAATGGGTCCCAATGATGGTGGTGTTGAACTTGATGGTTTATTTTGTAGCTAGATTAACCTAGCTTAGTTCCTTTATGGTTTGGCTTAGAGGATGGATCGGCCCTTTTGTCGGGCTTGTAAATCGGAAAACGATCATCTATTGGTTAATTTAGTAAATTGTATAAATGAGTAATGGTTGTTATTCTTGTTGTTCATCCCTTTGTCCTTGATTGATTGCTTGATTATTTGTTGGACTGGAGATGGTTCATCTTCCACTTGTGCATAACGAAAGATAAAATGAATGGTCATTGATGAGTTCTAGGACGTTGCTTTCAAATGACCATGGTAAGGGGTTATTGTGTGCTCGAGGTTCGGGGCATGACAATTCGAACCTCTCATTTTCAAGCTAGAGAAACTTGGTTCAGGTGTGGTGCTTGTAGCTTAGCTTGGATAATGAAGGAGGACATATTTTTGGATACTTCAAGGGGTTGGATACTAGGATGGTGGAGATAGGTTGGCTTTTGGATAGTTCCAGTCATGTTCATGCATGTTTTATGGTTGGCTCTTGAAACAATATAAAATTTAAATAGCTAATGTTGCAGTCAATTGTATTGTAATCTCCCCCCAAGTTACAACTTAAATGTTCTCCTTTAGAAGCAATGAAGAATGAAGTGGCCATGGATCATTGATATTCCTAGATCTTGTTTTCTTATAATGCTTTGTGTAAGTTAGGAGATTTTAGTTAATCAAGGTTGCTAAGTTGAACAAATGAAAAGGAAAGTTCAATGGGAAGCTTGGAGTTCATAATTGTTTTAGTATACACAAGATTCGTATTAATACACAAGCCTAAAGTTTGTTTTAACAATGGCCGCTAACACTTGCCTGTGTGGATGCAATTGGTACTAATTTTTTGAATACTGGGTAGTAAGTGACATTATTGGGGCATCACAAAATCCTTCTTAAAACAATGCTACAAGCTCTACCGCAACATGCAATGTCTATTCTCAAAATACCCATATCCATCTGCCGAGCAATTGAGAAGATAATTGCAGATTTCTTGTGGAAAAATAATGAAAACAAGATTGGGGATACATTGGAAAAATTGGAATATACTTAAAGAAAGAAAGGATGGAGGTGGTTTGGGAGGGCTATGTTTGGGATTTCCAAACTCTTTGTGGAGTTGACTTTTTAAAGGACTGTATTATCCTAATAGATCTATTACATGTAGATAAAGGTTCACGCCCTTCATAGGGAAGGCGGGGTTTACTCATTGAATGCAAAGTTATTCAAAAGTCGATTCGATGGGTGGCTGGAATGGTGAAAAGATCACTATAAGAGAAGACCAAAGTGGTTCCTCCTAGGAATCCAACTCACTTATGGTTAGGAAGGAAGCAAAATGGAATGAGGAGATGGTGGAAGAGTTATTCGACTTTCAAACAACCCAGGAAATCTCAACCACTCCTTTTGATCCGCAATTTCCATAAGATAAGTTGATAAAGAAGCCAATCAAAATAGAATAGTTCACAGTAAAAAGTGCCTATAACTATTCTAGGGCACAACAGAACATAAAGAAGTCAAACTATGCATCAACCTCATATCAAATACCAAGAGAACTATGGAATCAAATTTGAAGGCAAATGTACAGCCTAAAATTAAATTCTTCCTATGGCAACTAACTCACAACACATTAGCAACAAAGGAGAATCTAGCCTGAAGGAAGATAATACTTGAAAGGACTTACACAATATGTCAACAACACCCGGAATCCATTGAGTACCTCTTTCTATTTTGCCCCTAAACCTAGTGAATTTGGCAAAATTCATCAATCAACACACAAGTGGATGTTTATTCAATAACATGAATAGAGGATTGGTTGGGGAGTTTCAAACATACCTCTATATCATTTGAGCTTATCGCGTTATTATTGTGGTAGATCTTGAAAGCTTGAAATGATTGGATTTTTAGAGCTCGAATTTAAACCCTGACTAGATAATCACTTAGCCATAATAGCAAAGAAGAACTTTAGTAGATGGACAAAAAAATCAAAAGGAAAATGGCAATTGTAGAACACCTCACCTCATATCTAGAATCCTCCGCCCCCTAGAGTGCTCAAAATTAACGTCAACAGGTCTTTCATTGTAGAAATAGGAGGAAGACCCATTGTGTGTATATGTAGAGATAGCAACGTTGTCTTAACAGATGGGTTTGCTCGATCTGTACGAGTATCATTAGTGATTTAGGCGAAGGGATTAGTAGTTCTTGAAACCCTAAAGTACTTTGAAGATAGAAGCAAAGAGAGCCTTTAGTTGGAGACTAATTGAATTGATCTAGTGGAGATGATAAGTGCATGCACATATCAAGTCAGTTGGGAAGCTTATGCACCTATCATTGAGGCCTAGGCTCGAGCCCAATCTTTCAACAATTTGACATTGGCCCACTATCAAAGAGAAAGCAATTGTATCATGCATTGGGTTGCGAAAGCCCACTGCAATAGATGTCTACTGATTAATTGGGTTGCTCATCCCTCTACTTATCTTTTGGGGATGCTTTGTTCTAAAGCTTGTATATCGTCGTTTCATAATTTTGTTTGAATGAAAAATAAAATAGATGTTTTTGACCCCAAAAAGAAAAAGTGATATGGACTAGGACCAATTTTTCCATTGAAACAAAGAGGAATCTCTTAAGTTGATTTGCTTATGACCATTGGAGGAATTATGTTTGCTCCATTGGGCCTATGCTCTTTCATTGTTTCCAAGTTCTATATTGAATCTACTCTAATAAGCTATGAGGAGTGTCATAGTTTTTAGTAACTTAGCCACATTTTTCATCTTGAATCTAAAATGCCTCAAAATTAAACTCTTTCTTTTCATTGGTTTCAGCCCATATAGTAAGTCAAAGCCAATTGTGCTTAGCACTCTATTTGATCTTTCATTTACAATCTCTTCTCGCAAATTTGACTATATAAATGCATGCCCCTAGCTTTTCCAGATCAATCAAAGAACTTGCATTTGGGATTTCTAGCATTCTATCTATAATGTTCAGCCAAATGGTTCCCACTTTTTTTAGCAATAAAGTATTTAATTAAAATTTTCTAGACAAACCCAATGGAGGGTATTAAGGAGGCTTTTTGTCACGCAATTTTCCTCATATCTGAATTGTTTCCTGGAATACTTTCGTATCAAGACCAAAGTTATTCTCATATGTTTTTTGCTTTCTCCATTCTACATTAGTCAACTCCATAAATGCATTTGCAGCTGACTCTATCTTTAATTAAATCCAAGTTGCTATAGAAGAGGTAATCCCCCTACTTAACATACAGGATTAATTACAAAACACTGTTGGAACTTGAGTCTTCTCTTTAGCCTTTTGTAACACGATTTGTTGATTTTTTATTTCCATGAGGAACATTATACATAGCCTTCCTTGAGCTACAATAACTCTTAAGGCTTGGACATTCAAAATTGTGTCCAACCCCTAATAGTTCCAATACAAAAGTTTCATTTGTAACCTAATGTATTATTAGGACTAACCACCAAAACCCATTAAGTTAAGCCATTCAATATTGGATTGCAATGTCAAGAAGTTGAGTTTCATCCATATCATTGGACTTTTGCACTTGAGAACCATAATGACTTTATCTCTTGATTTTTTATTTTTATTATTGAAGTTGAAGTTTTTAGAGCCCTTATTTTGCTTTCTTCAAAGTTGCCTCCACCTCTGATTTTAGTTCTAGAACATGGCCTTCTTTGCCTCTTTGCTAAATTTGAGAATTTTACAAATTCAATGTCAGCACTTCCCTAAAACTCCATTTTTCCCTTTTTCTCTAAGATAAAAACTCTATTTTCCGATTTGTTTCACTGAGTTTTGCTAGGGGTGAGATCCCTTAGTTCATAAGTAACAATTTGAGTGGAGTTGGATGGTGTCTCTAGTATCATTTTCTTAGGCCTTCCTAATCACAATTCTTCACATAAAAGATATTTAAAAGGACTGCTGCCACAAATCTTTGCTCACACCCATTGGCGAAAACAATAATCCACCTTTGCCTCGTCAAAACGTATATTTTAGTAACTAGTTTTACCACAAGAATAGCAAAGGTGTAGTAACCTTTCATACTTAAAATCCAGCCAAAATTACCTTTATGCATAGAAATGGTCTTAGATTTCAAAGGGTCTAGTATGATTATGTTAACCTTTGCTCTCCTTATTTTATGGGAGGCCATACACTTTTCCTATCTTGCCAGCTGCTCTAGGGTCATGGGGGATTGTGGGTAAAGGTCAGACTTGATCATTTGATTGATGGCCCGTTACATCGGCTAAGGCATAATTGGGCTACATGGGCCCATAGGGCAAAATGGATGGGCTTAAGTAAGCCTTCCTATCTTGGGCCACGATTCACCCACCTTAACCACCTGGGCCCTAGGCCCACTCAATTTCAAATTTAAAGTTTAGTATTCTTTTAATCATGAACAGATCAAGAAAAATGTCTTTAGGCAGAGTACGAGGCCAACCCACCCAAGCCCACTTATTGAGTCTAGTGAGAATTGGAATCTTTGGGTGTTTGATTGACAGGGGATGCAAGTCTCACACTGCATGATGGGGAGATTGCATGTGGGCATAGGGGTGGGTACAGGCCACTTCTCTCAAGGCCGGCAACCTTTGCTTGTCATTCATCTATGCTGTTGAACCCGGTCATCGTGCACGCCACACTAAATTAGTAATAAGCATTTGAACTTTAAATAGATGGGGTTTTACAAGCGATTCACCTAAATCAAAGGATAAGATGCTTGCTTGAAATTAGGGACTGGCAAATAGCATTAGCGTGACATAGTCATATTTATAGTTCATTTCAATTTGTGTCCGTCTAAAATATGTTAGTTTTATTTCACAAGCCAAATAATAAATTTAATATGAAAGCATATTTATTCATGTTAATATATAAAGTTAGGCATATTGTGTCATATCATATTTGAGTTATCTTTCTAATATTTGTATTTTGTCTAATGTGGTGCAAAGGTATTGTGTGCAACATTGCCAATCCTACACCATCTCTATCTTATGCATCCGCCCTAATGAATTTGTTGGCTTCTCCATGCATCATGTCATTATTTGCTTTTTGTTTCTTTTGATTTAGGGACAAAAGACAATGTAAGAACAGTAATTTAAGTGAGGAGTGTATGAAAAGTTGGTTCTATGAAATCTATACTCACTAATTCATCAGAGAAAATGGAGGGAAATTTGGGGATGTGGCGAGAATGCTAATGTTGAACTCATCCTTGATGGATGAATAATGCCTAACTTCTGCTGGTATGACATTTGCCTTGGGACTACTCTACGAGATTTTTGCCTTAAAGAAAGACCTATTATTCCAGTGATGACTTTAAAACAGCTCGGTTCACACTAATAATCCTTGCTAAATTATTTAAAAAAAAATTGGTAACAAAAGAAAATAAAACAGACTTATTGGCGCAACATGTGTTAAGGTAAATAGAGTTTTGATAAGATCTAGAATAAGTCCATAGAATATTAATTTTAATTTTGGTCAATTAAATCCTTTATGCTTTAGAAAAATGTAGTCCTCGACTTTCAGTCAGTGAATTTTTGACGTCGCAAATCCTAAGGTGACTCTTAAGTCCTGGCCACTTGGCATTTAAAAAGGGTCAAATGGGAAACATGTAGGGTGTCTAGTGTTAGAAGTTTATCGATGACAAATTGAGGATTTAGACTGTTTTTTTTATCTTTTAAATCGTAACACTTTTATCGGTAGCTAAAAACCTAATTCATCTTATTAAATGTTAAGTGCTCATGCCAAGATATTGAGGATTGACTCTGCACTTATGCCAATAAAAAATATTAAGATAATCATGATAGTTTTAGTTGACCATATTTGCCACCCTTTTCATTCTCAAAAATAAAAACAACATCATTTTTGTTAAAGGTTGAACGACTTTAACATCCATACAATAAATTTAGGATTGATTAGATATATTCTCCCTCAAAAGTCTATACCCTTCTATTCCTTAGATAAATTGAGTGTAGAGATGATGATTTGCTCAATGATGGATGTCAACAGTTTGAATATGCTTAATGTGTACTTTTTGTGATTAGTATACCTTTCACAAGTCATCAAATATGCTTTACTAATGTAACTTACCATGTTGGACACAAAACGTTATTCAATTTGGAAAATTTTATATTCTTGGAATACACACTATTGAACTTATGAGACTGAGTTTTAAGATATGAAAGTGATGTGCCTAGTTCAATCCTAGTTGTTATAAGGTTTAATATCACTAAAAACCCTAAACCGATACACTCTTGTCACATTTACCCCCCAAACTAATTTTTATGTCACATTTACCTTACATTAATTTTTATATCACAAAAAATCTGAAAGTAGCATACCCATGCCACATATATCCCAAACTAGTGCAGCATGCACTATCGCGGGATGATGCAGTGGCATATCACAACATTTGGTGTGGTATTTTCATGTTTGGTTAGTAAGGAATCTCAGGATTTTTCTATTACTGTTACTTAAGGTACATACGCATACATTCTCGAAGCTCTCCATAGACCTAATATTTGTGCTTTTAAACTCATCGAATTTGACCGATCAGTTCTTTTATATCAGACAGCTCTTGCTTGTAGTGAGATGCATCAAAAGACTGGGATCTTGATCGTTCTTTGCAGCAGTCCACAACCAACCATCAATTCCCGATGAAGTCTTTGCATTTAGTGAACGTTGAGCACTATAGTTGATGACAATTATCTACTAAACTGGATTGTTTTAATTTTTATCAAATAAAAGACACAATAATGTAGTAACCTCTCATACTTAAAATCCAGCCAGAGTTTGTCACCTTTATGCTTAGAAATGGTCTTAGATTTCAGAGGGTCTAGTATGATCATATTAACCTTTGCTCTCCCTATAATATAGAAGGCCATACACTCTTCCTATCTTGCCAGTTGCACTAGGGTCGTGGGGTACTGTGGGTAGAATTGCAGAGCAGAGAGGAGGGTAAAAGTTAGACCTGATTATTTTTGACGGCCCGTTACATTGGCTAAGGCCTGATTGGGCTACAAGGCCCGTAGGGCAAAATGGATGGGCTTAAGTAAGCCTTTCCTATCTTGGGCCACGATTCCCCCACCTTAACCCACCTGGGCCCTAGCCCACCTAGTCCCAGTCAATTTCACATGCAAAGTTTAGTATTCTTTTAATCATGAACAGATCAAGAAAAATGTCTTTAGGCCGAGTACAAGGCCCAACCCACCCAAGCCCACTCATTGAGTTTGGTGAAAATTGGATTCTTTGGGAATTTGATAGACACGTGATGTAAGTCTCACGCTGCATGACGTGGACATGGCATGTGGGTGTAGGGAAGGCTAAAGGACACTTCTCTCAAGGCCGGCAGCCTTTGCTTGTCATGCATCTGAACTGTTGAGCCAGAGCATCGTGCACACCACATTCACCCAAATCAAAGGCTGAGATGCCTGCTTGAAATTAGGGACGGGCAAATGGCATTGGTGTGACAAGTCATATTTATAGTTCATGTCAATTTGTGTCTACCTAAAATATCTCAGTTTTGATTTCACAAGCCAAATAATAAATTTAGTGTGGAAACATATTTACTCATGTTAATATATAAAGTTAAGCGTGTTGTATCGTGTCATATTTGGGTTATCTTGCTATAATGTGTTTGTCTCGTGTGATGCAAATGTATCGTGTGCAACATTGCTCATCCTACACTGTCCATATATTATGCATCCACCTTAATGAATTTTTCGACTCTCCTTGCATCATGTCATTATTTGCTTTTTGTGTTTTTTTTTTTCTAGGGACAAAAGACAATGGAAGAAATGTAATTTTTAGTGAGGGTGTACATAAATTTGGTTCCATGAAATCTATATTCACTAGTTCATCCGAGAAAATGGAGGGAAATTTGGGGATGTGGCGGGAGTGCTAATGTTGAACTCATCCTTGATGGATGAATGATGCCTAACTTTGCTGATATGACATTTTCCTCAGGACACTCTTATGAAATTTTTGCCTCGAAGGATTTAACATTCCAATGATGACTTTAAGATAGCTTGGTTCACACTAATAATTCTTGTTATTTTTTTTAAATTGATGACAAAAATAAAATAAAAACAAACTTAGAGCATGCATGGTAACTACCCAAAGAATAACTGATTATATTCTTTTATTCTTAGAAGTAGATTTAGAATAGAAATCTGTTTGGTAAATTTTTATTCTCAGAATAATTTGGAAAAATTAAGAATAAAAAAAAAGTTGATTCTTGTTACTAGGAACAATTTCAAGAATTAAGTCTAAATTTTCTTTTTTTTCTTCTTCACTAGGTCAGGGTGAGGTTTAGAGAGCTCGTGGAAAGCTTGTTGAACCTCACCCTGGCTTGGCAAGACTCCGGCGAGGTCACTAGACCTTGCCTAGCTGCTCGCACAAAAGGAGGAAGAAGAAGACAAAAGAAAAAGAAAAAAAGGAAAAAAAAAAAATATAATAAAAGTATTAAAAATTTAAAAGCCTTATCAAATGCATTTCTATCTCGGGAATAAAAGTTTTGGAAATTATCAAATGCCTTCAAATGCTTAAAAATTGTTCTCGGATTCATTTTTTAGCAAAAATTGTTTCTAGGAATAAAAAATCATTATTTTTATTGAAAATTGAGGTTTTGTGATAAGGTCTAGAATAAAATTTTTAAAAATGTTTTCTATTTTCCATGAAGATGATTAGTTTTCGATTGAAAATGTTTTCTTTTGAATAGAATTTGGAAAATGATTGAATAACATTTGACCTAAAGAGGGAAAGTGTTTTCCCTTCCTGACATAATATTTATATTGCAAAGTATTTTCCATTGAAAAATTATTTTTAGAAAAACAAACAGAAAGTTGTGAAAACATTTTCTAAAAAAATACTTTCAGAAACAAACACATAAGTCCATAGAATCTTATTTTTAATTTTGGTCAATTAAATCCTTCATGATTTAGAAAAATGTACAATCAAGTACAATCAAGTGCTCAACTTTTTGTCAATGAATTTTCTATCAATGAATTTTCGACGCGGTAAATCCTATGGTGACTCTTAGGTCCTGGCCACGTGGCATTTAAAAAGGGTCAAATGGGAAACATGTTGGGTGTCTAGTTTTAGAAGCTCATCGATGACAAGTTGAGGACATGGTTGTATTTTTTCCTTTGAATGCTAAAAATGTAACATTTTTATAGTAACTAAAAGCCTAATTCATCTTATTAAATATTGAGTGCTCATGCCAAAATATTAAGGATTGATTATGCACTTATGCCAATAAAAAATATTAAGATAATCAAGATAGTCTGACTTGACAAGTGCTACCCTTTTCATTCTCAAAAATAAAAATTCCATCATATTTGTTAAAACTAAACAACTTTTAGCATCCACTTATTGGACAATTTATCCCTCGAAAGCTCTACCCTACTTTTTATTTGATAGATTGAGGGTAGAGATGATGATTGCTCAATGATGGATATCAGATGTTTGAATATGGTTAATGTGAGCTTTTAGCGATTAGTATATCTTTCACAAGTCATCAAAATGCTTTTCCTCATATCTGAACTTTTTCCTAAAATACTTTTGGATCATGACTAAAATTATTGTCATTTATTTTTAGCTTTCTCCATTCTACATTAGTCGTGTCCACAAATTTATTTGCAGCTAACTCTGTCTTTAATTAAATCCAATTTACCATAGAACAGGTAATATCCTTACTTAACCCATAGGATTAATTACAAAACGCTGTTGGAACTTGAGTCTTCTTTTTAGCCTTTTGTAACACATTTTGTTGATTTTTTATTTCCATGAGGAACAAAATACTTGGCCTTCCTTGTGCGATGACAGCTCTTAAGGCTTGGATGGTCAAAATTGTGCCCAAACCCTAATAGTTCTAATACAAAAGCTTCATTTGTAATGGATTATTAGAACTAGCCACCAAAACCCATTAAGTTAAGCTTTTCAACACTTGGATTGAAATGTTAAGAAGTTGAGTTTCATCCATATTATTGGAATTTTGCACTTGAGAACCATAATGACTTTATCTATTGATTTTATTTTTTTGAAGCTGAAGTTTTTGGAGCCCTTATTTTGCTTTCTCTAGAGTTGCCCCCACCTCTAATTTTAATTCTAGAATATGGCCTTCTTTTCCTCTTCCTCAATTTGAGAACTCTACAAATTCAAAGTCAGCACTTCCCGGGAACACCATTTTTCCCCTTTACTCTGAGATAAAAACTCTATTTTCCGATTTGTTCCATTGAGTTTTGCTAGGGGTGAGATCCCTTTTCATAAGCAACAATCTGAGTGGAGTTTGATGATGTGTTTGGTATCATTTCCTTGGGCCCTTCATAGTGACGATTCTTCACATAAAAGATACTCCATAAAAGACTACTCTCATGAACCTTTGCTCACACCCATTGGCAAAAACAATAATCTACCATTGCCTCATGAAAATGTATATTTTAGTAACTAGTTTTACCACAAGAATAGCAAAAGTTTAGTAATCTCTCATACTTAAATCCAGCCATAGTTTGTCGCCTTCATCCATAGAAATGATCTTAGATTTCAGAGGGTCTAGTATGATTATATTAACCTTTGATGTACCTATTTTATTAAAGGCCATACTATTTTCCTATCTTGCCCATTGCTCTAGGGTCATGGGGATTGTGGGTAGAATCGCAAAGTAGAGAGGAGGGTAAAGGTTACATCTGATCATTTGATCAATGGCTCGTTAGTAACGAGTCGTTACATCTGCTAAGACCTGAATGGGCTACGTGGGCCTATAGGGCAAAATGGGTGGGCTTAGGTAAACCTTTCCTATATCGGGCCACAATTCACCCACCCTAACCCACTTGGGCCCTAGGCCCACCTAGGCCCAGTCATATTCACATTCAAAGTTTACTATTCTTTTAATCATGAACGGATCAAGAAAAATGTCTTTAGGCCAAGTTCGAGGACCAACCCACCCAAGCCCACTTATTGAGTTTGGTGAAATTTGGATTCTTTGGGAATTTGATTGACACGTGATGTAAGTCTCACGTTGCATGACATGGAGATGGCACGTGGGTGTAGGGGAGGCTATAGGCCACTTCCTGAAGGCCGGCAACCTGTGCTTGTCGAGCATCTCAACTGTTGAACCACCCCCATCGTGCACGCCACACTAGACTAGTAATAAGCATTTGAAATTTTAAAAGATGGGGTTTTTCAAGCGATTCACCCAAATCAAAGGCTAAGATGCCGGCTTGAAATTAGGGACCGGCAAACAGCATTGGCGTGACAAGTCATATTTATAGTTAATGTCAATTTGTGTCTTCCTAAAATACATTATTTTTGGTTTCACAAGCCAAATAATAAATTTAGTCTAAAAACATGTTTATTTATGTTAATATGTAAAGTAAGGTGTATTGTGTCATGTCGTATCGTATCATATTTGGATTATCTTTTTGTCATTTGTATTTTGTCTTGTATGGTGTGAAGGTATCATGTACAACATTGTCAATTCTACACCGTCTCTATCTTTTGCATCCACCCTAATGAATTTTTTGACTTCTCCTTGCATCATGTCATTATTTGCCTTTTGTTTCTTTTGATTTAGGGACAAAAGGCAATGTAAGAACAGTAATTTAAGTGAGGAGTGCACGTAAAGTTGGTTCCATGAAATCTATATTCACTAGTTCAACGGAGAAAATGGAGGGAACTAAAGGGATGTGGCGAGAATGCTAATGTTGAACTCATCCTTGATGGATGAATAATGCCTAACTTTTGCTGGTATGACATTTGCCTCGAGACTACCTTACGAGAATTTTGCCTCAAAAAGGGACCTAACATTCCAATGATGACTTTAAGACAGCTCGGTTCACACTAATTAAAAAACAATTGGTGATAAAACAAAATAAAGCAGAGTTATTGGCAAAACATGCATAAGGTAAATAGAGTTGTGATAAGTTCTAAAATAAGTCCATACACTCTTACTTTTAATTTTGGTCAATTAAATCCTTCAGGATTTAGAAAAATGTATAATCAAGTCCTCACTTTCCGTCAGTGAATTTTAGACCCCATAAATCCTACGGTGACTGTCAGGGCCTAGCCACGTGGCATCTAAAAAGGGGCAAATGGGAAACATGTTGTGTGTCTAGTGTTAGAAGCTCATCGATGACAAGTTTAGGATATGGTTGTATTTTTCCTTTTAAATGCTAAAAACTTAACGTTTTTATTGGTAGCTAAAACCTAATTCATCTTATTATATGTTAAGTGCTCATGCCAAGATACTAGGGATTGATTATGCACCTATTCCGATAATAAAATATTAAAGTAATCATGATAGTTTGAGTAGATAATTTTTGCTGCCCTTTTCATTCTCAAAAATAAAAATACCATCATATTTGTTAAAGCTTGAACAACTTTAGCATCCATACAATTAATTTAGGACTGATCGAACAATTTCTCCCTCAAAAGCCTCTAACATTCTATTTCTTATACAAATCAAGGGTAGAGATGATGATTTGCTCATGATGGATGTGAGCCGTTTAAATATGCTTAATGTGTGATTTTAGTGATTAGTGTACCTTTCATGAGTCATCATATATGGAAATTGAAGTTGCTAGTGAAACTTTCCACGTTGAACACAAAATCGAAGTTACTAATGTAGCTTTCCATGTTGAACACAAGATTGAAGTTATTCAATTGGAAGACATACTATTGAACCTATAAGACTATGAGTTTTAAGATATGAAAAATAAGCGCAATCCTAGTTGTTGGAAGGTTTAATACCATTAAAAACTCTAAATTGATACACCTTGTCACATTTACCCTAAACTAATTTTTTTGTCACAGAACTTTCAAATTGATACACTCATGCTATATTTACCCTAAATTAATATTTACATCACAAAAAATATGAAACTGGCCCATGCCACAATCATCCCAAACTAGTGCAACATGCACTATCACATGATGATGCGGTGGCATATTACAACATTTAGTGTGCTATCTTCATGTTTTGTTAGTAAAGGATCTTGGGATTTTCCTCTTACTGTTACTTAAGGTACATACGCATACATACTTGATGCCCTCCATACACCAAATATTTGTGCTTTTAATTTCATGGAATTTGACCGGTTGGTTCTTTTACATCAGATAGCTCTTGCTTATGGTGAGATGCATCAGAAGATTGGGATCTTGATCGTTCTTTGCAGCAGTCCGCAATCAACCATAAATTTCTGATGAAGTTTTTGCATTCAGGGAACATCGAGCACTATAGCTGATGATAATTATCTATGAAACTGGATTATGTTAATTTTTATCGAATTAAAAGACTTGATAATGTAATCTTGTGATAAATCTTTGATGTACTGCCATTGATCGAGCGGACCTTAACTGCACAATGGAGCTATATTGCCTGAGAATTTTAGTCTTGGATGGCTTACGTATTGCGCATGACATGAGGGGAAGGTTGTGTATTGCCCTTGCATAGCACATTTGCTGATGAAAACGATGCAAACGCACCGGAGGATAAGTTGCATAGCCCTGGCACCCGCTTCTTCCCTCCTCTTTTCTTCATCTGTCACGTCCCGCCGACCTGCCGAATTCGATTTAAGAATATCAAACTGGTTCAGATGGAGAATCTCTGTTTAGCAGCTGGACCCCAGCTACCCCTGGTGCTACGAACATATTGAAATGTTTTGACACAAGGTCATCTCCAACAATAATACTGGGGATGGGAAAAATTACCAAAACAATTATAAACTTATTGGAATTATGAAATTTAATTTTAATTTTTTAAACTAATTCAGTCCTAAATCTTATGTAAATGTGCAAATTTAGTCCATCTAGCCAATTTTAGCAGATCAGCATCGGTTGGCATCAATGTAGATAATTATTAATGATTTTCACTTTTTTCTTTTTCTTTTTTCTCTTCTTTCTTCTCACCAAAGCCACGCCAGCCACCGTGGGCTAAAAAGGGAAGGAAGAAGAGAAAAAAAAAAAAAAAAAAAAGAAAAAGAAAAAGGAAAGGAAAAATAAAATATTATTAAAAATTATTCACGGTTGGCCGATAGAGCAAATGTCAAATCCGCTAAGTTGGCAGCCTTTCCTCAAAGCTTTTCAATTTTAAATTTTTTTACTAATTCAGTCCTAAATCTTATGTAAATGTGCAAATTTAGTCCATCCAGCCAATTTTAGCATCGGTTGGCATCAATGTAGATAATTATTAATGATTTTCACTTTTTTCTTTTTTTTTCTTTTTCTCTTCTTTCTTCTCACCAAAGCCACGCCGGCCACCGTGGGCAAAAAAGGGAAGGAAGAAGAGAAAAAAAAAAGGAAAAGAAAAAGAAAAAGGAAAGGAAAAATAAAATATTATTAAAAATTATTCACGTTATTGTTGGCCAGATAGAGCAAATGTCAGCTCTAATCCACTAAGTTGGCGGCCTTTCCTCACTATTTTGGGGGGTGGGGGGGAGCTTTTCTTTTGAAGAATATTCAGATGTGAGGTATAATTGCTGAATTTGACTTCTTTGTACTACAACTAGGGATCTCACATGGTTGAAACCAATGTTTTTTTGTTACATCAGTTTAATGGCAGAATTGGACAGTTCCATACTTAGTCAGAGTTTCCAGTTTTGAATCCCAAGGAAAACTGATTTTTGAACTTCGAAGGGGATGTGCACATCGACCTCCTTTTCCCCTTATCACAGTATCAAATTAGTTATGTCTAACGTGACTTTGTTACTAAGAGGTTTGCAAGCGTTGAGGAATCTGTCATGCCTCAGGACATAATGTTCTGTGTACTGGACATCAATGGCTAGTAGACAAGATCTTTTGGGATTCTATTACGTCATTCAAACTAACAACCGAGTTGTGTCGATTAGAGAAGTCGCCACCAAGAGTTAAATAAGCTAACATTTATAAATGCCGTGTATATATGATGAAGCTGATGCGTATTCGTATATTATCTAAGGAAGGATTCTCGGGTGTCGCAATACAATCGGTTTTATTTCAAAATGAATCATGCTGCGTCAATTGTCTTATGATAGCAATTCCCTTTATTAGTTTTTTTCATCTTGGGGGCGACTATTAGAAAATTGGGATAATACCGCAAGGAAACCAAAACTGATATTGTTATGATAAATTTATCCCAAATTAATTTTTTGACCGTGAAAAACCCTAAATTGGTACATCCGTAAAAATTTACCCTTGATGATCACAAAAAATCTCAAATTAGTAACTCGTGATAAATTTATCTCCAAACTAATTTTTTGACTATCAAAAATTCTAAATTAGTACATTTGTGAAAAATACATCATCCGTTAGATTAGATTAATATCATAAAAATACAAAACTGATACAACTATGACAAATAAAGAGTAAAAATCCCGAATTGAGACAAAGTATTGAATTTCTCACGGCCACTCATTGATATTGGAACACGTCAAACCATCATTGACTTTGTTTTTCCTACTTGTAACAAATTCCTAATACTGTCACATTTGTATATAAGTTCACAAGGCAAAAAAAAAAAAAAGCTCAAGTTTCAAAACTTGGCACGAAAAGACACTTAAATGCAAAAGTTACAAAAAATACAGTTAAATGCCACTTTTTAATAAAATTGAATCACTTAAGTGCCAACTCCGATGAAAGCAATCGGAAATCTGATATAACTTGCTTAGTGTGACTTGTTGGAAAGCTAAGTCAGCAAAAACTCAACTAAAATAACATTGTTTTGATATTGACGTGACCTTTAATATAAATATTACTTAAATAATATAAAAACTTAAATAAGAAAAAAAGGAAGGTGAAGGTGCAACCCTCACCATCGCTATCGTGGCTCCACCATCACTGGGAAGGGCCGACAACGATGGGGTGAGGCTTGCGGGCCCTCGATGCCGGTTAGCCAAGGTCGTTAGCCACTAGCTAAGGTCTAGTGACTCGGCTGACTCTCACCCCATCATTATCGACCCTTCTCAACGATGGTGTGGCAACAATGAAAGTGGAGGCAGTGGCAAGGGCTACCAACCCTCGCCCAACCTTCACCTTCTTCTTTTTTTTATTAATAAAATAGATTTTTGGTGTTTTTATTGATATGGTATTTTTTTTGTCATGTGGATAATTTTTTTCAAAAAAATTGCCACTTTAGCAAACAAAGTCCGTGGAAAATGTTATGTGTGCATTTTGGTTAGATTTTCTCATTGTTGATACTTAAATGATCAATTTTACTTTGATTTTGACACTTAAGTGTATTTTTTATAACTTTTGATATTTAAATATATTTTCGTATCAAATTTTGGCCAAAAAAACAGTCCGCATCTCAAGCTCACGAAGAGACAGTTCGCTAAAGTTGCACAAGAAATATAGAAAATGGAGCATGAAGATTTCACAAGCCACATTGTTTGGTTCCATCATTTCCAGCCGAAGGTCACATCAATCCGATGCTCCAATTGCTGGCATAGTTTATTTTTTATTATTATTAGAAATAATTGTTTGACGTGAAAAGAGATTACTTTTAAATATGAAAAGAAGTAATGATTGATTATGAAAGGTGGTGACTGTGGAAACATCGTACCTATTTTTAAAAGTTGGGTTGCTTTCTGTCAGTAAATCATATCAAATTATACATTATTCATTATGACTGTCAATACTTCTTCTTCATATCTCTCTCTACTTCTCTTTTCTCACACAAATTTGACAGAGAAATCATGTAATTGTTGAATTTGTTTTTCTATGATTTTGGTGTATGTCATGGAGATACATTTGTTTTAAATTTGACAACAACAATAGTGTGAGTACCTTAAGGACAATGATTGTCATTAAAGAACTATAAACTATTGTTTTATCTTCATCAACCATCAAATTTCCCAAAGACTCTTAATGTATTATCTTCATAGAAATGGCAGTAGAAGTTGTATCAAGTGTTTGCATTCTTGACAAATTGCGAAGCAATCCTTATGATAGAACTAATTACATCCTTTGGAAAATAATATTATCTTTCATTTATTTGAATTATGTATCTTTTACATCTTGGATCCTAACTTGCCCACTATCCTTGATTGAAAGGATAATGATTCCGATGAAATGAAAACCGTAAGGAAAAGGCATGAGGATGATGAAACAAGGTGCCGAGAAGAATTCTCAATGCTCAATCAGAAAAATCTATATGAAACATTTCAATCTTACACAAATCACAGAGGCATTTCGAATGCCTTGGACACCAAATATAATATTGATAAACAATGTAGTGATATATTTACTACTCTAAATATGTTGAATTTATATTTGTCTCTAAGCAAGGAACTTTAAGTTTATGTTGCCAAATTCAAATATCTTATGACTGAATTAACAAACCTCTTCAAGTGCTATAATTATTGCAACATTACCTTTAACTTGGAATGATTATTGAAAAAAACTTCTACATATAATTGAGAACCTGGCCGTAGATAATTTGATAAAACATATTCAAATTGAGTAAGGTTTTTGGGAACATGAGGCTAATTATGTGAGAGAAGTTACAAAAAAGGTGCATTTTATTGAGGATGGCAACATGAGCGAAGACAAATAATATAAAAAGGAAAATAATAGAAAATTCAACGACACCAATAAAGCCTATTAATAACAACATATTCAAGAAAGACAAGTTTTGCTTATATCATGGTAAGAAAGGCCACTGTAAGGAGTGCCGCTACTGAAAAAGGTTAAAGATTGATATGACAACAAACATTGTGGAGTAAAACACCAATGGATAATTTGTCACATCGGGCGGACCGGCAGGAACGGTTCCTCCGCTCCCATCCCTATCACTACACAGCACAGACATACACACAATCCATCCTCCCTCTCTCCTCTATTCATTGGTGCGCCGCTTGTCACCGCCACACCAAGTCGCATGGGTCACCAATGGTGATTGTGGAAGGTGGCACAAGAGGGAAAAATTGTATTACAAGTGCCATAACTTTTATTTTAGATTATCTGAGTGTCACGTAACTTTTTGAACCGATTACTTAAGTAGCATAATCTTATAGGCAAGATTCTCGACACTTAAATGAATATTATTTTCGAAATTACGATACTTTAAGTGATTAAAAAAGTACGAAAATTATAGCAATTACATTATTTTTCTTCATTTCAATAAATTATGAGAGGACGCGGCTGGCTTGCGTGATCAATGACGTTCATAAATGAATGATAAGCCCATTATTTTTAACAGTCGGCAAAAGAGAGAGAGCAGAGCAATCGTTGAACTTGGAGCGGCCGACTTTGCCCTTTGAACATCATCGTGTTCGGAAGGGACGCGCTTTCTCTCTTTCGGCGCATTGTGAGATTTGGGTGGTGAGACACCGCAGGGGCGGCGGGTGTAATCTAAGTACAGAAAACATTCGTGTGTTGGATTGACTGTGATCGTATAATTCTCCGATTGATTAATGGATTATTCACTAACTCATTCTGTGAATGTAAATTCACATATTTCAATCAAACCATGTAAATTTATAGTATCAATTATTGTTTCTCATTTTATTTTCTCTAATAATTTCATTTTCCCGTGTTCCATATGATGGCAAAAATCCGACTGTTTTTCAAGAACTACTAATCTCGAAACGCCTCTTCATTGATAAAAGTAAAAAGGCCTCTTGACTCAGCTGTCGATCTCAACTTCTTTAAATGACAATCTAGTCCCTATGGTGGCAACGTTCCCCTAAAAGCCGATTAACAGATGCTTCTGCATCGATTGATTATTGGAAAAATTACCAAAATAATTATAAATCTTTTGTGATTGTTGAAATTCACTTTTAAATATTTTATATTTGTGTCAATTCATTTCATCCATCCAATTTTGGTTGGCTGGCACTGACATAGATGCTAGTTAGTGTCGAACAATGTGATGCTAGTTAGTGTCGAACAATGTTGATGTGAGGCTAGGGCCATTATGACCTCACCAGCCACTAGGGTGGTGAGTGCGAGGCTTGCCCTCACCACCAATGCCAGTGAGGGCAAGTCTCCCCAATGATTAGGAGGTTGACCTCATTGGCCTTAGCCTTTGGCTAGTCCAACGACCAATTGGAGGAAGAACAAAAATGAAAAAAGTAAAATATATATATATTTAAAAATTGACACATCAACGTTAATCGACACTCACTTTAGCGCCAGCCAGACAAAATAAATTGAATGTACTGAATTGACATAAATGGAAAAAGAGAACTGAATTTGTAAAAAATAAAAATAAAAGATTTATGACTGAATTGAAAAAATTGCTATAGGTCAGACCATTTCAAACATTTTACCCACATTTGATTAATTAAAGAGAGATTGATGCATACACTACATGGAACGTCGTTGTCTCAAACCAAGTTCGTGCTTGCCAACTTTTATCTATAAAAAGCAGGACAATGGGGTGCAAAAATTCGCAGACATACTAGTGGTGGTCTCAGCTTCACTTTGAACTTCAATATATCTGCAATAAACAGGGGTTACATCGACGTTCCAAAGTTTCAAACACAAGTCTGAGATAGATGAGTGCCGTCGAGATGATCCGTGAGAACCAGCGGGCCAAGGGGCCGGCGACCATCCTCGCCATAGGGACGGCGAACCCACCGAGCTGCGTTTACCAGGCCGAGTACCCGGACTACTACTTCCGCATGACCAAGAGCGAGCACATGACGGCCCTCAAGCAGAAGTTCATCCGCATATGTGAGCCGCCACACTCTATATTGCTCTAGCCGCAAAATATACATTTAAGTTTTGAGTATCCTTATCCTAACTTCACAGTTTACTCATGAAACATATATGTTGCCTTTCGCTCGATACAATTTCAAAAAGTTTGACTATCAACGGTTCTGATTGTTCTTTCCTTTGTTCTTCTAGTTCTTTCACAGAAAGGAAAAGAATTTTAGGAAACCATTTTCCAGGAAAATGACGATATTTTCTGGTGTTTGATTAAAATCTGAAAATGAAGTGGAAAATATTTTCCATTGTTCAGTATCTAATTTAATTTTCATAAAAATCAAAATTTTAATTATTTTTTTAAAATCGATTTTTTCTTTGTTTTTTTTCTCCTTCCTCCTTCCTCCTCGTCCTTCTTCGTGCTCCTTCCTCCACGACTTCCTCCTCCTTCTTATTTGTGCTCCTTCCTCCACGACTCCTCCTTCTTCTTCATGCTCCTTCTTCTGTGGCTTCCTCCTCCTCCTTCTTGCTCTTTCCTCTACTGTCGTGTGCCCTGGTGATGGCAAACTGCTCGGCAACAGGCCTAGACATGGGTTGACAAGCTTGAGGCTTGGCCAATATAGGCAAGCTCGAGCTTCGCCAATCTAGGTGAGCTTGAGCTTCGCCGAGGCTAGCAAGCTCACAACTCACCAAATCCAAGTAAGCTCAAGCTTCCCGCTCGCTAGATTGGCTAACCAACAATGAGTGCGAGCCTTTGGCTGACCGATCTAATGAGGCCTAAGGCCAGTGTCGGTGAGCCTCAAGCTTGCACGATTTGGCAAGCGGCAAGGCTTGAGGTCATCGTTGACGAGCCTCAAGCTCGCCCAAGGTAGCTTTGGCTGATCACTAGTCATTGCCATTATCCAAAGAAGAAGGTGAAAAAAAGTAAAAGGAAAAAAAGAAAAAAAGAAAAAAAAGAAATAGAAATAGAAATAGAAATAAAAACAAAATAATTATAAATTCTAATTTTTAGAAAAGAAAAAAGAAAAAAAGTAGAGAGGCTAGTAGGGTATGAGATAAGGGAGAGTAAGTAAGAAAAATGTTTTCCCCAATTTGAAGTGTAGAAAATATTTTTATCTAATTTTAAAAGATTTTTTTCCTTTGATGGAAAATATATTCTCCAATTGGTTCATTTTCCATGAAACGAGTACCGGAAAATCCAAAAAATATATTTTTTTAAATTATTTTCCATGAAATAAACAGAGTCACATGAAATTTGTTCTTTTTGCAATGAATTTGCAATCATACTTAACAATCTTAGAATGGTCGAAAGAAAAGGTTCTCAAATGGTATACGTTAGCCAGCCATGCAAATTCTTTATTACTCCTGCGAAAAAAGAATGAACAAAGAAAAACTCCAATGCATGTATGTCAACGTCGCAGGCGACAAGTCAATGATCCACAAGCGCTACATGCACCTGACCGAGGAGCTCATGGAGAAACACCCCGAGATCTGCTCGTACGACGCCCCTTCGCTCAACCCGCGCCAGGACATAATCATCGACACCATCCCGAAGCTCGGCGAGGAGGCGGCGTCGAAGGCCATCAAGGAATGGGGCCAACCCAAGTCCAAGATCACCCACATCGTCTTCTGCTCCACCTCTGGCGTCGACATGCCCGGCGCTGACTACCAGCTCATGCGCCTTCTCGGCCTGAGCCCCTCCGTCAAGCGCGTCATGCTCTACCACCAGGGCTGCTTTGCTGGCGGCACTGTCCTCCGCGTCGCCAAGGACCTCGCCGAGAACAATGCTGGTGCCCGCGTCCTCGTTGTCTGCTCTGAGATCACTGTCACCACCTTCCGAGGCCCGTCGGCTGAGAACCTTGCCAACCTTGTCGGCCAGGCCATCTTCGGGGACGGAGCGGCCGCTCTCATCATAGGGTCTGATCCAGAGATCCCTGCTGAGCGGCCCATATTCCAACTCGTGTGGACTGCGGAGATCGTTTTGCCAAACTCCGAGGGCGCCATCGAGGGCCAGCTGCGCGACGTAGGCCTCACCTTCGGGTTATCCGACAGGGTCCCGCATTTGATCGCAGAGAACATCGAGAAGAGCTTGAAAGAGGCGTTCGATTCGCTCGGCATAAGCGATTGGAACTCCATTTTCTGGGTGCCTCATCCAGGCGGCCCGGCCATACTCAACCAGATCGAGGCCAAGCTTGGGCTGAAGAAGGAGAGGCTCCGAGCCGTGAGGCATGTGCTCAGAGAGTACGGGAACATGTCGAGTGCGTGCGTCTCGTTCGTCCTCGATGAGATGCGGAGGAAGTCAGCGGAGGAAGGGCTCGCGACAACCGGCGAGGGGTTGGAGTGGGGAGTCCTTTTCGGGTTTGGGCCGGGCCTCACGGTGGAGACGGTGATGCTTCATAGCATGCCGACAGTGACCCACGGATGAAATTGATTAGGTACGACTACATATATTGATATGATCATGATGTTATCTCGTCTTTTTAATAAGATGGAACAAAGTTCGGAGTTTGGAAGGATTGATACCTAAATCATCCGTGGGATTTTTCTTATTTATTAATGTTGCAGTCATTGTGTACTTTGTAATAAGATTGAGCAATAATCAATCAGTTGTGAGACTTTTTGAATTAGAACTTGAGTTTCAACCTTCATGAAGGCTTTACTAAGATAAGCCATATCCTGACCAAAACATAAGAAATAGCTCTTTTAAATCAGGATATAAAGGGTGAAGAGAAAAAAGGAAAATAAAATCCTAGTAGTGGCTTTAACTACATAATTATAGGCAATCGTCTGAGCGGTCTGAGTGTAAAATCAAACGATGTATACCTAATCCAAGCTCGCAACAATGTTCCTTAATCAAGTCTGAGTTCCAATTAACTATAATGTCTAATTTTTACTTGAGTATAACAATTCTTTAGATGTTCAACAGTAGATAGGATAGATTTCGGACACAAATGATAACATTTCTATTCCGAAATGATTTCGAAACAAAATAGATTTTTCTATTTTTATTTTTGAATGAGTTTTTGAGCTAAAAACGCGTTTGATAACGACAAAAATTTCTAAAATTTATATTCTAGAAATAGAAACAAAATGATTACCATGCGTAGCCTTCATGAATACTTCTCAGTTCATGCTCGTGTTTTGAAATTTTACTGGAGACCAAAATTGATTCAAAGGGGCCTGCAATTGAACTAAATTAAATTAATCAAATATAGAATTGAAAATAAATACAAAAATCCGGTTGAACCGATCGAATCCAGTCAAACTTTTTTTTTTATATATATTTTATAATCTAGAGACATTGAACATAGAAACTCGGCTAATTAAAGGCTCATGGTACAATTTACAAGCTTAATGGTTTAGTCTAGGCCTTTGTTTCAAATCGAAGACCGAGTCAGCTTTTCCAAACATTGATTCACGCGAGGTTAGAGAACAGCACAACTTGTTAATTATTTACCTATATTTCAAATACAGATCTCTTTGACCTCAACTAGGGGTCTGTTAAAGAGTAGTAAGCTCACAACGAAGCAAAATGAAGTTGGCTTTTCTACCAATCCCCTTCTAGAGGTGTTTTCATTTACGAGAGCCACAAGTAGTAGTCTCTTCAATGAGGGTGCCTAGCCTAGCAACGTTCGTTATTTTAATGTGTCGGTACAAGCACGCCTCACACTCCTTATTCCAAATTGTCTATTTTTCTTCCCCAACAAGGTGAAATATTCTTGTGTTTTACGTCCCGGAGTTTCAACGAAATAATTTAAGAACTTACTTAGGTCCATTTTTATTGACTCTTAGGGCATGCATGGTAATTGATCAAATAGTAAATGATTCTATTCTTTTGTTCCCGAAAGTAAATTTGGAACAAAAATGCATTTGACATATCTTTTTTTTTCTTGGGAACAAATTTATTCCCAAGAATAGATTTGGAATAGAATCAAAATAAAAAAGAAGTTGATTGACAAGAATCAATCTAAGTTTCTTCTTTTCTCTTTCCTTTTCTTCTTCTTCCTCCTCCTCTCAGCCATCACCGGCCTACTGCCGCATTATCGCCACTTGCCAGCAATAATTCCGAATTTCAAGCCCTAAATCCAAAACTACTCCGATTGAACGAATGGGGATGTGAGCATTTATGGAGTGTTGTGCATTGGAGTTGAGTTAGCTTGGTGAGGTGAAATCTGATTTTTGAGTTGTTGAGGCTACGTCCTTTGGTGAAAGGATGGCCGTGTTATACCCTTATTCTTGTTGATTTATAGTGTGACATTTGTTGGTATCAGGCCACAAATAAGGAGGAAGAAGAAGAGAAAAGGAAAAAAAAAAAAGAAAAAGAAAAAAAAGGAAAATATAACAAAATTATTAAAAAAAAATTAAAAGAAACAAAAAAATTTAAGTCCTACCAAACGTATTTCTATTTCAAGAATAAAAATTTTAAATAGTTACCAAATATCTTTAAATTTTCAGAATTTATTCTAGAAAATATAATAAAAAAAAATCATTTCTGAACAAAATTATTTCTAAAATAGAATTGTTACCATATGCATCCTTTCAAAACAAAACAAATGATGTATATAGTTTCTAAAATAATTTCTTTAAAGCTAGTGATGTTTCCAATGCCATAACAATTTCTTGGACAATCTCAAAAAAAGAGAAGGAAAGAAGAAGCATGTTTACACAACAAAGTCGGGAAACATAATTATGGAAGAAGTGACTTTTGTTGCCCAAGAAAACATTCCAGCAGGATATGACATTTGAAAAAGCTGTTATCCCTGAGGAAATATCATTTCTCTTTTGTCAACCATCATATTATTTTAATCATCATTAAATGCAAATCGTTGCCGAGCTCGACCTACCATGAAGCAATGCTCATCGCCCGTCGCACTCCTTGCCCCGCCAATTGTCGCCGTGAGGCTGGTCATCGTGGGTATCTTCGCAGCCGGTCGTTCAGACTATAATCCGAATTAAGGTATTTTTCTACACCGAATTCAATCGTAATATATGTATTGCCTAATTCAGGTTATTTTGATTTTAATTTGGTTTGTTTTGATATCTTAGTTGGTTCCCTCATGGGAAGTTTTCTTTTCGAGTCGACCATAATAGTTGGCTTTTGATTTTAAAGAAATGGAGATCGGTCCCCGATTACATTATTTGCTATTTTGAATGTGGTGAAATATTTAATTGTTTAGGCTTAGATGTCGCATGAGATAGTCAATTTGGGAAACTTATCTGTTTTGAAAAAAAAAAATAGAAAATGCATTTGGATTTTGTAGCCATGTAATTGACTAACAATCGATATACCAATTAAACGTATTATATCATGTCACATTAGAATTTTTTTCTTATTTTTTCTTTGTGCCATGCTTAGGTCATATCGATTGGTCATGTCAAACATTTTTCCTAAGCTTCAGCTCAATGTTTACGATTGGCCCAATGGAAAGCCCCATTGGGCATAAAAGCTTGAAGATCATTTTCCTATCTGAAAAAGTAATTTGAAAGCATCGGTAAATTTATGGATTGAGGCACACCGAATCTTTTAACTTCTCCGATATGTTCAAACAAAGAGGGTGAAGAGGCCTCTTGATAAGGTGAAAACGGCTTGACACATAGTTTTTACTGCATGTTTCATGTTTTGAAATTGATGTGCCATGGCATATTCCGTGTAATTACTATCATGTCATTTCATATCATCTCCTCATTGGATTTTCATTTGAATTTGCCATATCATTTCATTTTTCTATAACGAAATCTTCATGCCATATTGCATGTGATTATTATCATGTCATGTCATTCTTCCATCATATTGAAATTCAAATTTGTCATGATTTGTTGCATGTAAATATTGTCATGTCATTTTTTCATTATATTTGCATTAGAATTTGCCATCCCATGCCATATATCATTACTGCCACATTATGTTATTTTCCTATTATATCTTGCATTTGAATTTACTATCTCATATTACATTGTTAGTTTATTATGCCATGCCATTTTCTAATCATATGAACTAAATCAAGAATTTGCCATGTAATATTACATGTAATTACTGCCATGTCATATGATTTTCCTCATCATATTTGGATTGTGAATTTGCAATACAATTTGCATGGGTCATTATAATTTCATGTCAATTAGTCATCGCATTTGAATTCTAGGATTGCCCTAGCATTTTGCAGGAATCATTGGCATCTCATGTAATTTTCCTTGTCAATTAAATCATAAACTTGTCATGTTACATATGATTATTGTCATGTCATATATTTTTCTTATTATGTTTGAATTTTGGCTTTTCCTTGTCCTTTTATCATCATGTTTGAGGTTTAAATCTCTCATGTCACCTTGCAAGTAAATATTGACATCATATTATTTTCCTATCATATTTTGTTGGAATTCATCATGTCATGCTTCATCTAAAATCATTATGTCATATCATTTTCTCATCATGCTTTAATCATGAACTTGCAATGTCATGTTATGCGATCATTGAAATGTCATTTCATTTCTTATCATAGTTAAAACATATTATGCTGTGTGTGATTATTATATCATGTCATTTTTCAGTCACATTTAAATTTTAAATTTGTCACCATATACTATGCTACATGTGCACATTATCATGTCATGTCATGTCATGTCATTTCTCATATTTTTACTATGTTATGTCATTTTTCTCATCATACTTTGCATTTGAATATGTTATCTCGTGTCACATGTGATTATACCATGTGATGTTAATTGAATCATGAACTTGTCATGTCATGTTACATGTGATAATTTCTATGTTATGTTATTTTCCTTGTCATAACATGTTCCACGTGTAATCTACAGGTCATGCCATTTTCTTATTGCGTTTGAATTCCAAAATCGAAATGTCATGTCATTTTCCTCGTTAAAGTTGAATCAGGAATACATTACGCCATGTTATATGTGATTACCACTATGTTGTGTCATTTTTTCGTCAATGTTTGAGTCTCGAATCGATCACGTCATGCCACATGTGAATACCAATACGTCATCTTATTTTCTCGTCCTGTTCGCATTTGACTTTGTCTCGTCATGTTGCATGTTAATATCGCCATTATCATGACGTTTTCTCATCACATTCCAATCCAACTTTGCATGTTGCATGTGCAGTAGCCGTAACAGCCGTGGTGTTCAACATGAATCTACTCATATCCATCTCAGCCAGGCATCATTCCAAAAACTAAAAGCTGAGGAAACTGTAACAGTAAGTAGATTAACGAGTTTACTCCAAACCAGAACGTAAGCACTTCGTCCATGGCGTGATGATACACATTGGACAGAATCAACCGATTTGATCGAACTTCTCTATGGCTAGTGAAACCCGGGTCTCCTGAGCGAGTTCGTCTTCATGGACCGTGCTTATGCCTCTTGTCCCTATCTCCATCGAATCGTCCGTGGGTAGGAGATCCATTGACATGGCATGATGCTCTGTAGATTCTCAGTAGTATATGGCGTATCCAGTCCATATTCAGCTGCTCGTTAGCCGAGTGATCGATGCATGCTAACCCAATCTCAATGGCCTGCCGAGCTTGTTCCATTGTTGTACTCGCGATCATGATTCTCTCGTCCAACAAATTCTGCCAATTTGCAGGGAAAACTCGTTCGGATGTGCTCGATGAAACCGGCCTTGCCCACCTCTATGTCTCCCATCTTCCCTCTGTCTGTGATCATCTCCAGCAGAAGCACTCCAAACTTGTGTTTGTCTGTACAAAAGGGCCAAATGAGAGTCTTAAGTTCTGCAATCTGCTAAACGACATGAAAGGAAGAATGCAAGTTGAGACACAAACGAACTTACTCTTCGCGCTGCTGTTTCGACCATCAAATTCAAACCGCGAAATCAGCGGCTCAAGATTTTCAGACAGGATAATACTACTAGTCCCGAGATCATACCCCACTTGAGGCCACGATTTATGCAAATAACACATGCCCTCCATGACTCCAGCCAATACCTTCAACCTGTGCTTCAACGGTGGAGCTCTCTCCATCAACCACATCTCCAGGCTCTCTCTGTCCGTCCATTTCGTCACGATCGCTCTCAGTTCCTGATCGTCACACCAACCGAATACTCGCACCAGGTTCTTGTGGCGCAGTTGGACAAGAACCTCGCACTCTTCGATGAATTTCCTCATGCCTTCAGTAGAAATGTTACTCCAATATATCTCGATCCTCACATGAGGACCATCCCTCAGAATTCCTCTGTAAATGTCTACTCCATCACTCTTCTCCTCTAAGTTTTCACTTGAGAATCCACTCGTCGCTGCCTTCAGCATCGATGTAGTGAAGTGGTGTCTCAGTTGAGGAGTTTCCAAAGATAGATTGCGCCTTCTAAAACACATCATAGCGATGAAACCCACTGTTAAAATCACCATAACCGGCAAGCCAATCATCAGAAACACTGCCTTGACTGCGAAACTCTGTTTGTTCGGAATGAGGCCCGAGTGAACAAAATTACTCGAATTGAACCGCCTGAAGACTAGGCTCTCGGACAATTTACACTCCGAGAAGTGATTGTATGAGAGGTTGAGGACGGTCAGGTTGACCATCGAAGCCAGCCTCTCGACGGGGAAATCGCCCGAGAGCTCATTGTGGCTGAAATCAATGGCCTCCGCCTGTGCGCATGCCAGAACGCTGGTCGGGAACTCGCCCCTCAGTGAGTTGTTCGAGAAGTCAATGGACCGGATTGTCAGGGGGCAGAATTTCCAGAAGAAGTCGAACGACAGATAGAGCGGCGCGATCTTGGGGCGGCCCCGAAGATCGATCTTGTCGAAGGACTCGACGCAATTGGGATTGCGGGACTCATTGCAGAGGTGACTCGCGACGACGGTGAACTTGAAGATCTCGTCGAGAGGGCGGGAGTTGCCACAGTACCGGAGGGAAGGGTTGTGGTGGCAGTTGCCGGCGATGGTGGAGTTGAAGTCGGGGGGCGGCCGCAGGTTGCGAAGGTCGTCGATGACGGTGGCGGAGAGGATCACGCGGAGGAGGAGGAAGGCGGCGGCGATCGGGAGGAGAAGGGAGGCCATTGGGCGAATTTGGTCCCGGTTGGGAACGGTACATCTCTGAGAAAGAGAAAGGGAGAGAGGAATTTCAAATGCATGGCGGTTTTTGGTTTTGACGGCAAAATCCGAGTAAAGTTCGCACGTGTGCAACAGGCCCCTTCTTTTTCCAATAAATTCTAAAATATTTTATAACTTTTTTTATCTTTGATAATTTTTTATTAGTTGAATTTTAAAATATACTTGAAAAGTTGGTTTATAAAATTTAATATTAATTTTATTTAAAAATATTATATTTTCCATAATTTTTATGACTCAAAAGCTAATTAATGAGAAATAAGTATATTAGAACCCAATGTTCACATGTGGAATAAATTAATGATCATTTAGCATTAACCATGATAAAAGATTCACTAAAAATTTAATGCATTAGAAATTATAATATTTTTTATTGTTTGATTACTCAATATAAAATAAAAAAATCTCATTCAATTCAATTCAAGAACGGGGGTGTTACTCACCCATCCGCCACTCTTCACCACTTCTCATGTGGCGACCACACTCCATTAGGATCGAACTCTCCATGAGATTCATAGTTGCATTTTATAACTTCCTTGTTCGTAACAAAGTACAAGCCGAACATAACGTCTTGCTTCATATTCGAAACCATCCCTAATAATTCAAGATTAATAAGAAAATGTATTGCACAATCATTTCTCATCATTGTTTCATTCTTGCTTTCTCATTTTCATTAAATTATGCCATTTTGTCTTTAATGCTCGCAAAAGGCATGACTGGAAACTCACAATGGTCTGAGTGCATAAAGCAAATTTAGATGCATCACTTTTGTCTGTTTCACGAAAATTGAATAATTTAAAAAATGCTTTAAAAAAAATAATTGATTATATTACTTAAAAAGTCAACAAAAAATATTTTTTTATTATTGACAATAATTTATTCCTAAATATTTTTATGAATGATAAAAATAATTTGCATTTATATATTTTATAAGCGATGTAAACAATTTTTTTTTTTTTTAATGTTTTCCAAGACATGAGTTTTCTGAGAAATAAACAAACACATCATTGTATGTCTTGATTTTCAATCAACAACAAATAGACCCTAGATTGATATTGAAAAAGACCCGAACACCATGAAGTTGATCAAATAGATCACCTATTTGGGACAACTAGTTCTTGTTCCAAATAGTCGCCTTGTCAATTTCTCAATAATTAATGTGGAAGTGTATACTACAATTATCTTTACCTTTGTGACACTTGACTCTTCCCCAACATCAAATTTGCACAAGGACCTCAATCAGCATCTTAGGATTGATGCTTTCAAATGACACCATAGGATTTGTGGGAGGCCTCGCAATGTCACCTCTCATATTACCTCTCAATCGAGAAGAAAAAGATTGATTGGGAATTAAGGGGCCCTTCAATAGTGAAGGTAGAGACCACATCTGTACTTTGATATAAGCTATTACCAACTTGGGAAGATAAAGTAGTCTCCCGCATTTAGGATAAGATGAGGAGAGCAAGATGCCCTCTACATGGCAAGCTATCCTTTGGGCAAATCTTGTAACCAATTGCCTATTCAAGTACCTTTGGTTACTAAACTTGCTTGAAACTTAGATTTCTCCCAAATTTCTAGATCTAGAAATCAATAGGGAGATCAATCATAGCTTTATTGTACAAATACCAACTCTCTTAAACTTTTAATTTGTCAATTCAATTTTAAATATTTTTACAAAATTCCATTGTAGCCCTTCCGATCAATTTTCATTGGAAATCATTGATGTAACAATCTAATCATAGTCGAACAGTCCTATGTAACACACTGTCACATTAGCAATTTTTGGTGAAAATTGACTGAAATAATTAATATTGGAATTTTCCCCAAATATTTTGGACTAAATTGGCAGAATTAGAAATTTTAGAATTAAATTGATATCTATATAATATATTTATGATTGAATAGGTAATTTTTCCGATAATAATGCTTGAACTTGGTGGTTTTGCATTGAATGTAACTGCAGCCATCGAGGACCTCACCACCTCTCTTTGGCACGTGATCTTAGAAAATCAAGAGTGCCCTTGAGGGCAGGATAGATTATTTCAAATAGAAGCAATCATTTTTCCCAATAAAATAATAGTATAAAAAAACAATAACTAACTCATTGTGGCGGAAAACGTGCAAAGCCCCTTCTACATGGAATGGAATCATTTGTCCATGACCTTATTTTTGAAATAGTAGCAATGCCCATGTTTTAAAATATTGTCATACATCACTTGATAATGAGTCGTCTATTTCATTTATATTTATATGGGTTCTCTTCATATATAAGCTTAAAATTTTTTATTGAATTTTCTAATAGTAAATGTGATATTTAGATCAAATGATTTATGATCTTAGAATATCAAAGGTGCCCTTGAGGGTAAGATATATTATTTTAGCCTGAGGAATGTAAGAGAAGCAATCATTTAGTTCCCAATAAAATAAAGTATAAAAAAACCATAACTAACTCATTGTGGCAAAAAAAGTACAAAGCCCCTTTTACATGGAACTGAATCATTTGTCCATAACCTTGTTTTTGAAATAGTAGCAATGTACATGGATGTTGAAATATTATCATACATCACTAGATAATGAGTCATCTATGCTATTTATATTCATGTGATCTCTTTTCATATATAAGTTTAAACTTTTGGACTCAAATTTTCTAATAGTAAATGTATTTCTTGATTTAATGATTTATAGGAAGAAATTATTAGAATATTTAAATATTAAGCTATGCTTTCATCTAATAGTTTAAACTCTTAAAACGGTTGACAATTGATCTCATAAAATCTTTCATAACAATAGATCATGAGGTTTCGAGTTTAAATCTTTCCAAGGCTCTATTTACCTCCATCTTGCTATTCACATAACACTACTCTTGGAGCTAGTAATAACCATGACATTTTGGTTTCTTGGCCTCGAGTTGGCTAATTCAAAATATTACTTGTGATTGTTAAATAACACATAAAAGGAAAATGGCTCCAACTTATATTCTAATTCACATTCGCACACCTTACTTTTAGAACATGTAATTTGGATCCTGAATTTCGTTGGCTAATTCAAGTTGACAGTTGGCCCGGGGAGAGCGAAAGCAACTGCCAACTTGAACCGGCCAGAACCCTATCCCTTTCTCTAATCCCACCCACCAAAATCTCTGTCAGAACCCTTTTTTCGAGTCCCACCTACCAAAAACTCTACCAGAACTTCAACAGCTACAAGCCATCACTAATTCTAGCATGCCCGCTGCCATCACCGTGCCATCACCGTGCCATCACCACTACAATGGCTCTCTTCCATTTTATAAAAACTTTTGGGATTCGAAGAACTGCTGGGATTCCCTTGTTACCACATTTATCAAATGAATGGGATTTTAGAGAAATGATTGGATGACCATTTTTAATTTACTATGAAAATAATAGTCTATTTTGCACCATAAAAAATTAAATAATAAATAATTATAAATTTTCATGAGATCTATTTTTCAAGAATTTATAGTTTGCAACAAGTTATTATTCTCACAGTAGCCCAAAAATTATCCCACTCACAAAGTCCAAGATTTATTAGTAAATGACCAAACCTGCCCAAAAACCGAATAAATGAAATTTGCATTCTCGAAACATTACAGGTACTTTCCTCAGCCAACAGGAGCCCTGTATAGCATGCGTTGATCACTTATCCAAGTACACTCAACAGATATGCCCTGACAATTTTTAACAAGAGTCAAATATAGGTATAATTTCACTTTCTTTTTTTCCCGGTTCTTGTCTTGAGGGACAGATTTGGATCTTTGTCTGAATTGATGAGATTTTGTGACTTTGAATGTTTGTATAAACCTTGTCAATTTTGTGAAATCACAATTAATGATTTTAAAAATTTAAGCCATTAAATAAATGTATAGTTTAATATGTAAATATTCTAATATTCCCCCTCACATGTAAGCTGGTGATTAGCTTAAGCTTAAAGCATGGAAATATGTAATTAGTGAAGTAAAAAGAGACCTGAAATATTTGAACTCAGAACTTCCTATTCTAATGCCATATTAGATTTTATGGGACTATTGTCAAGTGTCCTAAAAGCTTAAGCTGTCAAAAAAATGTGGTTTAATATATAAATATTCTAACAAACCTAATGGTCCAAGATTAGTACGTTGTATAAATATTATACTCTCCTAAGTAAAATTAGCAAACAGAGGAGCATCGCCAAGCAGCAAATGGAGTACTATGCAGCTTACCTTCTGTTGCTATGCTTGCTGGGGTGGAAAGTTTATCTGCTCCGGGGATCATGGAGCCAGAAGTCTTGCGGCAGCGGCAACCGGCTATCACCTGGCCCTCGCCCACTTCCGATCATTGGGAACATCCTCGAGCTCGGAGACAAGCCCCACCAGGCACTCGCCAAGCTCTCCAAGCTATATGGCCTTGTTATGACCATCAAGCTAGGGGCAATCACAACCGTAGTCATATCCTCTCCGGGGGCTGCCAAGGAAGCCCTCCAAAAGAATGACCAGCTCTTGTGCGGGCGGCGGATCCCCGACACTGCCAAGGCGAGTGATCACCATGCTGAGTCCGCTGTGTGGCTACCCACCTCCGACAAGTGGAAGTAGCTCAGGAAGGCGTGTGCCGTGCAGATGTTCTCAGCACACAAGCTCGACACGGGTCAGCACCTCCACCGCAAGAAGGTGGATGAGCTCGTCAGCTTCGTCCACGAGAGCTGCCGACGAGACCAGTGCATTGACATAGGTAAGGCCGCCTTCACGACCATTCTCAAATTTATCTCGGACACGCTCTTCTCCGTCGACTTGGCTCACGACGACGCGGGCTCCTCCCAGGAGTTCAAGGACCTTGTGTGGGGCGTGATGGAGCAGACTGGGAGCCCAACGTGTCAGATTTCTCCCAGTTCTCCGGTGGTTTGACCCCCAGGGCGCACGCCGGAGGATCTCGGGTTATTTCAGCAGATTGCTCGCCATCTTTAACAGGATGATTGAGGAAAGGACTCAAGCCAGGGCCTCACGGTCGCCTCTTCACTGAGCAATGACGTGCTCGATTCTTTGATTCATTTAAAGGAGAATAGTGAATTGAGTCACGATGAAATTAAGAGCTTGCTTCTGGTAAGTACATTATTACAGGATTCGCAGGATTGATCTGAATTATTCATGCTTCTATTCAATACTCTCTTATGCATCCAAAATTGTTAGGTTCATTTTAAACCATACAGAGCAAGCACAATTTCAGACTACTAAAAATGACTTATTTTGATATGGAATAATGACTTCAAAGTTGCTAGCCAGTTATATTCCTTATAATTTGATGCCCTCGAGTTTGTTACTGACCAACTTGCGCCAGGACTTGTTCATTGCAGGAGCCGACACGAGCACAAGCTCGCTGGAGTGGGCAATGGCAGAGCTGCTGCACAATCCAGAGAAGATCGAACAAGCCCGTGAAGAACTTGACCGAGTGGCCCGTGGCAATGGGGGACTGCTACAAGAGTCCAACATCGCTAGGCTCCCCTACTTGCAAGCAATAGTCAAGGAGACTCTGAGGCTGCACCCGCCAGTCCCGTTCTTGATCCCGCAAAAGGCCGAGAGCTACATGCAGATATGTAGGTTCCAAATACCCCGGCACGCCCAGGTGCTGGTCAACCTATGGGCCATGAGGTAGGACCCGGGCATATGGCCCGATCTGGGCAGCTTTGTGCCGGAGCGGTTTGTGGGGCGCGAGATTGATTTCAAGGGCTGGGATTTCGAGCTCATTCCATTCAGGAGTGGGCGAAGGATATGCCCCGGGATGCCCTTGGCCTATAGGATGGTGCACTTAATATTGGCCTCTCTGTCGCGTTCATTTGATTGGAAGCTTGAGCAGGGTGTACGGCCAGAAGAGATGGACATGATTGAGAAATTTGGTATAACATTGCAGAAGGCAACGTCTCAGTGTGTTATTCCCGTTGAGGTGCGACTTTAACTAGTCATGTCCTGGCGCTTTGTGAGAGATACTCACGATTGTTTGTCGGTATCGATTTCTTAAAAATGATTTAACAGTAGGATTTTCGTCATTACGTTCTTTTGCTTCTATACTATATTCAAAATAAATTCGATTGCTTGCAATTTCGAAATTATGTGGGGACGTGGATGTCGTTAATGTATATGTGGTAGCATGGATGAATTTGTAACATAACAAGAGTATTATATCATGTTGGTTCATCTATGATGAGATGTGTTTATGAGACACCTGTTCACGTTAAAGTGGTTTGTTTGAGAGATGCTCTTTAAAGAGATGTAAACAGTATCTCTTAAGGAAAGTTAAGGTAACTTTCCCATTATGAAATTAAGAGACTTGAAAAGAATATTCTAAAGAAGAATGCTCTCCCTCTCCCCCCCTCTCTCTCTCCAACAAAAGAAGACACACAAAAAGGCTTCCATTATTATTTTGGGAGGACAATTGGCATTAATACTATGAAATGTGAATACTTTTCTTGTGATTGAATCTGGGTAATCATGATGTAGCATCGTCAATTGTTCACTGGTGATTCATCGTACATTCTTAGGTAATTTGTTTATCATGCATCCAAGAGATTAGTTATTTCTTCCCTACACTTTTTTCCACCATTACTATCAAAAGCCTGCATTATGATTTGTCCCTTGTTTTTCCTTTGAATTTTTTTGCTTGCTATTTGATGTGGAGATCAAGAAGATGAACTTCATATTTGCATGTTCGTTACTCGAAAATTGCAACATGAATGGTCAAAAACGAATCGGACGCAAAGACAAGGTTTGAAGGATGAAAATAGCCATTTGTTTGGCCTTGTCTTGACAACTTCTTTTCTAGTAAAAATGAAATTTGATTATATAGGGTGAAAGTTCTCATTGAGAAGAGTAGAACAACGAGTCAAACACCACCAAACGATGCCACACACGCCTCCACATGTAGCTAGAAGCCGCCGGATCGCCGGCTACATGCCCCATGCACAACCATGTGTTGGGATTGTCTAGTGCGTAAGCGCCATGTGCATGTCGCTTGATGAAGCGGTGCCTAGTGGGTATTGATGTGAGCAATGGTCAGCAACTAACCTGATGACGTCATCACCCAACTTGTTTGACAACCTACCTAGTTGACAGGTCAATTGGTTAGACCGATTGAGATTGAGCTTATCGATTGATTGGGCTAGTCAAATCGGCTTGGAGTTGAAATTGGTCTAGTGCGTATGCCACATGTGTCACGCATTTTGACAACATGTGACCTCCATGGTATTGTTGTATTTGTATTGAAGTGCTCTGCATTTTGGTATAGTCATTTTACATGTTTGAGGTCTTTAAAGGTATAAAAATATGTACAAAACCCTAAATGCGCGTATCCTTGGGGTATAAGTGCATTATTTATTCTTTCTACCTTGTATTTCCCTAAGGTTTTGGAAATTAAGAAGCTAGCCTATATGAAAATGACCACATATAGATTGTGTATAGCATGGTTCAATGATGGCATATATATGATTTAACATGCTAGCTATTTCCCGATTCCAAGCAAACTCAAACAATAGTTGGAGATCCTTGATTTTTTCATTACATCTTGAATTTTGCTTTTAATTATAGTTGTTGCATGAATGTTTTATATGTTGGTTCATATCATGCTATGCCTTTTGATATTTAATAGAAAATGTAAAAATTATATGAGGTCATGTAATTTTTTTTCTAGTGAGAGTTCGTAGATTGGTAGAATTTGAAGGAGTTTCCACCTAGAACTTGAAATTTGTGCAAATTAAACAAGTTAATAATAGTAGAACAATCATACATAGAAGCTAATTGGGAACATAGTGAACTTTCATTTATATGCCTTTTGTTGAATTATCATTAATTTGGCTTGTCTTTGCTGCAAATTTAATGTGTATTTATGTGAAAAATATTGATTTTGGCATTTATTATGTGAATTTGTAGTATTGATTATGGTTTCGGCATTTAAGACCATTATAGTTGACCTTAATAAGGGTGATAAATTGAGCAGTAACAATTATGATATTTGACATCGAAAAGATCAGTACATCCTTGAGGGGCAAAAGGTTTTGGAAACTTCCAACCATACTATGGATGAACTTGAGCAATGAACTTCAACTCAACATAGAAAAGATCAAGAAGCTTATCAAGCTTAGAAAAGCAAAATTAACATTGCTCGCATTACGTTGTTGAGTTGTATGCAAGATGATCTCACGTATAAATTAGAAAGTTATGATAAAGCCCAAGCAAACCAGGCTGCCTTGGAAAAATAAATTTGGGGATATATTTGTTACTAAATTAAGGAGGCTTATTCAAGGGTGACACGTTCTGAAAAGCACCAAAATCAAACTATGAGATAGCATCTTTGGGAGATGTTAAATATGATAGTGATCTGAAGACAAAAGATCATACCTTGACTAATGAACAAAAAGTTTAGGTTGTTATAAGGTCTCTTTCTAATGGTTAAGAGCATATGAAAATCAATATGACGCATAATGAGAATATTGTTACTTTTGATGATATAGCAAGTCATTTGAACCTAGAAAATGAGCACTTAAAAGCGGCGAGATTCTCTACCTATGCTTATGTTGTATAATCTAGTTTGCGCAAAGTTTTGAGTTTCAAGCACAAGAGGAACCATAATTTTGAATGACAAAGAGAAGAAAACTGATCAAGCACTCAAAAGAGCTAAGACCCTCTAATGCAATAAGCCTGATGGGAAGAAGGATAATGTCAAGATGAAGTGTTATAATTGTGGTAAGTTGGGTCACTTCGTATATCAATACATTGAATCGAAAAATGTGCCACATTACTCTATTACTTCAAGTAATGTTCTTTTTTCTCGCACTGTAATGTTTGTTAAATCTCATTCTATGTGGACTATATACTTTGGAGCAACAGACTATATAATTAGAGACCAATGAGCATTTATGAAGTATCATTGAATACAATATGGAAAAAGATGGATATATATTGGAAATAACTCAAGATTTTCAGTAAAGCTATCGGCACATGTAAATTAAAGTTACGTGATGTTCGAAGCCTACTCCTACATAATGTTCTGTATGCTCAAAATATTCTATGAAACTTGGTCTTCTTCTAAGCTGAAGTTATATATTAAATTTTCATGGTGATTGTGACGACTCTTGTTTGGAACAGTTTATTATGATTCTAATTATGTATTGAATGGTTTTATGGTGTTAGATATTGACTATGATGTATAAAATGTTAATGTTGATGGTTGTTTTTCTTTAATTACATTTTCTAGTAACATGGAAATTGATGCAAGTATTTGATATATAAAAACTATATCACATTGGGTTACAAAAAATTGAAATGACTAGTTAGAGAAGGTCTTTTAAGGTTACTTGCTAATATTAATCTACCCATATGTAAACATTTTCTAGTAAGAAAAATAACTAGAAAATCACTTGGTAAAGAAACCAAAACTGAATTTCCATTACAGCTCATACATTTTGACATTTGTGGTTTATTGAATGTGAATGCAGGGTATGGAGGTTCATATTTGATTACTTTTATAAATGATTTGAGATGTTTCGATTATATTTTCTTGATCTCTCGTAATCCAAACCATTGAATTGCTTTAGACGATATATAGTTTTAGTAGAGAATCAGTTTAACAAAACAATAAAAGCACTAAGAATTGATTACACATGTCAGTATGTATTTGAGCAATTTAAGTCTCTTTGTAATGAAAAGGGAATCGTCAAACAATTGACTATTCATAATATTCCACAACAAAATGGAATTGCTGAGAGAAGGAATAAAATCGCATTTAAAATGGTTAGGTTTGTGGTGGTATAAGCAAATGTGCCTATTTCATATTGGGGAGATGCATGATTGATTGTTGTTTATATATTTATGTGATGACCCGACCTCGTCTCGAGGTTGTAGCTGTTGGGGTTATCGTGGCGACATCCTAGACTCATCGCCATCCCATTTATTTTATCTTGTTAATATATACACTCAGAAACATGTACAAATATTCACCTAGACGAACAACAAGTAGAAATCAAGAATAACTCCATAGACGGAACACACTACTTTATATTACAACAGTACATTTACAAAGCCTTTTATCTACGAGCCTTTTTCCCTCTTTACATCACATTATAAGTATCCTTATAGGTTGGGGGAATTCCTATCTCCCCTAGCGTGACTGTAGTTCATAAAACTGATGTGAAACTTCCATGTCTTTAAGTTTGAAAGATAAATGAGCGAGTCGAGAGACTTAGTAAGTAAAATCCTTAATTCTCTACTAGGAGAAAATCTCATCATCAAAATCTAACAAGTATAGCACTCACAATGCAATGTCGATGACAAATCAATAGCGAACTTATTATGACACCTCGACTACATGCAGATGTCCATTGAAGCAAATTTCAATGCATATTTTCCTTCAGCTTATCATTGAACACATCAACATATGATACATATACATATAGTGGCATGGATAAAAGATTTCTGGCATGGCTTAACTAGAGTATCTTGGCTCAATTAGAACATCTTGACTTAACCAAAGCATCTCGGGACTAACTAATTGAGGCATCTGAGCTCAACCCCAAGCATCCCATTGACTTGGGGGCATCCCGTTAGAATAGGGTCATTGTCACCACCTCAAGTGGAAACGGTTCGTATATTTCATTAAGTGATCACACGTAATGCATCGCATAAGTCAGTTTTTCATCTTTTCTCCACCAACATCCACCGTCCTCCAACATCCCCAACCTGCCCAATGTTATTCCTTAGCTTGCCATCGCGCTTGTGGTTGAAACCTCATCAAAAGGCCACCAAATTTCTTCTGATGGCTATTTCTTCATTCAATTGTCTAAATCAAGTATGATCAAACCCGATTCCCCACCGTTAAACCGGGTCGATCTAGTGTTTTCTGATCCTCTCCAATGTTCTTTTATGGTCCTCAACATGCCGATTGTAATTGATTTGGATTGGTTGGTCCGTTGTTCATGCTAAATTGGTCAAAATTGAAGATTAAGTACAAAAGGTACGTTCTCAAGTTTGAATCCGATGAGACAAGGTTAAAATAGTTGACCGAGGCTGGGATTCAAAGTTTAAGATCTCTTTTATGGTTATTATCCATGATTATGAGTGATTTGATGATCTTTGAATGCTTTGAGTGTTGATTAAATGATTGAGCCAATTTTGGAAAATAAGAGGTTTTGCACCTATGTTATGTGATGATTGATTTGAGGTCTTAAACCTCATTTTTTGACTTGGACCAAACATTTAAGTACACTCAACAAGCTTCATTTTGATATATTATACATCCTAAATTGATATTGTTTGCTACTTAAAATCATCTTTGAAAGTTGATGATCTGTTTTGGAAATTTTGTGAAACTAATGTTGATTTTGGTTTTTACATAATGTTAGCATTTTTGGCAATTTTTTACCGATTCTTATGTTGAGATTCAGACTTTCATTTCTTCAAGAAAGGCTTGAAATTGTCTTGGCCATGACATATGTTTTTTCCAGAATTTTTGCAGAAGTTTTAATTGGTGAAATCTTCAATAAATTGTCATTGGGTCATTTTGTCTTGATTTTACTCGATATTCGCATTTTTGCCAATTTTGTGCTAATTTGTTGTTGTGATTCAAAGGGCAATACCCTTAGCAAAGTTGCTTGAAATTTCCTTGGTTATGGCATAATTTTTTTTTTTGATTTTTTGGAATAGGTTTAGTCATGAAATCCCTAAAAAATCATCCTTAGACTAATGTGCCCTATTTGAGTCCGATTCATATATGCTTGGAATTGAACTTGTTAACATGGCTTCCTAACCTAGGTACCTTTATGAAAGTCGTAGCCAACTCCATTATATTTCTCACAATGTATGGCACGCCCCAATCACACGTCATTTAATATGTCAATTGCTTGCTTGAATTCAATCACAAATGCTATCTCGACATTATAATACATTCATATGTGTCACTTGCAATATTTCTATGGAATTTTGCAATGAGAATTGGACTTAAGGTCCTTCGTAACTTAAAGCCCTCATATATTAGGTCTAATATCATGTAAATTTCTAGAATATTAGAATCTCATCTAGGGATAGAAATCAGTGCATCCACATTATATGTCCTACTGCAATTTTTCACCGATTTGCCTCTTCGTAAACAATTCTTTATTTGAGCCCCTTAAGAGCTAAATCGTTGCATGATGCTATCTAGACATACTTAGAAGACATTCCAAACTTTAAAATGGTGTATTGCATGTCTCATTTGAATCTCGATTGCTATGTGAAACTAACTAGTGAAGTTGCACATTAATTCTGCAATTTGATGAATTTTGTCAAGAATGGGGTTAGTTCACCTGATGATATTCATGAATTTGTATGGTTTTTGTCTACATCAAATTTGGTCACCGCATTTATCCCTAAATCATGCTTAAACATTATAAATTTAATATATCATATAGATAGCTTTACTAGCTTACTTTCATGTATTGTGACCAGCCTCGTTTTTTGCTAAATTGCACACTTCTACAAATGTCATTGTTTGAGCATGTAAATGACCTTAATCCAATTCAATGTCTCTAAGAAATCTTAGAACACATCTTAAGATTTCCAATGACACTAAGCTTGCATCATTTGCATGTCATTTGACCGATTTGCCATTTTTTGCAAAGTTTGCTTTGAAATTTGCCAAATGATGAAATTCAAAAGGTTGTTCTATCCTTATTGAACTAGACCTATTGTCATTTTTATATGAATTTTTCCTTAAGAATTTCAAGGTAGGGTCCTCAACAAATTTTGGTTGTCATTCATATGTCTATATTGTGGTGAATGTTTATAATTTTTAGATATCGTTAACTATGATAAATTGACATAAACGTGTCCTAATGTCTTGCTGCCCTGCACCTTTTCTAATGCATTGTTTTGTGTTTGTGAATTTCTATAAATTTGTGTATGCTTATCATAAAAAAAATTCTCATGAAATTTTCCTTGTCATGTGCTTGTTGTGCCATAAAATTTTAAGAACCAATTTACTATTGTATCCTATTTCAATTGCTTGCATCTTGAATACTTTGTTCTGACTTGCTCTATTTTCCTTTTATGATATGTCTCTATTGTAGCATTTTTTAGGAAAATATCCATGCTGAACCAGTCTTTGGTGTTGTCACAAGTTTTGATCCTCACATCTTGAACTTTACTCTAAAAATCAATCATTTCATGATTTTATCAAGTCCTTCAAAGTGCAAGGCATTCTGAATTTTTTTTTTCCCATTTCAATTTGACTTCATTTTCCATGCACATCGTACCAAATCATGTCATTTTCTTTTGGGCATCATGTGATTGTGATTGGCACATGGTGAATGAGTTAAGTGACCCGATGTTGGTTCATTAATTGTTTGATTAAGTGAGAATCAAGGTATTTGGGCCTGCATGCATGTTTATTTCCAAGCCATTGTTTGTGATTGTTAGATGCATGTATAAGTGTGATGTATGCACTCTTGGGACATCTTGAGTGACACTTAGAACCTGACTTAGGGGCTTACGGTGTTAGTCACCACAAGTGAACTCTAATGATAGCTAATTATCACAAGCCATGTCTAAAATGAATGAGGAAATATTTTTTGTAGTATGTTGCATGTACAACATCAAAGACCAACTCCGAGGACAATTTGAGTCCATTGATTATTTGCTTATCGATTTGTTTTGACATGTTGTGATTGTCTTTTATATTTTTCGATATTTGTTTCAAATGTATGTGAAGTTTCATGTGCTAGTTTTAGTTTAGGGCTAAACTTAGTATAAGTTCAAGGAGGTGACCCTTTGAAGATGACGATCCCAAAGATGGCGAATGGTCAATAACCATTTCAACTCATTCTTCTTGTATCATTCACTCATTACCCAACATATGTCCTGGCTTTTCTTTTGTGTTGTATAAAATGCTCAATGAGTTGTTGGTTTTTCATTTTTCATCCTTTTAGAATTGTTTAAGAGTTTTACCATTTTCCTTGTATTGCTTTAGTTATTTACTTATCACATCGTCTTTTAATTTCAACTGTTGGCCTTTCTTTTGCCCTTTTAAGTAGAATGACGTGAAACCGACATCCATGTATAATCACTATCTTGTAATAAATGGCAACGAAAATATAAAAATACATGCCTGATTACCTTTAGTAACATGATGGCTATCAAGTTCCAAGAGGGCATCAATAGCAATATTATTGTAACCCAAGTCCTCGAACTCTAGAATCCTAAGTTGCACAGATATTGAGGTATTACTCTCAACTCTCGATTGGGTTTTCTAGCTGGCCCCCAAAAATGAAATTAGTGGTGACTCCTAGATATCATATTAGATAGTTTAATAATAACTAAGAAAACAAACCTGTCGTGCAGGGTACGAATCTTGATTAAGGTTCACCATGATTTAGCATACTTGTTGGTACAACCACAAAAAAGACGAAGTGATATTGTCTGCTTGTGGAAGTACCCTTGTTAAAGCGATCGTGATAAAAGTACTCATAAACTCATCTTTATACTCAGTCATTCATGTCCGTAGCATCAAGATCAAGTCACGACACCTTTCTACTGTCATGCAAGGTATGAACTTGGGGAACTCACATTCTCGATTGATGGACCTCATAAGACTAAATACCATTGATGATGTGTTCGAACTGTCTTTTGTACCATACATCTTTTGAGGACCGTGACTTGAACAAATACCTCTAAACGCTATCTTTCTTGACATCGACCGTCAACGAGGGCGGGTCGCGATAGCCAGTGTGCCCAATCAACATACAACTCCTAAATAACATCATCTAAAAGTGGCCAAAAATGATTATTAGAGTCCAAATTTTATTAAAGTATATACTCTAGTGTTAGTCATCCTTAAAAGGTGATCACTTTAATACCGGTTATTATTAAAATGTGATTATTTTAGTGCCAAGCACATGCTGGCAAAAACGAGTGTAAGTGCAATTTTGTGCTTGCATCAGCTACACAACACATGCAGGTGCAAGCACAAACCAGTAACATCAACGAGCTATATTAGTAGCATAGCCAGCTCTGGCAGTAGCAAAAGCATAGATAAAAACTAGAAAGACTAATTGGTTGGTACAAGCATAATACTACACTAGTTTGCTGGTGCAAGCAATAAACCAGCGCATACAAGTGTCAATGCAGTGTTGAGCTTACATCACTCACAAAAAGAAGTGCCGCACAAGCAATAGAAAACCACGCCATGCCAATACAAACTAGTATAACCCAGCACATCAAAGCCAAAAACAAGACAATAAATGGAACCGATAAAAGCATAGACAAAATAAACTTCATTCTCGTTAGCATTCAATTACTTCGTTACATCTAGTCAATTTGACTAACAAAACAAAAAACATCCAATTTCCTCTCTTACAACATGTGCAACTGCCCCTCCCACTAAACAATATCAACCCAAAACATGTGCAGCTTTCCCTCCCACCAAACATCTCGAAATCAAATATTATCAACCCCCATCAATCAAGGTTCTGCTTTTGTATTTGGACCTGCCGCTTGTGTTATTGGTTTTGGAGCATTACTTGATTGATTCTTGCTTAATTGTGCTATGCTTTACCTTGGCTGGGTTCTCTTGTTGAGTGCAACCCTTGACTCTTCACTATTGTGCAATTCCTCCGCTTGCATCTTCGTCTCCATGGCTATATTGAGAATCCTAATTTTTCCCTCTCAGTAGAAACAATGAGCGAATGATGGCGAGCAAGCGATGGAGATAGCAAGAGTGGAGCGACGATGACAAGGAGAAAGGTGTTGTATTGTCGTTTTACCTCATCGAGCCACCTAGGATTGTGCAACTTTGTTTAATCAATCCAAGTGGACTGCATTTTTTATAAAAGGAAAGAAAAACCACATCATATTAAACTTTTAACTATTAATATCATGTCCTTATTTTAACCATAATTTCTCACCAAAGGTACTTAATTGATCATTTTTTCTTTGATTTTGCACTTAAGTAAGTCAAGGAAAACTTTTGACACTGAAGTAAGCGTCGCACACAACTTTTTGTTGGGGACGTGCTGCGGAAGTCCGATATCTTTAGACTGGGGAGATCTCTAAGGGAGAAGCCCAAATCCGAGCCTATTAATATATCCAATTGGACCCATCTCAACTTAAAAGCTTAAGCTAATGAGTTATGGGCCAACTAGGATATATTAATTACTCCACACCACATCAATTCTCTGATGTGGGACTTCTCTAACACAACTCACACGTGTATCCTAACAATCTCCCCCTCACGTGTGAGCTCCAATGTTAGGTCTATTCCCCCTTAAATCAAATATCCTTCTGGCCCAACATCATCCTGGCCCACGTTGTTATACCAAAACACCTACTTGCCCGGGAATCGTAATCATTGGCTTTGATACCAATTTGTTGGAGACATGCAGCAAAAGTCCGATATCTTTAGACTGGGAAGATCTCTAAGGGAGAAACCCAAGTTCAAGCCCATCAATATATTCAATTAGATCTATCTCAACTAAAAAACTTAAGCTAGTGAGTTATGAGTCAACTGGAATATATTAATTGCTCCACACCACATCAATTCTCCGATGTGAGACTATTTTCTTAACACAACTCACACGTATATCCTAACAATAACTTTTGACATTTATGATGTCATTTTCCCATAAAAACTAAAACTGCTCAAAGTCATAGGGAGAGAGGATATCTTGCATATGCGTGCTTTTTGTGAGAATATGTGAAATTGAACTGCAAATTAAATTGATGAAGATGTGTTCTACTTACGTGCTCTCATAAAAAGGATGTGATGGAGATCGATATTACATGGGTGCACATCAATTGAAATCAAATCAACTTTTCGTGTTAAGCAGCATAAGTGGAGTCACTGAAAGCTACATGCACGACCTCATGACCAATGGATACTCAACATGGAAAAGACTTCCTTCTTGCCATTTCCAAACTCTTCCCACCTACTTTTGTTTCTTCCTCTTCACGAACTCCTCCATAAAGCTATTCTTCTTCATGGCAATGGAGTTCGTGAAGCTTCTTCTATCTTGCTATATATTATTTAATCTATATATTATTTAATCTCTTGTGGTTGAGGAGTCCCTTTTCCTGCATAAGATTGAAGTCTTGGTCATCACTTTTAAGTCTTAAGTCTCCAATTAACTCTGGATACGTTCTAAATCGTAAAAACACTTGGCATTGTCATAGAGTCGCCCCCATTAGTAATATATGAGAAGAAAATTAAGCAGTTCGAGAAACGAACATATATATACAATTGTTATTAAAAGTACATCAAAATCATTTGGCATTACTATAATAAAACCGTAAAATGATGTCATCATGATATAATATCATATGTATTATAATTAAGAAAAGCTTAATCATTATAAAAGAATAATTTGAGTTTCAAGACTTTATGGGAAAATCTGATCTATCTATTCAAATGAGAAATACGACACTATTGTACTTATGTATGTGAATATGAAATAAAATAACCATATTTCGGAGATATGAACGATTTTTTACATGTTAAATCATTAATTGACTAAAGAAAAGACATGAAATAAGCTTATATATAACTTCTTTTACCCGAGTACAATGAGGCACATGGATTGTTCTAATATAATTATATTCCTTCCAAAAATAGTAATATTTTCCGTAAGTTTGAGAGGGATTTTTTTTTTTTGAATCACATATATAAGTTTCTTTCACCTAAAAGTACGAGTAATGTAATAACATCAAATATGATGGGTCCCTCGAATATGACATACTAGATATATTTTAGCATGCGTACCAAGTTCATTGATTGACTTTTTGCAGCGGAGTCGCACAAAAATGCCAAACGTGAACACTCTCTCTCTCTCTCTCTCACAATATTCTATGCAGTCTCACCGCATCTGAGCTCAGCTCCAACCACAAAAGCCACCGGCGAAGCTGCCTCTACGCCCTCCGGATTGCTGCCGCCATGACGCAGAGAGAGAGAGAGAGAGAGAGAGGGGGGAGGTGGCTGCTGCGATATTTTTCATGACTCCAGACCATGCTATAACTAGAAATATACAAGTTTTCAGCCCAGTTGAATCGAATCGACAATACATAACGCAAATTTAGAGACTGTATTCCATGCCTGAGCAGAAGTTGCTCAGAGAAACCATTCCTAATGACACATGACATGGCCACAGAAAGATTTGCAGTAACTGTACTATATACTCCGACCTTTTTGTTAGGTAATTCTACAATGCTAGAACCAATTCGAAAAAAAACTGACATGAACGTCCGTCAACTTCTTCCAACTATTGCAATCTCTTTTCTAGGCTTTTTTTCTTTTTCTTTTTAATCGGTCGCTGAGCTCTTTGTTTATTTGTTCAGGTCGATTCTTCGTCAAAAATCCCAAAGAAGGCCGTGCCATGGAGAGACAGAGAGACACCCGTGCTGGCCATTGGCAAGGTTGGCAAGTTTGGCGAGAGCCATGATCTTGGCAAACCCAAGCCGGCCAGTGGCGAGGATAGCCACGTGTATATGAATATTCCATTCATGGATTTGTGGAAAGGACTAAGATGAACAAATTAATAGATTAGTCATTATTCACAGGCCGCCACAAAAGTTTAGGGACTATTGCATAAATCGAAAAATTTCGGGGATTTCCATGTCATAATCACAATCTCAATCAAATGATTAGGATTTCATTAGCAAATGGCCGAACCCACTAAATGATCAAATGACAGAGAGTTTACTTTCTGCTTGTAATATATAATATGGATGATCACTTATCGAGCGTGTTTAACAATTACCGTAAAATAATTGTTGACAAGAGTTAAATAAACATTAGTCACTTTTCTTTTTCCGAGATCTAGCTTGGAGGAACAGCTTTGAATCTTCGCTTGAACCTTATTCTAAGGAAGCAAAGGTCAGGCTTACAATGATTACCGTCACTTTTGGCTAACCCTTCATTGCTCCAAAGTATAAATATCATATCCTCCCAAATTAATTAAGCAAACAAATGAGCATTGCCAGACACCAAATGGAGTACTACGTAGCTTACCTGGTGTTGCTCTGCCTGCTGTGGTGGAGCATCAATCTGCTCCGGCAACTGTCCAGCCGGAAGCCAGGCTCCGGCGGCAACCAGCTGCCGCCAGGCCCGCGCCCGCTCCCGATCATTGGTAACATCCTCGAGCTCGGTGACAAGCCCCATCAGGCGCTCGCTAAGCTCTCTGAGATATACGGCTCTGTTATGATGATAAAGCTAGGGGCAATCACAACCGTAGTCATCTCCTCTCCGGAGGCTACCAAGGAAGCCCTCCAAAAGAACGACCAGTTCTTGTGCGGCCGGCAGATCCCTGACACCGCCAAGGGGAGCGGTCTCCACACTCAGTCCGTCGTGTGGCTTCCCACCTCCGATAAGTGGAAGCAGCTCAGGAAGGTGTGCACCGTCCAGATGTTCTCGGCACACAAGTTGGACGCAGGCCAGCTCCTCCGACGCAAGAAGGTGGACGAGCTCGTCAGTTTCATCCACGAGAGCTGCCAGCGAGGCCATCACGTCGACATTGGGAAGGCCGCCTTCACGACGGTGCTCAACTTGATCTCAAGCACGCTCTTTTCTGTCGACTTGGCGCACCATGACGAGGGCTCCTCCCAGGAGTTCAGGGACCTCGTGTGGGGCGTGATGGAGGAGACCGGAAAGCCCAACGTGTCAGATTTTTCCCAGTTCTGAGATGGTTCGACCCCCAAGGCGCACGCCGAGGATCTCGAGTTACTTCGGCAGATTGCTCGCCATCTTTGACAGGATGATCGAGGAAAGGACTCAAGCGAGGGCCTCGCGGTCGCCTCTTCCCGATGCAACGACATGCTCGATTCTCTGATTAATTTAAAGGAGAGTGGTGAACTGAGTCGCAGCGAAATTAAGAGCTTGCTTCTGGTCGGTACATGATTACCCATATCTTGTTGCTGTCAAATTTGTTACTGAACAACTTTGGGCAATTAACTTTCAACTTGCTTCTGCATATGAAGGCGTATTTAGCAAAACATCACTCGGCTGTCTCACGATTCTTTTTCCAGGACTTGTTCGTCGCAGGAGTCGACACAAGCACGAGCTCGCTGGAGTGGGCGATGGCAGAGCTGCTGCACAATCCAGAGAAGATCGCACGAGCCCGTGAAGAGCTCGACCGAGCTGGTGGCGGCAGGGATGGAGGGACGCTGCAAGAGCCCGACATCGCAGGGCTCCCCTATTTACAAGCCATAGTCAAGGAGACCCTGAGGCTGCACCCGCCAGTCCCGTTCCTGATCCCACGCAAGGCCGAGAGGGATGTGGAGATATGCGGGTTCCGGTTGCCCCGGCACGCCCAGGTGCTGGTCAACGTGTGGGCCATGGGGCGGGACCCGGGCATATGGCCCGACCCGGACAGGTTCGTGCCGGAGCGGTTCCTGGGGCGCGAGATCGACTTCAAGGGCCGGGATTTCGAGCTCATCCCGTTCGGGACCGGGCGGAGGATATGCCCCGGGATGCCCTTGGCCTATAGGATGGTGCACTTGATCTTGGCCTCTCTCCTGCGGTCATTTGATTGGAAGCTTGAGCAAGGCGCGAGGCCTGAAGACATGGACATGACTGAGAAATTTGGGATCACGTTGCAGAAGGCAACGCCTCTCTGTGCTATTCCCATGGAGGTGTGACTTGAATTAGTTGGAATTTACCTAGGAGGATTTTTCGTCCTAATGTCTTTTTTGCATCTATTTATGTTTGAAATAAATTCGATGAACTTGATTTCATAACGATGTTTATGTGTGCGCGAGTATACGCAGCGACATGGATGAATTGTTGTGTAATTTGAAGTTGTATCATGGTTATAGTCTATATAGTGACAAGTTACAAAACATGTGGAGCTTTAGTTTACTTTTATTTTCCAATTAAATTTAAAGTGATGGATCGCAAATTTATTCATCATCCTTCCTTTTTTTCAGTTCGAAATTTTATCTCTCTCTATATATATTTGGATATTATTACGTATGGTGCAAGCATTATGTTGTCTTCTTTTTATTGGATTTAACCTCCTACACGTTTGCTTTGTTCCAGAGAGAACTAATTCTTTATTGAGGAAATTTATGAATTAATTATCAAATAGAATCGAGAAAACTCTGAACATAAAACGATTTTAACGAACATTTGCAAGCTTATAATAGTGCATTTTACCTTCAATTTTTTTTTTTTATTAGTTGTCTTTTATATCCGTGTAACGGCCCTCATCAGATTTGGCAAGGTCACGACATCCTTGCCCCCGGCTTTCCTTGCGTCGCCTTGCTCGAAACATGTCAGTTGCATTTTGTCACCTTGCCTCACCTCACGTTTTCTAGCATTGCGGCCCCCACCTCCACCTGTTGGCCATCATTGAGTTCTCAATGACTAGTGAAGGAAAATAGTAAAAAATTTCGAAATTTTTAAATAAATTGCAAAATTGTCCATGTTAAGGTCAGTTATGCCAAGTAAAACAGCTAAGTTAACTAGATCACCAGGTCATCGATTTTTTGTCAAACTTGGCTAAAAAAACTAGATTGACAAATCGTCAAAAGGTTTTTAACAAAAAAAAAATAGACAAATCGTCAAAAAGTTTTAAAACCAAATTTGCCAAATTGAAAAGTTTTAAAACCAAATATGTTACTGTACAATAGGTTTAAAACTTTTTGGACAATGTTCCTAAGTAGAAATAGTCTTGCCTTTTCTTCGAAATAACTGCATATATTCTATTAAGACATGATTAATTCCAACTTAATGTCACATGTACAAATTGATATCTGCTGCCATCCACTCTTTTATTCACCTCTATATCAATGGTAGATGAAGCCACTTATGGAATTCTATTCAGATTCATAGGACAGGGGGAGAGTAGCAATATATATTACAGGTTCCGCAAAGCGATTATAACTCGGTGCGAACATCGAGTCAACATGAAGATTTATAAAAACTAAGCCATGAATTTAAGCCCGTGTACAAAATTGCTGTATTAAATAAAGTTGAAATTTGGACCTTTTTCAATCCACTAATGTGAAAAAGTAAATTCACTAAGTAGTTGAAGTCGGGCATTTTCATGTTTTGGTTATATATACACACATCATATTATGAAGTGGACTTACGTTCATTATTACATTCAAGAATAAATCAATAAATAAAAAGGGTTAAAACTAAGAAAAATCTTATGATAAAAAATTGTTGTATTTCAATATGATTGAGATACTTTTTCACAAGAAATGAATATAATTAGGAGGTTTGATTAATTTCGAGAGTATTTTGAGCGATTCGAATATGGTTGTAATGTCCATTATATCACTTGATTAATGATGAAATTTTGTATTGTTCTTCCTATGGTTGTACATAATGTCGAGCGCTTGCTTGATCAATATTATTTTCAAATTGATCGTTTATATCCTTAAACTCTAATACACAAGTCCAGATGGGGAAAGAAATTGAAAAGAAAGATGAGCATATCCAATTGAAAATACCTCACAACCGGCCGACCAATGTTCAACCTTTTAAGAACGTACACAAGGATTACAGACATTAATGAATAAGAAATCCCATGACAATTATTTAGGTATCAATCACTTCAAACTTGTCTTCCTACTATTGGAATGGAAGGAAATGACGCCATGGGTATATCTATATATGGATTCACATCATATAAATTTATTGATTTAATTTCATCCATAGGTCACCGTCGGCACGCTGTGAAGCACCACCGTCTCCACCGTGAGGCCTGGCCCGAACCCGAAGAGGACGCCCCACTCCAACCCCTCGCCGGTGGTCGCGAGCCCTTCCTTTGCCGACTTCCTCCGCATCTCATCGAGGATGAACGAGACGCACGCGCTCGACATGTTCCCGTACTCCCTGAGGACGTGCCTCACGGCTCGGAGCTTCTCCTTCTTCAGCCCTAGCTTGGCCTCGATCTGGTTGAGTATGGCCGGGCCGCCCGGATGAGGCACCCAGAAGACGGAGTTCCAGTCGCTTATGCCGAGCGAATCGAACGCCTCTTTCAAGCTCTTCTCGATGTTGTCTGCGATCAGATGCGGGACCCTGTCGGATAACCCGAAGGTGAGGCCGACGTCACGCAGCTGGCCCTCGATGGCGCCCTCGGAGTTTGGCAAGACGGTCTCCGCAGTCCACACGAGTTGAAATATGGGCCGCTCAGCAGGGATCTCCGGTCGGACCCTATGATGAGCGCGGCTGCTCCGTCCCCGAAGATGGCCTGGCCGACAAGGTTGGCAAGGTTCTCAGCCGACGGGCCTCGGAAGGTGGTGACAGTGATCTCAGAGCAGACGACGAGGACACGGGCACCAGCGTTGTTCTCGGCAAGGTCCTTGGCGACGCGGAGGACAGTGCCGCCGGCAAAGCAGCCCTGGTGGTAGAGCATGACGCGCTTGACTGAGGTGCTCAGGCCGAGGAGGCGCATGAGCTGGTAGTCGGCGCCGGGCATGTCGACACCGGAGGTGGAGCAGAAGACGATGTGGGTGATCTTGGACTTGGGCTGGCCCCATTCCTTGATGGCCTTCGACGCCGCCTCCTCGCCGAGCTTCGGGATGGTGTCGATGATTATGTCCTGGCGCGGGTTGAGCGAAGGGGCGTCGTACGAGCAGACCTCGGGGTGTTTCTCCATGAGTTCCTCGGTCAGGTGCATGTAGCGCTTGTGGATCATTGACTTGTCACCTGCGACGTTGACATACATGCAATTGGAGTTTTTCTTTGTTCATTCTTCTTTCGCTAAAGTAATAAAGAATTTGCATGGCTAGCTAACATATGCTATCCGACAACCTTATCTTTCGACCACTCTAAGATTGTCAAGAATGATTGCAAATTCATTGCGAAAAGAAGCAATTTGTAGCCATGCGATTTGTCCACAAATGAGATCCGAAAAGAAACATAGTTAAGACTTTCTCAAAGGATGCAATATGCGAGACATAACATATATGTTTCATGAGGAAAAATACACTAGGAAGTTAGGATAAGGATACTCTAAACTTAAATGCACGTTTTGTATATAGGGCAATCTAGAGGGGGGTGGCTCACATATGCGGACGAACTTCTGCTTGAGGGCTGTCATGTGCTCGCTCTTGGTCATGCGGAAGTAGTAGTCCGGGTACTCGGCCTGGTACATGCAGTTTGCCGGGTTCGCCGTCCCAATGGCAAGGATGGTTGCCGGCCCCTTGGCCCGCTGGTTCTCGCGGATCGTCTCGACGGCGCCCATTGTCTATCTCAGGCCTGTTTTGTACTGCGGATATACTGAAGTTCGAAGTGGAGCTGAGAGACACCACAACTTTGTCCGGCTGTGAACTTTTGCAGCCCCATTGCCTCGCCTTTTATAGGAGCTCGGCTTCGAGGCAATGACTTTCCATGCATGATTATTGACAAAATTTAATATAAAGGCTCGTTGAAAGAAAATCTTCCGCGTGTAATTATAGACTATGTTGATTTGATGGGTGAGACACGTTTAAACGGCATCGAATCATTCGTAATCGAATCTTACAAACCTGTCTTCGCGATCCGAGAACCTCTAATGATCACTGGGTGCAGATGTTTGTCTGATCAGCAGGGTTTTGGTGGGACGACGCTGACAAGGAACAGATTGGTCATTTTCACAAGAGATTGAGCAGGAAAGCTGAGTCGCGAGGCCTTTTTTGGCCAATCAGACAAACATAGTAAGGCCTAATCCTATCGATCAACATATTTAATTGAACTCATATTCACTTAAAAGCTTACTCGTTAAGAGAGCTCGATCTTCACCTAAGAAGATTTCCAAGAAAGAACCCAAATTTAAACCCATGAGTATTGGCCAATCGAGAATCGACCCTATAGCTAACAGTTGCGAAAGAGCATACAGCGAAGGCTTCACATGAGGAGATTGCCAAGAATGAGCTCAAGTACAATGAGAGCTTCACATGAGGAGATAGTTAAGAATGAGCCAAATTTTAAACCTACAATATATTTTGCCGGATCTACTTTTACTAGGGGTCATTGATCCTTGGGTAGACTAGTTGGGAATCGGCCCTATGGCTCCCGATTCTAAAATTTTGGAACAATCAACTAGACCAATAAGGACTGGTCCAATTCCAGAATTGATCAATCCACTTCAGTTATTGGGAATGTGACTTAAGCATAGATGTTCATTGTTTGCTCTCTAAATGGTTTAAAAGTAATAATAAAAAAAGAAAAAAAGGTTAGCATGTCTATTTCCTTACAAATCGATGTGGGATACCTTTTTAGAATGACTAAAAGTGAAAAAACAAAATAAAACCCAAGTGTGAGATCCCACATCAATCTGTAAGTAAAGAAACAAGTTGCATTTTGCTTTTTAGGGATAAGCACATTGAAAATTCTACAACTAATCGCAAAAGTGTAATTGAATCATAAAACTTTCAAAAAATACAATTAAATTATAAAACTTGTCAAATTAATGCAATTAAATTAACTCCATCTAACTTGACTAGCGAAAAATATTAAACACTACTTTTTTATTATTTTCTCTCCCCCACATGGCAATAATATGGCTAAAAATGATATGGTTTTAGTCCAAATCTAATTATATTAACAGATATTATATTTAAATTATATTAAAAATAAGCAACTTTTAAAAAAAAAAAAAAAAAGGTTAAAATAAGGGAAGGAAAACTTAAGTGGAGGATTTCAGCCCCCATCGCTATTGCCCAACCATGACTAAAAAGGCTCAACAATGGTGGGGGAATGGTCGGTGAGGATAGCCAAGCCGAGATTGCCAATGGCAATCCTGGGCTAGACTTGTGTGAGGGTTGACGACCCCCACCCGATCTGGGGAGGGCTGTGACTCTCATCTAAGTTTGGACAAGGACTTATAGGCCCTCCCCTATAGTTGGTGAGGGTCGCTAGCCCCTAACAAAGGCTTGAGGACCCTTACTAGCCATTCCCTCACCATCTTTGACCCTTTCCAACGATGGTGGGATCTATGCTTTCTAATTTTTTTTAAGTTTGATTTTTTTTAAATATAACTTAAATAAAAATTTTGTTACAAAATTACATTTAAACCAAAACAACATTGTTTTAGCCATTTTAGTGAAACGCAAGATAGAGAAATAGTAATAATAATTATAAAAAAAAAACTACATTAGAATTTTCTAATTAGTCAAATTAGACAAAGTTAATGAAGAGATTTGATTGCATCAATTTGACAAGTTTTATGACTTAATTTCACTTTTTGAAAGTTTTAGGACTCAATTGCACTTTCATAACGAGTTTTAGAATTTCCAATATACTTATCTTTACTTTTAAGATAAAATACAGCCCAAGTCTAAGATCCCACATTGACTAGTGGGAATTTCTTTTAGTTTATGGATTATTATAACATCCTCATGGTTGTTAATTAAAAAAAGACAAGAGTTAAGTGTTGAACACTGCAAATTTGGTTCAGTTCCTCACCCAAAACTTAGAACTTGATCGAACATTGCCAGTTTCAAAAATTGGAACTAAAAATTGGCTGGTTCGGTCTACTTCCTGAGTTGAAATCAAAGTAGTGCTCACCAGTAACATTTATTAAAAAACTTAAGTCAGTGAATTATATATCAACTAACATATACACCACATCAATTCTCCTATATAATACTTTTCTAACATAACTCACACATGCATTTCAATAATGTTCCGTTAAAATGAGAGCTAGTTCCAAGTTTACTCCTCCTTAATTGAAGTATCATTCTACATCGACATATCTCAATTGAATCTCCATTTAGTTACCTCGTGAGGATCGCAACTACAACGCCCACCTTCATCCCTAGTCCTTTTTTTCTAGATCGAACCATAAAGATTGACATTGAAACCACGTTGCTACACCACAATCTCCACCTTCACTAGGTCTTTTTCGCCAAACAAAACCACAACCATTGGTGGATTGTATTGCTACACGGCAATGCCCACATTCATTTTAAGTTTCTTCATCAAACCAAACTATGAAGGTCGCCGTCAAGATTGCTTTTTTACACTAGAATGCCCATACTCAATCCAAGTCCCTTATCAGATCAAAGAATGAGCCCACTTGGAAACCATGTTGGTCATGGGATTCCTTTCTTGATATATTCATCAAATACTAAAGCACATCAAGTGGCCAACCAATCAACTATCGACTCTTATACAATTAGCTAGGACCATGCAAAGGAACCCTGATATCCTCACCTTAGGAGATTGCCAAGAGAAAACCTATGTTTCAATCTATATATAACTAGACCCATCTTAACTCAAAAGTTTAGGTTAATGAAGTATAGCTTAATTTATCCACGCAACATGATAGATATTTTGCCATTATCCCCTTCTAAATTTAAAAGACATTCCTTCACATGCAGTAATTTAAATCTTTTGTGAACAAATCGTATTTTTCGCTTCTAATAATCATTTATCATTTCATGTTTTTTTACATTCAAGATGTTAGATGCTTAAGGCGGTATAAAATAAGAAAAGCAGTCTCTAAGAGCATTACGACATGCATATGGTTGCCAAGTACATTGATGAGACTTCATCAAATGCTTTTTTGGGAGTAAAAATGTGCCAATGTCATAATTTTCGTAGAGCGCTCAATTGAATATCATAAATTTTTTTTCAATCATTTGAATGTCATAGCTTATGCACGAAACTCACTAAAGTGTCATAACTTTTTTTGTAATTATCTAAGTGCAATACAATTTTTCAATCAATCATTTGAGTGTTGTATATTTAAAAAAAAAAAAAAAAATTTGCTATAAGTGCCATGCTATGTTGGATTTCAACACATGGATGAATGCTATTATAAAATTACGACACTCAAGTGGTAAATCGAAAGTTATGATATTTAAGTGAATATTTTTTAAAAGTTATGATACTCAAATGGTAAAAATAAAGTTATGGCACTCAAGAAAAAACCTTATATATAAATAAAAATAAAAATAAGTAATCTAAAAATAAAAAAAAGGTAGAAATGCATCTACACATTTTTCAAATTGTCTTAAGATATTTGAATTCATTTCATTGGCTTTATAAGGCAACTATTGTTGCAACGACTTGACCCATTTCACTTGAATCTAGCGCTTAAAATCAATACTTCGAGTAAACTCATGTATCCCCTAATAGGGTCTTTCCCATCCAATATGGGTCTACATATGTCACGAGCTTCCCTCACTTTGAGAATTTTTGTCCTTATCAATGTTGATGTTGTTAAAGAAATCCCTTATAATGTTTTGAAAATGATAAAATAAATCAAAGGCTTTTGAGTCTGCATGTAGCAGAAGAAAAGCAGAAGAAGTTTCTGAATCTATTTATACCAGACAAAGAACACAAGCAGATGCAAAATATCGGTCTGACAGACCCAAAACAAACTTACAAGACCAGACGCAGACCCAAAATATGTAACGGCTAGTAATCTGATTTGGATTCTACACCAAAATATATTTGATTGACTCAATTTAATTGATTGACAATTAGATCCCAAAGACAAGAACTTTTCTAAAGGAGAAGCTCTACTTATGAAAACCTAAATTCTGTTTGTATGGGCCACCAGAATCAAGATAAGGATTTTACTTTTGTCATTCAATGGCTACCAAATCTTCTTGATACAGTTCTGTCTAATGGATAGATTGAAAGACGATCCTCTAGATACTGTCCAACGGCTAGTTTGAAAGTGGAGGAGTATATAAGGAGATCAAGGAACCGAAGAGCAAATAAGAGACGAAATTTAGAATCTATAATTCCAAATTGTGGGAGTACTTTGACCATATACTCTTGTCTTGTGTGAGCTTAAAAATATGTGATCGTGAGAGAAATACACAAGAGTGACTTAGTGAGATAATGTGATCTATCGCTGAGTGTTTGCACTCAAAGTTGTAATCTCTTATTGATCATTTAGTGGAATCCAGCCAGTAAGTTGTTAACGTGGGAGAGTGGACGTAGGCTTGATATAAGCCGAACCACTATAATATTCATGTGCAATTTCTTTTATCCATTATCTCTTATTGATTATTATTGGTGTTAATACTAGCAATATCATATGTGTCTCAACCTAGCAATATCCGGTGTGCGGTCCATACCATTGCTACCCCTTCTATAATTCTAAAAGCCTGTCAGAAGTTACATCTTCTTCAAGTCTTCTTACCCTAACCACTGCTCCCTGAACTCGTTGCATTGGGAACAGATCAAGCCCATCATAAACCACACACATCTACCGAAGTTATACTTCAGAGTTCTTCTTTTATAGGCTACACATGAAGTGACAAACGAATATTCATTGGATATCTTAAACAATCCTATTTTTGGGCGGTTAAAGTCTAAATCTCATTGCATTTGATGCTATGATTTGTCCGTAAAACCCAGAAGTCAGATCAAAAGTAAAATTTGAAATGGACTGAATAACTAAGAGTGGGTGAATTAGCCGATCTAGGATTTTCTTCAACTTTTTCGTACAAAACAGTGTGTAGAGAATGAATCGGTGGTTCCACCCATTTAAATTCAAATTCAAATTGATTTTGAGCTGGGTCTTCGTTTCCACGCAGATGAAGTATCGTCCACTTTGTCAATAGCGTAAAGCCCCTCTACAATGTAGTCCACTAGACTTGCCGATTTCACTCGATCCGAGTATGTCCATTCACATATGAACTTGTGTATGTAGATGATATTTTGTTTGCACAAAATGTTTTGTCATCATCAAAACACATAGGAAATTTTCCTAACAAACGTTATACTTTTTTTCACAATGTCAAAATCATGTAAACAAAATTAACAATCAAATTTTGTATGAAAGCATTTCACACCATCTGTAATTAGATAATCGAAGGCTGATAACCTATCATTTTTTAGAAAAAGGGTGCAATCCTTTAAAATTGCACTTGAAATTTCTAGTTTCAAGCAGTAGAATCAATTTGAAATTTACTTTAATGATCTTCAACAAATATTAGGTTCCGGCGTATCATTTCACCTTCTATCAGGATCGATCACCATGTGATAATCATTATTAAAATTCTTTCTTGAAAAAAGAAGTTCAACAAAATTTAGAATTCAAATTGCCTAATCATCTAACACAACACTTAGAACTTAAATGCACACGCTCACCAAGCTCCAGCTCATTAACATATCTAATTGCACCAATCTACACTCTAAAGTTATAACTAATAGGTTATGCACAAACTAAATTATATTAATTGCTACTCCCTATATCAATAATCCGCCATGAGATTGTTGCCTAACATTCCCATTCATGTACCTTGACAGTTGATGACGGCTTACTCTAATTTATATCCTAATTATATTTATTGAATATGTTTCTATATGATTTAAATAAATACAAAATTAATCTTCTTTCAATATTTCTGACATCGAGGTCTCTTCATTTTTATTCCTATTGGATAAATAGTTTTATGAACTTGGCTATCTTTATTATATGTATTTTGAAAGTTAAATTACCCCTTACTTTTACCTTTCCATTCATTTGGGTCTCTTCCCTAATCTTGTCCGAATCCTCCTTTTCTTCCAAAAAGAGGGAAGGGAAGGAAAAGGATTTTCCTCAATGTTACCCTCTTATTCCTATTTAGTTTTATTGGGATTGGGATACTAGGAGTGCCAAAACTTTTGTACAGTGCTCACTTTAATGCCAAAACTTTTTTTTGCTCACTTGAATGCCTCAAATTTGAAAAATCGATCACTTGAATGTCACTTATGATGTGGCCCTCAGAAAAGCTGATGTGACTGCTAGTCGTCCGACATGGCCGTCGAAAAAGCTAACATGAACTAGCAGCCACATCAAACAACCGGCGACCACCTTGGATGACTGGCAACCACGTCAAATGACCAATATCACGTCTAAAATGGCACTCAAGTAATCAATTTTTCAAATATGTGGCACTTAAGTATCGATTTTTCAAATTTGTAACATTTAAGTAAGAAAAAAAAAGTTTAGCACCAAAGTGAGTGCCGTACGAAATTTTTGTTTCAAATAGTGTTTTATTGGTTTCTAAGGTTGTTTCCATATCTATTTTTGTTTCTTCCTCACTTTGCTACCTTTCTTCCATTTACGAGGTTTCTTGAACTTTTTAGTAACAATGGATGAATTGACGTGTTAATTATATAGATTAACGATATGATCTAATATCCATTTATTTTAGGATGTACATCCTCAAAAATTATGACGCACCTGATGACCTCCTCCGAAAAAACCTAGTAAGTCCAAAGAAATTCACCCAGCACGCAAATCTCTCTCGAATTAGGGGTCGTCAGATGTCGGTGACTTCCGATTTTGAGGCTGCAGCCTCTACCGAGCAAGGGCAAAACAAAGAGAGGTTAAGTGCTTTAGAGTCGGAGAAACAGCATGAGGGGATAGTGGGGAGAATGGAGGGTTGCCGTGCTGGCCGCAACGGGCGGTGGCAGTGGGGTAGGCCCCTCGGCGGGGCGGCAATAAGTGATGTGCCGCCCTGCCGAGTGGGCGGGCAGGAAGGGCTATGGAGCACCACCCAAAATGGGGCACATTTTCTGCGCGAAAGGTGGGGCGGGCCGGTATTAGCCCTGCCTCGCCCCTCGTACACTTTTAGCCATAAAAATTTATTTTATTTTATTTTATTTGAGATGTTTTAAGCATGAATTACTACAAGGAGATAAGTTTCTTGAAATGTAAAATAAAAAATAATAATGAAACCCTAAGAACAATCTCTTCTTGCAAGTCTTACTTGTATAGAAGCTGCGAGTTTATAAAGACTTTTAGGTAACCAATGTGGGGGCAATTGTTTTTCATGTAATTCATCTTTATATTGTCTCACATTTGACCAATTTGCAAAGGTTGGAGGTTGTTTGGCCCTATAGAATCAACCCGTTAAGCTATTCTTTTTTTTTAAATATCAAGCCATGATGCAATTCTTTTATTATAGAAATATAATAAAAAAAGAAAAATGTCCAGTAGCCATCTAGCAAGTGTTATCATGTTCTTTTGGGATAAAAAAAAAGGAAGTTAAATTCCAACGCAGCGCCCTGGCCGGATCCGTTGCTTTCCGAAGGAAAAACAGCTCGCCTCAGCCGGCGTGGGATACGCGGTGGTGGCAAGGCTAGTTTTCATTTCAGAGGACGGGGGTGGGGAGGTGATACCCGTCCCGCACAATTCCGTGCCATCCTAAGAGTTTCAAAAAACCAAACCAAATCTCAAGCCGTATCGAACCGAATCGAAAATTTCAGAAAAATGCATTTGAAAATCAATATTATAATATATAATAGGAAAAAAAAACAAAAATCAAAATCAAAAAACCAAACCGAGCTGAACCAGTATTTTGGTTCAGCTCAAATTTGATTTTGGTTCGGTTCAATGAATTTTCTTGTAAGTTCTGTCCGGTTCGATTTTCCAAAAAATCGAATTGAACCAAACCATTTACACCCATAGTATGATGGGTGTGGGTGCGGGCTCGAGCCTTTGTCTAAGAGAGATCTCTCCGGCAACCTTTGGTGTTAGAGATTAGTGATCTAGGTTTGCAAAAGTTTGAGATGGTCATAGCTCTAGTTTGAATGAATTGTGTTTTAGTTTCAACGTTTCCATTCACACTTTGAATTTCCTTAAAGCTTTGATGCAGTTGTACTTTAATTCCAATTTTCAGTCTTTTAGTTCCCGTCTTTTGTTTCCTCTAAATTTGGGATGCCTTTCAGTTTTAACATTGATAGTTAGAAATAAGTAGGAAATTCTCCCTATCTCCCGTGACCATGCATGTATTTCCATTGATTACATATATCCTTTATTCATCCCGACTGACTAAAATTTATGTTGTGTAATATATTGTTATCTCATATGGTCATCTTGTAAAGCATATGAATACCTCGTATCTTCTCATTATGAAACACATGGAAATAATATAGTACTCCTCTACATATCTTCATTATTGTCTGAAGATACGCCAAATCAACACCAGACTCACCACTCTCAAATAAGTTAAATCTATAAATTTCGTCATGCTCCATCACCTCATGCGCCACCACTCGCCACTGCATCAAGGGTCCATGCGCCTTCACGTGCCTTTTCATACGTTAGAATCAAATGCATATTTGCCCCGTCAGGAGCCACGTCCAACCTATTGTCACATAGTCTATACACGTCGGACTCAAACACGTATTTGCCACGTTAGCTTATCGTCACATAGTCTGAACGAGTCCGACTCAAGAGAAAAAAGTGGATTCAGCACGCCAATAGGCACGTCAGCCATTCGCCTAGCTTGTAGACTGACTGTCTATCGATTTTCTAACTTCGATTGATGAGACTATTGACGGCTTTAGCAAGGCACATCCACCTGTCACGTTTTTTTTCTATCTTTTCTCCAAATTCCAGTCAATTGCTTCTACGTTATCTTGAGTTGAAAGGGTGATGTTAAAAACAATTGAGACATTCTCTCTGTCTCTGTTGATTCTCCATATTTCTTGTGTAGTCATCACAAGAATACATTGATTATGATCACAGTTTGGTCGAATTCGAATCAAACGATGAGATTCAATCTCTGTCCCTATCGCCTGATGCCAGATTAGCCCTGCTGGGAAACTTGCCCCAGCAGGAGACGAATCTAGTCTTGCTCGTTCTCAAGTCGACCCACCCCGGCCTTCCAAGCACACAACGTGGTCCAATCTCTTCAGATCCTTTCTGTTGTCCCGACAACACGCAAAAGAAAAAGATGGTTTCTTTTGGGTTTGGTAATCACTCAAAGTCAAAACCGGGAAATGCCCATTGCATTTGACCTTACAGTACGGCATCATCACCACTTTGAACTCTTCTTTCCCTTTCTTGAAAGAAATAGAGAACTTAGCTTAGTTTTTTTTTTTTTTTTTTTTTATCAAAGAACTTAGCTTAGTTGACTAAAAGTGATTTGTCTACTTTTTTCTCTTTGCTGTGGCCAGTGACCTCACCATGAAACTTGGCGTGTGCAGCTTCAAAAAAAACGAAATTGGTTGGTGATCTAACTTTTTTTTCGCCCTTTATAATGATTAAAGTCTTTTTTTTATTTTTAAACACCATCCACTTGGGTGGTGCTGCTGGTTCGCGCTCTCTTCCTCTCGCAAAAGGTCGAGAGTTCGAATCACAGCTTCGTCATAGAGTGACTTAACTGATTTCACGTGTGTAGTGACTAGCACGTGTGGCCCCTAGGGTTTACTCCCCCGGCTGTCGGCGGGGTGCGGGGTTCTCTGGGTCATAAAAAAAAAAAAAAACGTCTTTTTAAAACATTTAGATGAAGTCGTGTATGTACTTGTGGAATTGCTCCTGCTACGCACGGATGCATCGTCCTTGCCAACAAGATCTCTAAAGAATCCAAAGATCTTTTGGACTTTCATTCCCTTTCGGGTCACTACTTGCTTGAGATTGATTGGACTATCCAAGTTCTGGTCAGATATCAAACGTACTGATCTTAGCTTTGGACTTGCGAGACCACTATAATTGATTTGAGTCATAAGTACGAGTATAAAGGGAACCAAAATGAAGGCATTACCAAGGAATATATTTTATCTTCTAATCATTATTATGATAAGAAAATATTTAGCACCATGTTTTAATATGTACAACTTTTAGAACTCAAAAATAAATAAAAATTAGAAAGAAATAGACTTCTACAACAAAAAGTTGCCGACTTCATCTCCCACGCCCCCCAACCCAAAAACAAAAAAACAAAAAAACAAAGCAAAGCTGTTGAAATTCTCAAATTCGATCCCTTGCGTCCCCTTTTATTCACCTTTGCATCTAATTGATATATTTTGTAAGATCACTACAAATTATTTGAGGATCTTAAACCATCGATAAAGGCATTATTTAATATTTAAAATTTTCAGCACTCTCCTTCACGCATAGGCATGAACTTTGGTCTAAGATTAAGTTCTAACATATACAGCAATGAGGCACATAAGATGCCTGGAAAGATTTGAATTCAAAACAACTTATTCCAATACCATGAAAGATGTTTCTTTATACTTCTTGGATTATGAGTATATTGTGCCTGGCCAACATGCACCACATTTTCGTCATCCTACCAATTCCAGTCTTCGAATGGGATGAGTGTTTCCAATGAAAATACGTAGTTTTTTTTGCGTTTTTTTTTCACCAATTGAAACTTTTAGAACAAAAGTATGCTCACCTAAGTTTGACAGCGGTATATGTAATCAAGAGGGGAAAAAAAATTTACAAGTGTAGATGCGTAGCTTAGGGTTTTTATTGAACACACGGAAGCAAATGAAGCCCCAGTCCAACTCAATCAATTCGAGCGTAGCTTATTGGAGTGAAGTGAAGTGAAGTGACCGCGAAATCAAGCTTAGTGTACGTGGCAATGACACCCGGCGGACACCATTTGACGTGAGTTTAAATTATGTATATCTTCTGTGGACTTCTAATGGAACTCTATGAATCATGAAGGAGCCAACGTCAAAACTCTAAATTACTTGGAATATATTGCTAACGTATGCGATGCGACATGCATTAGACCATATATCAGAGGGAGGTACGAACAAATTGACAAAATAAGATGGAGCGTTGCAATGATTATAATTGGCGTAAAGGACGACATATGATGACTCTATGGAGAATTTGAAGGAGACGTGAAGCCCTCTCCAAGTTCCTAACTGAGTTAGCACATGCGTTCTAAACCCTCTTAGCTAACAAGTGATTTGTTGGGGTTTAAGTATAGTTTAATAAATATCTAATAATCACAAAACCTAGTTTAATCGGATTAAAAGTTCTACCGATACATGGCAATTTTTGGAGATGGTGGAACATAATAGGGATGGTTAACATGCTATCATTTAGTTTGAACAGTTGATGGTTAGAAATTATACACACTTACCTTACAAAAAGAAAAAAGAAAAAATAGGGATGGTTAACTTGCCATGAGTAGAGTAGGTGCACATCAATTGACTAGAGTGAGTGCTCACGTTAGATGATAGACAATGTAACTTTAAGCCCGAAGTACACTCGACATAGACGTGAATGAGTTGATCGAGGGCTCATTTGGAGTATCAACTTTTGGCTCTCTAGACGTGAGTCCTTACTTATGAGTGATAAACAACAATAATGAGATAATTGGACCATGTTCTATCCATCTCTAATAGGAGGAAATTGCCTCCCACTATACCTAATAGGTAAATTACGAGTTATGAGCATCAGCCACGCATGAACTTAAGTAAATTTAAAGATGAGTCGTGTCTATAACCCACCCCTACCCATTAGAAGACTAGTTGGTTGAAGTTTTCTTTAGTCAAGGATGAAGGAACATATGGTCTATAATAATCGCGTCACCATAGGCTCTGTTTGGGAGACTAAGGAGAGACAGGGTTATAAAAATGGATTGGGAATATAGAGTATATTTTAAAATTTTTGTGAGAAGGGTATGGAGAGAAAATTCAATTTTATACCTAATTTCAATCCCCAACCGTCAATAATTCCCCCCCCCACCCTACTCTCCCATGTCCCCCGCACATAGCAGCAAGGTTATTTCAGAGAAACTTACCTAATTAATCCTAAGTTATTGTATGAATACCAATTCAATCTTAAATTTTATAAATTTTATAAATTTGCCAATTTAGCCCTAAACCTTTGCATAAAATTCCAATTTAATAATTATGATCAATTTTCGCGAAGGTCTTCTTATCATCAACTGTTCTACATAGCACATCGTCACGTTAGCGATTTCGTGCAAAAATTAACCGGAATAACACAATAAAGTTAAGACTACTTGGGCAATTTTATGTGCATCCTTAAAGATAAAATGACCCTTTCACAAGATCTATGTTAAGATATTCACAAAAATATTTATGAGTATCACACTTACAAAGTTAACTAAATATAAATATGGATGATATTCATGTTTGTAACCCACCAATCATAAGATTGACTGAAGAAGGTATCCTCATATTAGAAATTGAGAAAAAATAGCTCTTCTTGAATGTTTAAATATTTAATCACTGGGAGTTGTCCTAATGGCTGCTCTTTCCACATGAGAAGGGAGAGGTGAAGGGTTTGAATCATCACATTCTCAAAGGGATTGTAATAAGGACAATTTAGCTTCAGGTATAGGTTTCGACTCCACACCCTGTAAAAAGGTGGGGCAAAAGTTTAATAGTGAGAGTTATAGTAAGAATAAAGTAAGGCCAACAAAAAAAATGTTTAAATATTTAAATTTTAAATCGCACCTTATTTAACTACTTAAACTTTTAGAATAATAGATATTGTTCTCTCAAAATCTCACTTAACTAAGAGATTTATGTGTGTTATATACATGCAATCTTTCTCCACCTATTAACTTAAATTTTTGAGTTAGACTTTCTATATAATATCAAAGCAAGAGATTAAACAATGCATTCATTTGCTAGCTTAAGCTTTTCAAATCTTTTTAGGCTTCAATTTACCTTCTTGATGACATATTTCAACATTTTAGGCTTAAGCCAATGTCCAGTCTATGTGTGAGGGAAGTATTAAAATATTTACATATTGAATCGCGTTTTCATTTAACGGTTTGAATTTTTAAAATAATTGATTGTGATCTCATAAAATCTCACATTAAAATATGAGAAGAAGCTGCCAAATAAGCTAAACAACAAAGGCTCCCGTATTTGGTTGCGGATGAAAATAGGTAACACATCGTCAAGGTTAGGGTTTTCTTCCTTAGATAATAAACGGAACAAAATTCAAATTATGGGACTTCTCTTCGGAAGTAACGTCTGTAAAAGTCCCCCCCCAAAAAAAGGGCGACATGCTCTCCTCCTAAAAATTTCATTTAGCTACCCATATAGATAGTAGGTTGCAAGTCTTGGACATTATTCACATACAAAATTAACTAAATATAAATATGGAATATATAAATGGTTGTAATACATCAACCGCAAGGTCATGGAGGACCTAAATCGACGGAAAAGTACGACACGTTTGATGCACTCTGTTACATCCACAAGGCAAAATCCTATCAAAGTGATGGTTTGAGTTCTTAAGATGGCCAATCAACATTGCCGGTGAAGCGAAGATTAACGCAACACGTCAACGCAAATTTCCAAGGAAAGAATCGTGATGATTGCACGCTGATTAAGGCAACCAAAATCTAAATTTTAGGTGTTGAAGGGCAGATTGAGTTATCAATTTAACATCGCTTGAATCCCTTATAAAGATGAATGTATGAAAAATAATTTCATCTTTCATGAAAATTTATAAACATAATTTATTTTGATAATGAAACATTTTCATTGAATGATTATTTCAAGTGAAACAAGTGATAAATTTAAAAAAAAACTCTAAATCATTTATTTTTTCCAAGGCAAACTGACTCGACGTAAACTGACCTTCGGTATTGAGGGGAGAGACCGGAGGTTCGGCATCCTTCTGCTTTTTTTTCTCTCTTTTTTTTTTTCCTTTTCAGAACTATCGGCTCCTCCATATTGATAGCTTTACCAATGTCAAAATCGATAGCTGGGTATTTATCTTCTTATGGCCCACTGGGTCCAGGCCCAGCACTTTTCATCTTCTCCTATCTCTCTTCGTTTGGAGACAGAACAACGTTATAAGCTTTTAGACTACTCCCTTTCTCATGTAGCTATCCCTCGAGAGCGAGTAAGTATTCTACGTGCCAAATACACCAGTTGAATTTGACGCCATGGCATAAAACGACTTATCATCATTGCCCATGTGTTATGAATCTTGTCCAACTCAATATCATGTGTGAATGCATCTTACTTTTGACTACTCGGATGCATCATGTATCATTGTGTATCCATTGTAAATTACATTCTCATCTCGAGGCATCCTCCACATGCTTGCACTATTGATTTTCTATTTTTCCTTATGTTTGACTGAAGATAAATTTGATTAATTAGGGTTCATAGATGTTTGAATTCCTTTCTTTTATCTTTCTTGTCTTCTTTTTCTTTTCTTTTTGCTAAAGGAAACGTTCCATTCCAACAAAGTAATGAGAATATTACAAAGAAGAGTGAGTACCATCATGAACATAACAAAGCAAAGCAAACTCTACAAACACTTTTTTTTTTTTTATCTACAGGGGAGATTATTAAAAAGAAAAGAATAAATTATCCCTCTATGATGAAGTGCCCATTTTGCATGCTTATAAGTAGAGCTATTCTGAGGTGTAGGGGTCCTTAAAAAACTCCATCTTGGGATGTTGCGAAGTTGGAAGGCAATGTCCGAGACGAAAGAATAAATATTCCAATGGCAAATACCCTGTTGTTACATGGTCTCAATTAAAACATTACAATCACTTTCAAAAAAAGCCGCCTTGTGAATGCCGATGAATTGAGCAAATTCACATTTTTGTTAAATAAAACAGGAGAAATGTAAAGCTTCAGACTAGGTAACAAGGTTCCGACTGAGCCGGCATCATTGTTAATTGCATTTTTGTTTTGAAGCAGTAATGTCTCAACAGTCGCTTGTGTTTCTACTTCTTTCCAGCCAAACAAAACCTCTTGTGCCTCTGCGGCTCCAACTCCCTCTGTATGTGGCAATAGCAAATTTTTTGTTGAAAAATGTTAGGCATATATAATTGTTTAAATGACTCACTTATTTAAGTATTTAATTAAATATTGGAAAATATGTTAGGCATATATAATTGTTTAAATGACTCACTTATTTAAGTATTTACTTAGAATATATCATGTTACTCATTCTATCAACATGGATCAATTTTAACATATTTGACATTGCTCTTCGCAAATTAACATGAATGTGTGCCTATATTTTGTAACTCCACATTGCTCTTCGCAAATTAACATGGCACAAGCATTAGGAGGTCGAACAAAATGAGAGCAACGGATCAAAACTTGCATAAGTTGTTTATCATCTTATTTATTTATCTTTCACTTAATTTCCTCCATAATGCAAGAAATAGGTGTTGCATCTACAAGTATTAATCAATATGTGAAAAATTAATGAATATTTTAAATTTGATTTGTTTTGTAATTCATTTTAAATTATTGTGCAACTAAGGCCGATCATCATAGGGCCACAATATGTTGAGATGTATGTGTGTTTTGTTGAAAAAGTTCCATGTCAAAAAATTAATATGGTGTGGAATAGTTAATACATTACAATTGTCTCATAACTCAATAGCTTAAATTATTAAGAAAATGTAGGTCTAACTAGCTGTATTGATGGACTTGTATTTGAGTTCTCTTTTAGTAATCTCCCTAAATAAAAGTATCAAGATTTTATTACACAGTCCCAACACTCCAAACAAAGTCTAAGTGGCCCTCCCCATGGCATGACAAAGGTGGTGCTACCTTTGCCATGGTTGACAAGAGCTTGTGCAAAGCCTAGTCAGCTAAGGCAAGTGCTACATAAACTCTTGCATTAGACCTCAACTGTATACGTCATTGCACTTCCACTTGACAAGATTCTCTACAATCACTAATATTCTCTCTCTCCCCATGTTGTTTTATGATATCTTTTTTAATGCTTTTCTTTTCTTAAATTTTCCCTAGTATTGAAAAAAAAATTATCTATCTTTTTTTTTCGCACATTTATAGTTAATAACTTGATATGGCGCCATGTTAGCCTTTGGAGGGGATCACGCAAATAGAGCCACCTTAGCTTTAACTTGTCAAAACGAATGCCTATTGTTATAAAACAACGAAGATAACTGCAGGAACATGCATAGTGGCTTTCGAGATGATTCCTTTTTAATAACCATTATCATGAAAGTGAGAGTGCATTAGGTGTGCTAACAAATTCCATAAATATGAAAATAAAAAGGATTGACAAAAACGGTAGTTCCACTTTGATATTTTATTATATTAATAAAATTTAATATATAATGTGGTATATAAAGCGGAGATTATCAACTGAACCTAAACAAGGGTGACACCTTTTGACGTGAGTTTTACTTTATGTATTTCATACGTGAACTTCTAATGGAACTCTCTAGGAATCATGCAGAGTCAATGTAAAAAACTATAAATTACTTGGAAAGTATTAATAACGTATGCAATGCAGCAAGCATACATTAGACTATATATTAAGAAAGAAATTTGATAAAATAAGATAGAGCGGGATAATAAATCTAATTGGAGTAAAAGATGACATTTGAAAGTATTAGGAAGTATTTTAAGGAAACGTGGTGAAGCCTTGTTCCATATTCCTAACTAGGCTAGCACACATGTTCTAAACCCTCTTATTTAACAAGCGATACGTTGGGACTTAAGCATAGTTTAATAAATATCTAATTATCACAGATCTAGTTTGATGGAAGCAAAGATGGTGAAAAGTGCTCAAACTGATGACTTGCGCTTCGTCGAAAGGGACAACCCATAATATTATAATTAAAGGATGAAACTTCCACGGACTCCACTACGATGACACATGGCGATCTTTGGAGATGGTTGAATATAATGGGGGATGTTAAACTTGTGACGAGCATTGGTAGGTGCACGTGAATTGACAGGACCAAGTAGCCACGTAGATGATAGAAGACGCATGGGTCGACCTATGGTACAGAGTACACTCAAAAGGGGAAAGATCAGGTGACGGTGTCGTCAGACTCCAAATCCGGACGGTGGGTTCTCCACCACATATTTTTTTCAAGGGATTTCCTTCAAAAAATTAAAATTGAAAAATCTCATTACAAAATCCCATGAGACTCCTTCATATGAGAAAAGAAAAAATAACATAAAAAACACATAATTGTATAATAAATTGAATACCCAAATATAGATACTCGCAAGCAGAATAATATAATCCCTAGAAAATATAAATAATTAATGTCATTAGAAATATCAATTTAAGTTTTTTTTTTTAACATGAAAAAAACACAAGAAATATTGGCTTTGAACCTATAGTACTTTTGAATGGCTTCTCATTCTTTTTACTCAAATCAAGTTACGTTAAAAGGACTCTCTAATTACTATAATTAAGATTAGTGATATTGGTAATGTATAATAACAAATAATAAAAAAGGCCTAAATATGTAAAATAAATTAGTAATCGAAAAAATTGTCCGTTCATTTGAATCTCGTAGATGAAGATGTGCAAGATCAATCTTAGGACGTCACAAGTCGGATAAAGTTAAAAAAAAAAAAATTCATAACACATGACCACATAACACCTGAAACTAGCCCTACGTCAATTCTTATGAATTAGAAGTTAATTTTGTAGCAAAGTAATATTCTTCAAAACAAAACAATGATTAGTATAGTGATGATTTCTTCCTTAATTACGAATTATATTTTGAGAATACCTATGACAACCAATCTAATCCAATTTCCAAGTGAGTGAAAATCATTCAAACTCTCTTGAGTGCCTCCAAGAGTCAAGTGACCAGGTTTTTTTTTTCCTACATTTGTTTTGTATTATAGTTGTTTTACTTTTGATTTAAAATTCGTTTATGTGTTGGCCAGTTGGAAAGCCATGGCACATGACTTTTGTATTCTTACAAATGCACTTTCAAGGCCTCAAGGAATGAAAATTCCTAAAGGTATAGACTATTCCATACTTTATTTAAAATTTATACCCTATTTTCTTGAAACATGTTGTTCAAACTTTACATAAAATTGGTAGTTAGATTCTCCCTTGCTGATGCTAGGTCCAGCATCCAATCGGGAATTATTTCTCTGTACCATGGAGTTTGATAACACAAGAGGGAGTTTAGTGACCACTCACTTGAGAACAAGAAAAAGTTGTTCAATCATCGCCATTCGTCTTTATGGTCTACTGTAAAAAGGGCATTCGATGATCTAAAAAGGCGTTTTCATTTATTGGATGCCGAACCCCTTTTGGTCTTTTAATACTCAAGTTGATGTGGTCTTAGTATGTTGTATTTTACATAACTTCATTATGCAAGTTGACCCTAATGATCCTTTTATAAAAGAACTGAATATAGAGGTCGAACCTCAAAGTCAAGAAAGAAGAAATCAACAAACGTAAAGAGAGGAGAGGGAGGAAAACAGAGAGTGGGCAGCAAAAAGAGATGGTATCACACGTGTAATGTGATACGCATAGAATGAATGTTTAGCATTTATATCTTCTTAGAAGTTGTCTGATGTTTTTAATGTGACATGAAATATAGATTGCTAATTTGTGATTGGAGTTATAGCAAATATGAACTTTATTTACTTCTCTATAGCATTGTGATGTTCCCTTGTTGCATCAGTAAAATGACGTCTATTTCTATTTTATTCTTTGTTTGTCACAATTTCTTGTGTAGGATATATTTGATAATGTAGCAATGGGCAAGACTAGAGAAGGGAAGACCAAGCATTTCAAATGGTCAGCACCAATGGAACTTGTCTTTTTGGAGATACTAGCTAATGAGGCTTCAAAGGGGAACAAACCTTCAGCCACCTTTAAACCATCTTCCTTTGTTCGAGTTGGTCAAGCTATAAATGAGAAATTTGGATTGGATGTGAGCTTGATCATGTAGACAATCACCTTAGATCTATTAAAAGCAACTAGGCTACTATCCAAAAATTGCAGGTTAAGATTGGATTTCAATGGGACAATAACTCGAAGATGATCATGGTTGTTCGCAAGGAAGTTTATGATGAAGAAATAATGGTAATATGCTTTTCAAATTTCAATATGACTTCTATTCTTAGCATTTGTTATCCAAAAATTGCAAGCTAAGTTTATGTACCTTGGTATGCTATAGTTTGTTATATTTGGGCAGCTATAAATTATTGATTCATGAGGTGTATTTTGCAACAACTTGAGATATGTAGGAATTGGATGCTGTTATAATTTGTTTGCTTATGTATCATATGATTTTTACATATAAAAAATTGAGACATAAATAGGTGATGAGTAGATTATAAGCATTACTGTAATCATAACTAGCAAATCTACCTATTTATATACTTGTTTTCTTGTGAATTTTTGTAAGCACATCCTACCATGAGAAGTACTTGAACAAGACAATCGAGATTCATGATGAACTCGCTTTGGTGGCTAGAAAAGACATGACCACAGGGTGCTTTGCAAAATAATTTGGAGACATTGACTTGCCTCCTTCTATAGATATGGACTTCTCAATTGAATTAGATGATAGTAGTGACAATACTGCGAAAAGAATAGAATTTTCAAGATTTAATAGAAAGCGAAGTCGTGTCACTAATAAGGATGATAGGTTTGCGATTCTCTCGGAGCAAATTGGAGAGGTTGCTAATACAATGAAAAAGTTGAGTCAAAATCATTGGGATCTTATTGAGCTCTACAAATAAGTTATGAGTGCTGAAGGTTTTGATGAAGCTACCCTTGCATATGCCTTTGATTATCCAGTGGACAAGAATAGAGTTGCAAAAGCATTCATTGTCAAGAGTGCTAAGCTAAAGAAGTTATGGCTTGAAGATTTCTTAAATAGAAGAGGAAGTGGATATCGACAAGCATCAGTGAGTGTTTGTTCTCACATTAGACTTTGAATGTTTGTTCTTGATACTCTTTGAATATTAAACTTGTTCTTTGATTAGTTGTTGCAGTAGTTATCCAAGTAGCTTTTTGTGGCACAATTTATCCTAATGCTTCATGGGAAGATGATGCATGTGCAAGCGAGTGATTCTGAAACGGGGGAATTTCGAGTGAAGTGTATTGGAATGATGTGTATGGGGATATATATTGAAGGTTAAAGAAAACAAAATAAAAGATAGATTAGAATCGTTACGAAGGTATAAAGGCCGCGCCACCAACTGAGAATAAAGATTGAGATTAACAAAGTTCACCACCAAGGCTTAAAAGACAAATTACCTGCCAAGGATAAAAGACTTTGGTATAGGAGAAGCTCACCACTAAGGCCTAAAAAAAAACCCATCAACCAAGGATAAATGACTTCTTAACTCACCACCAAGAAGTAATCCACACTCCAAGGATAAAGAGATCGAGAAAGAAGTAATCCACTTTCCAAAAGGTGTTCACTCTCACAGAGGAAATCTTACAAATTTTCATTCACCAAATTGTCTCCCTTACAATTGAGAGTCTTCCTCTATTTATAGGAGAAATAATAACATAAGCTCTTTCCAAAAATACAACTAACATATCAAGAAAGTAAATTTAACCTAGGCTCTTTCCAAAATTAGAGCTAATATATCAGGAAAGTACCCTATCACTTTTTAAAAATACAGCTAATATATTAAGAAAGCAAATCTCTGGAAACTAACAAAATATCTCACAATATATCATTATATATAATCATATCTCATCGTATTTCACAATATCTCAACAAATCTCGAAAAATAATCATTCTATTAGAAACACAAGAGGACTTATTTCAAATAAATTGTTTTATTCAGAAACTCCAGCCTTGATCCATTGAAATACGTTATACCCAAGCCTCTGTTCTATAAAAAAATACTACTTTGAATGAATGTTATCTTGGCTTGGGTCAACATCAATAGTGCCGATGCCGAATTTGTCGATGGAGATAAAATGATTGCTTCTGCATCATCCTCCTCGGGTTATTTGAGATTTGTCCTCAAATATGAGAAATTTTCATCCTCCAAATAAGGAAAAAGGTCTCTTACATTAAAAGTTGTCACAACTCCAAACTCTATCTTGTAAACATTGTCACCAGTTCACTTGATAACTTTAAATGGGCCATTACTCTTTCGACGAGATAGAAATCTCTCCTTCTTTAGATGAAGCCATACAAGATCTCCCGGTTAAAATTGAGCATTCTTTCGATACTGATTAGCTTTCTTCTTGTAAGACTGTCACGGCCCTCCCGAAAGAGGTTAATGGATTACTAAACGTAGTGGCTTAGCATGGACTCTCCCAAGTTCTACCAATCACAACTTGGTACTCGATTCAACCATGATATTTATCTTACCTATCGGAGCCACCACTAATCGATTTCGGGTCGATTACACACCCAAGTAAAATGTGGGAGTGCATTTTACTTTTGTGAACAAAAAATCATGAGTTCGGGGACTTGTACCTTTTCTTCTTATTTAAAAAAAAATGTTTTGCATACAACCTTTGCTGGTTTTTGTAATACTACACCATTAACGTGTAAAATATGACCAAGCAATTGAGCAAACAATAAAATAACGTCCAACAATCATGATAATGAAAAAAATTATGAACCTAAACATACTTAAAAAATGCTATTATCATTATCACAAGGTTTCTTAGTTTGAGTAAACTAAGAGAGATTGACACGAATCGGAAGTATAATATTATAGGAAGCAACTAAAGGGATGCGGTGGCAATGACCAGCAACAATGTAGCAACAATGACGCACAAGAGCAGCAACAAACGTCAGCAAAATAGTAGCGACCAGCAACAAATCAACAATGAACAATAGCAACAATCAGCGAAATTTGGCGACGAACAGCAATAATGGGAAGTAGCAGTAATGGAGATCTTCAATAATGGCAAAGCTTTTGCAACCGCTATTGGAGACTCGTTTGAAGATTGAGGACTCAAGAAATAGACTACGTTGTGATATATGCAAGGCACCACAACATTATGAAATCACGAGAGAGCTTAGTATGGTGATGAGAAAACTCATCCCCTCATCCTCTTCTCCCCTCCTTTTATAATGGCCCTAAGCGTCTCTTTCTACGGGCAATTTTCTGAGTTTCCTTTTCTCATTGCCTTAATTCATGGTCTACAAATTGGTACGCGATTTTGTGGCCAACTCAATCTTTCCTATTTCATGTAAGCTATTCAAACCCGAACGTCTTGATTCCTTCCTTTGTCAAATTTCCTACCTTCCAATTCACTTGATTTTTTTGGTTCTTGATTCTTAATCAGAAATTTGGATCCTCATTTACCAAAATCTGAATATCCATCAGAACAAGAATGGCTGACCAGGATTCCCACCTTCCTTGCATAGCCAATCAGATTGATCCTCTCTTATTTTCCAGCTCATTAGCTTCTTTATCTAAGTTTCCGTAGCCCATATTTTCCACAAATGTTTTCGTTTTCTTCCCTCCATTTTGTCCTTCTTATCCCATGCATTCCTCCGAAATTTTCAGAGAGAAGATTCTTTGTGGAAATTGCAACCCCCAAGTATCCAATTGATTTCCTTCCGAATTTTCTATCCTCACGTGTGCAATTTATCTGTCCCCTTCCTCATATTATGGGCGAGGTTCATGGTCCCTTATTAGGCTAAACATATTTTCCAAAGGTATCCTTCTTGATATAAAATTACACAATGCCGATTTTGTTTAAGGGTTGAGTCAGCCTACAAATATAGCCACACATTGTGTCAAAATTTAGGTGTCAACAAAGACTTGTTGGCTTTCTTAATCTTGGTTCAAATCTGCTCATGAAGTTTCTTCATCGATTCAGCATTTGCTTTGCCATTGAAGTTCACTTGTGAGTTGGATAGAATTAAAATTAGATTAATCAATGTGAGGGGATTAATTGCATACACAACTTCAAAAAGTGGTTGACCCATAGTATAGCTCAGAGATCGATTGTAAGCAAACTCGGTATATGCAAGCTTCAAATTCCAATTTTTTTAAGACTTACTCACCATGCTTCAAGAAGAGTAGTGAGAATGCGATTGGTTATTCCCATTTAGCCATTAGTTTGGGGATGTCAAGTGGTGTTGAATAAGACCTGCGTACTAAGCATTCTCCGTAGTATTTTTCAGGAGTAACTCAAGAACTTTGAATCACGATCCGACACAATGGTTTTCAGTAATCCATGAAGGCAAATAATTTCCTTAAAATATTATCAGCAACTTGAGACACATGATCAGTCTTGTGACATGGCATGAAATGGGTCATTTTAAAAAACTAAACAACGACCACCATGATGGCATCTTTTCCTCTTTGAGTTATTGGAAGAGCCACAATAAAATCCATACTCACATCTTCCCAAGGCTGCAATGGAATCGGAAGCGGAGTATACAATCTCGGATGAAATTGACTCTTCGCTCTTTGACAAGTTGCACATCTCAAGATGATAGCATGCACATCTCCATTCATTTTTGGCTAATAAAAGTACTCTTGAAGAACCTCAAGAGTTTTGTTAATACCGAAATGCCCAACCAATCCCCCACCATGTGCCTCTCGAATCAACAACTCTCGAAAAGAACTTTTGGGCATACATAAACAATTTCCTTTAAAAAGAAACCCATCTTGCAAAGTATAAGTACCTTGAACTCCTTGCTTACAGTTGTCAATAATCGATGAGAATTTCGAGTCTTCAAAATATAACTCTTTCATCGATTAGATGCCAAGGATCCAAGCATCTAGAACGGCAAGCATAGAATATCTTCTTGATAATGCATCCGCAACAACATTTGTCTCGCCGAGTTTATATTTTGAGACAAAAGAAAATGATTGAAGAAATTCTACCCATTTTGCATGTCTCAAATTGAGCTTGCGTTGCTCGCTAACAAGCTTAAGAGTCTCGTGATTAGAATGAAGGGCAAATTGCTTTGGCCTCAAATAATGACTCCAATGATCAAGAGCTCGAACAATGGCGTAGAACTCCTTGTCATCAGTTGAATAGTTTTTCTTCAAATCGATCAACTTCTCGCTGAAATATGCCAAAGGTTTCTAGGCTCGCACAAGAACAACACCAATACCAACTCACTTGCATCACATTTAACTTCAAATAGTTTATAGAAATCAAGAAGGACAAGAATAAGAAACTCACAAAGTTTCTGCTTGATTACCTCAAAGGCGTTTTGAGTAGCCTTTGTCCATTCAAAAGAACCCTTCTTCATGCAGTCGATTATAGGAGCTAGATGGTACTGAAATCCTTCACAAATAGCCAATAAAAAGAAATAAGTGCATGAAAACTCCTTACATCTCTTCTCATCCGAGTAGGACTTGAAGTCGAATATTTGTTCGATTGTGTATAGCCAATCAACAAAGTCATTGGGATTGAGACTACTCTCTACTTTGATGTCACATTCATTCTCCTAATACCTCCCTCTTTGTCTTCGGTTTTGATATTCGGAATCACTAGAGTTGCCACTAGTGGGATCGGAATCACCACTCAAACTTTGACGAGAATCGGCATCATCACGCCAACGATGATCGTTAGGACTCCTTGCAGGTTGTCCTCGCCTCGCCGGATCCTTGAGAAGGTAGAGGACACGCTTGTTGTTGAAGATTCTGGATAGCATGATCTCGTCTTTTGTTATGTGCTTGCTCCAAAGTTAAACCTCTTGAAATCAGATCATCCATTCTTCTTCTTTTTTGACAAAAATAAGAGTGACATAGGAATGAAGTAACCGAAGGAATCACTCAAAACCGAGTTCAAGCTTGGGCTTTGATACCAACTTGGTGTGTGTGTCGATGAATGATTCCGAAACGGGGGAATTTCGGGTAAAATGTATTGGAATGATGTGTATGGGGATAGATGTCGAGATTAAAGAAAATAAAATGAAAGATAGATTATGATCATCACCGAGGCATAAAGGCCACGCCACCAATCGAGGATGAAAATTGGAATCGACAAAGTTCACTACCAAGATTTAAAGGATGAACCACCTGCCAAGGTAAAAGACTTCGGGATAGGAAAAGCTCACCACCAAGGCTTGAAGGAAAACCCACAAGACGAGAATAAAGAGCTTCTTAGCTCACACCGAGGAGTAATCCATGCTTTAAGGATAAAGAGACCAAGAAAGAAGTAATCCACTCTCACAAAGGAAATCTCACAAATTTTTATTCACCTAATTGTCTCCTTACAATTGAAAAGCTTCTTCTATTTATAAGAGAAATAATAATCTAGGCTCTTTTCAAAAATACAACTAGCATATCAAGAAAGTAAATATGACATAGACTCTTTCAAAAAATACAACATATCATGAAAGTAAATTTATTCTAGGCTCTTTACATAAATACAGTTAATATATCAAGATAGTAAATATCTTAAAACTAACAAAATATCTTACAATATTTACTATATATAATCATATTTCATCATATCTCACAATATCTGAGTAAATCTCAAAAATCAATCATTTTATTTAGAATACGATAGGACATATTTCAAATAAACCAGTTTATTCAAAAATTCCAGCATTGATCCATGGAAACACGTTATATCCAAAGTTTATTTTGGCTTGGGTCAACATTGATAGTGCTGATGCCAAATTTGTAGATGGAACTCCGCTGATTGCTTTTGCATCAGGAGATAGGGACATCAGTATCCTGTGGACATGACTTTGAATGCATCCCCACGGTTGGTCTGCTTCTTGATCCGGCGGCTTGGAAATTTGTTTGTGGGAATGAAAGCGTTTCAGTTGTGAGCTCTATTAATATGGCCTTCAGTAGTAGCTTTTGGTCTGTTGACTTGAGAAGTACATAGGCATATGCATGAGTTACATTCCCGCGGAGCATCACTGATTAGTGGCTAAATCAAATTTGAGATGAATAGCCCAAACTTTCAAAGAGTCTTTGCACAATGAAAATTGGCGGAGGCAATTGGCTTTCTGCTATCTGCCTTTGCTTTCAACATCGCAAATGTGTTTGTCTTCACGCCCATGACCATTGGGATGGGTAACTCGAGAGATCCCTAATTAGCTTTTACCGTCCGAAGGTGTCCAGTTTTTACTTTCTGTGAAAGAGTGGAGCTTCTGTGGGCCAGATTTTCACTGATCTTGACTTCAGATTTCCTGCTGCTCACTTATTTGCTGAGAAATTCTTAGCTTGAATCTCATGTTCTAGGATCATTCGGCTCCTGAAATTAAAACCTGAATAAGCTAAATTTTGGTTCATGAGAAAATTTCACTGCAAGTCTTTTGTAATGTCAGTTCACAAGTTGTTGGTCTAATTAAAAGTTCTATGAAGTAAATGTGCACTTGACAAATGTATCTCTTCCTATGCGCAACGGCTAATTGTTAGTTCAAATATTATTCAATAATTTTCCAAATGCGATCCAAACACCAGAAAACGTTTTCAGTCATATATCACCAGATATAGAAAAATAAACCATTTTCCTAAAAAATGATTTCTCGGAAAGCATTTTCCAAAAATATTACGTTTTCCGTGAAATAAACGCACCATAAATATAGATATTAGTGATAGGAATGATTGTAATACACCAATCATAAGAGTGTGATTGGCAGAAGTAATTGACGGAAAATATAGCCCCCCAAAAAAAAAAATTAAGGCAGGCTTGCCAAGTTTGCCTCTTAGTTTTCTCGCTATAGTGCAGTTTTTCTTCATCCTGCCCAAGTACGTCACGTTTGATGTACTTTCTTACATTCATATGGCAAAATCCTATCAAAATGATAGTTTGAGTTCTTAAGATGGCCAATCAACATTGCCCTGTAAAGTGAAGATTAACACGACACGTCAAAGAAAATTTCCAAGGAAAGAATCGTAGACTGAGTAAGGCAACCAAAATCTAAATGTTAGGCATTGAACGTCATATTAAGTAGACCAAACTTCTGAGATCAATTTGATGTCATCTGAATCACTTATAAATATAAATGAATAAAAAATAAATTCATCGTCCATGAAAATATTAAGATATAAATTATTATCGATAATAAAAATATTTTTAATTATTTATTTATTTTAAGTGAAACAAATAATCATTACTAGGAAAAAATTTCTGAATTATTCATTTTTCACAAAATAAGCTAACTTGACATGAATCAAGCTTGGGGATTGATGGGAGAGATCACAGATTCGGCCTCTTCCTTTTTAATCTTTTCAGAACTATGGGCCTCTTCTATATGGATAGCTTTACCCATGTCAAAATCAACAGTTGGGTATTTATCCTTTTATGGCCTATTGGGTCCAGGCCCAGCACCTCTCGTCCTCTCCCCCCCCCTCCTCTCGTGACTAGCCCTCAAGTGCAAATAAGTATTCTACGTGTCAGATACGTCGGTTGAATTTGACAATCCAATGTAAAACAACCGATCATCATTGCCCACTATTATGAATCTTGTCCTACTCAATATCATTTATGTATGTATCTTAAAGGACGAATTACCTACCAAGGATAAAAGACTTTGGGATAGGAGAAGTTCACCACTAAGGCCTAAAAGAAAACCCATCAGCCAAGGATAAAGGACTTCTTAACTCACCACTAAGAAGTAATCAACACTCCAAGGATAAAGAGATCAAGAAAGAAGTAATCCACTTTCCAAAAGGTGTTCACTCTCACAAAGGAAATCTCACAAATTTTCATTCACCAAATTGTCTCTCTTACAATTGAGAGGCTTCCTCTATTTATAGGAGAAATAATAACGTAGGCTCTTTCCAAAAATACAACCAACTATCAAGAAAGTAAATTTAACCTAGGCTCTTTTCAAAATTAGAGCTAGTATATCAGGAAAGTAAATCTACCCTAGCACTTTTTAAAAATACAGCTAATATATTAAGAAAGTAAATCTCTGGAAACTAACAAAATATTTCACAATATATCACTATATATAATCATATCTCATCGTATTTCACAATATCTCAGCAAATCTCGAAAAATAATCATTATATTTAGAATACAATAGGACTTATTTCAAATAAACTGTTTTATTCGGAAACTCCAACCTCAATCCATTGAAATACGTTATACCCAAAATTTATCTTGGCTTGGGTCAACATCAATAGTGCCGATGCCAAATTTGTTGATGGAGCTAAACCGATTGCTTCTGCATCATCCTTCTCGGGTTATTTGAGATTTGTCCTCAAATCTAAGAAATTTTCATCCTCCAAATAAGGAGAAAGGTCTCCTACATTAAAAGTAGTCGAAACTCCAAACTCTATCTTGTAGACATTGTCACCAATTCACTTGATAACTTTAAATGGGTCATTACTCTTTCGACAAGATAGAAATCTCTCCTTCCTTAGATGAAGCCACACAAGATCTCCCGTTAAAATTGAGCATTCTTTCGATACTAATTAACTTTCTTCTTGTAAGACTTGTTGGCTTTCTTAATCTCGGTTCCAATATGCTCATGAAGTTTCTTCATCGATTCAGTATTTGCTTTGCCATCAGAGTTCACTTGTGAGTTGGATAGAATTAAAATCAAATCAATCGGTGTGAGGGGATTTATTGCATACACAACTTCAAAATGTGATCAACCCATAGTATAGCTCGGAAATCAATTGTAAGCAAACTCGGTATATGCAAGCTTCAAATCCCAATTTTTTTAAGACTTACTCACCATGCTTTGAAGAAGAGTAGTGAGAGTGCGATTGGTTATTTCCATTTAGCCATCAGTTTGGGGATGTCAAGTTGTGCTGAATAAAACCCGCGTACCAAGCATTCTCCGTAGTATTTTTCTGAAGTAACTCAAGAACTTTGAATCACAATATGACAGAATGGTTTTTAGTACTCCATGAAGGCAAATAATCTCCTTAAAATATTATTCAATAACATGAGACACATGATCAGTCTTGTGATATGGCATGAAATGAGCCATTTTAAAAAACCAATCAACGACCACCATGATGGCATCTTTTCCTCTTTGAGTTATTGGAAGAGCCACAATAAAATCCATACTCACATCTTCCCAAGGCTGCAATGGAATCGGAAGCTAAGTATACAATCTTTGATGGCATTGACTCTTTGCTCTTTGACAAGTTGCACATCTCAAGATGATAGCATGCACATCTCCATTCATTTTTGGATAATAAAAGTACTCTTGAAGAACCTCAAGAGTTTTGTTAATACCAAAATGCCCAACCAATCCCCACCATGTGCCTCTCGAATCAACAACTCTTGAAAAGAACTTTTGGACATACATAAACAATTTCCTTTAAAAAGAAACCCATCTCGCAAAGTATAAGTACCTTGAACTCCTTGCTTACAGTTGTCAATAATCGATGAGAATTTCAAGTCTTTTGAATATAACTCTTTCATCGATTGGATGCCAAGGATCCAAGCATTTAGAATGGCAAGCATAGAATATCTTCTTGATAATGAATCCACAACAATATTTGTGTCGCCGGGTTTATATTTTGAGACAAAAGAAAATGATTGAAGAAATTCTACCCATTTTGCATTTCTCAATTTGAGCTTGCATTGCCGCTAACAAACTTAAGAGTCTCGTGATTAGAATGAAGGGCAAATTGCTTTAGCCTCAAATAATGACTTCAATGATCAAGAGCTCGAACAATGGCGAAGAACTCCTTGTCATTCGAATCGGTCAACTTCTTGCTAAAATACGCCAAAGGTTTTTGGGCTCGCACAAGAACAACACCAATGCCAACTCACTTGCATCGCACTTAACTTCAAATAGTTTATAGAAATCAAGAAGGACAAGAATAAGAGACTCACAAAGTTTCTGCTTGATTACCTCAAAGGCGTTTTGAGTAGCCTTTGTCCATTCAAAAGAACCCTTCTTCATGCATTCAATTATAGGAGCTAGATGGTACTAAAGTCCTTCACAAATCGCCAATAAAAAGAAATAAGTCCATGAAAACTCCTTACATCTCTTCTCATCCGAGTAGGACTTGAAGTCGAATATTTGTTCAGTTGTGTATAGCCAATCAACAAAGTCATTGGGATTGAGACTACTCTCTACTTTGATGTCACATTCATTCTCCTTATACCTCCCCCCTTTGTCTTCAGTTTTGATACTCAGAATCACTAAAGTTGCTGCTAGTGGGATCAGAATCACCACTCGAACTTTGACGAGAATCGGCATCATCACACCAACGATGATCATTAGGACGCCTTGCAGGTTGTCTTGCCTAGCTGGATCCTTGAGAAGGTAGAGGACATGCTTTATTTGTTGTTGAAGATTCTGGATAGCATGATATCGTCTTTCGTTATGTGCTTGCTCCAAAGTTAAACCTCTTGAAATCGGATCATCCATTCTTCTTCTTTTTTGACAAAAATAAGGGTGACATAGGAATGAAATAACAAAAGGGATTACTTAAAATCGAGTTCAAGCTTGGCTTTGACACCAACTTGATGCGTGTGTCGGTGAATGATTCCGAAATGGGGGAATTTCGGGTGAAATGTATCGGAATGATGTGTATGGGGATAGATGTCGAGATTAAAGAAAACAAAATGAAAGATAGATTATGATCGCCACCAAGGCATAGAGGCCATGCCACCAGTCGAGGATGAAAATTGGAATCGCCAAAGTTCACCACCAAGGTTTAAAGGATGAACCACCTGCCAAGGTAAAGGACTTCGGGATAGGAAAAGCTCACCACCAAGGCCTAAAGGAAAACCCACAAGACGAGAATAAAGAGCTTATTAGCTCACACTGAGGAGTAATCCGTGCTTTAAGGATAAAGAGACCGAGAAAGAAGTAATCCACTCTCCAAAAAGTGTTTACTCTCACGGAGAAAATCTCACAAATTTTCATTCACCAAATTGTCTCCCTTACAATTGAAAGGCTTCTTCTATTTATAAGAGAAATAATAACCTAGGCTCTTTTCAAAAATACAACTAGCATATTAGGAAAGTAAATATGTCATAGGCTCTTTCAAAAAACACAACTAATATATCATGAAAGTAAATTTATTCTTACATATATATAGTTAATATATCAGGATAGTAAATATCTTAAAATTAACAAAATATCTTACAATATTTTACTGTATAATCATATTTCACCGTATCTCACAATATCTCAATAAATCTCAAAAAGCAATCACTCTATTTAAAAATACGAGAAAACATATTTCAAATAAATCATTTTATTCAAAAATTCCAGCCTTGATCCATGGAAGCACGTTATGTCCAAAATTTATCTTGGCTTGGGTCAACATCGATAGTGTTGATGCCAAATTTGTAGATGGAACTAAGCTGATTGCTTTTGCATCAGAAGATAGGGACATCAGTGTCCTGTGGACATGACTTAGAATGCATCCCCACGGCTGGTCTGCTTCTTCATCCGGCGGCTTGGAAATTTGTTTGTGGGAATGAAAGCGTTTCAGTTGTGAGCTCTATTAATATGGCCTTCAGTAGTAGCTTTTGGTCTGTTGACTTGAGAAGTAGTTAGGCATATGCATGAGTTACATTCCCGCGGAGCATCACTGATTAGTGGCTAAATCAAAGTTGAGATGAATAGCCCAAACTTTCGAAGAGTCTTTGCACAGTGAAAATTGGCGGAGGCAAGTGGCTTTCTGCTATCTGCCTTTGCTTTCAACATCGCAAATGTGTTTGTCTTCACGCCCATGACCATTGGGATGGGTAACTTGAGAGATCCCTAATTAGCTTTTACTGTCCGAAGGTGTCCAGCTTTTACTTTCAGTAAAAGAGTGGAGCTTGTGTGGGCCAGATTTTCACTGATCTTGACTTCAGATTTCCTGCTGCTCACTTATTTGCCGAGAAATTCTTAGCTTGAATCTCATGTTCTAGGATCATTCGGTTCTTGAAATTAAAACCTGAAGAAGCCAAATTTTGGTTCATGAGAAAATTTCACTGCAAGTCTTTCGTAACGTCAGTTCACAAGTTGTTGGTCTAATTAAAAGTTCTATGAAGTAAATGTCAACTTGACAAACATATCTCTTCTTATGTGCAATGGCTAATTGTTAGTTCAAATGTTATTCAATAATTTTTCAAATGCGATCCAAACACCATAAAACATTTTCAGTCATATATCACCGGATACAGAAAAATAAACCATTTTCCTAAAAAATGATTTCTCGAAAAGCATTTTCCAAAAATACTATGTTTTTTGTGAAATAAATGCACCGTAAATATAGATATTAGTGATAGGTATGATTGTGATACACCAATCATAAGAGTGTGATTGGCAGAAGTAATTGACGGAAAATATACCCCAAAAAAAAAAAAAAAATTAAGGCAGGCTTGCCAAGTTGGTCTCTTAGTTTTCTTGCTATAGTGCAGTTTTCTTCATCCTGCCCAAGTACGTCACGTTTGATGTACTTTCTTACATTCATATGGCAAAATCCTATCTAAATGATAGTTTGAGTTCTTAAGATGGCCAATCAACATTGCCCTGTAAAGTGAAGATTAACACGACACGTCAAGGCAAATTTCCAAGGAAAGAATCATACACTGATTAAGGCAACCAAAATCTAAATGTTAGGCATTGAGCACCATATTAAGTAGACCAAACTTTTGAGATCAATTTGATGTCATCTGAATCACTTATAAATATAAATGAATAAAAAATAAATTTATCATTTATGAAAATATTAAGATATAAATTATTATCAATAATAAAGATATTTTTAATTAATTAATTATTTTAAGTGATACAAGTAGTCATTACTAGGAAATTTTTTTCTGAATCATTTATTTTTCACGAAATAAGCTGACTTGACATGAATCAGGCTTGGGGATTGATTGGAGAGATCACAAATTTAGCCTCTTCCTTTTTAATCTTTTCAGAACTATGGCCCTCTTCTATATGGATAGCTTTACCCATGTCAAAATCAATGGTTGGGTATTTATCCTTTTATGTCCTATTGGGTGCAGGCCCGGCACCTCTCGTCCTCTCCCCCGGGTCGTGGCTAGCCCTCAAGCGCAAATAAATATTCTACGTGTCAGATACGTCGGTTGAATTTGACAATCCAATGTAACACAACCGATCATCATTGCCCACTATTATGAATCTTGTCCTACTACTCAATATCATTTATCTATGTATCTCATTTTCAATTGACCAGTTACATCGCGTGTTACTCAAATACCTTATCCTCTCAAGCGTCATCCACATGCATGCTTGATTAATTTTCTATTTTTCCATATGGTCAACTTAGGATAGATTTTATTAGTTGGGATCCACAAAGGTTTGAATATCATTCGTATCTTCTTCTTCGTCTTTCTTTTTTTTTTTTTTTTTTTTTTTAATAAAGGAAACATTTCATTCCAACAAAGTAAAGAGAATATTACAAAGAAAAGCCAATAACAACATGAACATGATAAAACAAAGAAAACTTTACTAACACTTTATATTTTACTCTAAAGGGTAGATTATTGAAAAGAAAAGAAAAAAATAAATTTTATATGATGAAATACCTATTTTGCAAGCTCATAAGTAGTGTTATTTTGAGGTGAAGAGGTTCACAGCAAACTCCATTTCGGCTTGCTGCGAAGTAGGGAGCCAGTGTCTTAGATGAAAGGATAAATACTCCAATGACAAATACCCTATTATCAAATAGTATCAATTAAAACCTTACAGTCAACTTCACAAAATCGACTTGTGCATGTTGAGGGACTAAATAGATTCATACTTTTATTAGTGATTAGTATTATAGATTGGAAAGTTTGATTTCACCTTACTATCCTATAATTTAAACGAGCAAGAACTATAGACTTATGATGAAATTTGAATTATTTGATTTTAGGTATAGGTGTCTTCGGAGAAAAGGAAAACTTTGTAAAGCAGATCTACAAGACTCTATTCATTAAAATTATTCCAACCAATAATAATTTTTCTTTTGTTTTTGCCTCAGCAAAAGTCTATAATTTTCTTATTTCATATTGATTTACATGTTAGGGCCCTTGTACTTGCACTTTTTCGTCATCTAAATTGATAGCTTTACCCATATATCTTCTTAGGGCCCAATGGATCTAGGCCCAGCACTCTTCATCTTCTCTCTCAGGCATCTCCACCGTACAAGCAAGCCCGGTTTTATATCTTTCCATCTGTTCGACTTAAGATAAATTTGTGTGACAAAAAGGGAAAAAAATTAAGATAAATTTGGTTAATTAGGGCTTACACATATTTGAGTATCTTTCTTTCTTCTTCTTCTTTTTTTTATGTACGGATAAAATAGGAAATTTAAAGCTTGAACTTAAGAAAATAATAGGACTCTCTCATGCAATAAACCAAAACTAGGTTCCAACTGAGCTGGCATCTTTGTCCATGACATTTTTCATTCTTGAAAAGCCTTCCATGAATCCCTACAACTTTGCTGAGTATTCTTCTTTGTATGTCGCTCTTAATTAAGTTATTAGCCTATTACCACGTTCGATTCATTAAGCAGCTTGTTGCTCTTTCTTGTTTTCTTTAAAGTTTTTCTTTGAATTAATTTGCCAAATCTATTAAAAGAACGCAATGTTTAGTGAGAAGCAGTTCCTTTTTTACTTCAACGCAATGTCAAGTTAAAAGAATGTTGATAAAACTAGATAAAAAGTCAAATACCTCGACACTGAGCAGTTTGCCGGAGCAGCAGTGGAGCAACAGGTCGATGCATGCAGAGCCGCAGCACCTCGGGCGGATTGAGCAGCGGCGAGAGGCCGGCGATGGGATTGAGGTGATGCTGGAGGGAGCTCAGATTGGAGCTGCAGCTCACAGCCACGTTGAAAAGAACCTGACGGCAGAAGACATGGAAGTTTTCACTTGCTGGAGCGCACCGAGCTTGAAGTTGCACTTGACTATTCGTCAGTAAGAATGAAGATAAAGATGAAGGGGAGGCAGTTGAGATAATTTAGGAGGAAAAAGAGGATATTTTAGTTAGATCCAGGGGGGGAGTAACCAACATAGCTGGGGAAAATTTTTTAGGGTTTTTCGATAAACGACGGCTGCGTCTTCCTCATTCTTAAAAAGCCGTCCATACAAAATTGTTGAGTATTCTTCTTTGTACGCTGCGCTTAATTAAGTTCTTGGCCTATATTACCACGTTTGATTCATTAAGCAGCTTGTTGGTCTTTCTTGTCTTTGTGATCTTTTTCATTTGATTAATTTTTTTTTGAAGTTTTTCTTTGAATTGCTCCATGGAATTGGTCAAACGAATGCGGTGTCTAGAGAGTAGTTCAATTTTTCTTCAATGCGACGTTAGTCAAAATAATTTGAAAAAAATTAGAAATTATCAAATAGGTCAAGATGGGTTAAACCTTTTTTTTTTCAATATCATTTATGACTTTATCTTATATCTAATCTATTTTCAAAAATATTCTCGCTATTTCAAGCCTTCTTTTACATATTGAAATTTAAATTAATCTAAGGTAGCCAATTTTCTTTTCATCTTACCGTGTACATGAATGGAATTTCTTGAACTTTGGAGAATGTATTTTGGGTTGATGTCGATTTTTTTTTTAATTCAATATTGAGTTGAGAGAAAATTAAGGACAAGAAAAAAGTTTTCTTTTTTGTCCACCGTGAACAGCGAGAAAAGAGAAACTTGCTACATAAACAATTTGACCGAGTCTCATTTATCCCTGAACTCCCGGCAGCACTATCTCCCCGGTCAAAAACCTAAGTCGTTTATAAAGTCATTAATCATTCTCTTCTCGTTGATTATTTACGTCAATGTTCGGATAGGATTTGCGACTTATCGTATATTTTCTCAGGCGATTAAGTGGGTGGGGAGGAGAAGTTCGATTGGAAATTTTAGAACTTTGTATTTTGGGCTTGGAGACAAACTCCACTTTTGATTAATGGTAGACCGATTTTCTTTTTGATTTTGATTACATGTGATAAGCTCATTATATAACGCTTGTTTAATTGCGCATCCTCGTGAATATAGAGTCTATACTTTTGAATGAGAATTAAAATGTGTATTCCGAATACTTTCATGAATATTGAAATGTAAATTATATATCTACACATTTATATATAGTCCTTATGCACAGGAGTTGGTGGAATTTAATCACATGTTTGGGAAATTAATTAATTGTACATTTTACATTTGTGGAATTCACGGAGCTCACTTGGCTTGTGTGAGCCAATACGCACGCTCTACATGTGTGGACAATCTTTTATTTCTCCTTTTTTTGAGTGAATCCGAGTACCATAAAAATTAAATACCGCTTCTTATATAAAAAAAAATGGACATGAATATGGAAAAAAAATATAAAGTAGATGAAAGTTAATTGCACGTGAAAAGAACAAACTAGGGATTAAAAGCATGTCTAAAGATTCTGCAGATGTCTTTCTGAAATATTCGCTTGACTTAGCCTTGAACCAAAAAACAAAACAAAAAAAATCAAAATCAAATCAACCGTAGGCAAAAAAATTTTAAAACCCATTTAGATATTTCTTTATAATATAATTAATACAAAATGCCCTAAATTTGAAGAATTTCCTATTTATATAACTCTTTTGGTAAGATGAAAATGCAAACTGAATTGCCCTAGATTTGTTTAAATTTTAATATTGGAAAATCAAAAATAGATTGGGATGGAAAGCAGATTTTAGGACATGCCAATGGATTTGAGATACAGTCGCAAATGGTATTGCTTGAGGTAAGGCGAAAAGGGAAATTTTATGCACTACATTAATGCAAAGTTTATTAATAACTTTGTACTCCTTTTACTCATTCAAAAAAGTCCGTGTGTAAAACAATGATTGAAAAAATAATATAAATTTACCCAAAATATACCTCCAAAATCTTGTAAAGTTTTAAAAAAATGTTAAAAGTGAAAATAAGAAATCCTCTTTTCGTAATTTTTGGGATTAGATAAAATTGAAAATCAAGTTCGTTGAAATAATTAAAGTTTCATTATTGAAGAAAAGATTGAAGTAGCAAGTAAAGGTTAAAACATTCAAATAATCATGAGATAAGCCATTAATGACATTGCAAAAAACAGTTTTTCTCCATTCAGATTGACCCATGTTGAGTTGTTTGATTATTTTTAATTTGTTCAACTTCTTTTAACTATACATTGCACTGAAAACAAAACAAAACTAAGAAAAAAAAAAAGCCAGTTTCCCAAGGCATGTACATATTTCATTTCCTCACAAATTCACAAAAATAGAAGTTAATTTTCCACACACTAAATTAATTTAAATATTTTTATTAATCTGCATAGTTTTTTTTTGCCGGTTCTAATTAACCCATGTTGAGTTATCTGAATAGGAAACTGTTTCCCGTGTCTTTAATTTTCTCTCAGCTATAAATATTGAATTAGAAAAAACTGACATCAACCCAAAATGCAATCTCCCAAACCATGTAAAATTCTTTTTGTTACAATTAGAAATTCCCATTCATGTACTTTGAGTAAGATCAAAATGCAAATTCACTACATTAGATTAATTTAAATTTCGTTTTCTTAAAGCCTATCTGCAAAATTTTTTATGTAGAGATTTGTGTAAAAAAAATTATAAGTGATATTTTCATTTTTTTTCAACTATTTATTTAAAATCTCCAAAAACTAGTATCTTTTTCAGAAATTTCTGATACAATATAAAAACACACTAAAATCCTGCAATACGCATCAATCCAAGCACGTCCATTTTTCAAATAATACAAGTGGTCAATTTTAGAAAAAAATTAAGATATAAATTATTATTGATAATGATAATATTTCATTCACTAATTATTTCAAATAATAAAAGCAATCAATTTTAGAAAAAAAATTCTAAATCATTTATTTTTATGGAATAAATTGACTCGTCATAAATCGGGCTTGAGGATTAATGGGAGATATCACATATATGGCCTCTTCTTCTTCTTCTTGGGCATTTATCTTCTTATGGCGCTTTTCAGGCCTAGCACCTTTCATCTTCTCTCTCTCTCTCTCCTTTCTTTCTCAGCTCTTGAGTGCGAATAAATATCTTAGATACACCAATTGAATTTAACGAGATAGTGTGAAATGACGGATCATCATTACTCACATGTTATAAATCTCATCTTACTCAATTTCATTTGTGTATGCATCTTACTTTTAATTGATCAATTACATCCATGTCACTATGGGTATTTATCACGAAATACCTCCTCCTCTCAGGCATCCTCCACATGCATGTATAACTGACTTTCTATTTTTCCGTATGCTTGACTTAATATATATTTGATTAATTAGGGTTCATAGAGATTTGCATATCTTCTTTTCCTTTCTTTCTTTTTTCTTTCCTTTTTGCTAAAGGAAACATTCCATTCCAACATAGTAATCAGAATATTACAAAGAAGAGCCCGTAATTAGCATTATTAAGCAAAGAAGACTCGACTAATACTATATTTTTTACTTTAGATGAGAGATTGTTAAAAGAAAAAAAGAAAAAAAAAATTTCCTACACGATGATGTGCCCATTTTGGGAGCTCGTGAGCAATGCCAATTTGAGGCATCAGTACACGACAAACTCCATATGAGACGAAAGAATAAATACTCCAATGGTAAATACCTTGTTGGAAAATAGTATAAATTAAAACCTTATAATCACTTTCAAAAAATCACCTCATGAATGCTAAGGGACCGAGCAGATTCACATTTTTATTAGTGATTACCATTATAAATTGAAAATTTGATTTCACCTTACTATCTTATAATTTAAACAAGCTTTAAATTATTTGATTTTAGGTGCAAAAAGGTGCGATTATTAGCTTTAGGTTCTTTGGAAAGAAGGGTAACTTTGTAAAGCACATCTACAAGACTATTCATTATAATTATTCCAACCAATAAGAATTTTTCTTGTGTTTTTGCCCCAATGAAAAGTCTATAATTTTTTTATTATATATTAATTTATCATGTTAGTGCCCTCGTACCCACGCTTATTCTTCATCTAAATTGATAGCTTCACCCATATATCTTCTTATGGCCCAATGGACCTAGGCCCAAACGGTCTAGGCCCAACTCCTCCTCTTCTCTCTCGTATTGCTCTGTGCAAGAATGATCATTTTTTTCTTTTTTCGCTCGAATGTGCAAAAGTGATTTATGAGCCGAATACACCATATGATAAAAATGACACGTGTGACTTTCCATTCATCACTCCCAATTGTCAAGAATCTCATTCTATTCGATACCATACAAATATATATAATATATTGATTGACATGTGTCATGTGTCACTATTATCCAATTATTAAGAATATTATTTTATTTGATACCATACAAATATATATTTTTATTTATATATAATATATTGATTGACCAATTCTACCTTTCCATCTGTTCCTCAAGATAAATTTATTTGACAAAAAAAAAACAGATTAAAGATAAATTTGCTTAATTAGGTCCCACCCATGTTTGAATATCTTTCTTTCTTATCTTTTTTATGTCCGGATAAGACAGGAAACCTAAAGTTTCAGACTAGGAAAATTATAAGACTCTCTGACGCAATAAACCAAAATTAGGCATCATTGTTCATTACATTTTTTTTTCATTCTTGAAAACCTTCCATGAATCCATACAACTTTGTTGAGTATTCTTCTTTGTATGTCACTCTTAATTAAGTTCTTGGCCTATTACCACATTCAATCCCTTAACCAGCTTGTCGCACTTTCTTTTCCTTGTTTTCCTTTCCATTGAACTAATCTTTTGTTTAAAGTTTTCCTTTGAATTAGTTCGCCAAATCTATTAAAAAAATGTGATGTTTAGTGAGAAGCAGAACGTTTTTTATTCAACGCGATGTCAAGTTAAAAGAACGTTGATAAAATTAGAACAAAAAAAAAGTCCAATAACTCGACCTTGAGCAGTCGCCAGAGCAGGAGTGGAGCAACGGGTGGACGCAGGAGTTGGAGAAAGCGGAGCAGTTGTTGCTGCAGAGCCGCAGCAGCTCAGAAGAATCGAGCAGCAGTGGGAGGCCGGCAATGGGAATGAGGTGATGCCGGAGGGAGCTCAGACGGGAGCAGAAGCTCATAGCCATGTCGAAAAGAACCTGACCGACAGAAGACGTGGAAGTCTTCACTTGCTGGAGCGCACCAAGCTTGAAGTTTCACTTGACTATTCGTCTGTTAAGAATGAAGATAAAGACGAAATGGAGGCAGTTGAGATAATTTGGGAGGTAAAAGAGGTGATTTTAGTTAGATCCGGGGGCGGCGTAATCAACATAGCTGGGGCAAATGTTTTAGGGTTTTTCCATAAACGACGCTGCGTCTTCCTCGTTCTTAAAAAGTCTTCCATGCAAAATTGTCAAGTATTCTTCTTTGTTCGTTGCGCTTAATTAAGTTCTTGACCTATTACCACGTTTGATTCATTAAGCAGCTTGTTGGTCTTTTTTGTCTTCATTATCTTTTTCATTTGATTAATATTTTATTTTTTGAAGTTTTTCTTTGAATTGATTCGCCAAACTCGTCAAAAGAATGCGGTGTCTAGTGAGAAGTAGTCCGATTCTTCTTTGATTATAATGTTAGTTAAAATGATGTTGATAAAATTAGAAATTATCAAGTAGGTCAAATTGGGTAAATTTTAATGGAAAGGCAATTTCTTATTTTTGGCAATGACTTCATCTTATATCTAATTTTTTTTCAATTTTTTTTCACTAATGCAAGCCTTCTTTTACATATTGAAATTTAAATTAATCTAAGGTAACCACTTTGCATTTCATCTTACCCGTGTACATGAATAGGAATTTCTTGAAGTTTGGAGAGTGTTTTTTGGGTTGATGTCGAATTTTTTTAATTCAATTTATAGTTGAGAGAAAATTAAGGACACGAAAACGTTTTCTTTTTTCAGAGTTGAGAGATAAAAACGTGTCGTGAAACGTCGTCAGTTCCACCGTGAACAGCAAGTTTTGAGAAACTTGCTACGTAAACGATTTGACCGAGTCTCACTTATCTCTAAAATCCCGGCCGCACTATCTCCCCATGTCAAGTGGAGACCAAGTCAGAAACCCTAAGTCGTTTATTACGTCATTAATCATTCTCTTTTAGTCGATTATTTAGGTCATTGTTCGGATAGGATTTGCTACTTATCGGATGTTTTCTCAGGTGAATTGAGTGGGTTTGGAGGAGAAGAATGATGGGAAATTTAGAACGTGTATTGGGCGTGAAGACAAATTCCATTTTGATTAATGACAGACAGATTTTGTTATTAATTTTAATTACTTGTTATAATTTCATCATCTAACGATTATTCAATTGTGGATCCTCATGAATGTAGAGTCTATAATGTTAAATGAGAATTAAGCAAGTATTTCCCGCATATTGTCATGAATATTGGAATAATATATTGTCCTTATGCATGGGAGTTGGCGCAATTTAATCACATGTTTGGAAAATTAGTTAATTGTACATTTTACATTTGTGAAATTCACGGAGCTCACTAGGCTCGAGTGAATCTATACGTGTGGACAATCTTTTATTTTTGCCTTTTTTTCAAGTGAATCTAAGTACTATGAAAATTAAATTGTTGCTTGTAGAAAAATAAACAAAACATGAATATGAAAAAATTAAAGATTTAAAGTAGATGGAAGTTAATTGCACGAGAAAGGTGCAAACTAGGGGGGTTAAAAGCATGCCTAAATATTCCGCAGATGTATTTCGGAAATATTCGCTTGACTAAGCCTCGAACCAAAAAAAAAATCAAAATCAAAATCAACCGTAGACATACTGCTTTTAAACCCATGTAGATGTTTCTTTATAGTATAATTACTATAAAAATACCTCAAATTGAAGAATTTCCAGTTTGTTTGGTAAGATGAAAATGCAAACACAATTGCCTTAGATTTGTATAAATTTCAATATTGGAAAACAAAAAAGTAGATTGGGATGGGAAGCAGATTTGAGGACATGCCAATGGATATGAGATATAGTCATAAATGATATTGCACAAACCAATTTTTTCCGTTCTAATTGACCTGTCTTAAGTTATTAATAAAAATTAATTTGCCTGACATTTATTGCAATATCGAACAAAAATTTATTGCTTGGGGTAAGTCAAAAGGAAATTTTATGCACTACAAGAAGGCAAAGTTTATTAATAACTTTGCACTCCTTTTACTCATTCAGAAAAGTCCGCGTGTGATATAACTAAAGAAGAGATTAAAATACAATATAAATTTACCCAAAATATACCCTCCAAAGTCTTGTAAAGTTTGAAAAAAATGTTAAAATGAAAATAATAAATCCTGTTTTTGTAATTTTTTGGGATTAGATGATATTGAAAATCAAGTTCCTTGGGATAATTAAAGTGTCATTATCGAAGTAACGATTGAAGTAGCGAGTAAAGTTTAAAACAAAATCATGAGATAAGTCACAAATGATGTTGCAAAAAGCACTTTTCTCCATTCAAATTGACCCATGTATTTTTATTTTTTTTTTGGTCTGTAAATTGACCCGTGTTGAGTTGTTTGAATTTCTTTTCTTTGCTTTTTTAATTTGTTCAATTTCTTTTAACTATACATTGTAATTGCATTGGAAAGAAAACTAAACTAAACAAAAGCCAACTTCCAAAGGCATGTACATATTCTTTTTTCTCACAATATTACGAACATAGAAGTTAATTTTCCATTTAAATTTTTTTATTAATCTGCATAGTCTTTTTTTCCATTCTAATTTACCCAAGTTGAGTTATCAGAATAGGAAACTGTTTTTCGGATCCTTAATTTTCTCTTAACTAAATATTGACTTAGAAAATCCGACATCAACCCAAAATGCACTCTCGAAAGCATTGTAAAATTCTTTTTGATACAAATCGTGAAATTCCCATTCATGCACTTGGAGTAAGATTAAAATACAAATTCACTACCTTAGATTAATTTAAATTTCATTATTTGACAAAAAATGATTGAAATACACCATCATTTTCTTTGCTCGTTTTTGGTGCTACAAACCTTTTCTTTTAGTAGTGTTTTCTCTCTGAGAAATTCTTTTAATTGTTACACACCCTTAAAGCCTATCTACAAACTTGTTAAGAAGAGATTGGTGTAAGCAAATTATATGTGATATTTTCATTTTTTTTATTTTTTAAAAATCTCCAAAAACTAGTTTCTTTTTCAGATATTTTTTATACATAAAATTCTGCAATTCGCATAAATGCAAGCACGTCCGTTTTTCCAACCACTAACCGAACTCCAAGGAATTTCATGTAGTAGTCCAATAAATGACATGGTTTTTATGTTTTTGGAAAATTTAACATATTGAATATTATCTCAAAAATGTCAAAGTAACGAATTACTCACTAGTTGGAGGGATCTGCACGTTTTTTTTTTTTTTAATGAAATAAGCCATTCTGATTATGCCGCATTAAGCACGAAAAATTGGCCGAAATAATACAAAAAAAAGGACCATATGTGAACTCCCGATTGTCCCTCACTCTACAAGATATGTGGCCGGACGTGCTACATTATTCTCAAGGACAACAATTATCGCTAGCCTAGCAGCGCCCTTAGATCCAAGATAATGTCCTAAATGATATTGCAAGAACAAATTTCTTTTCCCATCAAACTTTACCCCATGTCGGACTATCTGGTTTTTTTTCCTCATTTTTTTCCAACAATCATTTACCGAACATTGCATTGAAGAAAAATCGAACTACTTCTCAGCATATTTTTAATGGGTACGGCGAATTAATCCAAAAGAAAAAAAAATTAATCAAATGAAAATAATTTAAAAAAATAAGAAGAAGGTAAAACGAAGACGAGGACGAAATAAATAAATGGTGGGCGACGGTTATTGAAATAAATTAATAAAATAAAATAAAATAACTCCTGAAGAAAAGGTTCCCGCTTTTAAAGCTGCGGTGGTTACTCCCCCTTTAATCCAACTAAAATCACCTCCTTTTCCTCCTAAATTATCTCAACTGCCTCTCTCTCTCTCTCTCTCTCTCTCTCTCTCTCTGTGGGAATGATAACTACCGACGCTTGAAGCAGAGAGAAGTTACAGTTTGACAGATGACAACGTTTGTTGGCGACCACAGTCTTCGGTCTACTTCGATTCAACAAGCAGGAGACAACAACCTCGTGGATATGGCAAAGACAGAATCTCCTCAGGTATCTCTCCCTCCCTCTCTCTCTCTCTCTCCCTCTCTCTCTTACCTTGTTCTTCTTTATCTTGATTCTTAACTGACGGGAAGTTCCAGTGCAACTTCAAGCTTGGTGTCGCTCGAGCAAAATGAAAACTTCCGTGTCTTTCTGTTGTTAGGTTCTTTTCAACATGGCCATGAGCTTCTGCTCCAACCTGAGCTCTCTCCAGCATCACCACCGCCTCGATCCTGCCGCCGGCCTCCCGCCGCTGCTCAACCCCTACGAGCTGCTGGGGCTCTGTGGGAGCGGGGATAACTGCTCGGCTTTCTCCGACTCCTGCATCGACCCCTTGCTCGATTACTGCTCGGGGGACTGCTCGTGCCCCGACTACCTCGTCCCTTACTTCTCCTCCTCACCCGACAACCTCATCTCCATCTCGCCCGACATCTTCCCTTTTGACGAGCTTGAGTACTGCCCGTACCCGAAACGCCAGAAGCAGGAACCCCTCAATTACCCAGACTTGAGTGCCGGGCTCCTCGATGGGTATGTTGCGAGCGAGCTGCCACTGGTAGAGCTCTCGCCGCCACAGCTCATGCTGCCCGCTCAGCCAGAGCCGCATTTCCAGCAGCAGCAGTGCGGCTCCTGTGGAGGTGGAGAGATTGGCACGAAGAAGCCAAGCGCAGGTGGGGCGACCTTGTCCACGCAGAGCTTAGGCGGCGCGGCAGAGGAGGAGGAAAATAACCGAGAAGACCATCGAGCTTGGGAAGCTTGTCCCGGGAGGCCGAAAGATGAATACAGCCGAGATGCTGCAAGCCGCGTACAAGTATGTGAAATACTTGCAGGCCCAAGTTGGAATTCTTGAGCTCAACAAGTCAATTCAGGTGATACATTTTTTGTTGTTTGGCTTAATTTATCCTTCCTGAACAAGGACAGATAGCGCTTTTTGTTCGGATATATCAAGAAAGCCAGCCAGGTTCAATGTTAACAATAATGTTTTTTCCAACTCTTGTAATCTGTATAATTAACATCAAATTGCAGAAAAACGAGGAGACGCGGCACGGCAAGCGAGAGCTTCAGGTTCTGCTCGAATCCCCGAAAATTCAAGAGAAGCTGTATGCAGAAGAGAAGTGCTTGGCGACAAAAGAGCTAGTCCGAGCCGTTGCGAAGGACCCCGAGGTGCAGTCGACGGACTCGATAGGCAAAGAGATGGTCCAGCTCATGTGTGCCCATGGCTGGTATATTTGACTGCATAGAGCAGATCCAGAGAATCGCCAGAACGATTTTAGCCGTCGGTTATCTGTTTTGTGTCTCTTACCTTAGTTTCTTCGTTAGGGTTCTTGTTTTTCGTTCAGGTTGCGGTAATTTTTCTGTTAATATGTAGGTTTTAGGGCATTTTTCGATTTAGCTACATTCTTGTAAAATTCTGTTGTCAAGGAATGAGCGAGTATTGTGAATGGATTTCATCGAAACAATTCTTGCCGTGGATAGCAGCTACCGGTCTTCTTCTTTTTTAATAACTTTTTTTTTTTGATAGATTTACTTAAAACAATTTATTGGGAAGTTTATACGATTACATCCACTCCTCTTTACTAGGGAGATAAATTTTCCCTTAATTACCTAAATGAAATTTAAATTGGTGGACCATAAATTCAATCATTTATTTATCTTTTGAACTTTATGTTGGTTCTAATTATCATAATTAAGAATGAGTGTCGCTAGCAAAACAGTGGCTGTTATGTTTTAAAATGACGCGTCACATATTAGCAACAAGTTCCACTATAGGTGAATGGCCAATCACCTTGCAAGGTTAATCAAACTTAAGGCAATAATTTGATTATAAAAACAAATGAGTAATACAAAAGAGCAGCTTTAACAGAATTTATTGCTGGGTTCCCTTTCCTGTGTTTCCCGTTTATTCAACTTGGCAATCTCTTTTTCACATGACAAATTGAAATACAAGCCAAACTTTGACTTTCCATTTTTTTTTTTTCTTTATTAGACTTTACATAATTGGAACAAATTGGCATAGAATCTCAAGTAAATTTGAAAATATATGCTTACTATATCAAAAGAAAAACAGTATGCTTGAAATGTTACTTGTTTGATTTCCTTTTTACGGATAAAAGGACAAGGATAGGGACTAGCCCAAGTACCCTCTTTGGGAATTACTATAATTCTTCCATATCAATAATATTCTATTTGAATTATAAATATCATCCATTAAGATTACGAAGATTCAAATAATGTGTAAATGTGACCCACTATAATTCGTGTATAAATCAATTAACCCGTTTATAATACAAAGCTATTTAAGCTTGACATGAACACACCTAGCTTTTTTTGTGTGAATAGGTCATGGCAAAAAATGTCAGTTCTAGTTGGTTCAAGGTTGTTCCTAGTAAACTTACTTGCTGAATTCCTTTTCTATTGATGTGCTTCAAACAAATTATTAAAAAATAAAAAAAAAAAAATAAAAAAAAACAACAACTGAAAATTTTTTAAGACAAATTATTTTGAATAAAAAAAATTATTATTTTTCTCTTTTAAAAAGAAACTTGCTATTCAAGTTTCTCATTTTAAGACAAATTATTTTACCATGAAAAACATATATCATGTGTTTATAATTTTTAAGTGAGTCTTACTTGATGCCAATTTAGTCATAAACAAATTTCTTTTCTAATTTGTACAAATTTAATTTTAAATCCTAAACCTTTTGATCTTTGATGTTAATTTAGTGCTAAAACTTTTAATTAAACCTTTCATAATTTTGACTTGTATCAATTTAGTCATAAACATTTTCAATTGTGTCAATTTAATCATAAATATTTTCAATTAGTGTCAATTTAGTTCTTCTGGCTAATTTTGGTTAGATTTTACTAACATAGACGTCGAACAACTAATATGGCATTGTCGACACTGATGTTGACAATTTTTAATAATATTTTGATAAAATTTCATTTTTCATTTTTATTTTTTATTTTTTATTTTTTTTCTTTCTCTCCTCCCTCTTTCTTCTTCATTTGGCCATCATTTTGCCAACTAGTGATGGCCGGCCATCACAACCAAAGATAGGCCAAGCCTCGGCAAGGACTAGCCTCGCCGGATTTGGCCTAGGTGAGGCCAACCCTCGCTTGGGCTAGGGCAACCCCGGCGAGGATAACCCTCACCAAGGTTGCCCTAGCCTAAACAAGGGTTAGCCACACCCAAGCCAGATCTAACATGGCTCTGGCCTTTCCTAGGTCAAATCCAATGAGGCTAGCCCTTGTCAAATCTAGCCTAGGTGTAGCCGACCCTCACCTAGGCTAGGGCAACCCCAACGAGAGCTCCAACCTCTCCCAAGCCAGATCTAATGAGGACGGCCATTGCATGCCTGTTGGCTATTGGCCAAATGAAGAAGAAAGAAGGGGGGGTGAGAGAAAAAAAAATAGAAAAAATAATAAAAAATGAAGAATTATTAAAAATTATCTACATCGCTCTAACGATGTCATGCCAAGCGCCCAATGTCCACATTAGCAAAATCTAAACCAAAATTAGTTAGAATGATTGAATTGACAGTACCAAATCAAAATGTTTAAAACTAAATTGACACCAATTAAAAATGTTTAGGATTAAATTGGCACCATTAAAAGGTTATATAAAAGGTTCATAACTGAATTGGCATCAAATTAAAAGGTTTATGATTAAATTGACACAATTAAAAGATTTAAGACTAAATTGGCACAAATGCAATAAATTTATGAATTTTTTGATACTTTTCTCATAATTTAATTGTCAAGTGGACTCTAATTTTTTTCATAATACAGTTAATTTTTATTAATTTTATCCATTCCACTAAACTTTTTCTTATGTTATCATACGTAGTGCCAAGATTGAATGAAACAAAAAAAAAAAAAGTCTTATAAGATTTGGCAATAAAATCATAATTACATTCCAAAAAATTTATATTTTAAAATATAATTAAATCAAGGTTTATATGAAATAAGAAAATTTATAATGATAGTTAAATTTCATTCATTTTAAATTGACAAAAATTAACTATATTCATGGAGTATATATATAAATATAAAATACATATCAAGGTGACTTGTCCAAAAAGAAGGGGAAAAAATATCAAGGTATTTAGTATATGGTTTGATATGCTATAATTTTTTGCATGTTAATCGTCTCATCAATGGTAGAAAAAATCAACAATTTAGTAAATGAAGGAAACATTAGTTTTATTTAGGGGTGAACATGATTTCAGGGTAGAACCTAGAAATTCAAAACCGCACCAATGGGATCCTATAAGTTCTAAGTTCCAAGATATGTAGGATAAGTTTTAAGTTCTAAAATTTGGGAAACTTGTTTTGACGGGTAAGTTCTAAGTTTTAAGTTTGTAGAATTTGGAACATGTAACCTAGAACTTAGAATAAATTTTTGTGCTTTTCTTAGTCTATGTTTTCACACAATCCTAAGGTATTCCATGACATTTAATGATGAATGTATAATTTAGAATCACTAATCTTAACTTCTAATTTATGACTGAGAATTTTATTTTTGTAGACCATAAAACCAGTGGAAACTCTAATTGCTTCTTTGATATAATTATGTTTAGGCAATTGATTTTTTATTAGATAATGTTTATATATAATATAAAAACAATCGATGTATTGAAAATCATAAAAAAAATTTAATAATATTTGACTAGTGAATATGGACACTCGTTTTTAAACAATAAATAATAAGATCCTTGTTTATTTTTATGGTTACATTTTTTTCATTTTACTTAACTAAGATTTTTTTTTTTTAAAAGAACCTTTAAAATTTAGAACCGACCCTAGAACCTACAACGGAGTAGGTTCTACGTTTCCCACATTTTGACCGGTAGATTTCAAGTTCTCAAAAATGAGAAACCTATACTCGAAGGTGGATTCTAGATTTCAGACGAAATTTGTAAAGAACCTAGAATCGCTCATCCTTAATTTTATTCAAAACTAACTAGATAGAAAATTATAAAGATGTGGCTAATATTATATTTTAAACAATACAAAGTTCAAAGTTGAAGGAAATTTATACTGAGAAAATAAATAGGTTAAAGAAAACTATGTAAATGTAAAAATTATAGAGGGTAATTTTGTCTCTTTTTGTGAAAATGATGAATTTAATCATATAGGGTAGATATAGCCCTACTATTGATGTGCAATTACAGCTCCAATCACATCACGTTGAGTCAAGTGTTCAAGTTCAGCCACATCACCAACTCATTGACTTTACCAAAAATAGAAATTCGGGGCATACTGAGTATGATTTGCAAAATTGGTTAAAAATTGGCATAAAAGTGGTGCACCAGACCCTACTTGGCTCTTGGTCACCCACTTATTTAAAAGAGTCAAGTCTAACACATCACTTGGTAAGTCAATTTTATTAACCAATCTTAGTAAGCCTAGCATTGCTCTAGCCACCTCCCAAGTAGGTAGGATTAAATTTTTCGTTTGTTTTCGCTATAAAAAAGCCCAAAAAACAACTTTCTAATTTGAAAGTGCACTTGGACCAATTTTTTTTTTTTTTTGAAAGAGAGCATTTTGAAATGTTTCTGTGATTTTTTTATTAAGAAAGTCAAGAGCGTACACGTTATAAATTTTGAAAAAAAAAAAAAGCCACTCCAAATAAACCGTTAAGTCTTCTAAGTTTAGAGGACCGAGTCTTTTGATTTTTGGCCAAAAGCAGTCAGTAAGTTTATTGCACACTAAAATGACGTGAAGCGCATAAGGCCTCTGTCAATTATCTTTTGGTTTATCTTTGGAAAATGATGTTTGTCAACTCAAATTCACTTTAAAGAAGTCGTCGAAATAATTTGAGATTACTATGTGATTTTAGAAAGATTCACTGTGAGCTAAAATGCCAATATTGCACCTAACATTTGTGAATTGCATTGTAATTTTTAGTTGATCACGATAAAAACCTTCTGTAGATGTCAATTTTAAAATTTGTACGTTAGCAAATATGGCACTATTCACTAAATCTGGCACGTCAAAATGATGGAACCTTTGTAGATAGTGATTGATGCTAGTTTGAAAGAAGTTCCACAGTTGATATGTGATTTCTTAAAAGCATAAATGAGTTTGGCACTTCTTTCAAACTAGAATGATTCATTAAAACCCTCAAACCCTTCATCCATTCCCCTGCTTGATCTCCCATCACCCTCCTGACCAGCCAGGCCGCCAACAAGAGCACGCACTCTCTCCACTCCTCGTTGCCCCTATGGCCATCGCCACCAAGCTTTGTGATAGAGATCATAGTCATCCGACCAAATCCAAGGCCACGACCATCGTCGGCCTTACGTTCAAGCTCGGCGAGGCAACAAGTTTTGTAGGGAACTGACCACCAAGCAATGGTCGGGTGGGAGAGAGATGGTGGAGGAGATAAAATGCCAAGAGTAGGGTTTTGAATTGGTTTGGAGCAACAATAGCTTGGACTGAAAAAATGACGAGTTCGTCAATAAAAGGTAATGGTAGGGTGTTACTTTATATGCAGTGGCAAAACTCATGATGCAAGTAGAATGCATTTGCTTTGGCTTTTGAAGAATTTTTTGGGAAAATACAAAGATATTTAATTTTCTGAAATGTAAATAATATTTGATTAATTACAATATAAAAGTGTATCGAGAAACAACTTTAATTTAAATGGTATTTAGACAAATCACACTTTATAAAATACTTTAAAAAAGAAAAAAACCAAAATTGATGAAGGACTCATTAGCCAGCAAGCCCGCAGCCACATCTAGCCTCACTGGCCACCTAAATCCTTGTTGATGACTTCACGTGAGGCAAAGACATTTCCAAAATTACAATAGTTTGGCGAGGGCAAATTTGAATGGAAAAAAAATGCATATTCATTCTGGAAATGCTTAAAGTAGCTCTAGAATTGTTTTGAGCCAAAGTCCTTAAAAGCCATTGGAGATGCAATTTCATTTTATTAAAGCTCTTTAAAAAGTTTACCAAATGCCATTTACATTTTAGTCAAGAGCCTTTAAGGCTTCAAGGTCATTCGGCAACACTTTAAACAAACAATAAGGCCCCCAAAAAATATGTAGCAAATTTGTCCTCTCTCATGTTAGCTGTCAAAAAAGTCATTAATGTGACTTTTTTTTTGGTTAAAACAATAGAGAAACTTAGGGTGCGTTTGGTTGAGCATTTTGAAAGCCCTTTCGGGCTTGAAAGCTCCTTGAGAAAAATTTGGGACGTTTGGCAATCATTCTCCAAAGAGCTTTGGGTTTGGCCTTGGGAAGATTGAAAGCTCAATATTAGTAGAAACTAGCATTGAGCTTTCAGCATTTTCGGAATGCTGAAAGGCTTTATTAATGGAATTTTGTTGAGTTTCTTTTTTGCCCTTGAAAACCTATTAGAAATCCAAGTTTACCCCTTTAAAAAAATGAAAACCTAGATTCTTTCACTTTGCTCCCTTGCGTCTCTCGCTCTCCCCCGCTCCCTCCTCTCCTCCCAACAACCCTCACGCTCGATCTCCCTTGCTTGCTCGTCTCCTCCCAACAACCCCTCGCGTTCGCATCTCTTGTTGCAGCTATCCCTTTCTCCCTCGCATCTGCTACCTTGCTCGACCACACTCCTTCACTCGCAATCACTCTTCAGCATGTTCGGTCTCTCCTTATTATCCTTTGTGGGTTTTTGGGCGTTGTTAATATCGTGTTGCTAATTGTGCCCTCTTGACTTGCTTGGGCCAAGTTGATTGCTTCTGGGTGTTGCTGAGTTTATGTTTGCATGAAATTGATTGTTAAATAGGAGTATTAGCTCTCTATTTCCCTTTTTTAATTCCACCGAGCTTATCAAGCAATGTGGCATAGATATCAGGGAGAACAATGAGAAGGGCATTGATGCAGGATGCTGTGAGTGATGTTGAAGCATAGGGCTATTGTTGGGTGTGAATTCTAATGGATTTGTGTGTTTTAGTCATAGTTTTGGGGCGAATTATCAAGACCAGTGTAAGATTCTCAATTGTGTAGCTAAGCCATTAAGGATTCTATGGTTGTCTTTCGGATTGCAGATATGAGTTGCTTTATGAGTTTGTGTTGTTTTTTGAAGTTGTCTCGTCCTATGTTTATACCCATGATTGCATATAAAGTGGAGTACCAATGATAAGATGTGTGAAATATATCTTGAAGGGATTGTTACCTATGTGCTTTGATTATAATCAAGTTAGGGAGCCTGCTTTCCAAAAGTTATTTAGCTCTCTTATTGCTTACTTATAGTCACTTTATTGCTTGAAAAATGTCTTAAATATTTGAAAATTTATGTTAGTTATGCGTGCATTGCTCTAGTGGGAAGGTTACTATGTCTGTTTAAGCTGCCTTTTTTTTTTTTTTTTGCATTGGAGTTTAGCCGTTAGGCTAGTTAGGCTTATGGTTATTTGTGTCTTGGATTTGCCTATTTTACTATTTCCTCTAGTTTTCATGATTTGGGATTCCTTCAGGTTTATTTCTTGATGTTAATCATGTTTGTTGCTCTTATGTGCTATACTGCAAATTCAAAAAGCTTGATGGGCTTGAATGGTTAGAATTCTTGAGAGGCTTGGTTATATATAACTATGAGTCCCTTGACAAATTACCCAATCCCTGAAACTTGAAGTTGAAAGAATTCAACCTACAATACTATGAGAAGTTGCTTGAGATCCAAGGACTTGATAAATTGCAATCATTAGTTTTGACATTTGGACTCTTACAATGAAGGCAGTCTACATTTGGAAAAGGTTTTGGGAAGCCACTTTAGACCTCCAAAAATCTTTGGGCCAAATATTGGATATTTGATAAAATTTTTAGAACCCAGTCTTAGGAAAAGTAGGCCTTGAAAAGGCTAAAAGCCCAAGGCAGCCTCAGCTTTCTCCGCATGCAAAGGTTAAAGTTTAGTACAAAAAATTTTTGTTCCAAAACTATCCTCACTAAATTTTTATTTTTTCATTTTTGCCCTCATGATATTATTGTTCATCTTCTTCTCCATTGAGCTGGCCGACTAGGTTGAGTGTGCTTACAAGGGACAAGCAATGGGCTAGAGAGAGATCAGCATAGTCATAGCTACCTAATGATTGTCACCGGCCAATTGCCAACCTTGGTGAGTTGCGGCAACCTAGATTTGGGTTGTGTGACCTCGACAAGGGCCGCCTGAGATTGCCTAACCTTAGGCGGCCCTCGTTGAGGTCATGCAATCCCCCCCACAAGTCATGATGCCCCAATTTGGATCGCGTGAACCAAGCCGCCCTTGCCGAGGTTGCGTGATCTTAGGTAGCCCTTTCCTAGGTCACTCAACCCTCACCGATGGTGTCTAGAGGTCACCCAACCCTAGGCAACCCTTGTCAGTGGTCTTTCGGGGTTATCCAAGGTCTTGCAACCTTATATGTCAATTGTTGGATAAATTTCGATGACCGGCAACAGCCTACCCTTGGCCAGCCAACTTTTTTTTTTCTTTTTTTAATCACAAACTTCTTTTGTAAATATAATTTCTCTAAAACACTATTTTTCTTGAAGGTACTTCACAATAGATTTTCAAATCACAATTTAATAAACACGATTTGCATTTTAAAAAACTCCTTTAACTTAAAGCCCTTTACATTTTCCCAAAAGGGCTATCCTCTAAAGTCCAACCAAATATAGCCTAAGACCTCATGATACCCCGCGTGATGCAAGAGTACTCTGATTTAAGTTGCAATCGAAGAACGATGCCCTTGACTCAATAATGGTGGCGAGGGCAACTCTCTTCTCCTAAATGAATTTGTATTGATTCCAAATTAATAAATATTTTATTATACTTTATAATAATAATAATAATAATAATAATAAGAGTAGCCATGTCAATTCTTCCGTCCACACACTTTAAAGTTGCTCTTAAGTAGGGCACATTTCGTACAAAAAGATTAGTTGTGGCTCTCCTTGATATGTTTCAAAGTTCATGATACTTATTATAAGGAGTAGTAAGTTCTATAATTTTTCAAGATATATGACCTCAATTTTAATAGTGACTGACCTAAGTACTGGCAGCATTAGGCAAATAAAGGACAACATCATTCTTCCCAAAAAAGTTAATGATTAAAATTAAATCTCGTCACTTGTTTAGATAAAAAGAGATGTTTCCTATCAAATGGACAATATTGTTCTTTCTAAAAGTAAATGATTGAAATTAAATCTCCTCCCTTGTTTAGATAAAAAGAGATATCTCCAAGTAGAAATCCAAATGTTTACAGACTAACTGATAAGAAGATGCGGATCAAATCATTTGAATTGACGGTGTCATACGGTTTGTAAGTTAAAATTTGGAAAATTGGTAAATTTGACAATGAATGGAGAAAAAGGGAAATTTGAAAGTTATGAGAATAAGAATGTTAACAAAGAATATATATGATGTGATGCAGATATGGAAAGTAATGGCATGCTATTTTTTTAATATATAATAATAAGAATTAATATTATGAAAAATCTCAAATTAGTACACTAATGATAAATTTAATTCAAATTAATTTTTTGATATAAAAATCCCAAACTAGTACAAACTTAGTTTCCGTCGAATATTGCCATTAAATTGCTGACATGAATGTCACAATCAATTAACAAGTTTATATTACAAAAATCCCTAAATCGATATACTTATGATACATTTATCATAAATTGGTATACTTGTGATAAATTTACCTTAAACTAATTTTTGAATCGCTAGACATGTGACACATTTACCCTCTTTTAACTTCTGTCAAATTTTACCATTAAATTATAATCTCTATTAGCGTCCATCAAATTGTCACCGGTAAAATTATGGTCTTACCTGCATAATCAAGTGCCTCAAAACAGGTTTATGCATATGTGGGTAAAATTTTGTTACCGTTGATAAGTTTTTAGATCCGTAATTTTACCTACGACCATATATTTGGAATTGCGCTCAACACATTTATGCTGATTAAAAAAACTATACAAGGGAAAAACATTTGGGAATTGCTTTTGGAGAGTTGCATTTTTGAAAAATTAGTTCGAGGAACCCCAAACATAACAAGTGCCTTGAAGCAGTTCTCAAATAATCATATAGAGAAATTAAGTCTCTTAGCTACCGTTAAGGTTTCACAAGTAAAATTCTTATCTTCCGTTCTTCTATCAAATTTTAGCTAGATTTATCAATAAAAGTTATCATCTCAAATTATCAATACCCTCTTGTAAGTTGGGTTTGGGATTTTAACAATTACTGCGTAGCACCTATTGAAAAGGCACTGCTTATGCTCACCTTGAAGAGGGAGCATTGAAAAAAGGCAAAGTAAAACTTGCAAGAGCTTAAACTATTGGTAATTTTCTTATGTGGGATGCCACATTAAGTAGTGATTAAGTCATCTAGTGGTTCTTGGTCAAGCCATTTTGTCAAGAGTACTACTAGAGTTATTAAAAGTATCCCTAAAGAGTTCTTGTTGAATGGCTTTCGTATCCCTAAAGAGTTCTTGTTGAATGGCGTTCGCAATTTCCGCAGCCTTTGACAAAGACGATGACAAAGGACTCGATAAAGAGAAAGATGGTAGGGAGTTCTAGCTAAATTTAACAATAATAATGGATGGAAATTAACAAAAGATAAATATTGACACATATAGTTAGAAAATTAGTTTAAAGTAAATTTATCATATGTGTACCAATTAAAGGTTTTTTGTGTTACTAACACATTAATAGATACACATCAAGTCCACATGGCATCAAAGTCAGTAATTTAAATGGCAATATTTGATGGAAGCTAACGAGGGGTAAATATGTCATGCGTGTATCAATTTGTGATTTTTTATTATTACAAAATTATTTTAGAATAAATTTGTTACCAATTTACCAATTTGGGATTTTTTGCAATAATTCAAACGTCTATCCTAAGTGTGCGAAAATTAAAAAAATATATACATAAAAAATAAAAAGGGTTAATATTATAATAAGGATGCGCATGGTAACCATTCTGTGCCCGAGAACAATTTCTTTTCAAAAGTGATTTTTTTTTTATTCTGCTCCCAAGAATAATTTCTGAGCATTTGAAGACATTTGGTAACTATCCAAAATTTTTATTCTCGGGATAGAAATATGTTTGGTAAAACTTGAAAATTTCTAGTCCAAAATAATTTCTTTTAATTTTTTAATGATTTAAATACAATTTTTTTTTCCTTAATAGATCACCGGTAGGCCGATGATTGGCGACCGGCGATTGGCCGACGAGGGCCAATGCCCGGCCAACACCGCCCTCGCGGTGGGCTGGCGAGGTCGCCTCACCCAGCCAAGGTGAGGCTGAGCCTCGCCCATCCATAGCGAGGCTTATGCCGCCTAGGCGAGGTTCGCTGGGATGGGCGAGCCTCACCCGGCTACGGTGAGGCTAGCTGAGCAAATCTATGCTCAACCGAGCTCGCCAATGGCCAAGCAAGCCTCGGTGAGCTCGGCGGCGGTGGCCGGCAACGGCGACAATGGTGGTGGTCGGTGGTAGGCCGAGGGAGGAAGAAGAAAAGGAAAGAGAAAGATAAGAGAAAAAAAAAGAAAGGGAAAAAAAAACTAATTCTTGAAGTTGTTCTTGGGATAAGAAGCTACTTTTTTTTAATTCTTGATCCGTTCCAAATCTGTTCCTGAAAACAAAAATTTTAACAAACGGATTTTTGTTCCAAATCTACTCCCGGAAACAAAAGAACAAAAATTGTTATTGTTTGGCAAGTTACCATGCAGGCCCCTAAACCTTAAAGTATGCCCACTATGGCAAAAATATCATATTTTTTTAATCACAAAAAAATCCTTGTAATTTTGCCTTTGGAGTATGCTGGAACAAATTCCAAATAAGATATGCCAGATCCCTTACTTCAAAATTTGGAAAATTTGTTAAATTTTTTGTTCCAAAAATATAAAAATTTGTATTTTCTCAAAAAAAATTCTATAATGAATCTTATTTCGAATAAGTGCTTACATAGTTAATTATTCGGTGGCTGACGAGCATGTAATTTTCCTGATGGCCAGAATAGCTGCATTTTTGTCCTCAGAAGGCGGGCCGGGTCAAATCAAGACCCGAGAGAATTAGAAAACCCGAAAGTGGGGTTCTTCTTCCTCTTAAACCCCTAACTCTGCTGCGCGGTAACTCACCGTCGCTAGCCACTCTTTCTTCCGTGTCCGCCATGGGCCAACCTCGTTGCGATTGCGCAAGAAACGAAATGAACATCACCAGCAACGCCTTCCCGGAGGAGAAGAAGGAGGAGGAGACCGGCCGACCGTAGAATCCTCCGACACCGGCCCCGACATGCCCCTTCTTCCGCCTCACTCTCCCCTCCGGCCAGTGTACATAGTCTCTCTCTTGTCCTCCAACGTCGTCGCTCTCATGGGCTGCAAGCACTTGCTGCTGAGAGCCAGGCCTTCTCCTCTGCCGCCCGTCCCTTCTTCTTCTTCTTTTTTTCTTCTTCCTCGTCGCGGGTTCGCTTTCGCGGGGCGTATGGACTCCACTTCTCTTGTGTCCGTTCGAGAGCTGGTTGCCGGATGAACCCTTCTTGCCTCAAAGCTAATGGGGTTCCGCACAGGCCTCATTCGAGCATTCCCAGACCAGGTACTGTTGATTTACGGCGGATGCTGTCTTTTCCGTGTCGAGGATGATGTTGTTGTATTTTGTTTGTGGGGGAATGTTTTATGGGACGGCCAGTGGGGTGTTTTGAGTGAGTGGCATTGGGTTGAGAGTTCATCGGGACCTTTTTTTTGTTTAAATTTTACTTTTAAATTCTGCATTTGACTGTGGCTGAGTTTAGGTGGAGTAAAGACAGAGTGTACTTGAATTTGTGTATGATGTTATGTAATTTTTTTTGCTCTCTCAGTTCAATTAGAGGGGCCAGTAGGGAAAGGGATAGAGACTCCATTGAAGGTTTTGAAAATGAGACTGGAAGAACTCGGTATTGATATGCAAACATGTCTCCCGGGGCAGTACCATAGCCTGCTTTGTCCCATGGTAAGTGCTTTCAACTTCACGTACTTGTTTTACTTCCCGTCTTTGTCTCTGTATTTCCATGTCATTCCACTTAGTGGATGCTTTCTACTAACTTCTGTGTTCTTTTGGACAATTATCTCTTTTGTACTAGTGCAAAGGGGGCCGTTCACTGGAAAGAAGCTTATCTATATTCATCAGCCCTGATGGGTATGTTGGTGATGCTTTGGTTTAGGTATATCTGTTTTATTCAGTTGAGCAGATTTAATTGTATACTTTTGATTCTATAGGGGTTCTGCAGTGTGGACATGTTTCAGGGGAACATGTGGATGGAAAGGCAGTACACGAGTAAGATACCTGCTTGTTTTATGGGTTGTTCTGAGTTGTGTCTACACAGAGCTCTTAACCTACTGTGCCCCTTGGTTGCAGGCAGCTGCTAAACCTAGGTCTTCATACACAACCTCTAACCAAAAAAGCAAAGTCAAGAGCGTTAGGGAAATCTCGGAGGAGAGTTTGGGGTTGGAGCCACTCTGCAATGAGGTTGTTATCTTCTCTAAGTTGCCTATCTCTGAATTTCCAATTTCATGTCCACCTGGTCTTCCCTTATTAGCCCTTTGTGCTGACTGATTCTGTGCATAAATGTTGATGCTGGGTGTAAGGAAAAGTTTCCTCCTTTATTCTGCAGTCTAAACTTCCAAAATCTTAGGACTGAGAATTGTTTCTTTAAAATTCCCTCCCCATTCATGTTATGGTAATTTGGACCCCAAAATTATTGCTTCCTACCATTTAACTTATGGAGGTCTAAGTCAATAGGGTATCCTGCCACAAAATTCTGATAGTTTAGAGTAGTAAATTGCTGTATCTAAGATTTTTTGCTTATATAACAGACAGGTGAAAGCGAGGTTAATTGCTATTTTCTCTTCTCCCGTTTTCCCCTGCAATCTGACTCGTTTCTTTGATTTTCTTTGGGCTTGAGTTTTGTAGTTTCCTTGATCGAGGATAATTCATTGAGGGCTTTTGCTCCTTGTGCTCTTCCTTTACGATTCTTGGCTGTTGCAATGGCTGACACTTAGGGGCATTTCTTGGCACTAGTTGCTTTTTGAAAAGGAAATTAATACCATAATGTTGCCTTGTTTGTATATACTTGTCTCACCAGAAAGTGCGAAAACAATGTGGAAATTAGTGGGAGAATTTTCTTATTTAGCATCCCACTAGTCCTGAATGGTCTCTTGCAAGCGTCAAGTTTTGATCGTTCAAGTTGACTCTGTAGTAATAAGATCCGCCAAGCCTTATTTGGCCACTCCAGGAACAACTGTTCATGGTCATTATGGAGAAATCCTTTACGAGGGAGATACATTAGTTACATTTATATATGAAAAATCGAGATCCGGTGATATAACGCAGGGTCTTCCAAAAGTGGAACAAGTGTTAGAAGTGCGTTCAATTGATTCAATATCGATGAACCTAGAAAAAAGAATTGAGGGTTGGAACGAGCATATAAAAAAAATTCTTGGAATTCCTTTGGGATTCTTGATTGGGGCTGAGCTAACTATAGTGTAATGTATGATTTTCATCGTCAGGGTCTTATCTTTCTCGTGACTTTTCCTTAAAGCACAAATTCCATATTATAAGCTTGATGCCAGAGGCCTTTCACTTCTGATTGGTGCCATTAGGCAATTTCCAATTGAAAGAGTAACTACACTTGTTTAAGTCAAACCATCCTTCTGATATCCACTCTCATTATGGATTACATTGTGGAATATTTCTTCCTAGTTGCCTTATCCTGCATGAATGATTCGATTTATGCTACCTTTCGCAGTTAGTGGCCTACTTTGCAGAACGTCTAATCTCTGCTGAGACGTTGAGGAGAAATGCGGTCATGCAGAAAAAGTGCGAGAATCAGGTTTTTTCCTTTTTTTTTCGAAAATGTCAAATTTTAAGGCTTCTAGTATGATGATTACATGAATTATTACTGCTTGGGCTCTGGTCTCTGAAATTCAGATTCTTGTAATGCATGACTCTGCTAGTAATGATCCTGTGTTTGACAATTACACTAATCTTCAGAAGATTGAACTTAAAATTGTAGATTTGTTATGAAATGATTCATCGTTATCCAGAGAAGGATAGGGGTAAGCATGAAGCTTTTACTGATGACATCCAGTGAATGATATAACTAACAACTCTGTTTACAGTTTTGCTTTGCTTTGAGTTTTGATAATAGACAATGGTCATTCTTCTCTTCCCTTTTTCTCTCTCCTTGTGATTTTGTTTGAATTTTGTTGGCAGATTGTTATTGCTTTTACTTATCGGCGTGAAGGAAAGCTTGTCAGTTGCAAGTATCGGGACGTGAAGAAAAAATTTTGGCAGGTTGTGTTTTGTAATTTCATAGATGGTCTGAAGGAAACTTTTACTGTTTATAAGATCTCATTCTTCTAGAACCTTGTTAATCGTGTGTACAGAATATTTTTTATGCCTCACTTTAGATTCTGAATAGAGAGGTTTCTTTCTTTTTTCATCTTTTTTTTTTTAATATGAATGCAAAAACTTTACTATAGGGTGCCAATAAATCTATGTAGTGAAGGAGCAATAAGCAATAAAATAGAGCCCATTTATGTGTTAAAGCATCTCCAATGTCTATCAATGCATTCACAATGTGTATCAAAGCATATCGACCTGTAGTAGTTTTCCTCTATAGCCAAAAACATAAGATTTTAAACGTATTTTCACTATTTACAAAATAGAAGACTCCTCTTCTCTAAAGGCTCTTTATGGCTTTTTGCCAATCAGCCAAAAATGAAAAAGACAGAGTGGTTATTGACCAATATTTCTTGCTGAGTAGAGACTCTTTGATCCTGCAGTTTATGTAAATACGTATCTTGTTCTGAAAGTTTCATATTAATTAGTTGTTCTGTTCTGTTCTTTTTATCTTTTGTTTTAGGAAGCTGATACAGAGAAAATCTTTTACGGGCTCGATGATATCAAAGGAAAAAGCGAAATCATCATTGTATGTACACTTTTCTGTCAGATAAGATTTGTCCTGCATTAAATACTGGGATAAATTTGCACCAACACATATTTTCTAGGTGGAAGGTGAGATGGACAAGCTTGCAATGGAAGAAGCTGGCTTCCGCAACTGTGTGTCCGTTCCTGATGGTGCACCCCCATCAGTTTCTGATAAAGATGTGCCACCTGAAGGGCAGGTCTGTGTTTGCTTTTGAACATTTGAGATTTAGAAGGGGCTTACACTTTGTATGATTGTAGAACTGATTAACTTTGTGTAGAATATTTTTGCTCCTTAATTTCTTGAACTATAATCAATTCCTTTTCTTTATCTGCTTTTGAACGAGCTCTGTAGGGCTCTTAAAAGAAATGAAGAGAGCTTCTCTCGACTATCCAGGGTCTTTAAATTCTCTTTTTCTCCAATAAACTAGACTATAGATCTTGAAAGAATATCTTGATTCCATCTTTATGTAGGAATCATCTTAGGGCCAGAAATATTGCTTGTGATCTTAATTGGCTATTTCTATTGTGATAAAAGATAACCATTTACCCTCTGAAACTTCAGAGGAAAGAAATATAATTTCTTGCCCAATTTTAAGTGTGTTCTACTTGTCAAAACCATTCAAGAAATCTATGAACATATGACCAAACTAAGTCATAATGCCAAGAGATTGCAATTACTAAAGAATAATGTTATGGGAAGCGAAAGCTTATTTTGTCTTCTGACCTACTACCATTGTTGAAGTCATTCATGGCGATCTTGGGCAGAATTAGGTCGGGTTTGCAAAATTTTTATGCTTGGCTATTCGACAGGGTTGGACTAGCCTGATTATGGTTGTCTCTCACACATTCTTATCATAATACCTAGTTATGGTTGTCAGTCAAATTCTTTGGCTTGGCTCTCAGACAGTCAATCAAGTCATTTTGCCAACATTTAATAGCCAAGCCTAAGAATTTCCGCAAGCCTGACTAAGCCTGCCCAAGCTCTCCATGTAGGTATTTGACTTTGTCAATTGATTCATCTCGCTACTTGATTGTATGTTTGATGCTTTTAGTTGAGCAGTTCCATACATTTAAATTTGGCTTCATGATTATCAGTATGTTTGCTAATAAATGACATATCCGCACTGAACAGTGCTGTCTTTATGAAAGTTATTTTGGAAATTTATCATTAGGATTTTCTTTGTGTTTCTGATATTATCACAGGTTACATATGAAGTCTCTCTGTGAGGCTTGCAAAATTGACAAACTTTGTTGTTTGTCCTTAGTACTCTTTGTGCTAGGTCTCTGCAAATTAACAAACTATGTTTTTTGTCCTGATGACATGCATCTCATTCTTTTTGATATTTGGCTTACGTTTATGTCACATTGGGAGCTTCTCATATATATTCATGTTTTGGTCAGATTGGCTTATTGTTCAATTGCTTCTTGTACCATGGCTACTCTTATGCATGCAAGAAAGGCATATTTTTGGTGTTAAATTATGGGGAACTAAAAATTATGGGGAACTAAAGCATCTATATGTTGACATTTTTGTCTCTTAAGAAACTTATTTTCTGCTCTATATTCTTATTCTTTTTCATTGTATGATAAAATCTTCACTGATGCTTTTGGCATTTGTAAAGCTAGGACATTAAGTATCAATACTTGTGGAACTGCAAAGACTACCTTAAGGAGGTTGGTAGTGATGGGCTTGATCTAGTTTAACCGTTACCATGACAATATTCATTCTTTACTGTATTTAATCAAATAAATCTTTTCTCAGGCATCACGTATTATTCTTGCCACTGATGGGGATAAACCTGGTCAAGCGTTGGCTGAAGAGCTTGCACGCCGCCTTGGAAGAGAAAGGTTTATGCAATGCCATATTATGCTCTCCTTTTTTGCTGATAAAGTGTTACATATACACTTAAAAATTATCTTGCATATGACAGATGTTGGCGAGTCAAATGGCCTAAGAAAAACGATAGTGAATACTTCAAAGATGCAAATGAGGTATAAATTTATATTTGGCAAGATAAACATTTTTTTCTACCAATTGGGGCTGAATTTCCTTTGTGTTTTTTTCATTCAACCAACTCAGCAAGCCACTGCTACGTCCATTTTATTAGGGTTATTCTGCAAGATGTGTATGCAGTCACACACAGTTGGTATTCACAAAATTTTTAGTCTTATCAGTTGTCACTCATAATGGTTTTCCATATGAGGAGAAACATGACAGAGCTGATAAAGAGCCTACTATTTTCTACAGAGAGGGGGGAGGTCCCCAATCCCGTTGTTGATTGTTAACTTATCGATAATTTCCACAAAAGTAGAAAGAAAAAAAAGATGACATTTCCTGTTTGCAGTAGACACCAGCTTATTGAACTACTTGAAGGTAGAATGAAAAGTTGCTGTATCTAGTATTTACCTAGTCCTTTTTTTTTTTTTTGGAAGATTGTACGTGTCAAAAAATGGCTTCCCTTGAGGTGTGAAAAGAGGTGCTATAAGTTGTAAAATGGTAATTTTGAAGGTTGTACATTCCAAATGCTGCATTTGACGAAAGGAGGTCAGGGCTAACGCTAGAGCCTCAAACCAAAAGTCTAAGCTGCCTGCATTGGCTCACAATTTTGTTCCTTCATTTTCTGGCAAAACTCTCAATTCTGAATGCGTAGGTCATTTTCCCTCACATTGAAAGATTAAATTTGTTGGCTGTGAGAGATGCTTAATTAAGTCTTTAGAGATGAAAAAATGGATAAAGGGAAGAATACTGATGGATATTGACCAAGTTAAATGTATTTTCTGCTTAATATTGTCAATAATTTGAGCTCGGTCTATTTTGTAGCAGTCTCCCTAACTTTGGTGCATACATCAATGTCTGGCCTATTTGGAAGATGTTGCACATCTATTGTTTCACAGAGCACATCGTGATTTTGACCTTCGCATTTGACATCACATGTGGCATCTTCTAACTAAATCTCTTAGTGCATTTAATTTGATCAGAGTGGGCATCAATTAAGCAAATAAGGGATTCAATGGCGTACACAGCAAATGATCAAATTAAATGGGCTTTAACTTTCGATTGTACATGGCTATATTGTATGCAACTAGCTTTTCTACAACCGATGACCAGCTTATTGATAATGCTGGTAAGGGGACGTACCCCTTTACTTCCATTATGAATGGCATCATGTTGCTTTATAGAAAGGGTGTTCCTTTCACACAAGTCTTCTCGACATCCAAGGGTTGGGGGAGGATCTTCTAGTATATGCAGCTTTCCCCTCCTTTTTCTGCCAATAGGCTGGTTCCATGAGACAGACCCATGGCCTTCTAGTTACAAGTGTATAACATTACATTTGCACCAAGGCCTGCCCTCAACACATAGCATTAAATATAAACAGCAAGAAGAAACTTATTGACCTCTTAAAACTATTTCTTTCGACGAGGAACTATTTGCCGGCTGATATCATTTACTATCTTTTGCAGGTGCTCATGTACGTGGGACCAGGTGTCCTACGGGAAGTAATTGATAATGCAGAGTTGTACCCTATACGTGGACTGTTCACCTTTAAAGACTTTTTTGATGAAATAAATGCTTATTATCATCGGACTTTAGGCTATGAGTTTGGTGTTTCAACAGGGTGGAAGTCCTTGAATCACTTGTACAATGTAAGTATTAGGATTTGATATTCTTCACTCTTCTTCCTGGTTTTTTATTTCCTTGCAAATTTTGGGTGGTTATGACTGTCAGTTTCAAAAATTCTCTGCCTGTGTTAAATGAATCTTCCTTAACAGTTTATCTGGTTAGTATTCATATTGGTGTGATAACATTAGTGGATTCCTTTTCTGTTTTTGATTCTTAAATAAAAAAGGAAGTACTGTCTGTACCACTGCCCATATGTTAAGGGAAAGAAAGAGAATCCCCATTTAAGGTCAAAGCTGTGGAGATTAGTCTCTTACAATTATTGATTCTTGTGTGTACCTACAGATTTGCTCTGATGCTTTCTCTTGACATCTTTAATAAATCATGGTTCATCAAATTATGCTATCTTTTACCATTATTCAATGATATAGGCATGCTTGCGTATCTGGATCATTTTGTGAGTGTTGACATGAGTGATTATTTTGGTGGCCATCCTTTGACTGGTTCACATAATGGCTAAACAATAGATGTCAGTATAGGTGCATAATAGTGTTTCACTTAGTTAGATCGGTGAGAAACTTTTTTGCAAGTAGGTCCTAGTTCTTGTCTCATCATAAGCTGCTTCATGTAGCCTTTCTCACTTATCCCTCATAAGGTGTCTTTAAAGCTGCCATCTGTAAAATATTGCTAATGTGATAGAAGTGGATTTATAAGATCACAAATGATAGCCATGGTGCATTGCGTTTGACACATCCAAAGTTGACCATATGGGATAAAGGAGAGATTAAGCAAATGTATTGGTTATAGGTGGAAGAAAAAGAATGTAGATAACAAACAAACAATGGGCAACTAATCAGAGTGACCTTGTTGCTGGCCTGTCAGACTGAGATGCTGCTGATTTAATTTATTATATCCCATCATATGGTGTTCCAGTACAACTGGAATACATTTTCAATTTTGTTTTGCCAGAAGCAATAAATTTGTGCTCTAATAGAATATATTTCTTCTGCTTTAGTAATGAATGCATCATTACCAAATTTGCATAGATTTTCTGTCATTAGTCCTGTCACAGCCTGCTGTTTTGACCTTTGCATCACATTTCCTTTGTTGTGGATTACTTTACCTCTTTCTTTCTGCTGATTAAAATATCTCAGCTCCTTTGAGGTGGGTTTTAGTAAGAGACATAACAGCACCTCTTATGATCAGTATCTTTTTTCATAATAATTGAGCCTATACATTATTTTCACATTCTGAGACATTCTCATATAGATTCTTTTGTCTTGGAAAGTTGCTTATGCCCTTAAAAAGATGTGCAGATGAACTTTATTTCAGTCTGGAATAATTTCTCTCCTTTTACTATAATGATCAGGTTGTACCCGGAGAGTTGACTATTGTAACTGGGGTCCCTAATTCTGGAAAGAGTGAATGGATTGATGCTCTTTTATGCAATATAAATGAGAGTGTTGGCTGGAAATTTGCACTTTGTTCAATGGAAAACAGGGTAAGATTTTATCACAATCTTATTCAAGAATGTACACTTGCAATTGTTCTTTCAACATTACTCCGTTTGGGAAGGCAAATTCATCCAAAATATTCCAGATCTTAAAAACGAGTGACTAAGCCAAGCAACATATCTTACATAGGTTTCTGGTGATAACTGGAGATAATTTAATATATTCATTGCTTTGAAGGCTTGCGTGTCCTTTTGGATCTTTGCTTGGTAATCTGTCAAATGTGCCTGAGTATATTATAATTTTCCATCATAAGTTTGAGTGCTTCAGGAAGCATCATTGCACTAAGCTATAATACATTCATGTTTAAAAGATTCTTGTTGCATTTATATCAGTTCTTTTTCTGCAAGCTGCCCATTCTATGCAGTACTCTTGACATCTGCAGTTTTACTAATCTGTAGGTTCGTGAGCACGCAAGGAAACTTTTAGAGAAACATGTCAAAAAGCCATTTTTTGATTCAAAGTAAGTTTTGGGGAACTCTTTCTGGCTATATTTGGCCCACTGGCCTCATTTTATTTTCCTGGTCTATCATCTGCCTGTAACATGGCCTATATCCTGGTTGAACTTGCTTTTTTATTGTGTTTTGACAATGTGGAAATGGTTTTTCTGTGAGTACAGGAAATAAGCTCTGTGTGAGCCTGTTCTGCTGTGCTGTAGCTTTTGTTGCACTAGTTATCAGAAACCTAAGCTCACTCCAATCCTACTGTATCCTTCTTTAAAAACCAATGTTCTAGAAAATTGAGTTCGCTCTCTAAGAAACCAATTTACCCACGAGAACATGAATTTTCTATGTCTCATCAATCTAATCATACAAGGTTAAAAAGATAGAAATGTTTTAAAAGTTTTACAGAATGGGTTGTTGATTGTCGTCGTGGATTAGCAGATGGCACAAGTCCACTGTCAGTCATTGACTAGTGAAATTAAAATGGTGAAATCCATGATCATTCATCAATCATAGATCTATTGTGCCTGCCTGTGTGTGTCTGTGTGCGCATGCACATACGCACAGCACACACCCAAATTACTGGCAGAAGAGTGATAGTCTGGCGACTTTGTCTGTAGATTAAGTTGCAATTGTAGCTTGTTTGCTCTAACCGATTATTGCCTCAATTTGATGTCTCAATTTGGCCTAGTAGGCCAATTGTAGCCTTATTGTTGATGGTGAAGTTGACATCAAGATGGTTAACCAGAAGGATGTGGAACCCAGGGCAAACCTTGTTTGCTCGTTTTTTTCTTGTATTGTTTTCATTCGTTATTTTTTAATTTTGGCCTGACATGCTGCAACCTACCCAATCTTATTCATCTCTTTGAAGAGAGATTCATTACACAGGCCATATCCTGGTATATCTAGTTCTACTCAAAAAAGCTGCAGTTGAGGAAGTTGCCAAAGTATCGACTGATTGTTTTTTGAAAAGAAACTCTCAGTTGCTTCACCTTTTATCATTTGTGAGCACTTAACATTTTGTCAAATGCTCTATTAAAGTTGTTGAAGTTCTTTGAAAGCATAAATTGTTAGAACAATCTCACAAAATGTTCATAGTTAGAATAAATTTGGTCATATAGGGGTTGTTAGCAGGAGTAGATTCCCCAAGTTGTTCATATTGTCAATAAACTCACCCCAAAAGAAAGAAAAATGATGTTGATAGCTTGATGATTGAGAACATGCCCCCATTAAAGTCATTGGGAGTGACAAATAGAAAGTTACAGTGCCTCCGGAAGAGTTCTTGGAGGATGTTGTGGCACTACGGTAGCCTTTGTAGGTGTTACTGCTGTTGCTGTTGTCATAATTATCTCATAAATATTATCACCTTGATTGATCAGCCATGCTGGCCATCATGTAACATTGTTAAAACCATGGTATCTGTTGAGTGTTCGTTTGGTGCTATTGTTTCTAACCCCTTGTTAATTATAGTAGGTTCTTACTTTTTATTAGGTTCAATTCTTCAATAGTCATAATTGGGTTTAGAGTTATATATTGTTTGCAAATTAGCATTTCTTGCTCATATTTTGGACTATTCAGTTTTGTTTCCTTATGCTGTCTTATATGTGTAACTAATTGTTTGGTAGGAACTGGTATGCCTTAAGTCAATTGTCTTGTACTGTATTTAATGTAGTAATTGGTAACACTTGGAAATTACAGATATGGAGAACCTGCTGAACGAATGGGTGTTGAAGACTTTGAGCGAGGGAAGCGATGGTTGAGTGATACATTTTATCTCATAAGGTGAGAAATTCAGATCTTTTTTTTTTTTTTTGGTGATAAAGTAATACAAACAAATTTAGTGTTAGCATATTTTAACTTGAGGGTGATGCAGTGCATTCGAAAAACTTCGAATGTGTTATGGGGTGTATATATATGGAGAATGGTGCATTTTAACCATTTCTTTCCTAATAAATATTATGTTGGTATCGAAAGCATGTCTGTCTTGCCTGGTAAATGAATTTGATTTGTATATGGAGTTACCGCAGTTCTTGCATTTCCAGATTTTAGTGTTCTCAGTGTTAATTGCAGTCCTCACTGGCAGGATGCTGTTTTCGACATTTGTATAGTTTTTCTTCATATGTTAATAGGCTCCAGTTCACCATAGAGAATCTACAATTTTCAAATGAAAGGGACAAAAAAGGTACTTAAAGATCCAGCTTTTACCAGGGATACGCCACTGGTTAGAGTTCCTAGATTTTCTTGTCACTGGCTTAGCTGCTGCTGCAATTATCCTTTCACCTTTAGTTGGCATGCATGTACTGGTCATTTCTTTCGCATCAAGAAGGCACCAACTAACACAATGGAAATGCTGCTTCACATTTTGGCTCATTTTGCCTTCCATGTCCCTGTCATCTTGCACTCTAGTTCATGGATAAGAGGTGGACAGAGATAGCATGCTAAACATCAACAAAATCTTGATTTTGGATTATGGGAACAGTATTTTTCTCTTAACATTCAACATATTTTCGAAGTGTGAAGCTGTATAGGCTTATGAATTCTTGGGTTTTATGATGCATGGTTCTTGTTGTGAAGTTTCTCGTACCAGTAATTCTGCTGCTTGGTATAAACATATTAGCTTGATCTGAGAGAACTTGCTTTTATGAAAGATCTTATTCCGACATGCTACAAGTCAAATTTCTGGAAAGTTACAAGCCAGTTGATTTGCTGTGTCAAGTATGTAATTTTTTTTGTGACCAATAACTTGATAGAGTAGTGATGACTACAGTTGTCAAAGAGAGTCAGGGACATTAATTAATATTCATGATTTATTAACTTGATTTTCTGGCTAATGTAGCTAAATGAGAAAGTCTCTTTGTTATTGTTACAATGGATGTTTGTGGAAGATTTCCTGATAGATCTTATATTAGTGTTTGTAGACGTTTGCAAATTAGTTATTTTTTGTTGTAAATAAGAAGCTTGTTTAATCCATGTCAAATGTATTGATTTTGTGACAAGCTGAGGTTGCTTGCCATCAGAATAGTCTATAAGATCACTTGCAAATAGTAGTCGTATTTAGATGTTTGATTGAAGCAAATCTTAAGTTGGAATAGATATTGATGGATCCTGATAGTCTTAAAAGTGCTCATGCTGCAGACTTTTCCTGGAAATGGAAAGTAAATAATATATTTGGCTGTTATGGCTATTGAACAGGTGTGAGGATGACTCACTTCCAAGTATAAAGTGGGTTCTTGATCTTGCCAAGTCTGCAGTACTAAGGCATGGGGTGCGGGGACTGGTAATTGATCCTTACAATGAGCTTGACCACCAGCGTCCTTCTAGCCAGTGCGTCTCTTATAACTTATGACTTGAAATATCTTTGTTGTATGCAACTGCTCTAAATGTCCATATTGAGCTGGCAATTCTGCTATCATTGGTCGTCATGGTTTTTCTCTCTCATGAGTAAAGGAACTGAAAAGATGGTGATGCAGTGCTGCCAAGGCAAAACCACTTGTCAAAAATTCACCAATTTTGAAGATTATCTTGTACTAAAGTAGCAGTTTCTTTGCACATCAACATTCCATTCCATCCCTGTTTACTGTGCTATAATCTTAGGGATACTGTCAAATCCTTTTACCAGATACTGTTTGAGACTATTTATGAATCCTTTGCAGGACTGAAACAGAGTATGTGAGTCAGATGCTTACATTGATCAGGCGTTTTGCTCAGCATCATTCCTGCCATGTGTGGTTTGTAGCGCATCCTAGACAGGTTGGTCTTGCCTCAGCATTGTTAATTATCTCTCTTTTGTCAGTTCTAAATTCACTCTTCACAACAGTTGCACAACTGGGTTGGTGAGCCGCCTAACCTGTACGATATAAGTGGAAGTGCGCATTTTATAAACAAATGTGATAACGGGATAGTCATACATCGAAATCGGGATCCAGAGGCTGGACCAGTTGATCAAGTACAGGTAAGTTTCTTTCTGCACTAATTGATCATTGGCATTGGGACATTTCTGTGCACAAACCTGTCTCAAATTTTTTTTTTATTCTTGTAGGTTTGTGTACGGAAAGTGAGGAACAAGGTTGCAGGGACCATTGGTGATGCCTTTTTAAATTACAACAGGTTAGTGTAAAGCATTTGTCTTTTGTAGCATCTTATAGTCCGTTTCCGCTGTTTTAAAAACTGAAGCTCTAATGGTCAAGTGGCCAGCGGGGCTTCGGTCTTTGCAACTGGATAAACAGCTCGTTTGATATAGGTGTAATAAATGTTTTTGGTGTCTATGTGAACATGTTCACTATTAACCGATTGTAAAAAATGTCGAATACTTATGCCATATTTATGGGAGGGTATGCATAGCTTGGTGATTTAAGCAGGACCGGAGGTCGCCAAGGATTTGTAGGACCCTGGTTCAAGTCCATCTGGCTTTACTCTTTCTTAAACAGACTTTACAGACTACTATTTTATCAGTCGACTTTATTTGCTGAACTGTGATGATCAACCTATAATTTTTGTGCTGTTCTTGGTTTAGAAGGTTGATCAGCTGTGCCAAATGTTTTGACTGCTCATCAGTCAAGCCCAGCTGGCTAGTGTATTCGGGTTGTATGTCTGTCGTCTAATTGTTGCGTACGCATCTGATGAGCTGAAATGATGGCATTCTTGTTGTAGAGTTTCTTATCCTTTTTTCTTCCTCTTTCAGGGTAACCGGTGAATTCATCGACATCGACGCCGGACCTCCAAAGAAACAATAGGATGGTATTCTTTTGCTGCTCGTGCTTGTACAGCTTGCGAGTCGACACCAATCCAACCCTCGTAATTTTGTCACTGACTTGGTTCCTCTTAGCGTTTTCTTCTTTTCATTCTTAAATCTCTGAGGGGTTGAACCTGTGAAGTGGTGGGCGTCGATTCTTGTTGTGTTATTCTGAATTTCTTGCGGACCCCTTTCAATGAATGTCCAACGCATATAGTGATCATCAACGTGAATCTTTCTGGCACATGGCTCTCGGTGGTTCTATGATTCCTCTGCCGTCCTGATAGCTCAAGGCCAACGACCGATTACCCGATATCGAGATGAGTTGTACCAATAGTTTCGTGACACGTGGTACAAATTGTTTGATTAGATGAAGATTGCCCAAGAGCTGGCTGTCTCCAGCTCATTTAATGATTGGCCGAGGCCTTGATAATTTTGCAGAAATTAAATTGAAATTGTGACCAATCGAAACAACTTTCTAAATTAAGGACATGGAATTGTGAGTAGGACAAAGAGGACGAGAAGGGGGAATTTGAAGAGGCAACTTTAACTTGGGGCGAGAGAGGGAATTCTTGAACTTTAAGCTCTTTTGCCAACTAATTTCCAGATTTTGTAGATGGGATCTCTGATCTGGTAAAGGCATCATCAAAACTTTAGTGATAATTCACTCTTTTTTTTTTTTTTTTTTTTTTTGGGGGTCGGTATCTTCACTTTCTTTATGGAAAGCTAAATTGGAGCACTCTTTTGAACTTTTTCCTAATTCCAAATGCTACCTAGGAATGATGGAAAGTCTGCAATTTAACCCCTCGTTGCAAAAACATTAGTTTACTCTAATTCCGGATATCTATATCTGACAATAGGACCAAAGCTTTTAATTAAAGATTATTAGGAGGCATGTGAAATGATTCTGTCATGGTTTGACTTCTGACCGGATGAATATTTTGGTTTCGCAAATTAGGTTGGCTCTTTGAATTCCAAAATTTAGGACAAATTGCATTTTTTTTTAATTTTTGGTAAAGAAAATTTAGGACAAATTGTACTTGTGTATATTGGAAGTCCCGAAAGAATATTCTCTAGGTAAGTCTTATAATTTGATATATAAGTTCAATTGCAAAAGTAAATTATGAACAATGCCAGATCTACTTAAGGGGGTATTAATATGACTCGCCTAAATTACTATAATATGCAAATTAGATTTAAAATGATTTCCTAGGTTTTATTTGAATTGAATTTTTCCCAAGATTTTCCATTTTTCTGGTAAAAGTCTTGCAGAGAGATACTCCCTGCAGACAGGAGATGACACCTTTGACACCTGCTCTTATTAACTTTAATTTGTTTTTTTTTTGCTTGTTTTTTCCTCCTTAAATTATAATAATGTGCTTAGAATCGTTGTTCGGTCAACTCAATGTTGTGGACTTATCTAAGCTGTCTGGTTTGTCTCTAAGCTGTCAGCATTAGTTTATCTTTATTGGTTTTCTTTTCATGTGATGCGATGCTTACAAATTTGTCCATTCAAGCAAGAGTATTCGATTTTAAAAAAAAATAAAAATATTAAAATGGCTCATAAATATGTTTAAGGAAAAGGTGACCTCCTAAAATTGCGTGAAAGGCAAAATGATTATTTATCTTTTATCTTTTTTTCTTGGTCGGAATGATTATTCATCTTTAATGAGATAAAGAACTGGTATTGTTTTCTCTTTCTTGGGCTACTTTTTCAATGGGAATAGTGTTTCACGCGAATGCAGTACAGAACAATTACCGAGGCTGCCATTTTCGAAATTTCAAATGCCAATTCGAAAGACACTTGGCTCTATGTCCGATGAAGACTGGAATTGGCTATAAATATAACGCCAGTGGCAGCACTATGTATTCAATTAATTATCAGCAATATGCCGGTGTCACGCCCCGCGAATTCCAAGAACCTGATGCTTTATCAATTTTTGCCTAATTGTATATCAATTTTGCCTTCATTTGCAAAAGGGTGAAAAAAAAAAGGCAAAAAAAGTAAAAGATAAAAATGTCATTCAAAATAAAATTTTGGGGTAAATATGTTACACATGGCAAAGTTTGAAATTTTTTATGTCACAAAAATTTTTATGGTAAATGTGTCACATGAGGCAATTGGAGTTTTTTGTATCACCAAAAAAAATTTAGGATAAATGTGTCACAATAGGTAAAGTTTGGGATTTTTGATGGTATTTGCAAAAAAGTAATTTTATCGATTTTACATGGAATTCAATTGACAGGATTTTGTGATTTGGCAAGACAAGGAATCTTGATATACATTTAAGAGAGTAGACTTGGGGTTGCTTGCTAGAGGCATGAAATTGATTTTTAGGACATGGACCGAGCAATAGGTTACTAAGTTCGACCTTGGAGACTTGGGGATATAGGTAGCTAGGGACTCGAGTCTGACTATCAACTGGTTAATTTCAATTAGGTTTGATTGTTTGCAACTAAAAATTCGCAATTGGAAAGTTGGTTTAATTGGCAATGACCTAGGTCAAGTCATCAAAAACTTGTTAATCCATTCCATTAAGTACTTGTAATTCATCATAGAGTAGATAATGATGCAATTTTAAAGATTGAAGTGTCATATTCCAAACACCAAATGAATCTTAAATAGAATCTCAATCCCCTCCAAATCACACACGAGGAGATTCGAAAGCCACCTAAACACAACCGACCTTTTTTTGTTTGAATTAGGAAATTGTGAATAAAATTTCAAATTATCCTACAACTCGACTACAAATGTAGAGAGTTTCAATGGATCAGGGTTCCAATTTAACTTGACTCTTTTTACTATGTTCGACCTTTAGAGAATGATTCGGAAAATATTTATTTAAAAGATGATTGCTTAAAATGCTCAAAATAATAACTAATGAAAAATATTTTCATCATCGACAAAAAATTATGTTTAAATATTTTAGTAAATAATAAAAATATTCTTTATTCATTCATTTTTCTAACCTATATAAATAATCACTTTTGAGAAAAAAAATTTCAAACTTTTCATTTTTGGTGAAACAAACACATTTATGCCTGCCGTAAGAAATTTTTTTATATATGCGGGATCGCAGGTGCATATTAAGTGAGTAAAGAAGAAAAAAGTCTACATTTTCCGATGCAGTAAAATTTATTTTTCATCAATATGGAAAAGGACAAAAAAGGAGGAAAAAGGGTAATCAAAGGTGGTCCCATGGAAATAATTGTTCCTCACGCTTTGCTTGCTTTTGCTGGCCTCCAGGCTAGCAAGGCAAAGACAACATCGGAAGGAGAAGAGAGAGAGAGAGAGAGAAAGAGAATCCCAAGCCCAACGGCTCCTATGAACGTGAGGTGGATCCAGGTATGTGACCGTTGCCCCCTAGGGTTTTCTCCCTTTCTTTCTTTTTTTTTTTCTTCTTTTTCTTTCACACCATTCTTGCTTCACTCTCCTTTTATCTCTATAAGACTATATAACTGCCAATCTTCAGACAACGAAGCCCAAGACATAACCAACAAACACAGAACAGCAGAGAGAGAGAGAGAGAGAGAGAGAGTTTCTTTTGTTTCCTCTCCTTCCGTCTGAGCTTCCAAATTTGGTCACCATTCTTTTGATTTTCCATTTTCAAGAGTTCTTCATCCACCATGACTGTCGAGCCGGTAGCTACCCAGGTGGCCGGTGATGTTGCTGCAGCTCCCCCACCGCCTCAGGAAGAGGCTAAGAAGGTGGCGGAAGAGACCAAGGAGGTGGTGATCGATCAAGGCGGCGAGGCGAAGGATGCCGCCGCCGCCGAAGACCCCAAGGCGGTGGAGAAGAGCGCCTCGTACCGGGAGGAGAGCAATTTCCTCTCCGACCTGAAGGAGTGCGAGAGGAAGGCCCTGAACGAGCTCCGGTCGAAGCTCGAGGACGCCATCCTCGGGAACGCTCTCTTCGAGAAGCCCGAGGAGAAGAAGAAGAGCAAGAAGGAGGAGGAAGCGGCGGCGGCGGCGCCCGGCGATGACAGTGCCGCCGAGAAGGAAAAGCCCGAGGAGGGCGGCGACGTCGAGGAGGCGAAGAAGGAGGAGGAGAAGAAGGAGGAGAAGAAAGAGGAGGAGGAGGAGAAGGAGGAGGTTCAATGCGTCGAAGTGGACAGGGAGATCGCTCTTTGGGGAGTCCCGCTGCTTCCGAGCAAAGGTGCAGAGGAGACCAATGTGGTCCTGTTGAAGTTCTTGAGGGCCAGAGAATTCAAGGTGAACGATGCCTTCGAGATGCTCAAGAAGACCCTCCGGTGGCGGAAGGAGTCCGGCGCCGACTCGGCCCTCGGCGAGGCCGTCGACCCCGAACTGAGCTCGGCCGCCTACTGGGACGGCACCGACCGCGAGGGCCACCCCGTGTGCTACAACGTCTACGGCGTGTTCCGGGACGCGGGGCTCTACCGGAAGGCGTTCGGGACCGAGGAGGACCGCGACCGGTTCCTGAGGTGTAGGGTCCAGCTGATGGAGCAGGGCATCAAGAAGCTCGACCTGAAGCCCGGCGGCATCTCCTCGCTGCTCCAGATCAACGATCTGAAGAACTCGCCGGGGCCGGCGAAGAAGGAGCTCCGGATCACCACCCAGCGCGCCATCCACCTCCTGCAGGACAATTATCCGGAGCTCGTGGCGAGGAATGTAAGTGTTTTTTCCCCATCTTTACCCTGCTCATTAGGCCTCTTTCCATCTGCAATTCTTGCTGATATGCGTACTGTGCATCGCAGATTTTCATCAATGTTCCTTTCTGGTACTATGCACTCAATGCCCTCATCTCCCCTTTCCTAACCCAAAGAACCAAGAGCAAATTCGTCATCGCCCGCCCCGGCAAGGTCATCGAAACCTTGCTCAAGTAAGTAATTTCTGTCCACCTTTGCCAATTTGAATTGATATTTCATAAGAGAACTAGTTAACTGAGTTGTGTGCCTGGGAAGTTTTCTGAATTGTTTTGAAAGAAGCCAAGATCATGATCCTGAAACCTCGAAATCGCATACAAGACCTTCTAACCTGTGCTGTGTCTCCAGGTATATCCCGGCTGAGGAGATACCGGTTCAATATGGCGGGTTCAAGAGGGAGAAGGATTTCGAGTTCTCCAGCGAGGACGGTTCGGTGTCTGAGATCACCCTTAAGGCCGGATCGACCGAAACCATCGAGCTACCGATCGAAGAGGTAATCTTCGCCTCTTGTTCGAAAAACAACTCCTCGTTTTATTAGAGTGGCCTGCTCATTAACGTGTTTGGCTGATATGCTGCAACAGACGGGGAGCACATTGCTCTGGGACCTCACGGTGCTGGGCGGGGAGGTGAACTACAAGGAAGAGTTCGTGCCGAGCGACGACGGGTCGTACACAGTCATCGTCCAGAAGGGGAAGAAGATGGTGCCGACCGAGGGGCCGATCCGCAACACTTTCCGGAACAACGAGCCGGGGAAGGTCATCCTCACGATCGAGAACGTCTCCGCCAAGAAGAAGCGGGTCCTGTACCGGTACAAGAACAAGAAGTGCTCCAGCTTCTGAGGTCGGAAGAACTACATAGGTGGAGGAAGAGATCGTCACATGTTTTGGCTTCGTTGAGAATTTGTTATGTACTTAAATTCTTTTTCGGTTTGGAAATTCAGGGGAGTGATTCTTACAGTGAGATTAGAAGAGAACAAAAGAGGTGATGAGGTTTTTTTTTTTCTTGGTTCTTTTTAGAGTCGCCAGATTTCAAGTTTGCAATCATTGTTGGGTGTGTATAGTGCAATATTGAAGTTTCCATTCTTTTTTGCTAGACTGAATAACTGTGACTTGCATTTTCTTGAAGATGAAAGATCACATCTTTTGATAAGTTTCTTCCTATTTGTAATGCAACTCCTAGATCTTTTTCTTCGTCCTCGGTGAGTTCCTAGAGCTTTGGCGTGGAGATATAGAACCCAGCATATAAGTTATCATGACAATGGCGGCACCATCTTGTTTTCTGTTGACCATTTGAGTCTCCAACAATTATTTTCTATAATTATCTTTGATATGCCGATTTGACCTCTGGATAAATGGGCATTTGATAATTGCTGGTGTTTCATGCTTGTTTGAATATAAGAGTAAGCTCAGAGGTTCCCAACTGTAATATATGAAAAATAGCTAAGAATAGCATCAATTGTTTTAGGCGTGTATTTTGTTCTTAATGAAGAAGATCCATTCTTTTGATGAAAAAGAAATAAAAAAAAGGAATATTGAAAATCTTCAAAGATTGCTTTGAAGTTGAGAGAAGCAGCTAAGAAACTTTTTAAAATAATGGAGGGCTTATGAAAAAATAAATTAAACATTACAAGATCATTATAAAGTTGTTACATGACCGTTTTATAACACTTATCATACGTTATAAAACCGTTATATATTAATGATAAATAAAAGCTGTTACAAAGTGGTAATTTTTAATATTTTAAAATTATTGAAATAGCCCAAATTTTACCGGTTTACATCTTCGATTGCAGTGACAATGGCGGTGCCGCTCCACTGATTTCTGTACAAGAGAATAACAATCACTTTTTTTCAGCATCGTTGAAGCCAAGGTTGTGCTCCAGTTTGTTAATCGAGCTGAACTTTGCTATTCATAAATGATTTCTACACAAAAATCTTTGATCATAGTTGATCATATTTAAGGGATGCTCTGATTTTCAGCTAATAATTATATTCATTTGATAATTGAACTGATTCCATGGTGAATCGGTGTTTTCAGAAAAAATTTTGAACTTTTCTTTTATTTAAAAAAAAAAAAGAATTAAAGGTTCACCAGCTTGGCAGTTACATTTTGGAATTTTGACATTTGTTGTAAACGATCCCTCGACTTTTCAAAATATGAACAGAGCAATATCAACCGTGGAGTTTGGAAATCGGTTGCAATGCCCCTCCTGAGTGATGCCTATGATAATTTTTTGGGCGGGGCTCCTTGTATGTGCCCGTCATGTGACTAATGCGTTTCTATGGAGGACAAATCTATACACCAAAAAATGGCAAATTGCATTTTACTCCCCAACTTTTGGTACACGTGGCAAGAGCCCCCTAATTTTCCAATGTTCCCCTTAAAAGTATTTCAATGAGTTTGAAAGCCACCTTTATAATAATCTTAACCAATTTTCAGACAACATTTAATCATATCGTTGAAAATTTTCCTCGGTCCATTGGTCTTTGAACTCCTAATATTTTTTTCCTTGGTCTTTTAACTATAATAGAGATACCAATTCCAATATAGAGTTACCATCTCAGTGCTTACCAAATAATTGGCTAGTGTGGCATTGTCAAATTGCTTGATCTTGGCTAGGGGGGGCGATGGGGAGGGTGTAACCCTTGTCTAGCACAGTGGCGACAAGTTACCAACTTTGGAATTGTCATCGTCTTTGTTTCACCGAGAGCTACGACACAGTCTCTGATTAGGCAAGAGATTGTGATGAGACAATGAGGGTGTAACCCTTGTCTAGCACAGTGGTGATGGGGGCATCTCGTTACCAACTTTGAAATTGTCATTGTCTTTGTTTCGTCAAGAGCTATAACACATAGTCCTTGATGAGGATTGATATTACAACAAGACAAAGGGGAGGGTGTAACCTGTTGTCTAGCGCAGTGGTGACAAATTACCAACTTTGGAATTGTCATCGTCTTTGTTTCACCGAGAGCTACGACACATAGTCTTTGGTTAGGCAAGAGATTGTGATGAGACTATGAGGGTGTAACCCTTGTCTAGCACAGTAGTGATGGGGGCATCTCGTTACCAACTTTGGAATTGCCATCGTCTTTGTTTCGTCGAGAGCTACAACACATAGTCTTTGATTAGGCATGAGATTGCGATGATAAACGCCCTCTCTTGTTTGCTGTGTAGGATGCCATGTTCACTTAAGCGAGGTTGTGTGCGTCTCTCTCTCTTTCAAATTTTGGGTCCTTTTCATTTTCATTGTTTATATTTTCTGAATTTTTTAGATTATTGTCTGCTGTTCTAAAAACTTAAATTAATAGACAAATGCATGATTTGTTATTTATATATTCTAACATTTTCTATACCATATCAACCGATTAGTCCAGTCATCAATGGCGAGGGATCCATTGCTAGCATTTTTATTTATATTCTAATTGAAACAATTGACAAACAAAAATGTTAGGAGTACAAGAAAAGTTGAGAAGACTTTGATTTCAAGAACCGACGAAACTTATATTTTCGGATGAGGAAACGATCTTTGAATACAGCCATGAAATGACGGCTATGCTCTTTTTAACTTCAACTGGCTCTCTGACATTTGCTAAAGAACTTCTTTGTTCAGAACGCGACCAACAATGTTTAAGCTCAGCAAGGGAGGACTAAGTAATCTGAATTGCATGCCTTGATATTTACACGATTTAGATCACTCGATTCACGATAGACCAAACCGAGTCAAGGATCCGTGGCTCCATGGATAGTGCATAGAAAGAAAGAAAATTAATTAGTTTAGGAAGCGAACGTTCACAGGACTATATTGGTAAAGAATTTTGCTGCCGGTTTAATTTGGAAGAACTTGCTTTTACATAAATGAAGTAATGTTTTATGAGGATGACACAAAAAATTCGTGTCGTAAAATATAAAATCTGCCAAAAATTCCTCTGAATAGTTAATTATAAGATTATACTAGAAGTGTCAATATGGGTCATAAACCCATATTATGACCCACTTTTAGTTAAATGGGTCAAATATGGGTCAAATGAAAATTAAATGTGGGTCAAATATGAGTCAAGTGAAAGTTAAATATGGGTCAAATATAGGTTGAGTGAGTTATTAGGTAAACCCATCATCTCTCTTCTTCCATCCCCTCCTCTATGCGTTTTTGACCTCCGTTATCAATCTGATGAGGTTCACTCAACAACAATTAAAAAATCGATTTTTTTTCAAATTATTTTCGTCAAACTATTTCAATTTAGAGGTATCCGCATTTTTTTATTTACTATTTTTTATTTAATTTACTTTATAAATTTGATGTGAAATTTTTATTCAAATAAGTTATATGTGAAAAGTTTAAAGTGGACTAAATAAATGGGAGTAGATTTTCTTAAATTAAGTTATATATTAATATGTGTTGGTAATATGGGTCGGGTATGGGTCATCAAATTTACATTGCATGAAAATTGGTCAAAACGGGTTAAATGGGTCGATGTGGGTCGGACCATTTTCGACTCGATTCAAACTCGACCCGACCCACCCATTTGACACCTCTAGCATTATACCTGGAAATCGATTGAACCGGCCGATCCTATTCCATGACTTGTAGGAATCACGTCCAGGTATCCAACCTGGTTTGTCAATAACCAAACCGCTCCACCTTCCGATTTTGATACGTGATTTGTTCCCAAAAGATATACTTACTATACGCAATTAAATCATTGGCAACGTAGAACACTAAAGCCTAGCCAAAATGACAACCCTAAAATTCTATTCTATCATTTCATCAAAGACTCTCTCTACTCTATCCCCACACCTCGGGAGAACTACAATTTTCATCTCAAGATTTTGGATTTGTAGGAAGTTATCCTTACCTTTTCAATTTTACCAGTATTCCCCTGAAGTCTTGAAAACGATTGCAATGTCACTTTGGCACTGAGTACAATCATTTTACAATTGGAGCTTTGGGCATGTGCTTTTCATGTGATTATTTTGCTCTTATATGAAGGGTGAATTTGTTCATCAATATATGGCGAATTAAATTTTTCCTCTGAGTTTTGGTGAATAAATCCCTAATTTTTAAATTGTTTTCAACATTCTCTTTAAAATATTTTAATGAGTTTCAAAATCAATATACATTAATTTTGACCAATGTTTGATCTAATCTCTTCAAAGGTCAACTCAGTTTAGGGGTGTGCAAAATGGATCACTTGAACTAGGAACCACTCAAATCGGATCAAATCGGTTAGTTTGGTCCTTCCTGAGAATGTTAGGAATCCCTAAAAGTGGAACCAATATCAAAGCAGTTCAGTTTCGGGTCTGAACCGATTATATATACTTTTTTTTTATTTCTTCAAAACAATTTATTATTTTCGAGGAAATAGGAGCTTCATAGGATTTGTCTTGAGCTCTAAATTTGTTTCTAGTAATGTTTTGGACAATAAGATATTTGGATGGAAACATGGAAAAAAAAAAAAGACTAGTTTTATTGGACCTAACCAAACTACCTTGTTCGGTTTAGTTCCTAGTCTTAGAACTAATCGGTCTGGTCCTTGATTCCCAATTTTGAGAATTGGTCCTCCTGATCTAGTTTCTAATTCTACTTTGAAATTAGATTGGATAGGGAATCGATCATCCCTGACTTGGGTTATACAATACAACCGAATTGTGTACCCGTTGCTCGGTACATGCATGTGGCTGTAGTGTAGCCCCTAGCAGTGGTGCAGCAGCTACCACGTGCCGGACTGCTCCTCCCATCTCTCTCTTGTGCTTTTTTCTTTTATTTAATATTTCTTTTATAGCTGTTTTTAATAATAAAAATGTTAAAATAATTTCTACTGATTAAAAAATAGCTTGCTCACACAAGCATTATTATGACAGCAGTTTCGTTTGAGAAATGGCTACAGTCAAGGCAAGGAGGGGCAATTGCATTAGATTTCAAGACTTCGTTCATTTTACTTAAGCATGGCTGCATTATCCCGGTGAACAATCTCAAGAACGGATAAACCTTATCCTCTTTGCTTGCCGAGAAAATTTGTTGGAGATATGATTGAAGATTTTGGAGCTGATTTCGATTGTGATTGATTTAGTTAATCTTTGATTAGTACAGTAGATAGGAAAATAGTGATTCTTGCCATTTTATTCTTTCATTCTCACATTATAAGTTGATCAATGTACGCGGTGAGCGATCCGGGGAGCACCAAATCCAGAATGGTGAATAAATGCCTTTCTTCTCGGACAACTAAAGCCCAGTTCTCCCCTGCCCTGCCCCCACAAAAGAAATTCTATGGAGTTGCTAACATGCTGACCGTGCAAGCAATTTGATTCCTTTGATTTTTCAAGATTCCGACGGTGACATTTTCATCCATTCGGGTAAAACCCGGATGAGGATGTCGTCTCGCCGACGGCGCGACTGTGGATCGACCGAGGAACCGACTTGAGACCGACCGGTTGGGTTTTCAGATTGATACCAAAGTCACCTGGTGCGGCCAGGGATGTTCCCGATACGGTCCGACCTTGGGAAGGTGATGCCAACCTCGGAAGGACGAGAGGGTCGGTGAGGCTACCGACACCTTCCATGCCCGACCGACGACTGACACTGTGTATCGCCGAGCGGGACTCGACCCAGCACGCCGCAGCGGTTAGCCATGATGACACCAACGTCGCCATCGACCCCTGTCTCTCCCTTGCTTATCGTCTTCCTCCTCTTCGTCTCCGTCTCGTCCTCACTCTCCTCCCCTGCTTCGCTCCACGACGCCTTCCTCCAATGTCTCCTCAACAACACGCAGACGCTCCACGGGCAGCAGCAAGAGCCCTCCCAAATGCTGCACGCCCCGACCGACTTGTCGTTCCCGACCCTCCTCGGGTCCCTCGTCCGCAACCGCCGCTTCAACACCTCCTCGACCCCGAAGCCCCTGCTCATCCTCACTCCCTCCCACCCGTCCCACGTCCAGTCCGCCGTCGTCTGCGCCAGGAGAACCGGCGCGGAGCTCCGGATCCGGAGCGGCGGGCACGACTTCGAAGGTACCTCCTACGTCTCCCGCGCCCCTTTCTTGGTTCTCGACATGTTTAATTTTCGGTCCGTTGATGTCGATGTCGAACAAGAGACCGCTTGGGTCGGAACCGGAGCGACTCTTGGGGAAGTGTACTATAGGATTTGGGAAAAGAGTGGGCTTTATGGGTTTAATGCTGGGGTTTGCCCGACTGTCGGCGTGGGTGGGCATTTGAGTGGTGGCGGATACGGGAACATGTTGCGGAAATATGGGTTGGCGAGCGATAGCGTGGTCGATGCGCAGATCGTGGATGTTGAGGGTAGAGTACTTGATAGGAGCTCGATGGGCGAGGATTTGTTTTGGGCAATTAGAGGCGGAGGTGGGGCGAGTTTCGGAGTGATATTGAGTTATAGAGTGAAGCTTGTCCCTGTTCCCAACGTGGTTACTGTTTTTAGAGTGTGGAGGACGATTGAGGAAAACGCGACTGAACTCGTGTATCAGTGGCAGAACATCGCGCCGAGGACTGATAATGATTTGTTCATGAGGCTTTTGCTTCAGCCTGCTAGTTCCGAGAGACAAAAAGGAGCTAAAACAGTCAATGCATCTGTTTTGGCTCTGTTTCTCGGGAATGCGGATAGGCTGGTTTCAATGCTTGATGGGGAGTTTCCGGAGTTGGGTTTGAGGAAAGAGGATTGTGCAGAGATGAGCTGGATTGAGTCGGTTCTCTGGTGGGGGGACTTCGATAGTGGTACGGCTGTGGAAGCTCTGCTCGACAGAATGCCTAAGTCGGTGAGTTTTTTGAAGAGGAAATCGGATTATGTGCAGGAACCGATATCAAGGGAGGAATTGGAGTTGCTTTGGGATAAGATGATTGAATTAGGAAAGGTTGGATTCGTGTTCAATCCATATGGAGGAAAAATGGGCGAAATCCCTGTGTCAGACGCTCCATTTCCTCATCGAGCTGGGAATCTGTTTAAAATACAGTACTCGATCAGTTGGAGTGAAGATGGAACTGAAGCAGAGCAAAGTAATCTGGGTAAAACAAGAGAGCTCTATAATTTTATGACTCCGTACGTGTCGAAAAACCCACGGAGAGCTTTTTTGAACTATAGGGACCTCGATATCGGGATAACTGATAATGGTGAAAATAGCTACAAGGAAGGCAGTGTGTACGGGGTGAAGTACTTTGCTGAAAACTTCAAGAGATTGGCGAAAGTTAAGACAGAAGTTGATCCACAGAACTTCTTCAGGAATGAGCAAAGCATTCCTGTTCTTCCAAGTAAGGTCTTGAACATGAGTTTACAGTTGAACTAATGAGTTTGTTTGGTTAGCTTGAAATTGCTTGCCCTCAAGAGGTACAGTAATTACAATATTTTTGTGATTTGTTCCTGTTCTTCCAAGTAAAAGATTTAATTTGGAACTTAAACCAATAAGTTGGGTTGGATTTGGCGCCAGTTTAGTGGTAAGTGCTTGTCCCCTAGAGGTATATTACATGCATTTGTTGTCTGCTATTTCTGTGAGGAGTTGATTTTATCATATGATGGGTAGTTTGCTATGAGTAGACAGGCTTGTGCATGATTTCATTGCCAGTGGCTAATTCGAAGGTTATTCCTCTTGTTTGTCCACAAATAAATGATCCAAATGAAACAACAACTATTTTCAGAACTTTCTTTTAAATTCTAACTAGTCTCTTTGAGCATTCTTATTTTTCCTTTAACCAGAATTATGCTGAATGTCTTGACTTGAAAACAATTGGTAAGCCAGGAGCAAGGGTTCTGGACATGCATAATGTTCGAAATATTTGTCTGTTGTGATCTAATATTTTTGCTTCTCGACTACTTTATTTCAATGCCTGCTTTACCGTTCTGCTTTAGTCATACACCCATATGAAGATTTTTCAGTAGTTCACTCATTCAATTTTCCTGCAGGATCCTCCTCGGCCATGACTCAAAATTCAGGGTCAACAGAGAGAACTAGAAAAGTGATGGTATTGGTCATCCTCTTCCTCTTTCTGAAGGATCTCATGACCATCTATTCCTAGAAATGAGGGCCAACGTCTTCTTGATGGAAGTTAGACTTGCTCAGCTTCCTCTCTGGAAGGAAGGAGGATAACATTAGATCTTGTGCTGTCAGTTGGAATTTGTTAGTTGGTTACTGACACATGCAAGAAAAAGGTAATCATGTCATCTTTCATGTAATGTCAAACTTGTTGCGATTGGATGACATGCATGATTTCCCAAACACAGGTAATTTTGCAAATGTTTGCTAAATAAAAAAAGTAGCATACCGCTTTCTGTCCCCTGCCAAATACGAAAGTTAATGTATTGCAATTTTAGGTACTGTCTTTTGAAAGGACTTAGTGTACTTTTACTTACAAAAGATTTAGGACTTCTGGTTCACTTTTTCTGAAAATTCTTATGTGACTGATTGTGTTGGATGTAGGATGCATCTGCTGCACGACTTAGCTGCTCTTATAGGTTGCTCATGGTGGGGGAACTCCGGTAGATTGGTTTCCTGGGAAAACAAGGAGGAACTGAAGTCTGGCAGAATGTTACTTAATGGCACTTGTTGATTGCTGCCTGTAGAGGAACTCTGCAAGATTAATTCACCAGGGGGACAAAGGAGAGTTTGAGGTTTGTGGCCAGACATTGCTCAGTGTGGATTTTGGTATAGAGAAGAGGGAGAAAGGATTCTGTTATCGATCATAATATATCGATTGTTGTGAGTCTACCTGAAGAAGATATTAAGAAATGAAAGGAAAGAGAGATTATGCATCTACTTTGGTTAAAGATACAGAATAAACCAAGTATATTTTTCAAAACTTGGATTACAATGTCAATTAGGGGCAACGAATAATAATCAAGAGACAATTATGAATCGATGTCAAGATATATGTGGACAACCTTATTCGAAGTTCAAAGTCCAAGTCATTACAACCTTTAACACAAAGCATTATTCAGAAATACAACCTATATCTGTGAGTTTAATGAGCATCCTCTCATCCATTTAGATATTGCTGTATCATGGAATGAAGTGCATCCAGTTTACCTTTCACAGCAGACATCTCCATATCATGCATCGCTTGTAGATCGGATAATGCCGCTTGATGGTTTCTCTCGATCTCCTCCAACTTTCTTTCATTGTCCTCTAATTTCTCTAGGGTGTGGCGCACTTCATCATCATTTCTACATTGCCTGCACCTTTGTGATGCTGAGAGTCATACAGAAATACACCAAGTCCATACTGATCCTCTTATCAAGTCCCTGTAGACACTATTTTGCATAGAAGATGAACCCAAAGAGACAGCGGATTGAAGTCATTCTCGTATAAAAACAGTTGCTTTATTGATTAAATATTGTAAGCCCAGAGAATGTTGGATTTTGAAGGTTAATTAAATGATGAAGATACATATATCAAGGAGAACAAACGAAAAAAGTTACTTTATCTAGACACATGGACTGGTCTGCAGTGGATTGATCATGGAGATCAGTCCACAAAACTAGATTGATCTACAGATCAGTCCTGGCTTTTGACTGTTTTCCACTGATTTGTAAGATCAGTGCAGTTTTAAGGCAATACTAACCAGTCCGTGTGTGTGGATAAACCAACTGCTTGTCTGGTGTTCTCTTTGATGTCTGTACCTTCGACATTTGTCTAGCCATCGGATCTCATATATTTATTATGGCTTATAATACATACATAATAAAGCAACTGCTTCAGTAAAAAGCTACTTCAATAGGGAGTCTTTGGATTTATCTTCTGTTAATTACTATCATCTGCAAATTGTTGACGGAAGAGGACCAGTATGAAAGAGTGGCAGATTATGGGCTTGGATCTCACTTCTACATGACTCTCAACATCACAAATGTACAGATGATCTAGAAATAATGATGAAATGCGTCACATCCAAAAGAAAGTAGAGAAAAATGAGAGAAACCATCAAGTGGCGTTATTCGCTATGCTACGAAAGGTCAATTGAATCCACTTTATTATGCAACACATGAATGGGATGAGAGGATGCTCATCGGACTTATAGGTATAGGTTAAATTTCTAAGTAAATTTATAGGTTGGGTTTTTGAACTTCACAAGAGTTTTTGGACATATTTCCTTAAAAGGATCCATACTTGTCGTCTTGATAATTTTCTGTTGTCCCAATTCACATTATACTGTTGTCTGGTTTATACAGATTGATTCGGCTAGTCAAACTCCCAATGACACCATCTAAATATTTGGAAGAGAAAGTCAGTGGCTAATGGTGAGTGAGAAGATTGTGTAGCCTTAACACTGTTGCTTTTATTAATGCTGTGGACCAAATGTTATACTAGATAACTATATTAAAATTTAACCGTTGGTATTATTTACATTTGAATACATTTCAGGATCCTTCTTAGCTTTGTCATACCATGGGTTGTTATTCACTCGCGTTGTTGGGGCTATAATTATGTTTCTTTATAAATTGGTGTTAGAATATATCTCCAATTCATTGCGACAACAGGGATTGGTCCCTTCCGGGGGTTCATATATCTCTATAGTTATGTGGCATGATAAAAAGTGTATAAAAATAGGTTAACATGGGAGTGGGAGTGAACTTTGGCTGGTGTAGAAGCCTAAAAACTAGGCATTTTCCTGAGGCAGAGTCCCTGTGGAAAGCTTGGGACGGCGCATATCCCGGACGTGCTCAGGATGTTTCTCGAAACATCCCTGTATCTCGTGAAGGCATGTTGATGATGAAATTCCTAGAGGCATGATCTAGTTTCTTGGTTTGAAAATGGAGTCAGGAAAGTACCATTTTTCCTTGGAGAGCATATCAGAATTTTGTAGGCTTTGCTCCATAGGCCCAAAACCACTAAAACCCAAAAGAATTACTGGAACAACTTCCTTGCCAGGGGCGAAGTCCTTTGACGAACGAAGCAAGGCGACTTGCGCTAACGAAGTACTTTTCTGATAAAAGGCTTCATTCGAATGAGAGATGTAGTTTGCTACTGCACAACCGGCGCACGCGATGAAGGCGCAGGTTCCCCTCACGATCATAAAAAGGAAAAAAAAAAGGATTACAATGGTGGATCAACATTTGAAACCTCAAAACTGTTCTCCGGAGAGTTTCATTGACTCAACTGTGACATAACAACGTTTGCTCAGTTTGTCCGCACAGTGGCTGAGTTAACTTGTGCTATATTATCCCTGGTGCATGAGACAAGTACTGTGAAATTCCAAGTAGCAAAAAAAGCTTGTCAATAGCAAAATTTTGGAAACTATTTATTGAAATATTGTTTTGCATTGCTTAATAACATGTCATATATACTCTTTATATTCAGGTAATATCTCTCCATCTATCATGATTTAATATTTATTTTTTCTATCACTTTTCTTCATGCTTAATTTGGTATTTTTACCTAAAGAAAATGTGGACATATTTAAACTTAGGGTCGATATCATGAAAAACCTTAAATTGATAAGCTAGTGACATATTTACCACAAATTAATTTTTTGACAATCAAATACCCCAAATTGATGTATCCATGACAAATTTATCATTCATTATATTTTATTAAATTTTATTGTTAAATTGTTGTGTTGAATGGCACTTAACAATTAACGGATGTGTTCATTTGGGGTTTTACCCTCAATTATCAATTTGTGATTTTTTATTATTTAACAAGAAGTAATAGAGAGTAAATTTATTATATATGTATTAGTTTAGAATTTTTGGTGGTAAAAAAATAACTATTAGTAAATTTGTCACAAATCTATAAGTCTAGAGTTCTTCGTGATATTAACCCTAAAGCTTAAATTATATGTGGAGAGATACTTTGCATAAATAATATTATCAAGCGATAAATGATAATATTTTAATAAAATAAACTTTGGTCATTGATAAGAGTCATTGGTGCTAAGGTATGGACCCTTAGAGTGCCAAAACTTGGCACGGGGATACTTAAGTGCCAAAAGTTACAAAATGTATACTGAAGTGTCAAAATCGGAGTAAAAATGATTAGTTAAGTGCCAACGGCGAAAAAATCCAAACAAATTGCCACGTGTCATTTTCTGGCGATTTTATTTGCTGATGGAGCATTTTTCTTCAAAATAAAATATACATGTGACAATTTTAAGAAAAAAAAAAAAATTGTCTAAGTCATACTAGAATTTTTTAAAAAATTGATTTTATTTAAAAAAAGGGGATGGGAGGGTCCGAGCGGGGGCGTAGCCCTCATTGCCGCCACCGTTGCCACCCACCATTGTCGGGAAGGGTCGGCGACGGTAGGGCGGGGGCCGAGGTCGGGCCCGGCCAATGTTGGCGACCTCGGCCAACCCTTGCGGCGAGGGTCACGACCCTCCCCCATCCGGCGGTGAAGGTTGTTGGCCCTCGCCCGGGCCCGGGCCAAGGGTTGGTGGCCCTCGCCTGCCGCAAGTCGACCCTCTAGGGTTGCCGGCCACTGGCAAGGGCTTGACGACCTCGACTGACCCTCACCCCACTGTCATCGGCCCTTCCTGGCGATGGTGGGGTAGCGACGGCGGCGGTGGTGAGGGCAGCACAGCCCTCGCCCGAACCCTCCCCTTCCCTCCCCCTTTTTTTTTTAAATAATACATTTTTAAGTTATTTAATATTATTTAATTAATACATTTTTCAAATACCACGTTGGCAAAAAACGATGTCTTTTAGTTGAGTTTTTGCTAACTCATTTCCAGCGAGTCACATAAGTGATTTATATTATTAAAATAAATTTCGTCGGATTTCCAATAGTCTTCACCTTAGTTGGCATTTAAGTGATTCAATTTTTTAAAAAAGATGGCACTTAAGTATACATTTTGTAACTTTTGGCATTTAAGTGTCCTCTTATACCAAATTTTGACACTTAGAGTCATCGTACAAGTGAGTCATCGGTTGCTTGTGGTCTTGTCCATTGGGCTAGTGTCGTACAGATTGACGTGTATGATCTGTATTTGAGTTTTTGCAAGTTCATCCTCTTATATTTTTGATCCGTCTCCTTCTTTGATATCCATTAAAGATACGATTCATTAGTCAAACGTACTTCTCTTCCGGAACAAGCGAAGAGATAAGAACTCCAGGATATGAGGTTGCTAAGTTGGACTTTTAACGTTGTATGACAACACGCAGACAAGTCTAGCCACGACTTTTGAGCGACGTAAATAAAAAGCTAACGTGAAGGATTAGAACAAAAATATGCAAAGACTAAGGGTTTAGTTGTTGTTTCACATAAACGAATGATTTAAAAAATATTTTTATAAAATAATTACTTATGTCGCTTGTTAAAATGAATGAACGAAAAATATTTTCATTGTCAATATAAATTATTGTCGATAATGAGAACACATTTTTTTGGCTAATCATTTTAAGCAATGCAAGTAATCATTTTTAGGAAAATACTTTTCCAGTCATTCATTTTTTGTAAAATAAATGGAGCTTTAGGTGCAGTCTAAATTCATTAGTTTTTATTTTCAGTTATTAAAGAAATTCAGGAAGAGTTTGTAAAGGCTAAGGTGCCCGTTTGGATTAGTTAATTTTTGTTTTCTTTTATAACTAACAAAACTCATTAACTTGTTTATGGAGAAATTTTCAAACTAATCATAAACCTATTATATAAATGTCAATTGAATCTAAAACTTTTCAATTTTATCAATTCAATCCTAAATATTTTGCGTAAAATTCTATCATAGTCTTTTTGGATAATATCCGTTGGAAATTGTTGACGTGACAACGTGTCACATTAAGATTGCCAACAAAGACTAGATCACCACATTACTAATTTCTAGTGGAAATTGGTCGGAAAGGCCGCATTGGAATTTTGCATAAAAAGTTAACGATTAAATTGATAAAATTGAAAAGTTTAGTATTGAATTAGCATTCATATATTTTTAATTGGGAAAATTACAAAAAAGGTTCAAGTGCCAATATTTTCTCAAATAAGAGCTCGAAGTGGACCTTATTTTAAATAATGGCCTGAAGTTCATCACTTTCTCAAATAAGAGCTTGAAATGGATCTTGTATCAAATAAGGACTTGAAGTGGATATGTTTGTTTTAAATAAGGGCCTGACTTTTTGGCAATCAATAGTATTTTCGTCATTTTCCTTTTTTTTTCCTCTTTCCCCCCATTTTTTTATGGTTCTTCTTCCTTTTCGCCGATGGTTGGCCGGCCATCGGCAACACCCACAGACAACTAGGCGAGGGCAGCTTTGCCTGGGGAGGCCGCCCCTCGCGGCCAATTGCGAGGTCCTCCTCACCTAATTTGGCGAGGGTCAGCCTCGCCTACGCCTCCTCGCCTTGCCTACGGTTGGCGAGGGCTTACAAGCCCTCATCGGCCTCACGGTTGGCTGCGAGGGGTGGCCTCCCCAAGTGAAGCCGCCTCTTGCCTATGGTCGGTGAGGGTAGCCCTTGCCCAACCATTTGTGGGTGTCGCCGATGGCTAGTTAGCCACCAGCGACGAGGAAGAAGAAGAACTAGAAAAAAGATAAGAAAAAAGAAAGAAAAAAAGATTTGGATGAAAATATCCTTGACCAATGAGGTTCTTATTTGAAAAATTTAATCACTTTATCATTTGAAATCGGCGATTTCAAAGGTTTGAGAAAATGCGAAGACTTGGGGCCCTTTTATGGAATTTTCCCTTTTTAATTGGATAATTTTCTCACTTGTTTATAGTTTATGAAAATGTTTTTTCATTGGAAGCAATGTTTGGTAAATGCTAAATAATAAATGTTTATTTGGCATCACGTTCATTAGAAAGCGCTTGTCACGTCCAAATAATTGTTTTATTGCCGACCTTATACATTTTGCTATATAGTTTGTTGGAGATACGATTTGATTTGATTTGATTCTGATTTTGATTACAGACTTATTGATTCAATCGTAAGATTAAATATTTAGATAGTAGGATAGGGAAATTTTATCTTGTATATTTTTCTATTTCATTTTTTTGTTTTATAAATGGGCTTATGTACATGTACAACATATAGTGTTTTCACTTGAGAAAAAGAAATACTTTCTTCCTTTCAAAAATAGAAAAAATTAGTTACACGAACGCAACCAAATGGCCTGTAATCCGGTTTCACATAATCCCTTCATGTCCGAGTGCATTTCGGGAAGGCAGTTGTGTCCAAATCGTGGGCGAAGTCCACCATGAAAAGTATTTCGTACCAGAAGATTCCTGGCCCAATTCGCATCTCTAAATCCGGTGGCCACGAAGAATATAGAGGACGCAAAAAGTCTCCTCGGAAAAGTCGAAAGACTCGAAGATCAGTACAGCTTGAGGTGGGCCAATTTTTCAGTTGTCGTAATCTCAAAGCACACGAGAAGTGGTGTCCTTATGTATCAGGCAAACGATTGATCAAGACAGGTTTGAAGCAGAGGTTTCGGATTCCAACCACACAAATCAAGATTGACCAGGAAAGATAAGAGTGCACAACCGAATATATCAAAGCCCTTAAATAATCACCACGTGACATCCGGCCTTTGATTAAAATAGGGTCAACCCCACTTGTTGGATCCATGAAGACCGGATCCTGTTGCGATGCATTACTTTTGTTCAAGTAATTCTTCAATCAGTCCTAAATTTTTTATACAGATACTAATTTAATTGTAAATCTTTTTTAATTTTACCAATTAAGTCTTAAATCATTGCGTCAAATTCCAACATAGTTATTTCGGCCAGTTTTCGTTGAAAGTCATTAACGTGGAAGTGCGGTCATTACTGGCTATCTTACGGAGCATAGCACTATGTTTGAAAGAATTATATTGAAATTTTATGTAAATGATTAGGACTAAATTAACAAAATTGAAAGTTTAGAATTAAATTGATATATATATAATAAGATTATGAATTAGTGGACAATTTTCCCCATGACGAACGGATCCTGTTTTTGTACATTACACTAGTTCAACTAGTTCTAGTAGGTAGGCTTTCCATTTTAAAGTTACTTATGCCTTTGTTTTTTTTTTTTTTTTTTTTGGGCTTTAACATTGAAGTCGTTTTTACCATTAAAACATAAGTGTTACAATGCAAATCCATGCTTAAAAAGATGCATGTTCATTGTGGTTCGGCTCACAAAACATGAGTAAGATATCAAAACTAATCCTCTAATGACCAAAGACTAAAGATCTCTAGGAACCCCATTTCATTTTCTTCAGCTTTTCTTCAAGTGGTAAGATGGATTCCTTGTGCAAACTACGACAAACTATCACAAAACAGACTTGGAACATTTTCTTTTCTTTTCACGACCTACAAGAGGTTACAAGCTCTCCCAACGGGAGCCATTGAGATCCACCCAATAATGTGCTTACCTCCAAGAGAATAAGGCCAAAATAGCCACCTAACAAATGCTATAACAATATTCTCCTTTCATATTCAAACCTCGTAATCTCGAAGAAAGAAGAATCTTTGAACTTAGGATTTGTCATCATTAAATATGGGTTGGAGTTGATTTATAACTTCGAGGAAAACCAGATGGGGCAGGCTTATCTGTTAAAGAACAAGAGCATGCGTCCGTGAATGAGGCACGTGAGAAGGATTCGATCTTTCATACCACGAAGTAGAACTAGCCATGAATTCGGCTTAACCAATTTGAGTTTCGGCTGGCTCTTACTTCATCCCTCATATTAGTTGGGTATATCAAACAATTTGGTTTATCCTTCTTGATGCACAGTGAGATCGATGTACTTGTTTGATGGGACAAAAGTGTTTGATGCGTGGTGAGATCGATGAACTTGTTTGATGGGACAAAAGTGTTTGATGTGTTTGTGGAAATAAGAACTTTGGGATAGAAGAGTTCATCATCAAGGCATAAATGAGTAATCCATTAGTTAAGGATAACGAACTTTAAGGTTCATCACTAATGAATTAGATAAAGAACCGAAAGATTTTAAGGTCCCACACCCAACACACACTCTGAATTGGATAAAGAATTGAAGAATTGCTCACTCGGGAGAAATTCTCACATATTATCAACTCACAAATTCGAATCTTACAATTCAGAAGCACTTCTTATTGATGTAGCTAGGGAACATTGAATTAGGAAACATTAAACTAGGAAAATCTTTACTCAGCTGATGAGTCTTTATCCTTAAACTTCATTTAAATTGCCGTCTCCTCGTGGACCATGATGCTCCCGCATCACTCGCAAGGCGGTTTTCTCCCAACTATAAATCGGTTGTCTATATATTAAGCCAACCTCTCCTTATTTTACATGAGCAAATGTAAGGAGAACAGTGGGCATTCAATGGCGGCTCATCTTCCATTAATTTTCATAATTCTCCTTTCATTTTGCTATGGAGCTTCAAGCTTTGATCAAGTCTCCTTTCTCCAGTGCTTTTCCCTTCATTCACTTCAATCCAACTCCACTTCCTTAACCATCACAACAAAAAACGATCCAACTTATATCTCTCTCTTGCAGTCTTCCATTCAAAACCTCAGATTCTTGAACACTTCCTCACCAAGCCCACAACTCATTGTCACCCCAGTCCATCCATTCCAGATACAAGCAGCCATAGTATGCTCCCAGAAGCATGGCGTGCATGTGCGCGTGCGAAGTGGGGGCCATGACTATGAGGGCCTCTCCTACGTATCCCAAATCCCCTTCATCATAATCGATCTCAGGAACATGAGGTCGGTCGAGGTGGATGTCGAGAAAGAGAGTGCTTGGGTGGAGTCTGGAGCAACATTAGGAGAATTGTACTATGGAATTTCTCAAAAGAGCAAGTTTCTGGGATTCCCAGCTGGTAGTTGTCCTACTGTTGGAGTTGGAGGACATGTTAGTGGGGGCGGGTTTGGCACGATATTTCGAAAGTATGGTCTAGCAGCGGACAACGTGATCGATGCCAAAATCGTTGATGTTAATGGAAAGATTTTGGACCGGAAAGCAATGGGTGAAGATATTTTTTGGGCTATCAGAGGAGGTGGAGGAGCAAGCTTTGGTGTGATATTTTCCTGGAAAATTAAGCTGCTTCCTGTCCCTCCAACCGTCACTGTCTTTGAAGTAGACAAGACCATTGAAGAAAATGCTACTATGCTTCTGTACAAATGGCAGAATGTTGCCCACAGGCTTCATGAAGACCTCTTTCTCCATGCTGTGATAGGAGTAGTCACTCCATCTTCAAGTTCGGCGAACAAAACAATCAGCATCTCATTCGGGGGCTTGTACCTCGGCAAGATTGAAAGACTCCTGCCTTTGATTCGAGAAACCTTTCCCGAGTTGGGTTTGACGCGTGAAAGCTGCACGGAGATGAGTTGGATACAATCCGTCCTTTATTTCGCAGGATTCTCTCAAGACGGATCTCCCGGAGTCTTGCTCAACCGGACTCAGTCGTCCAAATCCTTCTTCAAGGCAAAATCCGACTACGTGACGAAGCCTATTTCAGAAACCGGTCTGGAAGGCCTATGGAATAAGCTCATCGAAGACGAGACATCTTACCTGATTTTAACTCCTTACGGTGGGGTAATGAGCCAGATCCCTGACTCGGAGACTCCTTTCCCGCACCGGAGAGGGAACATGTACCAAATTCAGTACATGGTTACTTGGGACAGCGAAGAGGAAAGCAATCAGCATATTAATTGGATGAGAGGGTTGTATGACTATATGGCACCTTATGTTTCAAGTTTTCCAAGAGCAGCTTATATGAACTATAGGGATCTTGACTTGGGGAGGAACTATATCGTCAATACTACTTATGCTCAAGCAAGCGTCTGGGGTTTGAAATATTTCAAGAGCAATTTTAGGAGATTGGTGAAAGTGAAGACCGCGTCCGATCCGACAAACTTTTTCTGGAACGAGCAAAGCTTTCCTGTGTTGTCTCCAAGAAGATGATAAGCTCGGCCTCTAAATAGTATTAGGGATTAGCCCGTGTTATGGGTCGGAACAGCATCATCTATGTAATAAGCGTTCGACATACCTAGATCTGTTATATTGGCAAATTGGCAAAATTTCTTGGCATGTTCAATAATTTGTGGTAGTACACATACATTTTGCGATATAATCCTGAAAGCTCTTCTATTTAATATAAGTGAGTATATTGTTGATATATGTCCCAATTTTTTCGCCTGACATATGTAACCCGAGCCGAATTAAAGCATGCGAAAGCCTGAATAGAAAAAAGGGGATTCTTGAAAGTCGTTTCCAAGTCCAATTAGGCTCTTATTAATTTTTTTTTTTGGTCGAAAGTTTGAAGATTTCACTACTAAGGAAGGAGGTGAATTACATCTAAACATAAAATTTCCAAAAGACTTGATGGGGGTATTAGACCCAGTTGCCTGGTAACATTCTGTTGCATTAGGCTTTTGCAACCCAATCCGCTGCTTTGTTCGCGTCTCTTTTGCAATGGGTGATCTTGATGGGCCGCAGTGTTTCTAACAAGCCCTGGGCTTCTTGGAGATGGGTTTGTACTTTTCCCAACATAATTGATTTGCACATCCGGGCACCTGATACGTAGGGGGAGTTTGCTTCTGATATGCTACCGCACTTATCACTTCCACCAGCTCAAGCTGGTCAGTTTCTAGTTCCCAATTAAGGGCTTCAGTTTCTTCTTCTTCTTTTTTTGTCGACAGCCATCTTAGGGTTTCGAGGATGGCCTATGCTTTTGCTTGGATCGGTGATTCCACCGAGACAGAGCGTGTGAAGCCGGCGAGTAGCTTTCCTTGGTTGTCTCTGTAGATCCCAACTACTGCAGCCTCTCCGTTTTCTCTACAGAAGGATCTGTTGACGTTCCACTTGAGGGAGTCGCGAGCTAAGGGTTTCCATTTGACAGGTGAATTGGTTTTTTGAGCTGCATTTCAGTTATTTCAGGACACTCGGTTGTTGATGTTGCCGTGTTGAACTATTGCCGAGTCGGTTAGGTGCGCCGGTTGAAGTTGCTGTCCGCGGAAGACGAAAGCGTTCCTCTCTCTCCAGATTTGCCACAAAATTTGGGTAAGGAGCTCAAAAGGGACTATGTTATGCTAAAACTTGTCGATCCACTCCTCGATGCGAGTGATTTGCCTCTGATTTATATCGATCTTGATTTCAGGGTGTGTCCAAACATTTTTTGTCCAGGGGTAGAGGAGGAACAAATGTTCACTTGTTTCGTGTTGGCTTTGGCACATAGCGCACTCATCGTTGGGTATAATATTTCTTTTCTGAAGGTTTTCTATTGTTGGTAGTGCATTATGACATAATTGCCATAGGAAGTGTTTGAACTTTGGCTATGTTTGGGCTTGCCAAATATGATGCCATAATGATGTTGGCGTCTGAAAAGAGGAAGATGCCTATGTCTGCTTGGGACTGTTTTGTTTGGGTTGTTTGCACTGATATGCACTCTTTACAGTGTATAAACCTGTCTTAGTAGGAGTCCATACTATTTGATCTTCCTTCTTTGTTCTGCGTAGGGGGATTGAGAGGATTTCTTCAGTCATTTCCTGATCAAATAGGCTTCGAATTTTGTCTTCCTTCCATGTCATGTTCTCCACATCTATCAATTCTGACACCATCTTTGGATCCTCTTTGTTTACTGGGCCGCTGAGTATTCCTCTAGGTAGCCAACTATCCTCATGAATTTTGATGTTCTCACCGTTTCCAATGGTCCACCGGAGTGAAGGTAGGATAGTATTCTTCCCTGTTATAATATTTAGCCATCCCCATGAGGGATTGCTACATTTTCCAGCCTGTATTAGATTCTTATGCGGGTAGTAGAGGCCTTGAAATACCTTGCTCCACAGGGTTTTTGGCTATTTAATCAACCTCCAAGCTTGCTTACCCAACATAGCTTCATTAAAGGTGATTAGGTCTCTGAATCCTAGTCCCCCCATTGCTTTCCTTTCCTTCAATAATTCACATCTTTTCCAGTGGACTCCTCTGTGATGGTCATTCGTTTTCCACCAGAAATTAGCAATCTTCCTCTTGATGGCCTGACATATGGATAACGGGATTTTAAAGACTGACATGACATGTTGTGGTATCGCTTGTACTACTGCTTTTATCAGAACTTCTTTTCCTGCCCTCGACATCAAATTTTCTTTCTAGCCCTCTAGTTTTTTGTTCACTCTAGCAATGATCCAGGCAAACATCTCCTTCTTAGATCTACCCCAATCCGAGGGAATGCCCAGGTACTTCCCGGATTTTTCAATTTATGCTTCTCTCATCTCATTTGTCAAGCTTTGCTTCAGGGCTAGTGGGTAGTTTTTACTGAAAAACATACTTGATTTGTTTAGATTGATAGTTTATCCTGATGCAAAGCAGTATTGATTTAGGACAGCAACAAAATTTTGGCATTCGGTGACTTTTCCATCCATGAATAGGATAAGATCATTCGCGAACATAATGTGGGGTAGAGTGGGGCATGCCCTGTTTAAACGGATTCCTTTTATGCTACCGTCTTCCACCACTTTGTGTAGTAGGTAGGATATAGCATTTGCTACTAGGATAAAAAGATAGGGGGATAGTGGGTCACCTTGGCGAATTCCTCTAGATGGGTTAAAATATGGTCGAGGCTGACCATTAATTTTTACACTGTAGGAGACAATTGATACACACTACATTACCAAAACAACCTAGGTGTTGCTGAAGCCCATCTTAATCGTACAAGCCTCTAAGAAGTCCCACTCTACTTGGTCATAGGCCTTTCTCATATCCAGCTTTAGAATCACCTAAAATTTCCGTTTCCGCTTTCTTGTGCGCAACTGGTGTAGCACCTCTTGTACTAGTAGTATGTTATCCTGAATCAATCTCCCTTTTACAAATGCACTATGTTCCATAGTAATCAATTGGGGGAGATATATCTTCAGTCTATTAGCCATCACCTTCGAGATGATTTTGTACGCAAAATTACACAAACTAATGGGATGAAACTGATCCCCATGTTCTAGATTTTGAACTTTTGGTACAAGGGTAATGGTTGTTTTGTTCAATTCTAGGTTTAGTCTACCAGACCTCCAAAACTGTGTAATCTCATTATATACATCTTGGCCGATTTCATTCCAATGGTGCTGAAAAAAGAGTCCATTCAGCCCGTTTGGTCCAGGGGCTTTCAGTGCTCCCAATTGAAAGGTAGCTTGTTTTATTTCCTCTAAGGTAACTTCCCTGATCAGTGCTTGGTTCAATTCCTCAGTCACTAGACACGGTAGCTAGTCTAATACTGGTTGGATATTTCGATTTCCCATTGAAGTGTAAAGCTCCTGGAAAAACATGGTAGACATTTGTTTTATCTGAGTTTGATCTTGTGTCCATTCACCACTTGGGCTTTTTAACATATTAATATGATTCCTCTGTCTTCTTTGCACCGTGGTTGCATGGAAAAATTTAGTATTTATGTCTTCCCATTTTAACCATTGAATACGGGATCGCATCCCCCAATAAATCTCCTCTTGACACCATAATCTTTCAATTTCACTTTTCAGCCTTTGAACCCTCCTCCTATCATGATTCATTGCTGGATCATTGATTAGTTGCTGCAATTCTTCCTTTAAAGATTGGATGGTGTTACGAGCATTAGAGTATTTTTTCTTACTCCACATATGAATCTTTGTTGTGACTCGTTTAAGCTTATTGCTAATACCTCCCTCCTCTTCAGCTTGCTCCAGCCATGATTCCTTCATTACATGCTCATATTCCTCGTCCTCTATCCAGTATGCTTCGAATTTGAACTCTTTCCTTCGTTTTTCTACCTGAGGATTTAAATCCAGTAATAATGGACCGTGGTCGGAACCAACCGCAGGTAGGGTAAACACATCCGCCTCTAGGAACTCCATTCTATACTCTACATTGCTTAGTACTCTATCCAATTTTTCCTTCACGTACTCATCCCCCTCTCTGTTATTTGCCCAAGTAAAAGCACATCCCTTGTCAATATTCATTAGTCCGCAGGAGTCTAAGAAGTCTTGAAAGGCTTTCATTATGTAGTTTTCAGCAACTCTTTTTTCCACTTTTTCCCACACATACAGCACCTCATTAAAGTCTCCAAGACATTTCAGTCTTTCCTGAAAGTTAGTAGGCGCATAAACGCAAGATACTCTCATAGTATTGTTTGTCTCCCTATCCGTGCAAGTTAAGTGTATACAATGCATAGAACTCGAGTTAATGGAGAGTGCTACTTGATCATTCTAGAAGATTGCTAACCCCCAGCGATACCTCTTAGGTTGACTATAAAACTATGTTGGAATCTTAGTTTGCGTTGTAGTCTCTTACACACCTCCTTCTTATTTTTTGTTTCCATTAAAAATAAAACAGCGGGCTTCTCTTGAGCCACTAGGGCTCTAATGGCCTAGAATGTCAGGGGAGTGCCCAGCTCCTGACAATTCCAGTTTAACAGCTTCATTTGTGACTTGCTGGCTTATTAGGGCTAGCCACCAAAACCCATCCTCGTCTTTCTTCCTTCGTAAGCACAGGGGTCTCCAGTAAGGTCGTGTCATCGAAAATTTGCTTGCTCATCCCTTGTGGTTCATAGGGAGAGTATCTCTTCAATTTTTTCTGAGCTACATGTTTAGGTCCCTTTCCTCTTTTTTCAACAACAGTCCCGAACATAGAAGTGGTGCTCTTAAGTTGGGACATATCCTGTTCAGATTCAAGAACAACTGGTACTCCATCTGTTTTGTGCCACACCATTTCTGTGGCAACTTCCTTTCGTTTGCCTTCATCCCTAGGGATAGCTTGGCCTGGACTAGCCTCCTGCTGCGTTTCATAAATGACCATCTCTCCTGGATTTGTTGATATTTCAGGGGAGCTCATTTCCTTCATCCATGAGCCAAACAACATGTCTTTTTTGTCTAGGAATCTGTCTTCCCGATATCATATTTCGTCACAATTCTGAGCATAATGTCCTAATCTTTTGCAGGAATAACAATAGTGTGGTTCATACCGGAAATCTAACCATATTTTCTTGCCCTTATTGCTGAAAAGTGCTCCTGATTTCAGGGGTATAGTCATGTCCATGTCAACTCTTGTCTTCCCTATTTTGTAAGGCATATAGCCTTTTGCTTCAATTTTCACCTCAATTACTTGCCCTATCCCTTACAATACGTTCTACTACTTCTTCCGATATCCATTCTATAGGTAAGCCATGTATATGGACCCAAAAACTACATGTATCAAATTTATAACAAGCTGGGGGGCGGGGGTATTTGGTAGCCACAGCTTCAACAGCAAGAGATGATTTGTGAAGGACTACGGTCCCGCTGTTACTATTCGTTCTTTATCATTTTTTGAGGCAAACCGAAAAGCAAAGATTCCAGGGGCTAACAAGTTGATTTCTACATTTTCAAACTTCCATACCCTCCGCGTTGTATTTTGAAAGGCTTGGAAATTGATTTTGGGGTTCCGATATAACTGCCTAATTAGGGTTTATTGACATTCTCTTACCTTGCTAGCTGAAATTACATCATCTACTGTGGTTATGGCTTGATGTGACCACAATTTCCCCAATCTTTTGCAGAGCATTGCTAATCTGACTTCCTCCTCTTTTGTGGTCTCCATTCCAACTGGTTCGAGTGGTTGTGGCGTTATTGAACTAGCGATACTGGACAATGTTAGTGAAGCAAATTAGGGGTGGGTTGTGTTGGTTTAGTAAGAGACCGTGTGTGGGTGGTTTCCCGCTGAACAGGGGAAGTGTTGTGTTGGCTTTCTGAAGGCTTGGGAGTGGGTGAAGTCGACGAAGCAAGAAGAAGCAGGGCCAGGGGTTAATAGGTTGGGGCTAAGGGGGGAAATGGGTATGGATTGTGGAGGAGATGAGTTCCTCCATTGCTGGTATCCGAAGATGGAGCTGTAGAGAACTTTAGGGTTTTGGATTTGGGGGAGCTACCACAAGAGGTAGAGAGAGCTCTCCGGTTTCAACGTGGGTTCATGACATGCACATAGTTCAAAGGGTGGCTTTTGTTTTTAGTTGTTTTGTAGCTGACAAAAGAAGTCCACAAATTGCTTGAATATTCGAAGCCTTTTCTTTGTGGATTTTACTCGGTAATCTGGATGATACATCCAACTAGTATCGCTTGTCTTACTGAAGGCATGAGTATTCTTATTTAATGAACCAATTACCTGAGGCTAAACACTATATGGGTTTGAGTATTATTTAGGACTAGGAAACACTTATTTGAGCAATTGTAACTTTGTACTTCTCTAATTAATTAGTGGATTCTTTGGAGGAAATTGTTCAATTAGTCATAAACCTATTAAATGGATGTCAATTTAGCTCTAACCTTTTAAATTTTGTCAATTTTTATAAAAGATTTGAATGTAGCCCTTACGGTTGATTTTCGTTGGAAATCATTGGTGGGGCAACACATAGGATGGCTAGTGCTGACTGGACTGCCACACAGTGATTTCCAACGAAAATTAATAGGAAGAATTACATTGAAATTTCATGCAAAAGCTTAGACCTAAATTGGCAAAATTAAAATTACTGATCATAAGCTATTATTTTGTTTTGGCCACTTATGAATGTATGTTTGTCCATTGGACTTTTGTTTTGGTAATTAGTTAGGGAATATTGTTCAAAAAATTCTAAACCTATCGCACTTTGCTAGTTCAGTTCTAAATTTAGTAATTATGTCAATTAAGTTTTAAACATTTTCACATTTTGCTAATTGAATCCATTTGAGCAATTTTGGCTGGGAAAGTTGATATGGATGCCGGTAATCTTATATGACGTGGATAATTTTAAACATTTTCACATTTTGCTAATTGAATCCATTTGAAGGTTGTGAAGAGAGAACACCTTGCCAATGATTTAGTCTAAGCGCTTGCCATAGGATGGATGTTGGGGAAAATTTTGCTTGGAATTAATTTTATTTGTGATTAAAAGGTAGATTGAACCAATTTGAATTTAGAACATGAAGTTGAGATTTTGAGTTCAGGATTGTTAATTAGTTATCTTTTCAAGGCTGACATGGGGAAACACATCAATGAAATTTAGAGCTTTACCTCGCTTATAAAATAAAAATCGTACAATAGTGACCAGATATATACCTACCAAAAAAACTATCGAAATAATATATTGAATTAGAATGCAATTGATCAAGAGTTGGAACCCGTTTCATGGTTTATGGATAGTGTGGTCTAGAGGAAAAGTGTCCAAAAAGTTTTAAACCTTTTGCATTATTGCAAATTTAGTTCTAAACCTTTTTTATTGGAGCTAATTTAGCCATAAAACTTTTAACCTTGTACCAATTCAGTCCTTACCGACTAATTTTGATCGGATTTTGCTGATATGAACGATGATCGACTGACATGGCACGGCCGGCGCCGATGTAGATAACTTTTAATAATATTTTAATATTTTTCAAAATTTTATTTTATTTTCTTTCCTTTTTCTTTTTTTTTCTTTTTTTGTCCTTGTTCTCCTCCTTTCTTTAGCCGGTCGGCGCACTTGGGGCGACCTCATGCCGAGCAAGCAAGGGCTCGAGCCATCGCTAGAGGCTACAAGGTTGTGCCTGCGACAACTCAAGCCTCGCCAGTGGCTAGTTGAGCCTCACCCACTCTTGCGACCACTAGTGAGGGCTTAAGCCTCACCGGCCCTCCTCTTTGGCCAGTTGCTTAGCTTATGACTGGTTGGAGGAAGAGGAGAACAAGGGGGGAAAAAAAAAGAAAAGAAAAGAAAAGAAAAAAAAAGGAAATAAATTAATAAATAAATAAATCAATCAAAAAATATTAAAATATTATTAAAAATTATCTACATCAACCGACCAGTGTCCACGTTAGCAAAATCCAGCCAAAATTAGTCGGAATGACTAAATTGGTACTAAGTTAAAATTTTTAGGGAAAATTCAAAAGAAGAATTCCTAGTGCTCTCATTTTTTCAAATAAGGGTTTGAAGTAGACCTTATTTCAAATAAGAACCTAAAGTGCCATCACATTTTCAAATAAGGGCATAAAGTGGATCTTATTTCAAATAAGAGCCTGACTTTTCTACCAATTAATGGCATTTTTGTCATTTATCATTTTTTATTTCCTTTTTTTTTTTTTTTTTTTTTGGTTCATTTTCTTCTTCATCGCTGGTAGCTAGTCAGCCACCAGCGAAGCCCACAGAGGGTTGGGCGAGGGTCACCCTCTCATGATCCGATGAGGGCCACCTTTGTTGGCCACAAGCAAGGGATGACCTCGCCTGGGTAAGGCAACCCTCGCCTTGGGGGAGACTACCCCTTGTGGCCATATGAAAGGTTGGCGAGACCAACCTCGCTACATTTGGCAAGGGTCGTCGAGCCCTTGTTAGCCCTAGGAGAGGCCGACTTTGCTGATGGCTTTAAGGGGTGCCCTCCTTCAAGGTGAGGGTCAAGTTGCCCAAGCGAGGCCGTCCCTCGCCTATGGCCGGTGAGGGTGGCCCTCATCGGATCAGGTGAAGGCGACCCTCGTCCAAACCTTTGTGGGCTTCGTCGGTGGCTAACCTTATCAGTAATGATGAAGAAGATGAAGCAAAAGAAAAAATGAAAAAAATGAAAAAATTATAAAAGGCGTAAATACCCTTGATCAGTTGGAAAATTTAGCTGGTCAGCCACTAGCAAGTGAAGCTCTTAGTTGAAATAACCATGGCCACTTCAGCTCTTATTTAAAATAATATTCACTTTGGGCCCTTATTTGAAAAAATGAAGGTACTTGGGACTCTTTTTGAAAATTTTCCAAATTTTTAGGACTAAATCAGTACCAGATCAAAAAATTTATGACTAAATTGACAGTAGTAAAAGGTTTAGGACTAAATTTGTACTAAATCAAAAGGTTTATGACTAAATTGACACCAATGCAAAATGTTTAGGAATTTTTTGACACTTTTTCCTGTGGTCCAAACTTTCATTACCACCTTCACACCCCCATCCATTACTTGGTGAGCTGGTGTATGGAGTTGCCCATTCTTCAAAGAGAATAATTGAAAGAGAAAAAAATTGCTAAAAATGGATCTCAAGTCAAGTTGGATATGGGTTAGACACAAGGTGAGTCGGGTATGAGTCGCTATAGTTGTATTGCATGTAAATAAGCCAAAATGGATTAAATGAGTTAATTTGGGTTGGAGCATTTCGATTTGGTCCAAATCCATCCCAATCTATCCATTTGATGAATCTATTCACATGGTCTCTATGTGTGACTGGTTTTTTTTTAATTTATCGGGGGGCATTTAAATCTTTTTGATGAAGAAGGCTCGCATTTCTTCCTTTTAATATCCATGATTCAACCATTCTACTACTTATACAAAAATAAACCCTACTCATTCTTTCTTTGCATAGACAAATGATGGATATTCATCGATTGTGTTGATATATTCCTCTTTTATTGACATGGCGTACTTTAGTAGCTTAAAATCCCCTTACATCAACACGGCGTGTTTTAGTAACCCAGAATCCCCTTACATCAACATGGCGTGCTTCAGTAGCTTGGAGTCCCCCTTCATCGACATGGTGTGCTTTAGTAGCCTAGAATCCCCTTACATCAACATGGCGTGCTTCAGTAGCCTGGAGTCCCCCTTCATCGACATGGTGTGCTTTAGTAGCCTAGAATCCCCTTACATCGAAACAGTGTGTTTTAGCAACTCGGAGTCCCTCTTTATTGACGTGGCTTACTACTGTAGCCTACAGTTAGGTAAATAAACTGGTGTCCCTGAGAAAGATAAGGTGATACCTTGATACTTTCCAAAAACTCGGGTTCACACCCTAACCACTCATTCTCGGTAAGTAACATAGGTATCTTCTTATCTGTCTTAGTATATATATCATGTCATATTATACTTTTTGCATGGGACACATGGTCCCAATCAATATATTATTTACTGCATATGTAAAGAAAAAATTTATGTATCAGTTCGTCTATGAAGATAATCTTTACGAGTTCAACTTAAAAAAGAGGCAGCTGTTAACACATAAATTTTAACTAAATATTTAAATTTAAATTGCATAAAAAATCAGGGATCAATTTGGCCCTAATAAAAAATATCTTCGGATCACTTAGGTATTGATATTATGTGCATCTACCAAGTTTAATTTCCTTTTTATTTTTCCTTATTTTTCCCTATTTTCGGATTAACAAAGAAAAAAAAAAGAAATGGCTTAGTGCTGGGTGTGAACCTAGCCCCTGTTCTTCTTCTTCTCTCCACCACGTGAGCCTAAGCCCATCCAGTCTTCCTTTACACTCGGGCCAAGGGCCCAACCCTTTCTTTTTCCCTCGTGGCCCAGCCTCGTCCTTCATCTTCTTCTTCCTCCTCCCTCCGCCTCTGTAGCTCACGTGCAAGAATGATGACGCGTCGAGGACGACGGCGCACGTGGAGCAGAGGGGCGGCCAGCGCAAAGACCGGCGGGAGGCTCGGACGAATGGGACGTGCCTTTAATGCCGCCGAGCTAAGGAGCAGAGCAAGGCTAGGCCTGCTGCGGAGCGAACGGCTGACGAGACACTGGTTCGGCCAAGGGAAGGCTGGTCGGCGCACCAAGGACTGGAGATCGAAACTCCTCTGTTGACTGGCCTCCTCGGCCTTTAAATAGAGTGGGGAGTCGAGCTCAACAAGGGGGTCGGTAGGGGGGTGAAGCCATAGAGGGAGGTGAAAAAGAGAGTAGAGTGGGAGAGATCTGTGAGAGTGAGAGTAGAGGTTCTAAAAAATCCAGATCAGAGAGAGAGAGAGAGAGAGAGACGCGGGACTAAGTCCGGTCGCTGGTCGTCGCGGGCAATACGGGTTGCCTGGCCCGACACTACCGCTGTTCAGTCGCCGACGATGAAGCCTGCTGGCGGCTTGCGTTGCTCTCGTCGTCGCCCGCAACCATCGTCGTTCCGTCCATGACGACCCAGTCACCTACTAACCTCGACTGAGCTTCATGCCACGCCCGCTATCACCGCTTTGTCCACAATGGCCCAAGCACCCACTGCCCGAGCCGCCGATGACGATGATGCTAGCTATTGCTGAGTGCCGCCTGAACTCCCTACTGAGCTGCTAGCCTGTTGTGCGAGGCCACGACGATCGACGCGGCTTGCCATCGTCAACTCCGTCAGCGCAGCGAGATTGCAGGGAGTGAGGAAGGGCACGAGTCGAGTCGGCAACCATGAGTCGGGTCGGATCGGGTAATTCCCTTGGGCCAAGTGAACCAGGCTCATGAGCCTGATTTAGCCCAGCCGAGGGGCCCAGCACTTGGGAGCCTGAGCTGGTCTAGACTCGGGCCGGATCCAAGGGTCCGACCCAAGTCCATCTATTTTTTAATATAATATAATATTATCAGAAAAATAAAAGAAAAATAAAAAATTATTCCCAAAAAATAGAGAAAGCCAAAAAAAATAATTTTCTCCACAAATGTATGAAAAATCATCAAAAAATTCAAAAAAAACCTTAGGGGTTTAAATAAGATTAAGTGTCGGAAGGGTATTAATTCATTAATTTGTGTAATCAAGTTGATTCTAGTTTCTCTGTTTGCGTAAGAATAAAATATTTCTCTTAATATTTTACTTAGATTTGTAATTGACCCATCCCAACCTGATCATTTTTAAATGAAATTGACTTGCAGGTTAAAATTTGAAATATAAGTCATGAATTGGTGGTCGTGGGAGAGCCTCGGCTAAGCCCTAAAGTATTAGCCAGGCCATTAACCTTCGGGATGCAAAAGGGGAGGTTGCGATAGTAGTTTTTTGTAGTATTAATTGAATTTAAAGGGAAGTGATATACATTAAATTTGTTACATATGTACCAGTTTAAGATTTTTGGAATTTTACTAATCTGAAGTTTTTTATGATATTAACCCTAAAGCTTAAATTATATGTAAAGAGATACCCCACATGAATAATGTTGTGAAGCGATATGGAACAACACTTCAATATAATCAACTTTGGTCGTTGATAAGAGTCATCAGTGCTTATAAGCAGAGCATCGGTTGCTTGTGGTCTTGTCCATTGGGCTGTGTGATATGAAGCCCGGAAAAACTTCGTGCGTGTGATCTATACGCCGGAGTGTGGTATTAAAGTCGATTGTCCATTAACTTCAAACGCTGGTGTCCGAAATGACGTGTACGATCTGCATTTGAGTTTTTTGCAAATTCACCCTCTGACCTTGTTGACCCATCTCCTTTGATATCCATTAAAGATACGATTCACTAGTCAAACGTACTTCTCTTCCGGAACAAGATAAGAACTCCGCGATATGTGGTTGCTGAGTTGGACTTTTAGCGGTGTTTAACAAGACGCAGATAAGTCTAGCCATGACATAATTTACCTTTCGTTAATTTTTGTTAAATTTTATTATTAAATTATTAAATTGGATGATACATGACAGTTGATAGGCATATCGATTTGGAGTTTTACCTTCCGTTCATCATAGGTGAATCAGTTTGTGGTTATTCATAATATTAATTCAATTTAACCAGAGTAATAAAAGATAAATTTGTCACATCAGAAAAATCAATTTAGGGAAAATTTGTCGCAACTCTATGAGTTTGGAGTTTTTCATAGTATTAACCCTAACCTAAAGCTTAAGCTATATGTGAAGAGATACCTCACATGGATAAAGTTGTCAATTGATGTGGGACAATACTTCAATAAAATAAACTTTTGTCATCAATAAGAGTCATCGGTGCATGTAAGCGAGGAATTGGTTGCTTATGGTCTTGTCCCTTGGGCTATGCGATATGAAGCCTGAAAAATTTCGTGCGTGGGATCTATACTCCGGACTGTGTTATTAAAGTCAATTGTAGGTTAGCTTCGAATGCTCTGGGTATGAACTGTTTACGAAAGTGGCGTCCGGAATGGCGTGCACGGTCTGTATTTGAGTTATTTTGCAAGTTCAGCCTCTTATATTTTTGACCCATCTTCTATGATAGCCATTAAAGATGCGATTCATTATTCAAATGTACCTCTCTTCCCGAACAAGCGCAGATATAAGAACTCCGGGATATGTGGCTGCCGAGTTGGACTTTTAACGGTGTCCAACAAGACGCAGACGAGTCTAGCCACGACTTTTGAGCGACAGAAATCAAAAGCTAACGGGAACGATGTGAACAAAAATATGCAAAGACAAACGTTTCGTTGTTTCATGGACATTAAATAATTTAGAAAATATTTTATAAAAAATAGTCATTTGTGTTGCTTAAAAACATTAATGGACGAAAAATATTTTCATTGTCCTTGAAAATATTTAGATAATGAATATTTTAAGTAATCTACGCAATCATTTTCAAGAAAATATTTTCTAAATCATTTGTTTCTAAAACAAATGGAGTCTAAGGTGGCGTCTAGATTCATTTGTTTTTATTTTCATTTATTGAAGAATTTAAGGAAAAATTTGTGACTAAGGTGCTGTTTGGAACCATGTGGTGACCCTTCCTACATGGGAAGAGAGAGGTGAGGAGTTCGAATTTTCACTTTCTCAAGAGGTTGGGGTGAGAAAGATTTAGTTTTGAGTGTAAATTTTAACTCCCATACTCTGTAAAAATGCATGACAAAAGTTCAAGAATAAAAGTTAGAGTAAGAGTAGAGTAGAATCGACAAAAAGAAGTGTTTTTTTGTTTTCTTTTATAAAAAAATAGAATTCATTAACCTTTTTATGGGGAAATTGTCAAATTAGTCCTAAACCTATTGTGTAGATGCTAATTCAATCTTAAAATTTCAAATTGTGCTAATTCAATCTTAAACTTTCAAATTGTGCTAATTTAGTCCTAAATCTTTGTGTTTAGTCTTTATGGACAAGTTTCGTTAAAAATTGCTCACATGACAATGTATCACATAAGAATGCCTACAAAGACTAGATCGCCACATCACTAATTTTCGGTAAAAATTGGCCAAAATGACCACATTGAAATTTTATGTAAATATTAAAGATAAAATTGAAAAATTGAAAAGTTTAGCATAGATTTAGCATACATACATTTTTTATTGGATAATTTTCCCACTTGTTTATAGTTTATGTTAATGTTTTTTCATTAGAAGTAATTTGTGGTAAATGCCAAATAATAAATGTTTATTTGGCATCACATTCGTTAGAAAACGCTTGCCACGTCCATATAGTAGTTATATTGTCGACTTCATACATTTTGCTCATATAGTTAAAATAAACTATTTAGCAATAACAAAATTAGCGTTGATTATTTTTCTTACGAAACCCCTTTTCATTAGAGTTCAACTTCTTACATTCTTTATCATCCCTTCACATTCCATAACTTGTTTCTACTTTACTTTTACACATTTCAATAAATATATTATTGATTATAGAAAGTTCTAACGTGTGTATATATATAGATATATGTATTTATGTATGTATAAATAATGAGTTTTTTTAACCTTTTCTTCTTATGAATTTCAATTGACTAACTATGTCAATAGATTTTAAATTCACTACATCAGGTACAAAATACTTGAAAATTGATATAGTTGAGATACTGAATTAGAGAGTTACCTCTCAAATATTAGTCCTTACAGAGATCTATATAACTTTTTCTATAGTTCTTCCATCTACTAGTGCGTTCTCTTTAACTTGGTCGTACGTTGGAATTTTTCTGGACAATATGCCTTTTGATTTGAGTAAAGAATTTCTAAACTTAACACTCCTAACAATGAGGCAATTTCTTTGTATTGACATAATAGAAACCCTCTATTTTACTGAATGATTTGTTCATGTTACATTTTTTTTTCTCAAGAGAGATATTATTTAGCATAATTAGTCAATGAAAATCAGCGGACTGCTAACATAAATAATGAGGAGGAGCTTTCGAAAATTAGGCATCGTAGAATCTGCTACGGTGATTGCAAGTGAATAATATGCTTTAACATTTACTTTTGAACAAATTGATGCGTCACATGACTATTGTAAAGCTACATGCTACTTTTAAGAAGTACCACGGGCATGACAAATTGAATTAGCATGTGTATTGTACTTTTTTAAGAGTAAAAGTCACAAAAAATCTCAAATCACATTCACTGTGATATATTTACTTTAAATTTTTTTATGACATCAAAAATTCTAAACTTATACTTGTATAATACATTTACCCTTTGTCAAGATATTTGTTGGAAGATATGTATGAAGATATTGAGAATTATAATTGATTATCTTAGGTTAATATAGGATTAGATTTGATACACGTAGATTAGAGTATACAATCTTTCATTCTTTATTGTTCATTCCTTTCACTATATATTGTTGCATCTGTACATTGTACAATACACAAAGAAATACAGAAAATTCTCTTACAATTTTTTCTTCTTGCGTCAATTCTTCCTTGTATTCCTTGAATTTCCCCATCTCCTTATATGGTATCGGAGCTTTGTTAACTCCTTATACAGCTTTCGCCTTGTGATTACCTGCATTATATTCTTGTTGCAACAAGAAAATTTAACCTGCAAAGTAAGGTTATTATTAGTACATGAATCAAATCTATCAAAAGGAAATCAATTGAAGAAATGAACTTCTCACCATGGAGCAAAATTTGCAAAATCTTCTTCCTACATCCGATGAACAAGACACGCGTGTTTCAAAAGACCAGAACCCAACTTCAAAGGTTTGGGCCCAAGAACAACCTAACACGGCCCAATATGTGCAATGGCAACCTCTCCAGGCTCAGTCCAATCTGGGGCAACCCACTATGGGTTAGCCCACTATGGGCCAGCTCACAGCGGGGCCAACCTTACTAGTGGCTACCAATTTAGATGTAGCCCTATCCATTATTTTTTGGGCCAAGCCCAAACACATCATTGCTAGGGGTCCAAGGCTACAACGTCTAGCCCGATGGGAGCCCACCAGCCACAAGCGTGGCAAGCCCATCCACTGGGCCGGGTTTTTCACATGTGGGCCATATGGGCGAGTCGGATAATTTGGGCTCGGGTTTGAATCCCTACCCGATTCCTCAACCTAGTTTCTTTCCGTATCCGTTTGCCATGACCAGCGGTCACTCGGAGCCTAGCGACCCGCTTTACACGTTGACAGCCGATGGACCAAAGCTGTGAATCATCACGTAGCAACTATCTAGAGTCGACAACTACTCAAACTGGTCATGGGAGTTCCAGCGAGCACTGATCACTAAGGACAAGAATGGTTTTATCGACGGAACAATCCCGATTCCATCTAACAAGTGAGCGACACGACTATGGAGGAATTGTAATCAACTCGTCCGAACATAGATCAGAAACTACATCGCCCTCGAAGTCACGACCAGACTACCCCCGACGGAGGATTCGAAGAAAATGTGGGAAAATATCAAAGAAATGTACGGGAAATTAGATCGGATGAAATTTTTTTCACTAACCCAACAACTCTCAAATTTGAAACAAGGGAACATGAGCATAATAGCAACATTTAACAAACTTTCAGCTTTATGGAATGAACTAAAAATAGTCGAAGAGAAGCTAGAAGGGCTAGACTCAACCTTATAGTAGTATTGAAACATAAATGATCGAGAAAAAGTGACCAGATTCCTTTTAATGCTGAACGACTCTTACCAAGCATTTCGTTCATAGATCCTGACAATGGAGCCCATGCCACCACTTAGATGGATTTACTAGCTTGCCATCTAGGAAGAGAACCAGCACCTTGCCACCTCCGACCACCTGAACATCGGAGAAGGGATGGCCCTCTTTGCCTATATGGGCGGACACAAAGGGGCTGTGACTAAGGGGTGGGGAGAGAGACAAAGTGAAACCCTAGGGTTTGCTTTTGCTGAAGAGAGAAAAAGGAGAGTGGACGGCCCGGATTTGATGAAGAGATCCAACGGCTCACGGCCATCTCATCCATTAATTGGATCGGACAACCCATATTCATCCTATTCACTTGGATCGGACGGTTCACATGCAATCATCTCATTTAGATCGGGCGGCGCTCATGGTAATCGATTGTTCATAGGATCGGACGATCCTCATGGAGCCATGATGGCACCAACCTTCAAATTATCCAACGACCCTCCTTCTACCACATCATCAAGGGGTAGTTTTAAATAAAAAAGAAAATTATACTGTGATTATTGTCGACGTCCATATCACACGATCGATAATTGCTGGAAATTGTATGGCAAACCTGGAGAAAAAGGAAAAAAAGGAATTTTTTGACAATTTTTTAGGTCAAAGGTCAACATCTGGATAGGTTGCGTCCCACAATTAATGATGACCAATATCAAGAACTTATGAATGCCTTAAAAAGGTTGGATACTTCTGATAAGAACGCAAGTTTTACAGGTACTTCATATTACTTGATGAATTCAATTTCCAAAGGTGCATGGATAATTGATTCCGAAGCTAGTGACCACATTGTCAGCAATAAAAATTTCTTTTCAAAAATAAAAAAAATTGCACTTACCCATTTCAGTGCAACTCCCAAATGGAAACATCACACATGTCATGATGATTGGCACAGTTGATCTTAGTCCACTCATTATACTTTGAAATGTGATTTATGTTCCAAATTTCCATTTCAATCTCATATCAGTTTCTTGAGCTTATGAGGAAAATTCTTGCCGAATCCTATTCAATTATGATAATTGCTTCTTTTAGGCCCTTTCGACTGGGAAACTGATGAGCTTAGGTAGTGTTTCACAAGGGCTATATTTCCGGATCAATTTTCCCAGTGATTTCATGTTATCTTCTGTTGAATTGAATAAAAAATCATTGTTTAACACTACTACCAATGATAAAAATTTCCTTAGTCATCAAAGATTGGGTCATACTACATTTTTTCCTTATCCTCAATGCCCTATTTGCCCCTTAGCAAAGCAGACTCGTGCGGCCTTTTCAAATAGCACTTCCCGCACTGCAAATTCTTTCTCTTTGATTCATGTCAATGTTTGGGGGCCATATCACACACCACATCGCGATGGCTTGCGTTTTTTCCTCACAATAGTAGATGACTTTTCATGTGCTATTTGGGTATTTCTCATGCAATCCAAAAGTCAAGTTATATCCCATTTGAGAACATTCTTTGCTTTATCTAAAAATCAATTTGGAAAGTCTGTCCAACGCATTTGTACTGATAACAGCAAAGAATTTTTCAGTAATGAATGCTTATCTCTTTTTTCTTCCAATGGGATTCTACATGAAAGCTTATGTGTTTATACTCCACAATAGAATGGAATTGTTGAGCGAAAACATCATCATTTATTAGAAGTAGCACGTGCCCTTAAATTCCAAGCTTCTATTCTTGAAATTTTTTGGGGAGATTGTGTGGTCACAGCTACTTATTTAATCAATCACATGCTAAGTCGTGTTCTTGATGGGAAAACACCTTTTGAAATGCTCTATGGAAAGAAACCAAAACTTCAACATTTGAGGGTTTTTGGGTGCTTATGCTACATGACTACAATGGGACCTCGGGATAAGATGAGTCCCCGAGCTCATCGATGCATATTCATGGGATATGCGAATCTAAAGAAATGATATCGATCTATGAACCATCCACTGGGGATTTCTTTATAAGCAAGGATGTCACCTTCCATGAAGATATATTTCCTTTTCGTGATGAATTATCCTCTTCTCAAGAGTTGGATCAGAGTACAAATTCTCATTGTTTCCTTTCTGATGAGAACTTATCTTCTGAACAATCATATATTATTGCACCTATTGAGCATTGACCAGAAGCTGCAATATCATCGTCTAACAAGACTTCTACATCAATGACAGTTGTGGATCACACAAATATGCAATAAATGAATAAGAATCCAATTTATCTCATTTACCAAAAAAAATCCAATTTATCTCTAGAGATAGTTCCTTCGACTACTAAGGACGCACCTAGGAACGAGGAATCAATTATCGTTCCACAACAAGATGCGCCTCGACGATCCGAGTGTATTACCCATCCACCTACATGGACAAAAGACTATGTTTGTGCTTCCTCAAATTTATCAGGTACTTGTTATCCTGTTTCTTCATATGTCTCTTTTCATCGGTTGTCATCAGACCGCATGTGATGCATTAGTCGGGTATCTGAGGAGCAGGAACCATCTCATTATTATGAAGTAGTCAAAGATCCGCAATGGCAGAAAGCTATGAAAAATGAACTCCATGCCCTAATGGAAAATCATACATGGGACATTGTCCTATTACCCCCTCATCGTAAACCCATTGGTTGCAAGTGGGTGTACAAGATTAAGTACGAGGTAGATGGTTCTATCGAAAGATATAAAGCTCGGTTAGTGGCCAAAGGCTTCACTCAATGGGAATGTTTTGATTATCATGAAACCTTTTTCCCGGTAGCGAAGGATGTTACGGCCTGCACTTTTTTGTCAATTGCAGCATGTCGTGATTAGTCTCTACACCAAATGGATGTCCATAACGCATTCCTCCATGGTGACTTAGATGAAGAAATCTATATGGAGCTTCCATCGGGTTTATGGAGACAGGGAGAGTCTAAGGTATGTCACCTCCGTAAATCCCTATATGGCCTTAAACAAGCGTCACGCCAATGGTTTGCCAAGTTCACAAATGCACTCATTGCTGTAGGATTCAAACAGTCCAAACATGATTATGCTCTCTTCACATGGATGAAAGGTATGCCATCCATTTACTTGATAATATATGTTGATGACATACTCATTATGAGAAATGATGAATCTGTACTGTAAGAAAACTCAAGGAATATTTGCATTCTGCTTTCCCTATCAAAGACTTAGGGTCACCAAAATATTTTCTTGGAATTGAGATAACTCACTCGGACCAGGGGATTTCTTTTAGCCAATGAAAATATGTACTGGAAATTATATTAGAAGCAAGTCTATCAGGATGTAAACTAGCAGTTATTTCCATTGAACAAAATGTGAAGTTGACTACAGCTGAACATGATGTAGGACACCAACCTGAAAGTGATGATCCATTGCTTAAGGACCCATCGATTTGTCAGTGATTAGTTGGCAAACTCATTTATTTCACTATGACCAAACCATATATTTGTTATGCGGTTTAGACCCTAAGTCAATTCATGCATAATCCCAAACAGTCTCATATGAATGCTGCTTTGAAGGTTGTAAAATATTTGAAGAAATGCCCAGGACTAGGGATTCTACTTTCTTGCAAGTGCAATATGGAAATGACAGCTTATTGCGACTCAAATTATGTAACTTGTCCTATGAGTCGAAATCTATCTCTTGTTTTTGTATTAAGCATGGAGATTCGTTACTTTCATGTAAAACGAAGAAATAGTCCACTGTATCTTTATCATCCACTAAAGTTGAATATCGATCCATGGCCAAAACTGTTTGTGAAATGATTTGGTTACGAGGATTGCTTTTGGACCTTGGAATACAAGTTAAGGGACCAACCTTATTATTTTGCGACAATGATTCTACACTCAAGCTTGCGGCGAACCCTGTATTACATGAAAGAACAAAGCACATAGAAGTTGATTGCCATTTCACCAGAGAGAAGATCCAAGAAGGTATAATTGAAGCAAGAGGAATTAGAACCACTGAACAGCCAGCAGATATATTCACCAAACCTATGTGTCAAAGGCATCATACATATCTCCTGAGCAAACTCAGCATCTTGGACATATACAAGCCACTAACTTGAGGGGGAGTGTTGGAAGATATGTTTGAAGATATCGAGAATTATAATTGATTATCTTAGGTCAATTTAGGATTAGATTTGATACATGTAGATTAGAGTATACAATCTTTCCTTCTTTATTGTTCATTCCTTTCACTATATATTGTTGCCTTTGTACATTGTACAATACACAGAGAAATATAAAAAATTCTCCTACAATTTTTTCTTCTTGCATCAATTCTTCCTTGTCTTCCTTTAATTTGCCCATCTCCTTACGGTATTGTCCATGAAAATCCGTTAAAAATTTGTCTAAATAGACTTCGAAAAACAAACAATGTTGATATAACGCTTACGTGACTTAAGTAAATTAAAACCAACCTTGTATTGGCTAAAAAATCATTTGATGGAGGATAAATGTGTCACATGGGTACAATTCGGGGTTTTTTTTATGTCATGAGAAAAATTTAAGGTAAATATATCACATTAAGTATAATTTGAGATATTTGATATCGCAAAAAAATGTTAAAGATAAATGTGTCTTAATGGGTATAGTTTGGGAGGTCACTTAACTTCTACTATTTTCTCCAAAATTAAAAATTCGAATCTAACAAAAACACAAAATAAATCACCAACTTAAATTAAATCTTCATTATTAATTGCTAGGCTAGCTCCCTAAGTTGAATTAGGTAATCACGCTTACCTTCATTTTGGTGATAACGTAGTCAATGTCGTCCATGGGCACACGTATGATTCAGACCTTCACCTTGTGAATGGCGAGCTTGAGTTCGAATTCAATGACCCGTAAATTCCAATGCTCTCCAAATCTCTCGTGATAAGCCCTCATTCCCGCGTCCTCATTCTTTATTTATAGCTTGCAACCAACAAATGAAGACATGATAATTGGTCAACTTGGGTCCTTTATATGTCACATTGCAGGTAAGGTCACAAATAATGTACTCTGTAGAATAGAGAGAGAGAGAGTGAAATTAGATGAAGGCACTTAAAGTTGGAATTGATAAGAGTAAATAAATAATGTTCATTAGTTCCATAATAGTTCTAAATTATTGTATACCAATTCAATGTTCAGCTTCTCAATTTTGCTAATCTAATTCTAAATTTTATATGAAACTTTAATATAGTCCTTACGATAAAATTTTGTCGGAAATCATCGAGATGTTAGTGTGCTATGTAGGACGGTAGGCAATGATTGGGCGTCACCATGTTAGTGATTTTTGGTGAAATTTTATCATAAGGAACTCATTAGAAATTGTGCAAATATTTAGGATTCGATTGATAAAATTGAAAAGTTTAAAACTGGATAGACATTCTTACAATAATTTAGAGCTGATTGGACAATTTGAAAAGTTTAGGACTATATAGATTTACGACTAATTAGACAATTTCCTTTATACATATGTGTGTGTGTCTGTGTATCGATTTGAATAGATTATCTATTCCAAATATACTGATACAATGACTAATGAATTTTCACAAAAATCGAATTACTTAATTAATCTGACAAGAGGGTGGCCTTTGTTATGTAACAAAAGACTACCCTTTTCTCAAGTGAAACAAAAGAAGGCCGACATTCACGAAATCGGAAAGCATTGATCGTAAGTAATATCATGAAATGAAAAATGACGCTTTGAAAAATTTAATTTAATTCGTGATCAAAACTCTACACTGGAATTGAACGTGGTATTGAAATGTTGGGTGAATATGACAACAATCTTGTACAGATGTTAAAAACAACAATGCCATTCTTCTCCACCTCAAGTTTTGTGTAGGCAACTCGAGGAAAAAGATTTAGCCGGTTCAAGAGTACATTCCTATTTTTCATCTTCCTTTTTCACGGCTTTATTCGTTTTTCTTCTAATTATCTTTTACTAGATCCTTTTCTCCTTTTCGTGTAGAGCCTCTTATTCAGTTTAACATTTGGTGATTTTATTTGGTCACCTGTACACCAACTAATGAAAAGAGAATTTTTAGCACATTCTCCACTTAATTTTGATGAATGTAGCTCAAGAAACAAATTTTGCTAATTTATAATGTTAGGATGTGACCCAATATAACCTTCATAATATATGTTTTCCTCTAATTTATGATGTTCAATAAAGACTTATAATGTTCAATCGTAATTAAGTACATATAGAGTGTCATACAATGCATATGTTTTAGTATATGAAATGTTGCGGCGTTAAAGAAGTTTTTGTCATTAGTGAGTGCAACATACTAAAAATTATTAGAATATACGAAGGATTTACAAAGTTGCATCATGAGTGCAAAACTTAATTAAATGTCAACTTGTCGGTGATCGTCACTACGCTTTATCGTAACCAAGTTAATGACATGAGTTTCATTTTTCATTTTATGAGGTATAGACATTTCAGCATTTACCAAGGGTAAAACGTTGTAGAATGTGAATATTTTTATGTTATGACACTGTGAACAAAATGTGAAATTGAATAATATGGAAAACAGATTTGTTTTTTTTTGTCGTTTTACATGGAAAACAGATTATATTGCAAGTTTGTTTAGGGAAAATGCTTGGCTAACCGTACCATTAATTTGGAAAAGGACAGTCAATCCTCAACCACATCAGTGTTCTTGAGAGAGAGAGAGAGAGAGAGGGTGCGTTTTGCTTGGAAATTTCCACGCGCTTGTGTTGGAGAAAGTAAAATTTTGTGGCTATCTTTTTGACCAACACTGTTAGACGGAGATGCTAGTAGAACTCTTTAAATTTAGGAAAATGCTTGGCTGACTGCATTATTAGGTTGGAAAACGGATGGTCAACCCTTAGCTACACATTTTCCATGAGAGAGATAGTGTTTTGCTTGGAAATTTCCACGCGCTTGTGTTGGAAAAAGGAAAATTTTATGGCCATGCTTTGACTGTCACACCGTCGTGATGCTAGTACAACTTTATGAATTTATATTTCGATTTAGATTCCAATAATAAAGAGTTAAATTTAATACGTTTTAGAGTCATAATCAATTTGCATCTTTAACGGAGAGGAGCCATGTGGGTGTATCGGATGTCGTTTAGATTTAGATTCAAGTATTAGAAAGTTGAAACTAAATGATAATTTGACAGATTTTGGAGTTGTAATTGAGAAGGAGCCAAGTTTATAAATCAGATTTATTGTATCACCACATTTATTTCTTGATAACATTGGAAGAGAAAAGCATTTTACTCTTTTTTTTACAAATCCAGAATATTAATGTTAATGTTTATAAAAAATAACTTAATTCTAATATTCATTGAAAAAATAAATTTTCCAAGGTGCTATGATATGAGTGGGATCACTATTACGAGAGGATAATGACATCACAAGTTCTATAATTTTTATACAATAGTCACTTGAGTGCCACAATTTTTTTCTATCACTTGAATCTCATGATTTCTAAAAAATATTCATTTGAGTGCTATAACTTTTAAAAAACATCCACTAAAGTGTCAAAAATTCAACATGACATGACACTTGTGATCTACTTTTCAAAATGTTACAACATTTAAGTAATCAATTGAAAAGTTATGTGGCATTCAAGAGATCAGAAAAAATAATGGCATTTAAGTGAACATAGTCTAAAAATTATGACCTTAAGTGATTTAAAAAAAGTTATGGCACTCAAGTTGGTCCCGTAAAAAGTTATGGTATTTGTGGTATCTTTCTCCCCAATTTTGAAGATAGTATGTGAGAAAAAAAGTAAAATACATGTTCTTAAACGATAGAGATCTGCAGCATTTTGGAGCCTAACTTTCAGTCCAACAACCTAACATTAGAGATAAGCATAATCTCTAAGTATGAAAAGAAAAAAACTTTTTGCTTTCAAGATAATGGATTATGCTGGATTTTATTTTTACTCTAATCAATTTTATATGTAGCCATTCAATAAAAAACACTAGTTTCTTGCTTTCAAATCATTTTTTTTTTTTAGTGATAAAAACAAATACCCAACAAGTCATAAATCTATTATAAGGATGTTAATTTGGTCATAAACTTTTTAAACTTTGTCAATTTAATCTTAAATTTTTGCATAAAATTTCAATATAGTCATTACAATCAATTTTTACCAAAATCGTTGACATGGCGGTCTCATCATGGCCATAATCTTGTATGGCGCATTGTCATGTCAGCAATTTCCAATAAAAATTAATCTGAGTGACTAAATTGAAATTTCCTATAAAATTTTAGGATTAAATTGTTAAAATTGAAAAGTTAAAAATTAAATTAACATCCATACAACAAATTTAAATTTGACTGAATAATTTTCGTGTGCTTTTCAAGAAGGTGAATGGTTCAAAATTGCGAGCAAAGTCCACCATAAAAAGTATTTCGTACCAGAATATTTTTTTGGCCAATTGGCATAGCTAAATCCGATGGCCGACAGCATGGATACTACTTTCCACAAAGACAACGGACGACGAAAAAATTTCCATTAGTCAAGTTCATCGCCTCGAAAAAGTCGAAAGACTGGAAAATCAGTACAGCCTGAGGTGGGCCAATTTGATTGATAGTCGTCGTGATCTCGAAGGATACGAAAATCGGAAGTGGTGTCCCCACGTATCAGGCAAGCGACTGATCAAGAAGGGTTTGAAGCATAGGTTTCGGATTTCAACCACATAAATCTAAGTTGACCAAGAAAAATAAGAGTGCACGAAGATTTTTGAAGTGCAAATAAACGGCTTGAATACATCTAAAACCTTGAATTTCCACCACGTTACATCCGACCCTTGATTAAAATAGGGTCAACCCCACTTGTTGGATCCATGAGGACCGGATCCTGTTTCTGGACATCACATTCCTTCAACTAGTTCTTCAGTCAATCCTAAATTCATCGTACAGAAACCAATTCATTTATAATTTTTTTTTAAATTTTGCTAATTAAATCTTAAATCCTTGCATAGAATTCAAATATAATCATTTCAGTCCGTTTTCGTTGGAAATCATTAAGTCGGCACTTTAGTCATTGCCGGTAGTCCTACGTGGCATAATGCTATGTTAACATCTTTGGCAAAAATTTACCGGAAGGATATAATTGGAATTTTATACAAAGTTTTAGGACTAATTGATAAAATTAAAAAGTTTAGGATTCAATTAGCATCCATACAATAAGGTTAGGACTTAGTGGACAATTTTCCACATGAAGAATGGATCTTGTTTTTGTACACGACATTCGTTCAACTAGTTCTAATAGGTAGGTTTTCCATTGCAGTATTTTTCTTTTCTTTACATTGAAGGCGTTTTTACCATTAAAACACAAATGTTACAATCCAAATCCATGCTTAAAAAGCTGCATGTTGTTTGTGATTTGGCTCATGAAACATGAGTGAGATGTCAAAACTAATGCTCTAATGACCAAAGACTAGCGATCTCTAGGAACCCCATTTCATTTTTTTCAGCTTTTCTTCAAGCTGTAAGATGATGGATTCCTTGTGCAAGCTACGACAAACTAACAGGAAACAGACTTGAACATTTTCTTTTTCTTTTCACGACCTACAAGAGGTTACAAGCTCTCCCCATGAATAATATGCTCACCTCCAAGAGAATAAGGCCACAATATTCTCCTTTCATATTAAAATCTCGAAAAATAAGAATCTTCAAACATAGGATTTGTTACCATTGGATATGGGTTAGAGTTGGTTCATGACTTCGGTGAAAACTACATGAGGTAGGCTCATCTGTTAAAGAACAAGGGCATGCGTCCGTGAATGAGCCACATAAGAAGGATTCGATTCTTCATACCACCAAGTACAACTAGCCATGACTGGCTCAACCATATTCTGAGTTTTGGCTGGTTCTTGCTTAATCCCTCATATTAGATGGGTATTTCAAAAAAAATTGGTTTATCATTCTTGATGCGTGGTGAGATCGATGAACTTGTTCGATGGACGAAAGTGTTTGATATTTTTGCGAAAAAGGAACTTTGGGATAGAAGAATTCACCGTCAAGGCATAAAGAAGTCAACCATCAGTCAAGGATAAAGAACTTTAAGGTTTACCGACAACGAATTAGATAAAGAACCGAACCACTTTGAATTGGATAAAGAACAGAAAGAATTGCTCACTTGAGAGAAATTTTCACATATTATCAACTCACAAATCTGATTCTTACAATTGAGAAGCACTTTTTATTTACGTAGCTAGGGAACTTTGAATTTGGAAACATCAAAATAGGAAAACCTTTACTCAGCTGGATGAGTCTTTCCTTCATTTAAATTGCCGTCTCCTCGTGGACCATGAATCTCCCGCATCACTCTCAAGGCGGTTTTGTCCCAACTATAAATGGGTTGTCTTTGTATATTAAGCCAACCTCTCCTTATTTTACATGAGCAAATGTAAGGAGAACAGTGGGCATTCAATGGCGGCTCATCTTCCATTAATTTTCATAATTCTCCTTTCATTTTGCTATGGAGCTTCAAGCTTTGATCAAGTCTCCTTTCTCCAGTGCTTTTCCCTTCATTCACTTCAATCCAACTCCACTTCCTTAACCATCACAACAAGAAACGATCCAACTTATATCTCTCTCTTGCAGTCTTCCATTCAAAACCTCAGATTCTCGAACACTTCCTCACCAAGCCCACAACTCATTGTCACCCCAGTCCATCCATTCCAGATACAAGCAGCCATAGTATGCTCCCAGAAGCATGGCGTGAGTGTGCGGGTGCGAAGTGGGGGCCATGACTATGAGGGCCTCTCCTACGTATCCCAAATCCCCTTCATCATAATCGATCTCAGGAACATGAGGTCGGTTGAGGTGGATGTCGAGAAAGAGAGTGCATGGGTGGAGTCTGGAGCAACATTAGGAGAATTGTACTATGGAATTTCTCAAAAGAGCAAGTTTCTGGGATTCCCAGCTGGTAGTTGTCCTACTGTTGGAGTTGGAGGACATGTTAGTGGGGGTGGGTTTGGCACGATATTTCGAAAGTATGGTCTAGCAGCGGACAACGTAATCGATGCCAAAATCATTGATGTTAACGGAAAGATTTTGGATCGGAAAGCAATGGGTGAAGATATTTTTTGGGCTATCAGAGGAGGTGGAGGAGCAAGCTTTGGTGTGATATTTTCCTGGAAAATTAAGCTGCTTCCTGTCCCTCCAACCGTCACTGTCTTCGGAGTAGACAAGACCATTGAAGAAAATGCTACTATGCTTCTGTACAAATGGCAGAATGTTGCCCACAAGCTTGATGAAGACCTCTTTCTCCATGCTCTGATAGGAGTAGTCACTCCATCTTCAACTTCGGCGAACAAAACAATCAGCATCTCATTCGGGGGCTTGTACCTCGGCAAGATTGAAAAACTCCTGCCTTTGATTCGAGAAACCTTTCCCGAGTTGGGTTTGAGGCGTGAAAGCTGCACGGAGATGAGTTGGATACAATCCGTCCTTTATTTCGCAGGATTCTCTCAAGACGGATCTCCCGGTGTCTTGCTCAACCGGACTCAGTCGTCCAAATCCTTCTTCAAGGCAAAATCCGACTACGTGACGAAGCCCATTTCAGAAACCGGTCTGGAAGGCCTATGGAATAAGCTCATCGAAGACGAGGCATCTTACCTGATTTTAACACCTTACGGCGGGGTAATGAGCCAGATCCCTGACTCGGAGACTCCTTTCCCGCATCGGAGAGGGAACATGTACCAAATTCAGTACATGGTTACTTGGGACAGCGAAGAGGAAAGCAATCAGCATATTAATTGGATGAGAGGGTTGTATGACTATATGGCACCTTATGTTTCTAGTTTTCCAAGAGCTGCTTATATGAACTATAGGGATCTTGACTTGGGGAGGAACTATATCGTCAATACTACTTATGCTCAAGCAAGCGTATGGGGTTCGAAATATTTCAAGAGCAATTTTAGGAGATTGGTGAAAGTGAAGACTGCGTCCGATCCAACGAACTTTTTCTGGAACGAGCAAAGCTTTCCTGTGTTGTCGCCAAGAAGATGATAAGCTCAGCCTCTAAATAGTATTAGGGATTAGCCCGTGTTATGGGTTGGAACAACATCATCTATGTAACAAGCGTTCGACATACTTAGATCTGTTGGATTGGCAAATTGGCAAAATTTCTCTCCATGTTCAATAATTTGTGGTAGTACAGCTCTTCCATTTAATATGAGTGAGTATATCGTCGATATATGTCTCAATTTTTTCCCCTGAAATACGTGACCCGAGCCGAATTAAAGCATGCGAAAGCCTGAATAGAAAAAAGGGGATTCTTGAAAGTCGTTTCTAAATCCAAATTGGGCTCTTATTCACGTACAGGATATCTTGGTGAATTCGGTTTCAACGTGGGCTCATGACATGCACATAGTTCAAAGGGTGGTTTTTGTTTTTAGTTGTTTTGTAGCTGACAAAAGAAGTCCACAAATCGCTTGAATATTCGGAGCCTTTTCTTTGTGGATTTAGTCGGTGATCTGGACGATACATCCAACTAGTATCGCTCGTCTTACTGAAGGCATGAGTGTTCGTATTTTATGCACCAATTACCTGAGGCTAAACACTACATGGGTTTGAGTATTATCTAGGACTAGGAAACACTTATTTGAGTGATTGTAACTCTGTACTTCTCTAACTAATTAGTGGATTCTTTGGAGGAAATTGGTCAATTAGTCATAAACCTATTGAATGGATGTCAATTTAGCTCTAACCTTTTAAATTTGTCAATTTTTATAAAAAATTTGAATGCAGCCCTTACGGTAGATTTTCGTTGGAAATGGTTGATGGGGCAACACATAGGATGGCTAGTGTTGACGCAATGATTTCCAACGAAAATTAACTGGAAGAATTACATTGAAATTTCGTGCAAAAGCTTAGACCTAAATTAGCAAAATTAAAATTACCGATCATAAGCTATTATTTTGTTTTGGCCACTTAGGAATGTATGTTTGTCTATGGACTTTTGTTTTGGTAATTAGTTAGGGAATATTGTTCAAAAAATTCTAAATCTATTGCACTTTGCTAGTTTAGTTCTAAATTTATTAATTGTGTCAATTAGGTTTTAAACATTTTCACATTTTACTAATTAAATCCATTTGAGCAATTTTGGCTGGGAAATGTTGATATGGATGCTAGTTATCTTATATGACGTGGATAATTTTTAAATATTTTCACATTTTGCTAATTGAATCCATTTGAGCAATTTTGGCTGAGAAATGTTAATTTGGATGCCAGTTATCTTATGTGATGTGGATAATTTTTTAAATAATTTTTTAATAAATAATTTATTTTGTTCTTATTTTGTTCTTTTTTCTAAGGCTGTTGAGGGCAACAAAGTCTTCATCGACCACTAGCAAGGGCTATGATGCCCTCATCAATTGCGGGTGAGGGTTGCATACATAGGTGAGCCTCCCAAATCAAGGTGAGGTTGGGCTAAGGCCATGACCTTTGCCTGTGGCTAGTGGGGGCGTCCTAGCCCTTGCCTAGTGGCTAACAAGGGCCAAAGAAAGAAAAAAAAAACAAAGAAGAATTAGAGAAGGAAAAGAAAAAAATATTGAAAAAATATTAAAATATTATTAAAAATTATTCACATCAATGCTGATCAATTTCACCACGTTAGTAATTTTCCATCAAAATTGGCTAGATGAATTTAATTAGCAAAACATGAAAATATTTAAGACTTGATTGATATGACTTAATTGGCAAAATGTGATAGATATAAGACTTTTTGTGTGATTTTTTCTAATCGAATGGGTCGTGGTCCTCATGTGGGAAGAGTGGAAGGTTGTGAAGAGAGAACACCTTGCCAATGATTACAAGGACGGATGTTGGGGAAAATTTTGCTTGGAATTAATTTTATTTGTGATTACAAGGTTAATTGAACCAATTTGAATTTAGAACATGAAGTTGAGATTTTGAGTCCAGGATTGTTAATTAGTTATCTTTGTATTTATGTTCAAGGCTGACGAGGGGAAACACACCAATGAAATTCAGAGCTTTACCTCGCTTATAAAATAAAAATCGTACAATAGTGACCAGATATATACCTGCCAAAAAAATCTATTGAAATAATATATTGAATTAGAATACAATTGATCAAGAGTTGGAACCTATCTCACAGTTTATGGATAGTGTGGTCTAGAGGAAAAGTGTCCAAAAAGTTCTAAACATTTTGTATTATTGTCAATTAGTCCTAAACTTTTTTTATTTGTGCTAATTTAGTCATAAAACTTTTAACCTTACACCAATTCAGTCCTTACCAACTAATTTTGATCGGATTTTGCTAATATGAACGCTGATTGACTGACATGGCACGGCTGGCACTGATGTAGATAATTTTTAATAATATTTTAATATTTTTAATATTTTTATTTTATTTTATTTTATTTTTTCTTTTTTTTCCTTGCTCTCCTCCTTTCTTTAGTCGGTCGCACGGTTGGGTGACCGACTAGAGGTGAGGGCTGGCGCACTTGGGGCGACCTCATGCCAGGCAAGCAAGGGCTCAAGCCATTGCTAGAGGCTACAAGGTCGTGCTTGCAACAGCTCAAGCCTCGCCAGTGGCTAGGTGAGCCTCACCCGCCCTTGCAATCACTAGTGAGGGCTCAAGCCTCACTAGCCCTCCTCTCTAGCTAGTCACTTAGCCTGCGACCGGTTGGAGGAAGAGGAGAACCGGGGGAAGAAAAGAAAAAGGGAAATAAATTAATAAATCAATCAATCAATCAAAAAATATTAAAATATTATTAAAAATTATCTACATCAATCGACCAATGTCCACGTTAGCAAAATCCAGCCAAAATTAGTCGGAAGGACTAAATTAATACTAAGTTAAAAGTTTTAGGGAAAATTCAAAAGAAGAGTCCCAAGTGCTCTCATTTTTTCAAATAAGGGTTCGAAGTAGACATTGTTTCAAATAAGAACCTAAAGTGCCATCACATTTTCAAATAAGGGCATGAAGTTGATCTTATTTCAAATAAGAGCCTGACTTTTCTACCGGTTAAGAGCATTTTTGTCATTTACCATTTTTTATTTCCTTTTTTTTTTTTTGGGTTCATTTTCTTCTTCATCGCCGGTAGCTAGTCTGCCACTAACAAAGCCCACGAGGATTGGACGAGGGTCACCCTCTCTTGATCTAATGAGGGCCACCTTTGTTGGTCATAGGCAAGGGATAGCCTCGCTTGGGTAAGGCAACCCTCGCCTTGGGGGAGACTACCCCTTGTGGCCATATGAAAGGTTGGCGAGACCAACCTTGCTACATCTGGCGAGGGTCGTCAAGCCCTTGTCAGCCCTAGGCGAGGCCGACCTTGCTGATGGCTTTAAGAGGCGACCTCCTTGAAGGTGAGGGTCAAGTTGCCCAAGCGAGGCTGTCCCTCGCCTATGGCCCGTGAGGGTGGCCTTCATTGGATCAGGCGAAGGTGACCCTCGCCCAAACCTCTATGGGCTTCGTTAGTGGCCAACCCTATCAGCAATGATGAAGAAGATAAAGCAGAAGAAAAAATGAAAAAAAAAAAAAATTATAAAAGGCGAAAATGCCCTTGATTAGTCGGAAAATTTAGCCGATCAGCCACCAGCGAAGTCAAGCTCTTAGTTGAAATAACTATGGCCACTTCTGACCCTTATTTAAAACAATATTTACTTTGGGCCCTTATTTGAAAAAATGAGGGTACTTGGGACTCTTTTTGAAAATTTTCCAAATTTTTAGGACTAAATTAGTACCAGATCAAAAAGTTTATGACTTAATTGACATTAGTAAAATGTTTAGGACTAAATTGGTACTAAATTAAAAGGTTTATGACTAAATTGGTACTAATGCAAAAGATTTAGGAATTTTTTGACACTTTTTCCTATGGTCCAAGCTTTCATTACAACCTTCACAACCCCATCCATAACTCGGTGAGCTAGTGTATGGAGTTGCCCATTCTTCAAAGAGAATAATTGAAAGAGAATAAAATTGCTAAAAATGGATCTCAAGTCAAGTTGGATATGGGTTGGACACTAGGTGAGTCGGGCATGAGTTGCTACAGTTGTATTGCATGTAAATAAGCCAAAATGGATTAAATGAGTTAATTTGGGTTGGAGCATTTCGATTTGGTCCAAATCCATCCCAATCTATCCATTTGATGAGTCTATTCACATGGTCTTTATGTGTGATTGGTTTTTTTTTTTTAAAAAAATTTATCGGGGGGCATTTAAATCTTTTAGATGAAGAAGGCTCGCATTTCTTCCTTCTAATATCCATGATTCAACCATTCTACTACTTAAACAAAAATAAACCCTGCTCATTCTTTCTTTGCACAGACAAAAGATGGATATGTCATCGATTGTGTTGATATATTCCCCTTTTATTGACATGGCGTGCTTTAGTAGCCTAAAATCCCCTTACATCAACACGGTGCGCTTCAATAGCCCGAAGTCCCCCTTCATCAACATGGCGTGCTTTAGTAGCTTGGAATCCCCTTACATTGAAACAGCGTGTTTTAGCAGCTTGGAGTCCCTCTTTATTAACGTGGCTTACTACTGTAGCCTACGGTTAGGTAAATAAACTAGTGTCCCTGAGAAAGATAAGGTGATACCTTAGTACTTTCCAAAAACTCAAGGTTCACACCCTAACCACTCATTCTCGGTAAGTAACATAGGTATCTTCTTATCTGTCTTAGTATTTATATCATGTCATATTGTACTTTTTGCATGGGACATCTAGTCCCAAATTTACTACATATGCAAAGATAAAACTTATGTATCAGTTCATCTATGAAGGCAATATTTGTGTTTTCAGCTTAAAAAATGGGCAGATGTTGACACGTAAATTTTAACTAAATATTTAAATTTAAATTGCATAAAAAATTAGGGATCAATTTGGCCCTAACAAAAAATATTTTTGCATCACTTAGGTATTGATATTATGTGCATCTACCAAGTTTATTTTCCTTTTTATTTTTTCCTATTTTCGGATTAGCAAAGAAAAAAAAGAGAAATGGCTTAGGGCTGGGTGTGAACCTAGCCCCTGTTCTTCTTCTTCTCTCTACCACGTGAGCCTAAGCCCATCCAGTCTTCCTTTCCACTCGGGCCCAGGGCCCAACCCTTTCTTTTTCCCTCGTGGCCCAGCCTCGTCCTTCATCTTCTTCTTCCTCCTCCCTCCGCCGATGTAGCTCACGTGCAAGAATGATGACGCGTGGAGGACGACGGCGCATGTGGAGCAGAGGGGCGGCCAGCGCAAAGATCGGCGGGAGGCTCGGACGAATGGGAGGCGCCTTTAATGCCGCCAAGCTAAGGAGCAGAGCAAGGCTAGGCTTGCTACGGAGCGAACGGCTGACGAGACACTGGTTCGGCCAAGGGAAGGCTGGTCGGCGCACCAAGGACTGGAGATCGAAGCTCCTCTGTTGACTGGCCTCCTCGGCCTTTAAATAGAAGGGGGAGTCGAGCTCAACAAGGGGGTCGGTAGGGGGGTGAAGCCATAGAGGGAGGTGAAAAAGATAGTAGAGTCGGAGAGATCTGTGAGAGTGAGAGTAGAGGTTCTAAAAAATCCAGATCAGAGAGAGAGAGAGAGAGAGAGAGAGAGAGAGAGAGAGAGAGAGAGAGCCGTGAGGGTGAGAGATTTGAGAGAGAGAAGTGGGACTAAGTCCGGTCGTTGGTCGTCGCGGGCAATGCGGGTTGCCTGGCCCGACACTACCGCCGTTCAGCCGCCGCCGACGAAGCCTGCTGGTGGCTCGCGTTGCTCTCGTCGCCGCCCGCAACCATCATCATTCCGTCCATGAAGACCCAGTCACCTACTAACCTCGACTGAGCTTCATGCCACGCCCGCTATCACCGTTTTGTCCACAATGGCCCAAGCACGCACTGCCCGAGCCGCCGATGACGATGATGCTAGCTATTTCTGAGTGCCGCCCGAACTCCCTACTGAGCTGCTAGCCTGTTGTGCGAGGCCACGACGATCGACGCGGCTTGCCATCGTCAACTCCGTCAGCGTAGCGAGATTGCAGGGAGCGAGGAAGGGCACTAGTCGAGTCGACAATTAGGAGTCGGGTCGGATGCAAAGACCCAATCGGGTCTTTCGGGTAATTCCATTGGGCCAAGTGAACCAGGCTCATGAGCCTAATTCAGCCCAGCCAAGGGCCCCAGCACTTGGGAGCCTGAGCTGGTCCAGACTCGGGCCGGATCCAAGGGTTCGACCCAAGTCCGTCTATTTTTTAATTTAGTATTATATTATCATAAAAATAAAAGAAAAATAAAAATATTATTCCCAAAAAATAGAAAAAGCCAAAAAAAATAAAAATTTCTCCACAAATGTATGAAAAATCATCAAAAAATTCAAAAATAAATAAAAATAAATCAAACCTCGGGGTTTAAATAAGATTAGGTGTTGGAAGGGTATTCATTGATTAATTAGTGTAATCAAGTCCTCAATCCTAATTTCTCTGGTTGCGTAAGAATAAAATATTTCTCTCAATATTTTACTTGGATTTATAATCGACCCATCCCAAACTGATCATTTTTAAATGAAATTGACTTGCAGGTTAAAACTTGAAATATAAGTCATGAATTGGTGAGCGTGGGAGAGCCTCGGCTAAACCCTAAAGTATTAACCAGGTCATTAAACTTCGAGACACGAAAAGGGAGGTTGCCACAATAGTTTTTTGTAGTATTAATTGAATTTAAAGGGAAGTAACATATATTAAATTTGTTACATATGGATCAGTTTATGATTTTTGGAGTTAAAAAATTAATTTTCAATAAATTTATCATAAATTTACTAATCTGAAGTTTTTTTTATGGAATTAACCCTAAAGCTTAAGTTATTTGTAGAGAGATACCCCACATGAATAATGTTGCGAAGCGATATGTAACAACACTTCAATATAATCAACTTTAGTTGTTGATAAGAGTCATCAGTGCTTATAAGCAGGGCATCGGTTGCTTGTGGTCTTGTCCATTGGGCTGTGTGATATGAAGCCTGGAAAAATTTCGTGCGTGGGATCTATACGCCGGAGTGTGGTATTAAAGTCGATTGTCCATTAACTTCAAATGCTGGTTTCCGAAATGACGTGTACGATCTGTATTTGAGTTTTTTTGCAAGTTCACCCTCTGACCTTGTTGGCCCATCTCCTTCTTTGATATCCATTAAAGATACGATTCATTAGTCAAACGTACTTCTCTTCCGGAACAAGATAAGAACTCCGGGATATGTGGCTGCTGAGTTGGACTTTTAGCAGTGTTTAACAAGACGCAGACAAGTCTAGCCACGACGCAATTTACCTTTCGTTAATTTTTGTTAAATTTTATTATTAAATTATAAAATTGGATGATACATGATAGTTGATAGGCATATCGGTTTGGAGTTTTACTTTTCATTCATCATAGATAAATCAGTTTGTGGTTATTCATAGTATTAATTCAATTTAATCAGGTAATAAAGGATAAATTTGTCACATCAGTTTATGATTTCTTGGTGGAAAAATCAATTTAGGGAAAATTTGTCGCAACTCTATCAATTTGGAGTTTTTCGTAGTATTAACCCTAAAGCTTAAGCTATATGTGAAGAGATACTTCACATGGATAAAATTGTCAATTGATGTGGGATAATACTTCAATAAAATAAACTTTGGTCATCAATAAGAGTCATCGGTGCTTGTAAGTGAGGAATTGGTTGCTTATGGTCTTGTCCCTTGGGCTGTGCGATATGAAGCCTAGAAAAATTTCGTGCGTGGGATCTATACTCCGGACTGTGTTATTAAAGTCAATTGTAGGTTAGCTTCGAATGCTCTGGGTATGAACTGTTTACGAAAGTGGCGTCCGGAAGTAAGTGCACGGTTTGTATTTGAGTTATTTTGCAAGTTCAGCCTCTTATATTTTTGACCCATCTTCTATGATAGCCATTAAAGATGCGATTCATTAGTCAAATGTACCTCTCTTCCCGAACAAGCGCAGATATATAAGAACTCCGGGATATGTGGTTGCCGAGTTGGACTTTTAACGGGTGTTCAACAAGACGCAGACGAGTCTAGCCACGACTTTTGAGCGACGGAAATCAAAAGCTAACGTGAACGATGCGAACAAAAATATGCAAAGACAAAGGTTTCGTTGTTTCGTGGAAAATAAATAATTTAGAAAATATTTTATAGAAAATAGTCATTTGTGTTGTTTAAAAACATAAATGAACGAAAAATATTTTCATTGTACTCGAAAAATATTTAGATAATGAATATTTTAAGTAATCTACGCAATCATTTTCAAGAAAATATTTTCTAAATCATTTGTTTCTAAAACAAATGGAGTCTAAGGTGGTGTCTAGATTCATTTGTTTTTATTTTCATTTATTGAAGAATTTAAGGAAAAAATTGTGAAATGACCCTTCCCACATGGGAAGAGAGAGGTGAAGATAGGGGTGTGCAACTGGATCAGGTTGACCAGGGAACCGGAACCTTGCACCTGCAATAGACACTCATGTGATTCAGGATGGCCTTCTTCCTATCCAAGCTGGCCCTCCTCTTGTCCAAGCTCCAGCTCCTATCTCGGATGTGGCATCTAAAGGTGCCCTTGGCGAAGGCTGGTAGCAAGTTCGACCAGAGGAAGCAATCATCCCATCCTTAGAAGGATTGAACACAATCCTCTAATATGTAGCCTACGACACAATTGCCTATTGTCCCTAACTCCGGTAAAATCAAGCAGAAAAAGAGTGCACCGAGTGACAATCCCCCCCAGCTCTATTGGCCCCAAAAGTCCTAGAAGTGCTTATCACCCCAGCCTCATTCTCCTCGGATGATGACTTAGGTGAGGAGTCAACAGCAAACAGTTCTGATGGGGAGTTGAATGTGAGGGAGGAACTAGTAGGCCTTTCTCTCGGAACTTGCTGCGCTTGCTACACATGATATGCATGTTGCTCCACCTTCTATGCATGGGAAGGAGCCTTTGGAAAGTCCCCATCCACAACTTGCATCTTCCAGTAGGAAACCTAAACCGGCAGCAAGTCGATGGCGAGCTACACATAGGTAATCCTCCTTTTGTCGATCTATACATCTACTAGTATATGAATATAGGTATTTAGAATGTTAGAGGTATTATGAACCCTATTCGGCAAGCTAAAGTGTGGAAATTAGTCCAATCTCATAATATATGTTGCATTGGATTGCCGGAGACTAAGGTCTCTCTTGATCATTTTGGAACCATTTCTTCGAGTCTTCTTCATGGCTGGCTATGGCATTCGAATTACGATTTCTCTCCTCGTGGTAGGATATGGGTTGGCTGGGACCCGAACAAGACTACCTATAATTTATGCCTGATGAATGGCTAAGCCATCCATGGCAAGCTTAGAGATATTGATTATGGTAGATCTTTTGACTTGTTAGTTGTATAAGGGGAACACACATTTGTTCTTCGTCGATCTTTGTGGGCTGATCTCGTGCAAAGAAGTAACATCCTGGAGAATAACCCATGGCTAGTAGAGGGTGATTTTAACGCCATCAGGGATCCCTCGGATAGAATTGGAAGCCTAGATACATGGATCCCGTCTTTTGATGATTTCAAGGCATGCTTAGATCAGGCGGAACTTGAAGACCTATGATATGTGGGATATAGATTTACCTGGGCCTCATCTTCTGGATTACATTGGAAACTCTGGAAGATTGATCATGTCCTAGTGAATAATAAATGGTGCCAAGAATTCTCCTACTCTGAAGCAACCTTTGTAGCTCCTGGAATTTTTGATCATATGCCTATGGTTGTAAGAATCATAGCCCCGTCTACTCGGAAGAAGTCTTTTAAATTCTTTAACTTCTGGTTGAAACACTCGCGCTTCAAGGAGATAGTTACTCAAGTTTGGAATGGCTATCATTCAGGTACCCCTCTTTACCAGCTTTATTGCAAACTAAAAGTTTTGAAAGTAGAGCTCAAATAGCTCAATAGGGATGCTTACTCGGATATCTCAATGAGGACGGAGGCAACAAGACAAGAACTTTGGTCCACTCAAGATGCACTTCTATTGGATCCATGTAATATACCTTTGGCGGAAGCTGAAAAAGCCCATCTTCAAGGTCTTCTATGAGCTCCGCTCTCTTGAAGAATCCTTCTTCCGTCAAAAGTCCAGGGTCTGGTGGCTAAAAGAAGGTAATCACAATACCAAATTCTTTCATCATTCAGTCAATAGGAGGCACCTACGGAATCGGATAATCTCCATTCGTGATAGTTCGGGCACCTTGGTGAATAACCCGGTGGAGGTGCAAGATTCATTCATATCCCACTTCCAGAATTTATTGGCTCCGGTAGAAGGCCGCCTAGGCCATCCCAACTGGAGATCAAAGACCTAACACGGCATCCTCTAATGGAGGAACATATGCGGTTTCTTTCTTGACTTATTTTTCCTTTGGAAATTCGTGATTCCATATTTTCTCTCGCTAGAGACAAAGCCCCTGGATCGGATGGTTTTAATGCAGAATATTTTAAACAAAATTGGGAAATTGTGAGCCCATCAGTGATAGAAGGGGTTATGCATTTTTTCCATACTGGTTGCCTGCTAAGGGAGGTGAATAACACCATCATTGCCTTAGTGCTTAAGGTCCCCAATGCATTGTTAGACGGGGATTTCAGACCAGTTGCATGCTGTAACACTATCAATAAATGTATCACAAAGATTTTGGCCAATAAAATAGTTGCGACACTTCCATCCATTATTGGCCCAGCCTAGAATGCATTTGTAAAAGGTTGCCAGATTAGTGACAATATTCTCCTAGTACAAGAATTGTTTAGTGGATTTCATATTAATCCCTATCTCCCTAAATGTGCAATTAAAGTAGATTTCCAAAAAGCATATGATATGCTTGATTGGCAATTTCTGGAATCTTCTCTGGGTGCTTTTGGTTTCCTTACTTGGATCACCGGTTTGATTATGACTTGTGTTCGAACATCTATATTCTCTATATCCATTAATGGGGAATTACATGGCTTCTTCTCGAGTGGCCGAGGAATCCGACAGGATGACCCTATGTCCCTGTACTTGTTCACTTTGGCTATGGAGGTATTTTCCGGTATTATTGCTCAACAAACCCAACATCATGATTTCAAATATTACTGGAGGTGTAAGTCCACTTGCCTCTCCCATCTCTTTTTCGCCGACGACGTGTTCTTATTCAGTGAGGCAAGCTTGGCTTCTGTTGCTTGTTTACAAGAAGGATTGCAGATTTTTTTTGCATGGAGTGGACTCCAACCAAATCTTAATAAGAGTGAAATTTTCCTTGCTGGAGGTACTAAATGGCTGCAAAATCAAATTTAGCAAGCTTGGGGATTCCAATTGGGGTCTCTTCCGGTGTGGTATCTTGGGGTCCCCATCATCACAACACGTTTTAGGAAAACCGATTGCAATTCCCTAGTAAGCTTACTTATCTTAAGAGTTCAATTGTGGACTCATCGGTTCCTATCATTCGCGGGCTGTCTCCAATTAATCAGGTCAGTCTTACATGCGATTCAAATATATTGGGCGGGTGTGTTCATTTTACCTAGCTTAGTCTTGGATAAAATCGAACAAATATGTCACCAATTTCTGTGGAAAGGACCCAGCCTAGGCACGGGTGGTGCGAAAGTTGCGTGGGATGCTGTTTGTCTTCCTAAGAAAGAAGGTGAACTAGGATTGCGCAGACTCCAGGATGGCAACAAAGTGGCTATGATGAAGCATATCTGGTTGTTATTCACAGACAAGGAATCACTCTGGTACAAGTGGATACAAGCAACGTACTTGAAACGGAAGAATTTTTGGGACACCTCGACCTACCTTTTGCTTTTGGGCATGGAGGAAATTATTAAGCCTTAGGGTTGAAAGTAGGCGGTATTTTTGCTGGCTAATCGGGGATGGTTGATCAACATCTCTTTGGTTTGACCCTTGGCTTCTAGATGGATCTGTAAACACGGTATTCTCCAATAACTTTATCTATCATTCAAGCTTGCCTAGAGAGGCCATGGTGGTGGATCTCTATACTCCGGATGGCCATGAAGTGTTGCTGGAACTCCAGGATCGGTGACTCCCCATCCCGATTCTCAACCATAATCCGGACAAGTTTATCTGGTTGGAGCATTCTTCAGGTATGTTCTTAGCTGCTTTTGCTTGGGTAGCAATTAGACATAAGTCTCAAATAGTCCCGTGGTCCAAGTTCGTGTGGGATAGCTCTCTTGTCCCGCGGCACCAATTTTTGCTTTGGCTTATTACTAAGAAATGTCTCCCCACTCAATTGTTTTTGCTGAATTATGGTAGAATTTCGAAAGGGGCATGTGCATTCTGTAATACTAAACCTAATTTAGTAAATCACCTTTTTTTTGGTTGTCACGTCTCAAAAACCTTGGTCACATTTTGGGCGGGCAAGTGTAACCTGTCTTGGCAAGACAAGCCATGGGATGACATTATAGCTTGGGTGAATACATTTTTACTGGGCAATGAATGTCATTTGGAGGTTGCCCATTTCTCTTTTGGGGCACTTTGCTATTTTATATGGAAGTCTCACAACAATATAATCTTTCGTGGTTGGCCTCTCCATATCCCGTCAATGAAACTTCACATTATAAAGGCGGTTAAAGACAAGGCTTTTGCTTTCCATGGCATTGCGGACACTCCTGCAAATAGAAGGATGCAACACATATGGGGTATCAACCCGGTGATCTTTCATGAAAATGACAACTAGTTGCATTAGCCAAAGGTTGTCCTTGATGTACTTCTTTGCTTATGGACTTGGCACCCTTTCACTCATATGACATGTTGTCATGGTAAGTGAAAGCTTGGTTCCGGTTCCTTTTGATGTATATTTTGTTGGTTTGAAAGTTAATACATATTTACCTTACAAAAAATAAAATAAAACAAAATAAAGTTCATTAGTTCCATAATAGTTCTAAATTATTGTATACCAATTCAATGTTGAGCTTCTCAATTTTGCTAATCTAATTCTAAACTTTATACGAAACTTTAATATAGTCCTTACAATAAAATTTCATCGAAAATCATCGAGATGGTAGTGTGTTGTGTAGGACGGTAGGCGATGATTGGAGCGTCACCACGTTAGTGATTTTTGGTGAAATTTTATTAGAAGGAACTCATTAGAAATTGTGCAAATATTTAGGATTCAATTGATAAAATTGAAAAGTTTAGAACTAGATAGACATTCTTACAATAATTTAGAGTTGATTGGACAATTTGAAAAGTTTAGGACTACATAGATTTACGACTAATTAGACAATTTCCTTTATATGTGTGTGTGTGTGTGTGTGTGTGTGTGTGTGTGTGTGTGTGTGTGTGTGTGTGTGTGTGTGTGTGTGTGTGTGTATCCATTTGAATAGATTATCTATTCCAAATATACTGATACAATGACTAGTGAATTTTCACAAAAATCGAATTACTTAGTTAATCTGACAAGAGGGTGGCCTTTGTTATGTAACAAAAGACTACCCTTTTCTCAAGTGAAACAAAAGAAGGCCGACATTCACGAAATCGGAAAGCACTGATGGAAAGTAATATCATGAAATGAAAAATGACGCTTTGAAAAATTAAATTTAATTCGTGATCAAAACTCTAGACTGGAATTGAATGTGGGATTGAAATGTTGGGTAAATATGACAACAATCTTGTACAGATGTTAAAAACAACAATGCCATTCTTCTCCACCTCAAGTTTTGTGTAGGCAACTTGAGGAAAAAGAGTTAGCCGGTTCAAGAGTACATTCCTATTTTTCATCTTCCTTTTTCACGGCTTTTATTCGTTTTTCTTCTAATTATCTTTTACTAGATCCTTTTCTCCTTTTCGTGTAGAGCCTCTTATTCAGTTTAACATTTGGTGATTTTATTTGGTCACCTGTACACCAACTAATGAAAAGAGAATTTTAGCACATTCTCCACTTAATTTTGATGAATGTAGCTCAAGAAACAAATTTTGCTAATTTATAATGTTAGGATGTGACCCAATATAACCTTCATAATATATGTTTTCCTCTAATTTATGATGTTCAATAAAGACTTATAATGTTCAATCGTAATTAAGTACATATAGTGTCATACAATGCATATGTTTTAGTATATGAAATGTTGCGGCGTTAAAGAAGTTTTTGTCATTAGTGAGTGCAACACACTAAAAATTATTAGAATATACGAAGGATTTACAAAGTTGCATCATGAGTGCAAAACTTAATTAAATGTCAACTTGTCGGTGATCGTCACTACGTTTTATCGTAACCAAGTTAATGACATGAGTTTCATTTTTCATTTTACGAGGTATAGACATTTCAGCATTTACCAAGGGTAAAACGTTGTAGAATGTGAATATTTTTATGTTATGACACTGTGAACAAAATGTGAAATTGAATAATATGGAAAACAGATTTGTTTTTTTTGGTCGTTTTATATGGAAAACAGATTATATTGCAAGTTTGTTTAGGGAAAATGCTTGGCTAACCGTACCATTAATTTGGAAAAGGACAGTCAATCCTCAACCACATCAGTATTCTTGAGAGAGAGAGAGAGAGGGTGCGTTTTGCTTGGAAATTTTCACGCGCTTGTGTTGGAGAAAGTAAAATTTTGTGGCTATCTTTTTGACCAACACTGTTAGACAGAGATGCTAGTAGAACTCTTTAAATTTAGGAAAATGCTTGGCTGACTGCATTATTAGGTTGGAAAACGGATGGTCAACCCTTAGCTACACATTTTCCATGAGAGAGATAGTGTTTTGCTTGGAAATTTCCACGCGCTTGTGTTGGAAAAAGGAAAATTTTATGGCCATGCTTTGACTGTCACACCGTCGTGATGCTAGTACAACTTTATGAATTTATATTTCGATTTAGATTCCAATAATAAAGAGTTAAATTTAATACGTTTTAGAGTCATAATCAATTTGCATCTTTAACGGAGAGGAGCCATGTGGGTGTATCGGATGTCGTTTAGATTTAGATTCAAGTATTAGAAAGTTGAAACTAAATGATAATTTGACAGATTTTGGAGTTGTAATTGAGAAGGAGCCAAGTTTATAAATCAGATTTATTGTATCACCACATTTATTTCTTGATAACATTGGAAGAGAAAAGCATTTTACTCTTTTTTTTACAAATCCAGAATATTAATGTTAATGTTTATAAAAAATAACTTAATTCTAATATTCATTGAAATTTTTTTTTTCCAAGGTGCTATGATATGAGTGGGATCACTATTACGAGAGGATAATGACATCACAAGTCCTATAATTTTTATACAATAGTCACTTGAGTGCCACAATTTTTTTCTATCACTTGAATCTTATGATTTCTAAAAAATATTCATTTGAGTGCTATAACTTTTAAAAATCATTCACTCAAGTTCAAAAATTTAACGTGATATGACGCTTGTGATCTACTTTTCAAAAGGTTACAACATTTAAGTGATCAATTGAAAAGTTATGTGGCATTCAAGAGATCAAAAAAAAATAATGGCATTTAAGTGAACATAGTATGAAAATTATGACCTTAAGTGATTTAAAAAAAGTTATGGCATTCAAGTTGGTCCCATAAAAAGTTATGGTATTTGTGGTATCTTTCTCCCCAATTTTGAAGATAGTATGTGAGAAAAAAAGTAAAATGCATGTTCTTAAACGATAGAGATCTGCAGCATTTTGGAGCCTAACTTTCAGTCCAACAACCTAACATTAGAGATAAGCATAACCTCTAAGTATGAAAAGAAAAAACTTTTTGCTTTCAAGATAATGGATTATGCTGGATTTTATTTTTACTCTAATCAATTTTATATGTAGCCATTCAATAAAAAACACTAGTTTCTTGCTTTCAAATAATTTTTTTTTAGTGATAAAAACAAATACCCAACAAGTCATAAATCTATTATAAGGATGTTAATTTGGTCATAAACTTTTTAAACTTTGTCAATTTAATCTTAAATTTTTGCATAAAATTTCAATATAGTCATTACAATCGATTTTTACCAAAATCGTTGACATGGCGGTCTCGTCATGGCCATCATCTTGTATGACGCATTGTCATGTCAGTAATTTTCAATAAAAATTAATCTGAATGACTAAATTGAAATTTCCTATAAAATTTTAGGATTAAATTGTTAAAATTGAAAAGTTAAAAATTAAATTAACATCCATACAACAAATTTAAATTTGACTGAATAATTTTCGTGTGCTTTTCAAGAAGGTGATTGGTTCAAAATTGCGAGCAAAGTCCACCATAAAAAGTATTTCGTACCAGAATATTTTTTTGGCCAATTGGCATGGCTAAATCCGATGGCCGACAACATGGATACTACTTTCCACAAAGACAATGGACGACGAAAAAATTCCATTAGTCAAGTTCATCGCCTCGAAAAAGTCGAAAGACTGGAAAATCAGTACAGCCTGAGGTGGGCCAATTTGATTGATAGTCGTCGTGATCTCGAAGGATACGAAAACCGGAAGTGGTGTCCCCACGTATCAGGCAAGCGACTGATCAAGAAGGGTTTGAAGCAAAGGTTTCGGATTTCAACCACATAAATCTAAGTTGACCAAGAAAAATAAGAGTGCACGAAGATTTTTGAAGTGCAAATAAACGGCTTGAATACATCTAAAACCTTGAATTTCCACCACGTTACATCCGACCCTTGATTAAAATAGGGTCAACCCCACTTGTTGGATCCATGAGGACCGGATCCTGTTTCTGGACATCACATTCCTTCAACTAGTTCTTCAGTCAATCCTAAATTCATCGTACAGAAACCAATTCATTTATAATTTTTTTTTAAATTTTGCTAATTAAATCTTAAATCCTTGCATAGAATTCAAATATAATCATTTCAGTCCGTTTTCGTTGGAAATCATTAAGTCGGCACTTTAGTCATTGCCGGTAGTCCTACGTGGCATAATGCTATGTTAACATCTTTGGCAAAAATTTACCGGAAGGATATAATTGGAATTTTATACAAAGTTTTAGGACTAATTGATAAAATTAAAAAGTTTAGGATTCAATTAGCATCCATACAATAAGGTTAGGACTTAGTGGACAATTTTCCACATGAAGAACGGATCTTGTTTTTGTACACGACATTCGTTCAACTAGTTCTAATAGGTAGGTTTTCCATTGCAGTATTTTTCTTTTCTTTACATTGAAGGCGTTTTTACCATTAAAACACAAATGTTACAATCCAAATCCATGCTTAAAAAGCTGCATGTTGTTTGTGATTTGGCTCATGAAACATGAGTGAGATGTCAAAACTAATGCTCTAATGACCAAAGACTAGCGATCTCTAGGAACCCCATTTCATTTTTTTTCAGCTTTTCTTCAAGCTGTAAGATGATGGATTCCTTGTGCAAGCTACGACAAACTAACAGGAAACAGACTTGAACATTTTCTTTTTCTTTTCACGACCTACAAGAGGTTACAAGCTCTCCCCATGAATAATATGCTCACCTCCAAGAGAATAAGGCCACAATATTCTCCTTTCATATTAAAATCTCGAAAAATAAGAATCTTCAAACATAGGATTTGTTACCATTGGATATGGGTTAGAGTTGGTTCATGACTTCGGTGAAAACTACATGAGGTAGGCTCTTCTGTTAAAGAACAAGGGCATGCGTCCGTGAATGAGCCACATAAGAAGGATTCGATTCTTCATACCACCAAGTACAACTAGCCATGGCTGGCTCAACCATATTCTGAGTTTTGGCTGGCTCTTGCTTAATCCCTCATATTAGATGGGTATTTCAAAAAAAATTGGTTTATCATTCTTGATGCGTGGTGAGATCGATGAACTTGTTTGATGTATGAAAGTGTTTGATATTTTTGCGAAAAAGGAGCTTTGGGATAGAAGAATTCACCGTCAAGGCATAAAGAAGTCAACCGTCAGTCAATAAAGAACTTTAAGGATCACCGACAACGAATTAGATAAAGAACCGAAAGATTTTAAGGTTCACCACCACTCTGAATTGGATAAAGAACCGAAAGAATTGCTCACTTGAGAGAAATTTTCACATATTATCAACTCACAAATCTGATTCTTACAATTGAGAAGCACTTTTTATTTACGTAGCTAGGGAACTTTGAATTAGGAAACATCAAAATAGGAAAACCTTTACTCAGCTGGATGAGTCTTTCCTTCATTTAAATTGCCGTCTCCTCGTGGACCATGAATCTCCCGCATCACTCTCAAGGCGGTTTTCTCCCAACTATAAATGGGTTGTCTTTGTATATTAAGCCAACCTCTCCTTATTTTACATGAGCAAATGTAAGGAGAACAGCGGGCATTCAATGGCGGCTCATCTTCCATTAATTTTCATAATTCTCCTTTCATTTTGCTATGGAGCTTCAAGCTTTGATCAAGTCTCCTTTCTCCAGTGCTTTTCCCTTCATTCACTTCAATCCAACTCCACTTCCTTAACCATCACAACAAGAAACGATCCAACTTATATCTCTCTCTTGCAGTCTTCCATTCAAAACCTCAGATTCTTGAACACTTCCTCACCAAGCCCACAACTCATTGTCACCCCAGTCCATCCATTTCAGATACAAGCAGCCATAGTATGCTCCCAGAAGCATGGCGTGAGTGTGCGGGTGCGAAGTGGGGGCCATGACTATGAGGGCCTCTCCTACGTATCCCAAATCCCCTTCATCATAATCGATCTCAGGAACATGAGGTCGGTCGAGGTGGATGTCGAGAAAGAGAGTGCATGGGTGGAGTCTGGAGCAACACTAGGAGAATTGTACTATGCAATTTCTCAAAAGAGCAAGTTTCTGGGATTCCCAGCTGGTAGTTGTCCTACTGTTGGAGTTGGAGGACATGTTAGTGGGGGCGGGTTTGGCACGATATTTCGAAAGTATGGTCTAGCAGCGGACAACGTGATTGATGCCAAAATCGTTGATGTTCATGGAAAGATTTTGGATCGGAAAGCAATGGGTGAAGATATTTTTTGGGCTATCAGAGGAGGTGGAGGAGCAAGCTTTGGTGTGATATTTTCCTGGAAAATTAAGCTGCTTCCTGTCCCTCCAACCGTCACTGTCTTCGGAGTAGACAAGACCATTGAAGAAAATGCTACTATGCTTCTGTACAAATGGCAGAATGTTGCCCACAAGCTTGATGAAGACCTCTTTCTCCATGCTCTGATAGGAGTAGTCACTCCATCTTCAACTTCGGCGAACAAAACAATCAGCATCTCATTCGGGGCTTGTACCTCGGCAAGATTGAAAAACTCCTGCCTTTGATTCGAGAAACCTTTCCCGAGTTGGGTTTGACGCGTGAAAGCTGCACGGAGATGAGTTGGATACAATCCGTCCTTTATTTCGCAGGATTCTCTCAAGACGGATCTCCCGGAGTCTTGCTCAACCGGACTCAGTCGTCCAAATCCTTCTTCAAGGCAAAATCCGACTACGTGACAAAGCCCATTTCAGAAACCGGTCTGGAAGGCCTATGGAATAAGCTCATCGAAGACGAGGCATCTTACCTGATTTTAACACCTTACGGCGGGGTAATGAGCCAGATCCCTGACTCGGAGACTCCTTTCCCGCACCGGAGAGGGAACATGTACCAAATTCAGTACATGATTACTTGGGACAGCGAAGAGGAAAGCAATCGGCATATTAATTGGATGAGAGGATTGTATGACTATATGGCACCTTATGTTTCAAGTTTTCCAAGAGCAGCTTATATGAACTATAGGGATCTTGACTTGGGGAGGAACTATATCATCAATACTACTTATGCTCAAGCAAGCGTCTGGGGTTTGAAATATTTCAAGAGCAATTTTAGGAGATTGGTGAAAGTGAAGACCGCGTCCGATCCGACGAACTTTTTCTGGAATGAGCAAAGCTTTCCTGTGTTGTCGCCAAGAAGATGATAAGCTCGGCCTCTAAATAGTATTAGGGATTAGCCCGTGTTATGGGTTGGAACAACATCATCTATGTAATAAGCGTTCGACATACTTAGATCTGTTGGATTGGCAAATTGGCAAAATTTCTCTCCATGTTCAATAATTTGTGGTAGTACAGCTCTTCCATTTAATGAGTGAGTATATCGTTGATATATGTCTCAATTTTTTCGCCTGAAATACGTGACCCAAGCCGAATTAAAGTATGCGAAAGCCTGAGTAGAAAAAAAGGGGATTCTTGAAAGTCGTTTCCAAGTCCAAAATGGGCTCTTATTCACGTACAGGATATCTTGGTGAATTCGGTTTCAACGTGGGCTCATGACATGCACATAGTTTAAAGGGTGGTTTTTGTTTTTAGTTGTTTTGTAGCTGACAAAAGAAGTCCACAAATCGCTTGAATATTCGGAGCCTTTTCTTTGTGGATTTTACTCGGTGATCTGGACGATATAGCCAACTAATATCGCTTGTCTTACTGAAGGCATGAGTGTTCGTATTTTATGCACCAATTACCTGAGGCTAAACACTACGTGGGTTTGAGCATTATCTAGGACTAGGAAACACTTATTTGAGCGATTGTAACTCTGTACTTCTCTAATTAATTAGTGGATTCTTTGGAGAAAATTGTTTAATTAATCATAAATCTATTGAATGGATGCCAATTTAGCTCTAACCTTTTTAATTTTGTCAATGTAGCCCTTACGGTAGATTTTTGTTGGAAATCGTTGATGGGGCATGTGTTGCATAGGATGGCTATTGCTAACTGGACTGTCACGTTGTGATTTCCAACGGGAATTAATCAGAAGGATTATATTGAAATTTTGTGCAAAATTTTAGACCTAAATTAGCAAAATTAAAATTACCAATCATAAGCTATTATTTTGTTTTGGCCACTTATGAATATATGCTTGTCCATTGGACTTTCGTTTTGGTAATTAGTTAGGGAAAATTGTTCAAAAAATTCTAATGTGACGTGGATAATTATTTAATAAATTATTTTTTTTATTTTTTTTATTTTTTTTATTTTTTTTATGGCCGATGAGGGCAACAAAGTCTTCATCGACCACTAGCAAGGGTTGTGATGCCCTCATCAATTGTGGGTGAGGGTTGCATACATAGGTGAGGCTCCCAAATCAGGGTGAGGTTGGGTAAGGCCATGACCTTTGCCCATGACTGGTGAGGGCGTCCTAGCCCTCGCCTAGTGGCTAGGGAGGGCCAAAGAAAGAAAAAAAGCAAAGAAGAATTAGAGAAGGAAAATAAAAAAAAAATTGAAAAAATATTTAAATATTATTAAAAATTATTCACATCAAAGCTAGTCATTCCACCACGTTAGTAATTTTCCATTAAAATTGACCAAATGAACTTAATTAGCAAAACATGAAAATATTTGAGACTTTATTGATATGACTTAATTGGCAAAATGTGATAGATTTAAGACTTTTTGTGTGATTTTTTTCTAATGGAATGGGTTGTGGTCCTCATGTGGCGAGAGGGGAAGGTTGTGAAGAGAGAACACCTTGCCAATGACTACTAAGCGCTTGCCATGGATCGATGTTGGGGAAAATTTTGCTTGGAATTAATTTTATTTGTGATTACAAGGTATATTGAACCAATTTGAATTTAGAACATGAAGTTGAGATTTTGAGTCCAGGATTGTTAATTAGTCATCTTTGCATTTATGTTCAAGGCTGACGTGGGGAAACACATCAATGAAATTCAGAGCTTTACCTCGCTTATAAAATAAAAATCGTACAATAGTGACCAGATATATACCTGCCAAAAAAATATTGACATAATGTATTGAATTAGAATGCAATTGATCAAGAGTTGGAACCCGTTTCACAATTTAATGATAGCGTGGTCCAGAGGAAAGTATAAAAAAGTCCTAAACCTTTTGCATTAATGTCAATTTAGTCGTAAACCTTTTATTAGTGCCAATTTAATCATAAATTTTTTTAATTAGTGCCAATTTAGTTCTAAAGCTTTTAACCTTATATCAATTTGGTCCTTACCAACTAATTTTAACTGGATTTTGCTGACATAAACACCGGTTGACCGACGTGGCATGGCCAATGCGTATAATATTTTAATATTTTTCAAATTATTTATTATTTATTTTATTTCTTTTTTCTTTTTCTTTTTTCTTTTTTTTCCCTTGTTCTCCTCCTTCCTTTAGCCGATCGCCGACTAGGCGACTGACTAGAGGCAAGGGCTAGCGCACTTAGGGTGACCTTGTGCTGTGCGGGCAAGGGCTCGAGCCATCGCTAGAGGCTACAAGGTTGCGCCTGCGACAGCTCAAGCCTTACCAGTGGTTGGGTGAGGCTCGACCCTTGCTGAATTCGGTGAAGGCGAGCCTCACCCGCCCTTGTGACCATTGGTGAGGGCTCGAGCCTCGTCGACCCTACTCTTTGGCCGGTTGCCCACCTCCGACCTACTGGAGGAAGAGGAGAACAAGTGGGAAAAAAAGAAAAGAAAAAAAGGAAAATAAATAAATAAATATGAAAATATTAAAGATTGTCCATATAAGCCGATCGATGTCCATATCAGCAAAATCCAGCCAAAATTAGTCAAAATGACTGAATTAGTCTAAGTTAAAAGTTTTAAGGAAAATTCCAAAAAAGGGGCCCAAGTGCTCTTATTTTCTTAAATAAGGGCTCGAAATAGATTTTATTTCAAATAAAAACTCGAAGTGTTATCACTTTATCAAATAAGGGCTTGAAATGACTATATCTATTTCAAATAAAGGCTTGACTTTTCTACCGATTAAAGACATTTTTTGTCATTTACCATTTTTTTGCTTCATTTTTTTTTGGTTAATTTTCTTCTTCATCAATGGTGGCTAGTCAGCCGCCAGTGAAGCCCATAGAGGGTTGGGTGAGGGTCACCCTCTCATGATTTGATGAGGGCCATCTTTGTTAGCCACAAGCAAGAGACGGCCTCACTTGGGCAAAGTGACCCTCACCTTGGGGAGGCTACCCCTCATGGCCATATGAAAGGTCGTTGAAGCATACCTCGCTAGATTTGGTGAGGGTCGTCGAGCCCTCATCAGCCCTAGGCAAGGCCGACCTTGTAGATAGCCATAAGGGGCGGCCTCCCTCAGGGCAAGGGTTGAGTTGCCTAGGCGAGGTCATCTTTCGCCTATGGCTAGTGAGGGTAGCCCTCGTTGGATTGGGTGAAGGTGACCCTCGCCCAGACCTCTGTGGGCTTCATCGGTGGCTAACCCCATCGACAATGATGAAGAAGATGAACCAGAAGAAGAAAGGAAAAAAATGAAAAAAAAATGAAAAAATTATAAATGGCGAAAAAATGCCCTTGATCAGTCAGAAAATTTTGTCGGTTAGCCACCGGCAAGGTTAGGTTCTTAGTTGAACAACTATAGCTATTTCAGGCTCTTATTTGAAACAATATTTACTTCGGGTCTTTATTTGAAAAAATAAGGGTACTTGGGACCCTTTTTTGAAAATTTTCCAAATTTTTAGTACTAGATTAGTACCAAATCAAAAAATTTATAACTAAATTGACATCAATAAAAGGTTTATGACTAAATTGGTATTAAATCAAAATGTTTACGACTAAATTAGTACAAATGCAAAAGGTTTAGGACTTTTTTGACACTTTTTCATTACCACCTTCACACCCCCATCCATAACTCGGCGAGCCGGTGTATGGAGTTGCCCATTCTTCAAAGAGAATTGCTAAAAATGGGTTCCAGGTTGAGTTGAATATGGGTTGGATACAAGGTGGGTTGGGTATGAGCCGCTATAGTTGTATTGCCAATAAATAAGCCAAAATGGATTAAATGAGTCAATTTGGGTTGAAACATTTCGATTTGGTCCAAATCCATCCCAATATATCCATTTGATGAGTCTATTCACATGGTCTCTATGTGTGACTGGTTTTTTTTTTAAAATTTTTTTTGGGGGGGCATTTAAATATTTTTGATGAAGAAGGCTTGCGTGAAGCCATTCGTGGGTTGAAATTAGCCGGGCCAATATTTTATTAACAAGGTTAAAGTTTAATCGGACCTCACTTGAGGCGTCCCTTCATTAAAAAAAGAAGAAAAAGAAGTAAGATTAGAAGGCCGAATTAGGTAGTGCTAATCGCAAGTTTATTAACAATGCTAATTTTCAAATTTTAATATATATATTTTTTATTAACTACGGCCGTTTGATCTTGATGATACCGAGAACCCATGAATTTTCATAGTAGTTTCTCATCGAGAATGATGTCGACCCTACCACAGACAACGGAGAAATTTAAGTCAAATCAATCTGTCTTAAAAGATAATTGACAAAAGTGGTTGATGAATAAAAATGAAAAAGTTTGTCCGAACAAACTTCGAAAGTGAGTAAGAGCTGACGTAACTAAATGAGCTCCACCCAACCTTGATAAATCGAACTTAACCGACTAAGCATTTTCACAGCAGTAAAAGTGCCAAGAAAATCATTGCGTTTTGTGTTAACCATAGAAAAATCCAGGCGATCTTTGCACTTAAACTCTTTGAAGTTGCTTAGGGCACGAACATATATATTTTCTCAAATACTTTCTTGGAGGCTTAAGTTTGAATATTCTTTTTACTCATTCTTCAAGAATTTCACATTGGTTAAATCTCCTCTAAATTCAGTTTAGTAGATCAAAGTACTAATTAATATTTTAGAAGTTTCATTTGTTAAGAAAAGAGTAGTAGATTTATCAAACAATCAACTTGACCCATCCCATTTTGGTTGCATATTTGGGACATACAAATATAACATTGATCGTAAAAACTCTTATTCGCTCATACATCTAATGCTAAGTTGTATGAATTTACGTTTTTGGAACAATAAGTATTGCACATGCACACATCGATGGTGTCTCATCAATGAATAAATGGTTATCCGCTTCATCCGTAACAGCTTCATTGGGAGTGATTCGACAATATTTCATTATAAACAACCATAATGCATATAATTTATGCTTAGACAATAAAATTATGCACATAGTTTTATATAAGACTTAATCAATGCATCTTGATATTGAAAGGGTGTTGTGGGTGTAAATGTTAGCACATAATAGTTAAACCATCTAAACAATTGCTCCTGGGTTTCATACAATTTTGACTAGCCGCATTCAAATGAGTTAAATGATTACACAACTTTCCTCCAATACCTAGGTTTTTTTATCTATTAGGTGGAAAGAGATTCATGGTGATTTTAGATTGACTGTTTAAGTAATCAGCCAGTAAGTTGCCCGAACCGACAAACTGTCAACTTGAGAACTTCAAGGTACCATAAGGTCTCTTAGCCGAAAATAGTCTCGTCAACGCTTGTAAGTATTGCCGGTTCAAAATTGAATGATGCAAAGTGGACAGTGTTGCTCAACTGAACTTTAATTTCCAGAAGAAGACGAAAGAAGTTCTTTAATGCAAACCTATTTATATAAAGAGTCTTTCCCATGAATTGATCTGCCACAGAAAATTGAAAGGGCTACTCCATTGAAGGATGATAGAGTAGAGACAAGCTGCCTTGCTTGCAACCTTGTGTTCTATTTTCTTCTTCAAAGCCAATGGATTCCACCATCAACATCTTTATACCCACGAAGAAGACTTGGAGCTGGAAATGCTAATCAAGGTTGTCAATAAAGTTTCTGTCAAGACTATTAAAGTTTGACATTTCTTCCTTCCAATTTCCATGATTCAACCATTCTACTAAAACAAAAATAAACCCTGCTCATTCTTTCTTTGCGCAGACCAATGATGGATATGTCATCGATTGTGTTGATATATACAATCAGCCAGCTTTCAAGCATCATTTACTAAGGAACCACAAGCTTCAGGTACTGATAATTTCTTTTGGATAATTCATTGGAAATATCTGAGAAACATACGAACTTCGATGCTAATCGCTTGTCTCCATGCATTTGTACATTTGAATAATCTCTATCAGTTAGTTAATGGTGGTTCAATTGTTGATTACATGATCACTTGTAATTGAGTAAACTTTTGTTGCACCTTGAACTTTGCAAGTATTGGATCTTATCCAATGATTAGTGTAATGCACTTGTAATTTTCTAGAAAACCTAGAAATACCCCAATTGATACTCGGGCAAATTGAAAACTCTTGTTCTTGGGGAGTGAGTACTCTAAACTTTTATAATTACAAAAGTATATGCTTGCAACTAAGCACTCGTTGGGTGGTCTTGGTTTTGTTTTAGATCAAAAGTTAGATTAAGGGATGAGATTTTTCCTCACACTTATATAGTACTCAACAGTTTCTTCCAAGGATGGAGGACAATCCAAACAATCTCCCTCTCACACATCGAGCTTAGGTTAGAGTTGCAACAACCTTCTCTAAGTGACTTTTAGGTCTAGATTTATTAATAACCTAGGTTTCTAGACTCTAATATTAGTATTAGTGGTCTCGGGCTTCTCTCTTTTCAAAAGCTAATTCAAAGGGCAAAACTTTCCCTCATACTTAAAAACCAACCACTAGCCCATTAATATTGGATAACCCAAACAGTACTAATATCCACTTTGGCTATCGGCAAATTGCACTATCAATTTATTTGCATTATAAGCTAATGAAATTCTGAATCATATAGTATAGGAAGTACTGTGCATTTTGTCCGTGTTGACATTTGTTACATAATGTATTTGTTGATGGCAATTATAAAGCTTTTTGTTGGATGGAGCCAAGAGGGAAACGAAGTCGCAAGTTGTGCACTGAGAGACACTATGGGCTTATTTGGTAGCCATTATGCTCTCAGGAACAATTTTCGATCACAAATGATTCTTTTTTATTATGTTTTCAAAAACAATTTCTAAGTATTTGAAAGAGTTTGGTAAATTGTTCAAATTTTTTATTCCCATGATAAAAATACATTTGGCAGGATTCTTCAATTTTTTTGATTCTTCAAAATTTTTAATGCTTTTATTACAATTTTCTTATATTTCTCTTTTTACACTTTTTCTTTTCTTTTCTTTTTTCCCCTTTTCTCTTCTTATTCCTCCTTACATGGGCAATTGTGGCCACTAACGATGGCCGGCGAGTGGTTTGGCGAGGTCCAACAAGCTCACTTGGCCACTGGCAAAGCTCGGCCATGCAAATCTGGCAAGGTTGAGCCTCATTGGTGGCCAAGCAAGGCTCACCTAACTTGGCAAGGCCTAGCCTCATGTCGGCTGGCGAGGCTTGGACTCGCCCATATTTGTGAGGCCGAGCTTTGCCAATGGCTAGGCGAGCTTGTTGTACCTCGCTGGCAGTGGCAACAACAGTGGTGGCCGAGGGCGGCAATGGCTGGAAGTGGGCTGTGAGGAGGAAGAGGATGAAGAAAGGGAAAGGGAAAAAAGAAGAGAGAGGAAAAAAAGAAGAGAGTGAAAATTGATTTTTGAAATTAATTCCGAGAGCAAGAAGTAACTTCTTTTTTATTTTTGATTCTATTACAAATCTATTCTCGAGAACAATAATTTAACAAATGAATTTTTGTTTCAAATTTGTTCCTAAGAACAAAAGAATAGAATCGGTTGTTTCTATGAGTGTTACCAAACATACCCACATGTTTTGGATGGTTGTCCTAAGGAAACTATTGCCATTTGGAGAACGATAAGAGAAGACTTGACGAGAGAAAAATTTGGGAACAAAAATTTACTAAATGAATTTCTATTTCAAAAGTCTATTTCTATGAACAAAATAATATAATCAGTTATTCCCGGAGTGTTACTAAACAAACCCTACATGTTTTGGATGGTTGTCCTAAGGAAACTATTCCCATTTGGAGAACGACAAGAGAAGACTTGATGAGAGGAAAATCTCTCAAGAAGACATATCTACAAAATCATAATCTTGTACCAAATGGGTCTCCAAGCAATCATGTAAGCATTTTAATTATTTTGAGAGTCGATTGCATTACTTAATCTATAAATTTGTTGAAGTTTATAGATTGAGATATAACTATAGTCAGTCTTGTACTTTGGCAAAATCCCTTTCTCGTGGGTTTCAAATATGGACGTGCTATGTTGATCACTTGATCCTTAGAAAATTAAAGTCCACGAGAAACTCATATCAATGGATGATATTGTACTTACAAGAATACGAGTACTTCAAGATTACTTAAATTTCGTGAAATTAACTGAATTTATGAACATGACTCTTTGCTTCAAGGAAAAGATAAGGTGATGATAATTTCCTTTTCATGACTATTCAGTAGCATGACTTTTTTAGTTCCTTTGGTTACTTCTTGTTTTACTCCTTTCTCCAGTAGTAAATTAATTTTCAGATTTTTAACTCAATTTTAGTAAATTTACCATGTGTTATAAATATGCTATTATGAGCCAAAACCTTATTGTAACTTACACTTGTTTTTCCACCTTTTTTTTATAATAGTTCAACATCTACACAAAATATATTACTCGAATTATATGAAGTTTATCGAATGTTTTAATGTATATTTGATCCCGATTTATTATTAATAGTTTCCAAAATCTGGTATCATTCGTAAATGTCAGTCAATCTCTTCAAAGGATTATCTTATTTCTAATGATAATTCAGTTTTGTCTAAGTAACTTAATGGAGTATTTCTATTAAATAGATTAAAGAGAGAATTGAAATTGTTGAAATATTTGTGATCTCTATTCTCTATAACTTAAATTAAACTAGAAACTAAAAAAAAAAAAAAAATTCAAACGTGAGCGGATTGGAGGTCTAGCTACAGCTTAATTGCATTCTAGAAAGTATATGGACGTCATTTATGTCCAAAACTAGCATAATAAGCTTTTCAAAAAATTGAGTAATGCTAAAATGGATTGATATATACCCCACCAGAGTTAATTAGTGATGATCTTATAACTACACAATATGCGCGCTTTAAATGATATTACATGCTTTGATTTTTCTTAATTTCTAGTTGGATATCTCACCATGGTACATCCTCCAAATGATTCTCTGCATGGAGCAAAAGCCTTCATCGATGTCTATAATCCAAGTGTGGAGAAAAGCAATTCAGCACGGCTGAGGTCCGGCTCTTCGATGGTCCTAAAGATTCATTTAGCTCAATTTCAGTTGGGTGGATGGTAGGTTTTCTACTTAATTAAAGTTTGTTTTTGTAGAATAAAATCATGCATGGGCAATCAATTTGATATGAAATTAACTTTATCTTTCTTTCTATAATGGCTCGATAAAGTGGGAAAACGAACGACCATTCCTTTTTTTTTATATATAATTTTTTTTTCTATCATTGGAATTTATAACATGGTGGTTGTGCTATCCTTGCTAAACATCCTAAGAAAACACTATCCTGTAATTGCATTATATTTAGTAATCTTCCCATTTTACACATGTGATCTTTTGTTATTCATCTTTTTAGAAAAATGATTATGTTCTGTATATTACTTGTTGTAAATGAATGGACATTAATGGCATTGACATGGCAGGTGAATCCAAGTTTATATGGAGATAGACGTACTCATTTGTTTACTCATTGGACTGTAAGTTCCTTTTTAGTAGAAGTACAGCAGTTCGTTTTTCTCTCCTCAATTAACCAAATTCTATTTGTTTCGTTAAAAATGAATAATTTCTAAAAATATCATTTGCACCACTTACAAAAATAAATAAACGGAAAAATATTTTTATTATTCATGAAAACATTTATATATAAATTGTTATCAATAGTGAAAAACATTTTCGATTGATTAATTATTTCAAACAATGCAAGTAATCAATTTCAAGAATTTTTTTTTAAATCATTCATTTTTCGTAAAATAAATGGATCATTTATCTCTAGGAAAGTGACACATTTTTCCGATCGATGCTATTAATAATCTGTATAATTTGTGGGTCAATATATAATAAGATATGCTCGGTCATTATATTTGTTGATTGACAGACGGATGGCTTTCGGAAAACGGGATGTATGGACATGTATTGTCCAGGTTTTGTGCATGTTGGTAAGAGATTAGCGCTTGGAGTAGTTTTGCCTAAGATCTCTGTCTACGGCGGAATCCAATGGGAGAATCACATCTAAATTCGTCATGTAAAACACATTTCCCATCACAAGACAGTACGTACACAAGCATAAGTCCGATCAAGTCGACCTACTCTTCCGGATAAAAATCTTCCAGAGTACAAAAGTTAATGTTGATTGAAAGACGAACTGTCTTTTTCTTATGATAACGCATGGCAAGAAAAGCGAAAGTATTCTACATCTATCTTGTAAATTAAAATTGCCTTTTGTTGCATATTAGATTGCGCATGTTCTTGTGGAGCTTGCATGGTAGCATTCATCGAAATGGAGGACCGGATTTCTCAAATGTTTGCAGAAAGACATGGTTTTTTTCGCTTAAGAAAGCTTGAGGTCTGACAAAAATAAAAACCCAGAAGGGTTCTTTCAATTTAGTACGATCTTGACATCGATCGTCAGGCTTGAGTGAGTCCGGTCAGCTCCGTGATAGAGCTCGCAGCTACTCTTGGCAGCCTCGATTCAGTGCTGGCGGAGCCAAATTTATATAGAAGTGGCAAAACTCAAGATGTAAATTGTAAGTGTAATAGATGGGCTCAACAAGCCCAAGTCCATGCCTCCCAAGGCCCAACCCATTTTAATTTTCTTCACCGGATTGAGTGAGAGGTCTCGATCGAACAAAACAAGGAAAAATTAGAGGGAGCTCATCCAATGAAGAAGAAGAAGCGGAAAGGAGAAAAGAGGAAAAACTTTAGCGCATAGCCAATCCGGACTCTACGATTAGCCAAATCAATTATAAGTCGCAAGGCCCGGCAAGTATTCAAGCCGATCATTCAATTAATTGGAGTAAATTTCGAATTTAGGGCACGAGTTCGAACTTATATGGATTTTAAACTGCGATGATTCATTGAGGAGCTGTTAAGTTTTAGATTTATATGAAAATGATTAAAAAAGGCATTGTGGAGCTCAAGGCCCGTTGAGTATTCAAGCTAATCATTCGTCTAATTGGAGTACTTTTGATTTATTGCACGAGTTCGAACTTATGTGGGTTCTGAATTGTGATGATTGATTGAGCAGCCATTACGTTTTAGATTTATATGGAAATGATTAATAAAGTCATCGTGGAGCTTGGGGTGTGAAGAAATTTGCTTTTTAATTACAGTTTGATTGGAACAAAATTCTGAAATTCACGTGTAAATTACGTGTAATGGATAATACGCATGAACAAAATGATGAATTATGCTCAGAATAAGGTTACTCATTTAATCGAATTGTTCATTAAAGTTGTTTATAACTAGATTTTTAATATCATTTTTTGATAATTGATAGGAATGTGAGTGCCTCAGCTTAATTAACCATTGTAAATTGTTTTTCGATTTTTTCCAAGTGAGCAATACTATTTCTTTTTTGATTTTGAAAACTCATATTAAAAAAAAAAGGATTAATTATGTTATGAGTTAAGAATGATTCTTGCATAAATTGGATAGAGCATTTACTACCGTTTGCATATTAGATGTGAAAATGTTACCTTTTGATTAGTCTTAAATTACTTGCTTGCAAATGGGTTTTGTGAGACCTTTCGAGAAAAATTCAAAAAAAGTCTTTGATTTTAAATAAAGGTTGTTGTGACCTCCCAATGCCCTTCCGCTTGGGTGCAGAGACTAATGGCTAGTTATGCTTAGAGCTTAGCCCAAGTTGCTATCTCAAACATATCAATTCACGACTTATAATTTGAATTTTTTAACATACAAATTAATTTTCATCAATTCATATTTATGGTTTGAATTTTTTAACTTGCAAATCAATTTTCAAATAAAAGTTCACTATTAATCAATCAATTTGGGATGAATTGATTAGAAACCAAATAATGCATTTCCAATACCTAATCTTATTTATACCCAAATAATGCCTTTTTTTTTGGATTTTCAAGGATTTTAAGAAAAAAACCACTCAAAGGCCATTTTCAAAGATTTTTCTGATTTTTTTGAAACTGTAAAATATTTTGGGATTTTTCTGATTTTCTTACTTAAGAATTATAATTTTTACTATTAAAATAAGAATATATTTTATCAAAAGGATACGGGTCGGGCTATCAAAGTCCGATCAGGCTTGGCCTGCCCAGAATGAATAGGGCCCACCAATCTGGACCCTTGTCTTCAGCTTGGTAGGACTGGGCTCTATGAAGAGCCCACTTCGAATTTAATCTTCAAGGCCCAACTCTAACCAAAACTAGCCCATATATCTTTTGTCATTTTAATGAAAACAAAGCCCATTGCCGACCTCTTGTTTTCTCTCTTTTAGGCCCCCCACGCGGTTATCCTCTCCAGGCAGCATGGCCTCTGCCGAAGACCATCCCGGAACTACAGAGTCCAGGCCGGAGCGCCCCTCGTCACGATCGGCCGAACGCACGCATTCATCGGACCTTCGCCAGTTGCTCGACCGATGCTGCCGGTGCCGTGCCAACCGCCGCGGCCACCCTTCCTCTCTTCCCACCTATAGCCCGGTCATTTGCAGAGCACGCTGCACACACGAAAAAACAACGAAACAAGAACACGCAAAGCGAATGGTGGCGGCCAAAACTCATCTAACAGGCAACGAGCACTCACGATGGAGAAAAATTAAGAAAGACCGCACATACTTCGATCAGGCATTTCATCTAACATGTGGGGTGCATTCAGCGGAAAGTATTATAGGTCTGTCCGAGATTCGAACCCGCGTTGAGGTCAACGGATGACGAACAAACGAGACCCGACTGCAATGTAGGCATGAGCAAAAGCGCAGCAAGTCTCGGTCTAACAAAGCTATGGTCAGTTGCACCAACGCCGGACAAGGCACGAAACCTAGATCTTTACTCAAACGATTCGTCGAGCATGTGACATGCACTAACTGGAGGGGAAGGGCAACTGGGACGACCGAACTCAGACTCAACACACAGGACTCCGAGACCGTAGCATGTGCACGAACGAGGCCGGGACTCGCACGAATCGGACAACGGCAGCCCGGTCCGGCGAGCCCAAAACAGAGCACGAGGAGCAAACAAGTGGGGCCGTCGGTGGTGTTCCCTACCTAGCTCGACGGCATCGGACAGCAGACGACCTCGTTAGCTCGGGCTATGTCCGTCTGCTTCGCTCGACGCCTAGCCGGGATCCTGGGAAATCAGCCCCAAATCGGAAAAGTCGAGAACATGACTGAACAGGACCACGGCAGATTTGACGTGAACAAGAAGTGGCGACGGATCACAGGTCGTATTTCGAGAGAGGTGGCCGACCACTGCTCTTGACTGTGTTCTCGCACCAACTCACGAGAAAATATTAGGTGGGCTGGGCGCACCAAGTCAACGTGGCTCCACGTCTGCTTGGGTGGCCCACTGGCTTTTTTACACAAATTATTTCTCTTTTTCTATTTAAAAATTTAAGGTCATTAATAGACCTGTCGCTGCTGCTTTCTCACTCCTCTATTTCGAAGTAGGCCTGCATGCATTAATGGCACTTTCTCTTCCTAACCCACGCTGCAGCTTCACTTCCCTCCTTTCTTCCCTTATGAATTCAAAAATTTGGGTAACAATTCGCTCCCTACGTTGCATTGCCTCTTCGGCCTGTTCCAGTACTGGGTCATCTTCGCTCTCTGCCCCAAAGCTCATTGCTTCTTCGGCCTGCGTTCTTGTGTTGCTTCTCCACCTTGCTCCGGCGGTAGATTGTGGTTTCCTTGCGCAAGACGGTGAGGAATGTTCTGACCGTAAGTTGCGGATTCCAAGCGATTCGCAGTCCCAGTTCTCTCCGATTCGGCTTCGAATCTGTTACGTCAATTTGTTTCGCGGCTTATAACATTGAGTTGATTCTTTCCCTGATTTTTGTCGTTCTTTCTATTTTCCCTAGTGTTCGCGCGGTTCCCCTGGTTTCGACTCTTGATCCCCCTCCTCGTGTGGAGGTGGGTTGGGGGTAAATTTCGATCTTTGGCAGGAGCCGAAGATGACGAGTTTGCGGAAGGGCTCCAAGGTGTGGACGGAGGACCGGGATTCCGCTTGGATCGCCGCGGAGGTCGCCAATTTCGCCAGGAAGCAGGTCCTGGTCGTGACCACCGCTGGTAAAAAAAATAAAATTTGGGCCTCTTCTCATTAGCATGCACGTATGCGTATTTTCTTGCTAGGATATGAGGGTGCTGAGTTCCTTTCTGTGCGTAGGTTTTGGTTTTGTCAGAGAAGCTGCATCCTTGGGACTTGGATGGTGAGGAGCACAATGGAGTCGACGACATGACTAAGCTGACGTACCTGAATGAGCCCGAAGTGCTTTACATCCTCAAGAGAAGATACGCGCTGATTATATATATATGGTGAGTCAATTAATGTGGACGTGTGCTGGATACTGTTTAGCATGGAGTTAATCGCACTCTGTGTGGTCAATGTGTGATTGATGATGAGTAGGTTGATTAGTTCATTTGGAGTAGTGGAGTTGTGTTGCACTTACTAATATATTCGATTGGTGAACCTAATGGCTTGTTTCATGAATTTAGCAATGAGCTATCACTCATAGTGTGGTTACGCTAATTTCTGTAGGTGAATGATTTCACCCACAGAATGTGTACAGATGGCATGTCACTCTTTGTCTGGGAACTGTTGTCGATGGGGTCTATTGTGGTTGTAATAAGAATGTTTGATCCCAACAAGGTGGTCAAGGCCATTGATAGGTATTGAGTCACCTATTTCCCTATGGTTCTGCCCATATTGACCGCTTTGACCAGGACTGTGAAGTTTGCTAGTGGAAGTGGCTTGAGGAGCTTGAAGCAGGTCTCTTGTGGGACTGCTGCTGTCAGCAGGAAGAGCATTGAGGACTTTGTTTAGACTTGTTCCCGACTCTGTCTTATATCTCAATAAAGGCAAAGAAAGAGGAGAAAATTTACATGGCTATATTTTTGTAGCTGGTCCTTTTCATCTTTATTTGTTGAATAATTAACTCATAAAATTCTTCTAATGGTAAAATTGCATGTCCAATCATAAATAAAAAATGGTGCAAATTTTTGTTTATTTTCTGAAGGCATAGTGAGTCACTCTGAATAGCTGTTCTTAAATAAAGTAGTCTGAAATTTTTTGGGTAGGTTATACAGTATGTTAGGTTTTATTTTGTTTAATGTTAGTTCAGTAGTGTAAAATATATTTTGATTATTTTGATGCAGGTTCTAGTTGTTGGTGAATGTGATCCTGTGGTACTGAGAGAAGTTTCTCAAGATAGTTCTATGGAGCTTATTAATATTTGTGAGATAGATCAATTGGCAATTTATGTAAGTAACCTTTTTGCTATACTTTGTCTTTCGATTTTTTTGTTGGTTCTTTCTAGGTTAGTGGCCTAATCTTTCTAGCATCTAATCTTCAAGTGTCTAAGAAATTTTTTCTAGAGTTAGTAGTTGGATTTGAGGATCCCCGGGTTCACCTCCATGTTGGTGATGATATTCAAATATCCATATCTCTTGTTTGATTTTGTTCATCCTGTCAACACTACCGAGAAGTTAAAAGGAGCCACAAAGCATAGAATAAAACTTCAATTTTACAATTTTGAGGTAGCACTCTTGGTCTTGCTGAAGTTCAATTAAATTGCATTGGTGAATTCAGTATTGTGTTATTCATAGTAAGTTTGGCTGAATTACGAGAAATGCCAGATGTGCTCAGTTGCTTTTGCACTGTTGACATTTTTGAAGCAAGAGGTGAGCTCACTGCAAGGAATTGAGAATCCAATTCGATGAAGTTGTGCTCCCATGAGTCGAAGCAGCAAATCTATTATTTAGTAGTATAGGATTGTTCCTTATGGGAAAATATGACTATTTTTGAATATTTAAATAGTGTGAATTATGGAGACCTAACTTCAAGGTTCTAGTTGAATGAAGATTTTTGATGTATTGTCTTTTGACTATTTCTATGCAAATGATATCGAATATTGTTCATATACTTATGATCACACTAGCAAGTACTGTTATCTGATCATCCATAGGAGTACACTTCCCTTCCGGAAAAGAAACTACACTTGGGAGCTTCTCGGCTGATAAAATTTTGAGCTATTTGTGTGGATTAGATGAACAAGTCAGGTTTTATTTGTGGTTTTTCTAATTTTTTAGAGAAAACTCCATGATTCATACTATTTAAATATTTGCATAGAAATAGTTAAAAGATAGTACATTAAATTAGAAAAACCACATATAAAACCCCACACAAATAGCTCAAAATTTTATCAGCCGAGAAGCTCCCAAGTGTAGTTTCTTCTCCGGAAGGGAAGTGTACTCCTATGGATGATCAGACAACGGTACTTGCTAGTGTGATAATAAGTTTATGAACAATACTCGATATCATTTGCATAGAAATAGTTAAAAGATAGTAGATTAAAAGTCTTCATTCAACTAGAGCCTTGAAGTTAGGTCTCCATGATTCACACTATTTAAATATTCAGCAATAATCATATTTTCTCATAAGGAACAATCCTATACTGCTAAATAATAGAGTTGCTGCTTCGACCCATGAGAGCACAACTTCATTGAACTGGATTCTCAATCCCTTTCGATGAGCTCATCTCTTGCTTTAGAAAGGTCGGCAGTGCAAAAGCAACTGAGCGCATATGGCATTTCTTATAATTCAGCTGAACTTACTGTGAATAAAACAAGAATGAAGTCACCAATGCAATTAAATTGAACTTCAGCAAGACCAAAAGTGACCAATTTTCTAAACATACTCCGGAAAAATATTTTCTTCATTTTCCGACATTTTGTTCGTTTAGAAAATTGAATCAATGGAAGCTAATTTTCTAATCGACAATATAAGTTTTCCTTCCAAAACTTAAATTCAGGAAAATAATTTGCCCCTTCAAAGAATCGAAAAATATTTTCTCAAATATTTTCCTAGTCTTTGGGTTCTTGGTTGATGAAACTTTTATTCTTATAAAAATATATTTTTTTTAAAATCAATTTATTAATTATTTTCCTTTTATTTTATTTTTTCTTTCTTCTTTTTTTTCCTTTCTCTTTCTTCCTCCTATAACCACATGCCTCAACAACGGCCGACAGCCTAGAGATTAGCCATGACGCAAGCTAGTGAGCTCAAAGCTCGATCAATATAGACAAGCCCGAACTAGCCAAGGCCTATATGCTTCAAGCTCATCAAATCTAGGCAAGCTTGCAACTTGGCTAAGGTGGCAAGCTTGCAACTCATTAGATCCAAGCGATGTCAATTTTGGCTGAGGCCAACAATCTCACGACTCACTAGAGGCCAACGACCTCGAGCTCACCTATGGCCATTGCAAGCTCACCCGAGGTCAATGAGGTTGGGCTCTACCAAGGTCGGCAAGCTTGCGACTTGCCTAATCTCAACAAGCTCGAGGCTCACTTGTGACTGTCACTGGGCGAGCCTTGAGCTTGCTTGTAGGCGTCATTGACCAATCTCGACATAGGACGTCAAAAAAAGAAAACAACAAAGAAAAAAACTAAAATTTCATATAAATTTTGTATTTAAAAAATAAAAAGATCTAAAATTTCAATTTTTTAAAAAAATTTAAAAAAATTCATTTGTTTTTGCCTAAAATAAAGTCATAAGATTAAAATTGTTTTCCCATAAGGACCAAACATCAGAAAACATTTTTAATTATACATCACCAAATAAAGAAAAACCAAACCAACCATATTCTTAAAAAAATGAAGCCTTGTTGAAATATTATTTCACATTGATTAACATTAGATTCTAGATACTTTATATTCATGTGTTTTCCTTGATCTGTAAGTTTAAACTTTTGTATTGAGCTTTTTAACATTGTATTAAAGCCAATTCTCCCTGTTACAAATACGCATGGTTCAAAACCCATGCAAATGTACGTAGTCAAAATTTCACATGCGGCTTGCACGAGTGGGGGCATTGAGATGTTATTTACATCAATTGACAACAGATCCTAAGAGCCATTATATTCATGTGGTCACCTTCACCTACAAATTTAAATTTTTGGATCAAACTTTCTAATAAACCTTTATCTTTGTTATTGAGTTTTCCACGACACAAACACCCTCTTAATGTTAGTCGTCCGTGTCATTGCATGTGATATGTCCATATATATAATCACCTCCCAGACTATTCTTTGAGATGCTTCAAACCCAATAATTTATAACGGAAAAAGGCAACGCAAAGACAATAACGTGCACCTACAGATGATCGAGGACAACTAGCTGAAGTTCTTTTCCAGCACCACAAACAGCTTTTGATACACGCTTCATACCCTATCATTGAACAAACTAGCAAACCAAGACTACAAAACCCGACCAAAAAGCCTAAGTCCTATAGTGACACTGGAGCTGGAAAACCAGCTGTACCACTTCACCCAGAGAATTAACAAGAAACTGATGGACCGCAGGACTGGTCCTAGCACCACCTAAAAGACTAAAAAATTCCTCCCGAGGAAAGAGTCAAGACCTAGATAAGCAAACAGAAATTGTTAATTGAAGAATAATCAAAAGCCATCCACCACTCTGTATTAACAGTATCACTTACCATGGTCATTAACAGGGTTTGATAACAACTCAAACTTCTCATGAAACATATTAATGGCATCAGCCCACTGTTTATGCATGACTGATAATGAAGTCCCAATGACACGAAGGATATCTTGGATGTTGGAAGCCTGTTGAGCAACATGATGTTCATTTTTTATGCAGACAGGAAGCAATTAAGAATTAAAGGAAGCATTCAGCTGATAAAGAGTCTATTCTCATTTCCATTTTAGAATTAGAACCATCTAGAAAATCATTCGGTAACACTTTGAATTGAAAGGAAAGCTATTCCCAAAATCAAAATTACAATCTTAAGATCAATTTTTTAATGCTCTCATTCCACATGTAAACATGGATATTTGGAATAACTATGCCTCTTTTTCTTTTTTCTTTTTTTTTTTTTTATTGTGACAGAACACGAGCATATGTTGCTCTAAGTCTTACTTAGATTTTGGTACCTTTTCACTCATTATTTATGATGAGTGTAAATGGGTGCTGACTTATTCTGTTTGTACAGTTTGATTGTTGGAATGGATACGTACTTACCTTACCAAAAAAAAAAAAAAAGAAGCATATTCTCGCAATTATCAACTTTAACAAGTATTTTTGTCAATAAAAATTGAAAACAGTTCCTATAAAAATGGGAACTAAAAATGTTTTCTACATTTAATCAGGCCTTAAATAGTTGAGAACAAAAATGACGTGTCAATCATGAGACAATTTTTTTGTTCCACCACAATCAACATCTGAACTTGTTCGATTTCTAGAGGTTTCTACCGAAAGATAGAATGACACTTAAAGGTTGGGTGAAACCATAACCATGAACGAAATTATTCATGCTTCGAAGTATGAGGCATCATGTTCAGCTTATGATGACTCCCTAAAGTCAACTATGGCATTTAAAAATATCAGAGGGAAATTCTTCTATCAAGTAAAGTCTAGAGTTATTTCCAAGAAAATTGCCTAATTGCTCTATGTTAATTATCCACTTCTTTCTAAGGCTCATCATAATATCCTGACTTAATATGAGTTTTACTTTTTTATTACCAAAGTTATTACCACAGAAACAAATATCCGTGCACATAAAGAATCCTAATATAATCGTAGTACCAAGTTCAATCCCTACTACAAAACAAGAACAGAAGTTTTGCCTAATAATGAACAACAGTACTTCCTAGCGCAAGTCAACCCCTTCTGGAATATTGAAGCACTAAGCAATAGAAGCCTTGCATACTATCTACAACCATTTGACCCACTCTCAACAATAATGCCTCGAAAAAGTTCTCCAGAGCACGCAACCACCAAAGGACAAAGTCGTTAAATAAAGCCACCTAATGATAACAACTAAGTGCCAGTTAGCTTGCTCCAGTGAAACATCAAACAGTATATCTCGAATAACCCAATGACATGACTGAAGCTACAGCAGAAAATCCAGCAAGCAGTCAGCATTTTATGTCTATCAAAACACTATCCAAGCTGTTTGACATTACTGTATCTGGCTGTGTGAAATCTTTATATAAACATGTCTAGTTACCACTGAGCTTATTGATAGTTTCTCCATCAAATTCCAAAAACGTGTTCTTCGAAAGACAATGTATCTGATGACTTATAGTTTAAATGTCTCAAAGTGAACGTAATTCTCTGTTGGTCACCGAAGCATTTTGAGCAAGAATCTTTGAACACCACAAACTCATTCATAAACCATAATATATCTTGATAAAGGCAATAAGCATGCCCAATAGAAAAATAAACTTATATTTACAGCAGTTCAGTATTCTAGGACAGATATTTTTCATCACATTATGGTCTAAGATCCATGCAACACGAGTAGTGGAACTGTCATTTATGTGAGTCATGCAAGTGTATTCTAAATTTTGTTGTAACTAGTGCTCTAGTTCTATAGAGAAGTTATACAGTCAAGTTTGAGAACTTTCTCAGTAACTATATACACTGTCTTGTTTCTAAATAAAATAGTCTAAAGAGTATAAAAAATATTGTTGACTGATAAAAGCCCTCATCCTTACCCATAAGGCTACGCAGATAACAAGCCCTAATATCCATTAATCATCCCCTTTAAAAGCATCCCAATAGAATATTAGGCCTCCCTTCCACTAATTTGAAATGAAGAAACAATTCTTATGTCCACTAATTTGAAACAAAGAAACATAAGAATTGTTTCCCAACACATCTTCGTAAAAATGTTACACTGATGCATGGAGTCCATAAGATTATGCAATCTAAAATAACTACGGCATGGAAAACTAAATGCTGATATGGGCGAAAAACATCAAGGTGGGACCAGTATATTTTTGTTTCATTCAATTTAGGTTCTTTTATATAACTCTAGGGTTATCATGACCACCAATCCTTAAAAAGGTGTCTCTTAAGGTTTGTGAAGACTAAATAGGAAAGAAAAGATTAATTACAGCAGAGCAAGCGCCCTCACGGCACTCCCCCGCCCGGGGGCCGGGGTGTCACTATCGTTAACCCAAATAGTTATAGGAACGCAGGCTCTTGAGAGGCAACTATGGTAGTGAGAGTACCTTGCTGATGGAAGCATTCAGAAGATGGCAAATGGTGTTTTTGTCCCTGGTTGTCATAGGATATTACATATATGTACAATCTGGCGCATATTCCCTGGCATTGCAGCAATCACACAGAAAGAAGCAATAAGGGACTCATCATATCAAACTGAAAATAGCGAACTCAATATAAGAAAGAGCAACTGTACAAATAAAGTGGCAGCAGAAAATTACAAAAGCTTCAAACCTGAAATAACTAGTGGATGTGGAAGTGTGCTATCTCTAAAAGGTCAACTGGGAGATCAACCAAGAACCATACTAAAGTAACATTCTTTCTTAGGTCAGGTCAATCACAGCACTAGGAAACAGAGAAGCAATAACTTAACCAAAAAATGTAATTTTCATGGGCAACAGCACAAGGGCAGTAGAGGTACTGATTTGACTTTTCTTAAGGCCTTTAAATGACCTTAGACTCAATGCCAGACTACAAAATATCTACATTACATTGGAAATTGGAAGGCCTTAAATTAGCAGTTGTACATTGTGGTTCCACAGAAACTCAATATTCCTGCCAGTGGCATTTTTTTCTGAGAGGAAACAAAAAGTCAACCCAGAGGCTCAATACTGAACTGAATGAGCTACATCAATTTTCATAACAAGTGATTTTGCTTTCAATCATGTTTGATTTTCCATCTAAATTGCTCCAACTTAAAGTGCAAATTACCTGCTCTTGGGAAAGCAGGTAATTTGATCACATCATCATAGACAGTTCACAACTTGTATATAGACCGAAGAAACCATCCATTAGGAAACTATAATACACACTTATAGATATGGTAATAGAGCAGTAGGCCCTAGGAGTCCATTTGGGAGAGTTCCCACAAGGAATTATAGCTATAAGGACTTGATCCATGTAACTAAATAGACAACAGACAGAACCTAAGTTGTACTGATCAGAACAATTCTCCTGCATGCATTTTCTCGACTAATCAAATGGTTGAGAAGTTCAGCATGTTTATTTATTTATTTTTTTCATGTTGAAACAGCACCAAACCCGAATGAGCAGGAAAGTTCTGAGTATTTAAAACTCTAAATCTTCCACTGGTTGTATACCCACAGAGTGAACTATCTACAAACATGTGCGCATGCTCATAGAGCACTTTCCCCAACCAATGGTTGCATAGGCTCTCTCAATCTTCCTAGAACTGAGCAGAAACCCAATAGTCTGGAGTAGAGCAGAAAGTATGTAAGGCAGGCTAACCTCAGGCCAAACAACAGAAAGCTTCAGATAATCGTTTCATATCAAAGTTGAAAGTGTCATCTCTGAAGGGACGAAGAAGTGAAATCTAGCCTGGGAAATGGCACAAACATCTAGAACTTTTACAAGCATAACTTTACCTATGATAGTTGTTTACTTAACCAGCCCATTACTTTCCAGGCAATACTGATTTACTGCCAAGTCTGCCATCAAATCCATCTATCAAGAAAAACTGCCGTACGAGAAGCAAGAACAGGGAAAGGACTCATTCACTGAATCTGATGGACCATACGGCTAAATATTTAATTTGAACAGACATGATTATTACAATATTTCCAATTGGAAAGACACCAAATATACTGAAGCACAAAACCCATCTTTATCCCCACTGCAAAGGTTATTAAAATATTGTTTTGAAGAATTTGAAAGCTCTATGAATGAATCTTGGCCATCATCAGTTGAACCAGCACCTCTGGATAGTAGTCCAGGCATGTGAGGAACTCTTGGAGCTGGAGGGAGAATCTTGTAGGGTGATCTTCAAATGCCAAAGAGTTACCAGAAGCGTTCTATAAAACAAATGAATAGTTATCTTTCCAGTTGGAAAATAAAAAGACAAAATATGAGATTAAAGCTAAGGAGCCAAGCAAATCAACAATTTACAGATGACACCAAACATATACTTTTAAAAAGTCTTCCATGAATCCATGCTAAGGCTGTTGGACTGTGAAATAAGATTCTAAGTTTGAAAAATAAGTATTTAAGAGAACCAGACTAAAATAACTACTTAACTGCAAATGAAGCATCATGAAAGTTGTGAGCCATAAAACATCCGCTATTGGTAATAAAGATCACGAAGTAGTATCAATAAGTCGAAAGATGCATGTTCTATTCACTTGGGCATCCTCCTCCCAGTTGAGACAGGAAACTCTGTAAGATCCTCATCCTTGTTTGAGTTTCAGAGTCAATCTTCACCAAAAACTTGGCAGGCATCTTGCATGATTCTGTTGGCTGCATCAGGCTTAGTGGATGGTTTGATTGTCTTATACTAAACTCTACAAATGGGAATCCAATGACAATACTATGTACATGACCTTATTGTTCTTGCAGTCAAATGGGTACTTATTTCACAAAAATAATAATAATTTGTAGCAATATCTCATGTCTGGAAATCATTACATTAGTCGAATTTTAAGTATCTTTATCATTAGTAATTACCTAATTAGTTATTACCTAACAATAAAAAATAATACACCATACTTTACAATTAATTTACATCTGTCATGGAACAACAATCTCAAACATTATATCAGATTTTATGATTCCATTGGATGAAATTCACAAAGCACAATCCATAGGTTTAAGTTTTTGATTCATGACCCATATTTCCCTGTGACAACTAAGGATAATGGTTATCATGTCATATCAAAATTGTGGCTACCAGCTTAACATTTAACACAATTAATAAATGAATATTGTTCCGGGTTCAAAGTTCAAACCGTGAAACACAAATTGACTCATTTAATCTATGTAAACAATAGTGCCAACTTGATTAACAACCTGACCTATCACGACCTGTTTATATTTTGTTCATTAAGGTCTCTAATAATAATCATACATGAATTTTGTTTCCATAGGGGTTCAGATTACAATTTGTTCACACCATATAAATATAACATTTCATGTAAACCTAGGATTTTGATAGTCCGAGAGTATGCAGAGAAGATTGCAGAAGAGGAACAGGAAGACAGACAGACAGACTTGATTACTGGAGTGAAGGCACACAATTTCAGTTCTTCAAAGTTTCCGTTGAAAAAATCAGGGCAATGTGGGATGACAACATGCAAACAACCTTTATCCAATGATGCATGGGCAGGGTTTGGAGAAGTTCAAGAAACATCAAGCTCCTGATCCTTTGATGATTTTGTTTCCTCTTAGAAGTGCATTGCGAAAGCTCTCTTGGATATTTCAGCATTTACATCAACCAATGGAATGATAACCGAATCCTGCCAGTGAGTCAGGTGAAATCAATCCAGCAAATTTTGTCCCAAGTTAGTAGTGTATGCATACTAAGGGATGCCCTCTCAACATACTCCTTGTGAACTGTAAATTCACTCATAAATGTACCTTAAAAACATGCAGTCATGAAATGCAAGCACAGAGCAAACTAAAACCTCACATTAGAAAGACCACCATATAAGGTCCTTCATTTAGCATTTCTCGACCTATACGATTACCTTCAGCACACTATCAAATAGCAGTATACATCAATTTTTATTCAATAATTCCAGTATTCCAGAATCATTCAAATGCTAAGAATCTTTATTTATCCACATATGTTTCCAGTAATGACAAATGGTGCGTTTAGAAAGCCTTTTCATCAATTTCCATTTACTATGATGATAAGTTGAATCATTTTGCCAAAGCACACATTAACTTTTATGAACATCTCCCCCAGATTCCTTGAATTCAAGAAAAGTATGACAAGAGTCAACCAACAAATAATAATGACAAGATCATAAATCTTAAAAGAAATTGTAAGCAGGAAATACAAATGAAAATTGGGTAGATCTCAAAAGAGTAAAGGTAACTTACCTGCATTATGTACCTTTGTTAGAAAGTGTGGATCATTTCTAGTATATTGACTCGTCCGAATCGTCCAAATAGTCTAATCCAAATTCTATCACTCCGCTATATGCAAATGGCTTTTTCTCATAATTTTGATAAAGCCGCGCTCTAGATAATTCTGGAATTGTTTTGAGTGACTTACATCCAGAAATGTCCAATACCACTAGTTGTTCCAATTTCTCAAGCCCTCGAAGCTCAGTCAATTTCTCACAATTTTGCACAATTAAACTGATCAAGCGGGCACACGATGACAAATTCGGTAAGAACTCAATCGAGGAACATCCCAAGATAGCAATAAATTCTAAAGATATTGACTCTTCAAGACCCAGGATCTCCTGAAGTTCATGACAGTTTGACAGGAACAATTTTCGTAAACTATGAAAACTTGACAAGTTTGGTAATTTTGCTAAGGACTTGCAATCTCTAATACATAAACTTTTGCAGGATGGGAATCTCTCCAGGCTCTGAATATCCTGAAGCTTGTCACAGCAGTTGATCGTCAAATTTCTCAAGTGATCAAAGCAACATAAATTCGGCAACCTTTCAAACGAAGTGCAACCAGAGACATTCAACATTATTAAGAATTTCAATCTATCAAGACATTGAATTTCGACCAAGTTTATGCAATTTTCAGCATTTAATATCTTCATACCCGCGGACTTTGGAAGATCCAGCCTTTCAATTGAAGCACACTGAGAGATGATTAGCTCTTCCAAGAACTCCAATCCAACACCTTGAATTTCAACTAAGTTTGTGCAATTTTCAGCATATAATGTCTTCAGACTCTCGGACTTCGGAAGGTTCAGCCTTTCAATTGAAGCGCAACAAGAGATATCCAACTTTTCCAAGAACTCCAATCTATCGAGACCTTGAATTTCAACTAAGTTTGCACATTTTTTAAAGTATAATAGCTTCAGACTCTCAGATTTTGGAAGGTTAAGCCTTTCAATTGAAGCACACTCAGAGACATCCAGACTTTTCAAGAACTCCAACCAATCAAGGCCTTGAATTTCGATTAAGTTTTCACAACATACAACATGTAATTTCTTTAGACTCTCGCATTTTTGAAGGTTCAACCTTTCGATTGAAGTACACCCAAAGATATTCAGTTGTTCTAAAAACTCCAACCTGTCGAGGCCTTGAATTTCAGCTAAACTTTTGCAGTCTCTAACATCTAATTTCTTCAGACTCCTGGATTTTGGAAGGTCTAGCCTTCTAATTGAAGTGCACTTAGAGATATTCAGCACTTCCAAGAACTCCAGCCAATTGAGATCTTGAATTTCAACTAAGATTTCACAATATTCAGCATTTAATATCTTCAAACCCTCAGATTTTGGAAGGTGCAACCTTTCAATTGAAAAGCACAAACAAATATTTAGTTTTTCCAAAAACTCCAAACTATCGAGGCCTTGAATTTCTGCTAATTTCTCGCATGATTCCGCATCTAATATCTTCAGACTCCCGGATTTTGGAAGAAGCAGCCTTTCAATTGAAGTGCATGTAGAGATTTTCAGGTTTTCCAAGAACTCCAACCTATTGAGACCTTGAATTTCGACCAAACTATGACAACCATGGACATCCAATATCTTCAGACTCTCAAACTTTGGAAGGTCCAAACGGTCAATTGAATCGCAGCATGCAACAGTCAATCTTTCCAAATATTTCAATTTAGTAAGACCTCGAACTTCAAGTATATTATCACAACGACTGACAGATAACGTCCTTAGATGGATTAGCTGTGAAACATCCAGTATATCCATAGATCTACAGTCCTGGACTTCCAAGATTTCCAAGTTGAAGGGAGCATATAGGGATTGTGATAATTCTGATTCTTCAATGTCTGTCAGTTGGGAGCATTCTGAATTCTTCGATAGTGTTGATGGAAGCTCTTGGATGCACTTGAGAAATTTGCAGTCACTAACTCGTAGTTCCTTGAGATGGGTTAGGTTAGAAAGTGAAGGCAAGTTGCGACTTTGACAGGTGACGCCCAAGCATGTTAAGCTAGAAGGAAGGTCCGGCAGTGATTGGAGCTCCTTGCAGCCACTAAATATAAGGCGTTGTAGGGAAGAAAGGTTACACATGCTTTCTGGCATTTCCCCATTCAGACTTCTGCAACATGAAGCATCTAAGTTTCGAAGCTTTCTCAGCCTCCCAATACTGTAGGGTAATTTTTTTATACTGGTGTTAGAAATAGCTAAAGTTTCTAGATTCTCCAAAGACCCTATGCTTTCCGGCATTTCTCCTCCCAGTTTACGGCACCATGAAGCTTCTAAATGCCGGAGCTTTCTCAGTCTTCCAATACTGTTGGGTAATTCTTCTATACCACTGCTAGAAAAATTTAGAATTTCTAGATTCTGCAGAGATCCTATGCTCTCTGGTAATGCAGAAAGGTTTGGAGTATCTTCTAGATGGAGTTGCTCCAGTGCTTTTAATTTACCTATTTCTACTGGAAGCTCCATGAGGTCACAGCCCCTCATCTCCAAGCGAAGGAGGGTCTTCATGTCTCCAATTGAAGAGTCGATTTGCTTCAGTCTCAAACAAAAATTCAGGATCAGAACCTCTAATTCCTTAAAAGCTGAGAGGAAGCGTGTATTTTCCAAGGATTTACAACTTGTAAGGTCAAGAAATTTTAGCTTCTCTGCCATCTAGTAAAAGAAATAATAATGATTGTCAAGGGGTTAGTCTAGAGTGAGTATGATTCAAAAGAAAGCATAAAAGAGAAAAAGACTTGTCCTTACCATGAAGGAACTCCATCCTTCCCATTTCTCATTTATCTCGTTGTTTGACAATTCGAGCGCAACTAATTCCTTCACGTGAAAATTGTTTACCTCAAAATTCATGGGACATTTTTGCCATCGAAGCCATCTTAACCCCTCAATTGAGTCCTTAAAATCTCCACTGAGATGAGCCCCCTTCATGTGAAGGAATCTTAGACTCGTCAAATTCTTGAACTGTTTTTCTGTGTGAATGTCGCTATCTCGCTTAGCTGTTTTGCTGGAGCCTTCTGAGCTGCCTTTACTCAGATCAATGGCCTCAATCTTTTCCGTTCCCTATAAACAAGAACCAATTTTCATTAACACTATATCCAACTAAAGTAAGCTAATATCATTTGTTCATATTGCTTTTGACGTGGATTAATGTGTTCAGGAGACTAGCAACGTGAAGATATGATTTTCTTTTTATGCCAATAAATAGTATTTATAAGGGCTGACAAAGTGAAGGATGTCAACTTCCATTTTGAAATTTGGCCTTAAGCATTAGGATCTTAAAAAGAATTTTGATGTAATGGCTCATACAGAGTAAAAACTTTACAGCTTGCAATCTTCTTCTTTTCAGTAAGTAGCTTCATTACCATACTAGTTGGGACATGGGTGCAATGCATGGAATTTAATCAAATTCCAATGTGCAAAATCAAAAGTTGATTTGATGAATTTTAATAGAAATATATTTTTTCTCTGTAAATTTCATATTAATTTCGTGTACATTACTCGATTGTGCTGCTTACATGATGAATAAAAAAATAACATATACTCTTATTTTCCATTGAAGTAATAACTAATTACAAGAATCTGAATATTGTGATAGTAGTTATATTAATATATTATGTACTGTTTTATTTTACTAATAGTAACTTGCAATATTATTAATTAATTATATTCTAATTATTATAAATAACTAAGACAATAATATTAGTTATATTGATATTCTCTACAACTTCTTATTTTATCATTAATATTTATTTACCTATAGATTACAATTTGATAAAATCATAATCATAAATAACTTATTAGTTATATTAATATTCTCTGCAACTTATTATTTTAAAATAAATTTTAGTTTAACTATAGATTACAATTTGATATAATCAAATCATAATCATAAATAACTGAGTTACATAAGAATAATAAATATAATAAATAGACCCTAATAACTTTGACGTATATTAAAAAATTAATTGTTGAAAGTGCAAAGCTTTTTTGAAATGTGAAAAGAGAAGCGATTCTTGATACCACATTGAATAGCTTTTCCTTGGCCCCCTAGGTTGTGAGAGAATACTAATTTGTAACCTATCTTTGAACAAAATTAAAGAATAATTGCTTCATCAGAACAGACTGGAAATAGAATAGTTATTCCTGAGAACCAAATGTGCAGAAAGTAATCACAAAAAAAAAAAAATCTCTTATGCATAATAAGTCGAGAAGTAATACAGAAAGTTCATGGATTTTCACATGTCAGTTTCTCCCAACCAGAAGCTTTGTTATTTTACTTCACAATGTTGTACAAGATTTCACCATACTCATAGGTGAAGGACATAATTTTTTGTGAAGGAATTAGATCTCAACACCTAAAAGGGATCCAAGAGAAGAGTTAACTATAAAAAAAAAGAAAGGAACCTTCGAAAGAAGTGATCTACTCAGACTAGTCATTTTCCCCCAGAAACTTCCCTCTCAAAATATCAAGATACCCTATCTATCTTCAAGATTTCTTTGTGCGGTGTGTAGTTTTTTTCACCTTCAAAAATCGATAGTTAGTGTGGCCAAATCCTGAAAATAAGCCCAACCTTTTGTACTTGTGACAAAGTAGCAATACCTTTCAAATGTCTTAAAAAAGCCTAACATTCTGCATCTACAACAAACATAACATAACCTTTCAAACGAAATAAAAATAGCCAACAATTTAACCGTAGAAGAAAGCCAAGACCTGTTACAAATTTCATCTATTATCATCATTAAATCACCACAGGTACCCTACATTGCTTACAATGCTGACAAACACAATGAGCCATGTCAGCCCACAGCCAAAAATGTCTTTTATTTTATAATTTTGTCAGCAAACTTCATTTATAATCTTTGTTACAAAGTTTCTGGCTTTTTGTAAAAAAGAAAAAAGAAATTGCGGTCATGATTAACGTGCTTCATTGTGCATGTACCACAATGAGCTATCTAGGAGGACGTTAGGCAATTTAAAGTGAGAATACGCAGGATTGATAGCAAGTGTCATTTTTGTCCCATGAATAAAAGGATGACTGTGAAAGGAATTGTTATTTTCATCCCACATTTAAAAGGTTGGGCTTCTTTTTATGATTTTTTCAACTTGTGTCACCCTTATCCCGAGTGCAAAAAGTTGATACTGTTTTTCTTTGGTGGTATACTCATTAATATCCAAGGAGTGAGTTAAGAATGTGTTTCAATTATGCTTTAACTGTCTTGCATTTTTTTTGTTTATTTAGTAAGTCTTGTTAGTGCTTTGTCCACACTTTGCACTTCCCTTGTAATATTTTATAAACACTTCAACAAAGAATAAAATTGTGTGACCTTTCACATCGCTTTGACATGTTATGGGACGTTTTGCACAAATGATCTTCCTAAAGTGCACTTTCATGTGCAACACTCAAGAATAAGGATGTGGGAGAAATTCTTCATTTCGCTGGTCGATCTCAATTGGCATTTGGATCGAGCCTACGAGGGAAGGTACTTCTGAAGGTTCTGTTGATTGTAAAAGGAAGAGCATGCAAGTTATGGTTGGCTAACCTAGCCTCATCTGTCCCTTGTGACCAACAAGCGGTAGCAGCACTTCTTTCAAAATACAGAAAAATATTTGGGACTTCTTTTTCAATTAGAAGTGGTGCAGATTGTGGTTGTTTCAGTTGCTTGCATTTTTAGATAATATATATATGAAAATAACTTCGGACATTTTCATTAAATGTTGGAATAGAATGAAAAGAAGAACTTACATCATTTTTATCAAAACCACTCTGATGTCAACTTATATTAGTACCATGGAAGTAGAGCGACATATAAACATGCGAAAATACTGAATTAATTATATAAAGATGTACCTTTTTAGTTATACCATTATATTTGTCTATAAAATATACAGAATATTTATTTTTCTTTTGGTTAGTCTAGTTTATTTTATCACAGTACGAAAGACATAATAAATAGACATTGGCTTTGAATTTGTTAATATATGAATCGACTCTATAAATTATACATAGGCTGCACATTGAGATTGCTAATAGCTAGTGTTTTGAGCAACAACTTGAGTCAATGGATTAAAATTAATGCAGTCATAATTATGATTAATTTCACAAATGCAAATACAATCACATAATTATACAAAATAAAATCTTAAAAGTATTTTTCTTTTTGACGTAGAAAAAGTAAAACACTTCTCTTTTTTATGGTCATTGCATAGAATACGCTCAATGTCATATGCATATATACACATGCATAGATGTTATATAAGGAATTTTTGTTCCTATCTGATTAGGTAAGTTTTAAATCAGTCCTTCTCCTATGAATATTGGTAAATGGAATTCCTAACATAATATTAGATAACATAAGTATCCCTTCCATTCTCCATTATGGAATAGTGACTGAAATTTCATAGGAATGCGGTCATCGTTAGTTCTATTGTATTAATTCCGACATCTAGAGATTATAGTTCCATGATTTATATATCCTGAGTACTTATGGTTTACAGTAGCATAGTCAAGTTATATACTGCATGTGTCAAAGACATAAATGAAGCAATTACAGAAATTCAAGATCTTTCCAATATATAACCCTATCAAGTATCTAAAAGATTTCTCATTCTTGGAGATAATTTCATAACATACACCTTAAGAAAAACCTCAGATAACAACACTACAACACTTACTAAGAGAGAGCCACCTACCTAGTTTCTAATCAGATCAATGAAACATTTGAGGGCAATAACAGTAGAAGGTTCTCTGTTCACTAAGGCAAGCGCAATGCAGGACCAACATTACTCGAACAGTAGAACATGGTCTGAGTGAGCAAAAGAAACAAAACTATTACCTTATTTTCCTTTAGCACTTTCAGAGCTTCCTTGGAGTCCCATAACCTGCTACGGTACCGAGCCTCCCGTGGATTTTCCTTGCGAACTATTTCCCTACCAAGATCTCTCAATTGGTCATGCATTCTAAGCTCATGATAATCTCCAACTTTTACTAATGACATGAATCTCAATACTTCAATTCTCTCCCCTGGAAATAAGTCACAGGCATCCCACATGTACGACGCAATTCTCTTGTCAGTGCTAATGAAAAAGCAAGCAATATCCAAAAATATTTGTTGTTGTTCATAGTCTAATGCTTCATAACTTATTCTTAACTTTTCTTGCACTTTCATATGAAGGACTTTTTTTAACTTCTTTATTGTATCTCTCCATTGTGTTGACTCCTTTCCGCACAATAATGAACCAAAAACCTCAAGGGATAAGGGAAGTCCTCCAGTGATGGATACAACTTCATGACTGAGGTCCTTAAATACCCTTGGGGGAGAGTCCCTTCGAAATGCATGCTTGCTAAACAGAATCAAAGATTGATTGCTATCCATTTCCTTATGTTCATAGGGGTAGTCCACCCCAACTTCTTCAAGAATCCTCTTGTTTCTGGTGGTAATAATGATCCTACTCCCCGAAGAAAACCAATCACGATCACCAGCCAAACGCTTCAACTGAACAACATTATCCACGTCATCAAGAAGAATGAGGACCTTTTTACCTTTAAACTTGGAGGAGATGAACTTAGTCCCTTCATCCTCATTACGAACTTCATTTTCTCGCTTTAGTATATCATAGATTAACTGATTTTGTAAATAATATACGCCATTACGCTTCCATGATTCCCTTATATCAGCAATGAAGCTACGATGCTCAAGTTGATTGGAGAGCTTGTTGTAGATGGTTTTAGCAAGAGTAGTCTTACCAATGCCTCCCATTCCGTATATCCCAACAAATAGGGTAGCATGAGATTTATTAGTCACAAATTCCATAACCTTCTTCACATGACTATCAATTCCGACCAAATTCTCAGAAATAACCAACTCAAACTTTTTCTTCAATTCACTCAATGCTTTTCGGACAACTGATTTCACCAACTCTGCTTCATACCTGTCAAATGTTACAAGAGTTCAAATATGCAGCAACAATAATTTTTTATTATTTATCTATTGAGAACACAATAATAAATAACTTTGGGGATAGATTAAAAAACTTTAACAATTTGTTTTTGTTATACCCCATATATTATCATATATGATAAGACTTAAGTGCGAAATGGTGGTGGTTGCTTCACATGTTGTGCCCCATTCCACTATTACTCTTACATAATTTATTAAGCCAGAAAAAACTCGAGGGTATTGCTTATAAGCTTTAAATAAATATCACCAATAAGTTGAACTATTAATCTCAAATAAATGTGAAATTTAAAAGGTCGTCACCAAGATTAATGTAACATACACTATAAAAATGAAAAAAAAAATTGGGCACAAGTTAGAAAATCTTTGGATATAAGAGTAAAAATTTATTGAAAAAATCTTACTTCCAAGCAAATGGGATCATAACAATAAAATATATAATTAGATTGGTCAATATCATTAAAACAAAAAACTGAAAAAGAAGAATAACTTATAGAACTCATGCATAGGATCTTACAGCCATCAAGATCTTACAGTTATTTTCATATATATATAAAGACGCACATGAAGCAGGCAAAAATCAGAACAACCAGTAAACACACATACATATTAAAAGAAAGTAGAGAATGTTTTGGTGAGAAATTTTACCCATCGGCTTCATATCCTTTCAAGGTGCTGACTTCAAGGAGTGCTTTTTTCCATTTCTCCAAAGTTGATGGGTCGAAAGAAGACCTCTTAAGCAAACGCCCCTCACGCTCATGAAATGCATCTCCAAAACTCCCAATTTGATGTCCCACATCAGATGGTTTCACTTTGTAGAATACAGGCAAGACTATCTGGCCGTTATTATTCTTGCACTCCATTATTTGAACTAGTTCATCCAGGCACCAACTACTTGTACCATAATTCACTGAGAGAATAGGGATCAGGATTTTACTGTTTGTGATGGCTGCCAAAAGCTCCGGTCTGATGTTCTCGCCTTGGCCAAGCTCCTCATCGTCTCTAAAAGCATCAATTCCAGCATCGAGAAGCCCATTGTAAAGGTGATCAGTGAAGCCTTTTCGAGTATCTAGACCTCTGAAACTCAGGAACACCTCATAGCAATTTCCAGTCAACATGGTCAACAAATTAGATGCACCATTATAAGTATCTGTCAGGGACGAACCAGATGCACCATTACTACTTTCTGTCGGAGATGGACTAGATCCACTAGAATTAGTTTCTGTTGAAGACAAACTAGATGCACTCTTATTATTTTCTGTCGGAGATGAACTAGATGCACCAGTTTTAGTTTCTGTTGGGAATGAACTAGATGCAGCGTTACTACTTTCTGTCAGGGACAAACCACATCCACTCAAAATAGTTTCTGTCAGAGACAAACTAGATGCACCATAATTAGTTTCTGTCAGGGATGAACTGGATGCACCGGAATTACTTTCTGTTGGTGACGAATTAGATCCACCGGAATTACTTTCTGTCAGAGATGAACTAGATCGCTTGTTATTAGTTTCTGTTGGAGACAAACTTGATCCACCAGAATTAGTATCAATCGGAGACAAACTAGATGCACTGTTATTAGTTTCTGTCAGAAACAAACTAGATCCACTGTTATAAGTTTCTGTTGGAGACAAAGTAGATCCACTGGAAATAATTTCTGTCAGAGCCAAACTGGACACACCGTTATTAGTTTCTGTTGGAGACGGACTAGATCCACCGGAATTAATTACAGTCAGTGCAGTCAACGAATCAGATGTGCAAGTATCTGCATCTTCTGCATATTCACGCACACTAGCATTTTTCTTATTGATAAAATAGAGAACAAGCCCTGGAAGAAGGATCAGTAATGCGAGCTCGGCGAAAGAATGCTCAAAAATGAGATGATGCATTCCGTCTTTACTCTGACTCTGCCCTTGATTTTCGCTTTCAAGTCTGACAGAGAAAAAAGCCAGAATGCCTCTCAGGAAACAGGAAATGCCTTCTTGTTGCCCATTCTCTTGAGGTTTGATTTATATAATGGGCCCAGTCGGCAACCAGAACCACACCAATAAGTAAAGCTTGTCAAGCTACAGATGAATTAGCAATTCATTCACCGGGAACTGCACTCAAATGCTTAGAGTCGTTGCCTTCACAGGGCGGAAATCTCAATGCACAAGAGAATCCAAGGCGATACCTGTCCAGGAAGAAGTAATGAATGAAAAGATGATAGCCAAGGTCTGTTAAACTTCAATACACATAAAACGGTGGATTTGTTGGGAAGATGAGAACTAAAGATAGAGAGAGAGAGAGACTTGGGACGAGACTATGACATGGATTTACAGGACAAAATAAAAAGTAGGGGGACAGAGAGAAAGATATAGAGATTAGTCCGACCCAATATTTTCCAGACAAGTGCTCAGAATAGATAAAAACAAACAAAGCGTCAGGACAGTGATAAGGGCACGCTTAGTCCACTGCTTGCACCCTTGAACTTAACTTTTCTTTTGTTAATTTAATTTCCATCAGAAAAGTTATTTTGGCAAATATTTAAGCTCTTGATCCCACTTAGTAATTTAGCCTTCCTTCCTACTTTGAGCCTGTTGAATGTTGTTGTATCAAACCAATAGACTTCATTGCACAAATCCAACAAAGTCGCAGAACATACAAGATGAGCTTATTTAGATAGTAACGAAGTCCGGTAGCTACACTGTGAAAAATGGGGTATAACCTACTCAGGCAAGAGATAGAAAGCAAGCAGAAAACAGAACAACCTTTATCCTCTTTCCAGACACCCAAAGCACTGTGAATTTAAATACTTGTGCTAAAGAGAAAAATTTCTTGTGGAGCACATGTCAAAATGCCATACCATCTAAAAGGACAATTTGTGGAAGAAGAAAATGGTACCTGACCCAGTCTGTGGCCCCTGCCGGGGCGAAGTGGAAACGACCCAACACATTTTCGTGCTCTGTCCCTGGACCCCAGCAGGCATGGTCAGACCATATTCTTGAGCCACAGACTTCGAAGCAGAGGATAACTCGAATAGACACGTGGTTGATGGAGTTTATAGGGAAGAGGATGACCCAGAGGTCAGGATGACGCAGAAAGTACAGGTGAATCAGCACGAATCTTCCAAAAAAAAAAAAAAAAAACTTTGAAAGGAAAAGGAAAGCGACCTTACTGCTTCTCGGGTCTGAATTGCGCCGGAGAAGGGGGTTTTGAAAATTTTAATGTCGACGGTTCACTCAAGGAGAGTTCGACGGACGGTGCGGCCGTCTGCATCCGTCGGGACTTTCACCGGAAGCCTCATCGCTGGTTTCACCTAATCTGTCGAGGCCTCCTCCGCGGCTCAAGTGGAAACCCTAGCCACGGTCGAATCTCTTGCTGTTCAGCGGAGCTATCTGTGGAAATGGTACTGCTTCGGCCAGACAGGACTTGATCTGACACAAGCCTAACTCCCACAGATCACTTCGGTTGGGACGCACACCTGCTTATCATTGAAGTGAATGACAATGAAAATTCACGGAACATAGACCTATTTGACTATTATGAACACAAGATAAATAGTAATGCAAAATACTTATTTAGAGCCATCTAATTTTCTATCGAAATAGAATTGCAAATAATGGTTATAAAGAAGATTTTTTTTATCTCAATTACACCCATGCTCTACTTGTGAATAAGATGTATTCTTTTAGAGGAGTCGCCAAATTATTGCAACCTAACATTGTTCTAAAAGAACATGATATTCAAAAATACATAAGGTAAAGCTCTAAGAGCTATTTCATTTTTTAATATAATTTTTATTAAAAGATATTTACTTTTTTTATGCTAAACTAATTCTAAACTAGAATTAACACTAAAATCTACTAATACTTAAAATCTAATTTTAAAATTGTTTTCTAAATTTCTGTTTTTTTATTTGGAAAAATGGGGACTTGAATTGGGTCAAGAGACTTGGTCCGGATGTGGATCTCACCCAAACTTTGTGTCAATTATGTAAAGACAAGTATTAGACTACACTGAGCTTGTTTGTCTAAAAAGATATTGTTTCTTTTTTTTGTTTCCAAGAATAAAAAAAATAGATTTTTTTTACTTCTTATTTTTATTCTAAATCTATTCTTGGCCACTAATTTATTATGGAGAATGGAAAAATTAACTAACGTAGACAAATAGATTTCTATTTCAGGAAAAAATAAAAATAAATAAATAAATATAAACGTTACAAAACAAACCTTAATTAGCCCTCTTTCCCACCTCAAGCCTCATTGGGCCTTACTTTGTTTAGATGCCCCCTTTATGGGTTCTAGTGACTTAATCTCTACTATGATATCAATAATATTATTTTTTCAAAAAAAGAACGTCATTTTACTACTATAATGTTGCATTGTTAACTATTACTTATCGTAAAATCTAATATTATAATATATATATAAAAAACATTCAGACAAAAATTCTAAATTGATCTCTTGAATTTATTCATGAAATCTCAACATTAAAATCTCTTGGGAAATATCGGACATCTTGAATGGAGACGAATGAAAAAAGAAATTTGTTTTCCAATACTTCAGCTTTGATTATACTCCATAAGATTCTTTACTAATCCAAAGTCCAAAAGTCCCACTGCTTATTTTTTAAGTATTCTTCCATTTTAATTGGATTTGAGCTTCCTTCATGAGGTCAAAGGCTCGAGGAAGAAGAGAAAATAGACCAAATGTTTGAGAATTTTAGAAAAATAGGCTTATATAAAAAGAGGAAAGCAAAAGTCGAGGAGCTTCACTTGGTGGCCGGCAAATGTTTCCGGCAAATTTATAGTTTTCGTTTGGATTACTAGAACAGAGCAGCAACCCAATAGTCTGGAGTAAAGCAGACAATATGTAAGACAGGCTAACCTCAAGCGAAACAACAAAAAGCTTCAAATAATTTGTTCAGTATCGAGGTTGGAGGTGTCATCTCTAAAGTGACCAACAAAAGTGAAATCTAGCCAGGGAAATGGCATAAACATCCATAACTTTAACAAGCATTAGTATGGTTGTCTACTTAACCAGCCCATTACTTTCCAGGCAATACTGATTTACTGCCAGTGTGACATCAAATTCATTTATGAAGGAAAACTACTGCATGAGAAGCAAGAACAAGAAAAGGACTCATTGACTGAATCTGATAGACCACACTGCTAGATATTTGATTTAAATAGACAAGACGCTTACAGCATTTCGGATTGTATGACACCAAATATACTGAAGCACAAAACCTATCTCCACTGCAAAGAATATTGAGACATTGCTTTGAAGAATTCGAGAGCTCCACAAATGAATCCCGACCATCATCAGTTAAACCAGCATCAGCATCCCCAGGTACTAGTCCAGGCATGCAAGGAACTCTTGGAGCTGGAGGGAAGAATCGAGTAGCGCGATCTTCAAATGCCAAAGAGTTACCAGAAGTGTTCTATAAAACAAATGACTAATTACTTTCCAGTTGGAAAAAAAAAAGATGTAAAAAATATGAGATTAAAGCTAAGGAGCCAAACAAATCAACAAGTTACAGATGACACTAAACATACGCTTTCAAAAAATCTTCCATAAACCATACTAAAACTATTGGGCTGTGAAATAAGATTCTAAGTTTGAAAAAGAAGTACATGAGAAAACCAGACCAAAACAACTACTTGACTGCAAACAAAGAGTTATGAAAGGTGTGAGCCATAAGATATCCACTATTGGTAAGAAAGATCACGACGTATCAACTTTTAAGTTGAAACATGCGTACTCTATTAACTTGGGCATACTCCTCCCAGTTGAGACGAACCACAGCTGCCATATGGGACTTCAAGCTTCTTAACGGTTTTACTTTCTGCTTAATTTATACCCTGTTAGAATGATTATACCACAGTGTGCATAACTGCTGCAAGCACTAGCATATCAAAAACAGCACAATCCATAGTTCCATAAAGATAGCTACTTTGGTAAAAAATGACATTCATTATGTATAGAGAAACTCTCTTCTCAGCAAAATGTAATCCATGAAATAAATGATTACTAATAAACTGGTAGAAATCTCAAAGAAATAGAATTGCAGCAGCCTCAGCCAAGTTCTCATCCATTCTACTCATGACCAAGCAGCTACAGCTTAATAAAAACATAGCCAGTTATCTACAAACTTTTCCACACACAAGAATAATTGAGGCAATAACAAATCATATATTGAAGAGTCACCTAAATAATTACCCTCCTAATTTGACTGAACTGAACATATTTTATTAATAATTGAAAGAAGATATTAATTTTGATAAAAATGGGCATGTCACAAATGAATGCTTCTATATGACACCATCCACTTAGACCATAGATTCTCACAGCGAGCTGGACCCAGTAAATACTATGCTGTAATTTGTTGGTGACAATTGAAAAAGTTTCAATCATTGCTGACAACATTAGCAACTGGATGAAATTTTTTGTCCTGCACAAGAATGCAATTGAGCATAACAATCAGATTCAAGTCCTAAAGAATATAAATCTATTGAAGGAGTATATTATTCCATATGACATGTTATTAAAGTAATCCACCGCTGATTTCACCAATTAGATATGAATCAATCAATTTCCTTGATTCATAATTTAACTCATGCATCAAACAATTTAGTGTCAAAAACATTTCATAGCTTTGATGTAGGACTATGAGTCCCACAATAAAGAAAAAATATTTAGGCATCACGTACAAAACTGCATAAGCATCACACTTAGGGTTTCTCAAGCATCATGCTAAAGATGAATTGCATCACACAATTTGCAAAGCAAACGCTTGCCAAGTTCAATAAATTATCATCTCTATTGAAAAGTAAAAATTACAACGGTATTTGTAGACTCTCTAAAAGTACTACTCCTAGTGGAAATACGAAACCTCTAAACAAGAAAGATAATTGGATATATGTAAGATCCTACTACTCAAACTAAAAAAACAAAAGAAGGAAACTTCGTAAAATCCTAATAATACTCAAATCCTAGTTGATAATTTTAGTGATTAGACTTCAAGAAGAATCCTGATCCTTGGTTGAGTTTCAGAGTCAATCTTCACCAAAAACTTGGTAGTCATCTTGCATGATTTTGTTGGCTGCATCAGGCCTAGTGGACAGTTTGATTGTCTTAGACTAAATTCTATGAATGTGGATCCAACTACAATACTATGTACATGATCTTTGTGTCCTCACAGTCAAATGGGAAATTATTTGACAAAAAGAAAAATAATTTGTAGCAATATCTCATGTCTGGAAATAATATCAGTCGAATTTGAAGTATTTTATCATTAGTTATTACCTAACAATAAAAATAACACCATACTTTACAATTAATTTACATCTATCACACAATACCGATCTCAAACATTATATCAGATTTTATGATTCCACTAGATGAAATTCATGATCCACAATCCATAGTTTTAATTTTTTTGATTCATGACTCATATTTCCATGTGACAGCTAAGGTGACCCTAAGTGGTTATCATGTCATATCAAAATTGTGGCTAACTACTTAATAGTTAAAACAATTAATAATCGAATATTGTTCCAGGTTCAAAGTTCAAACTGCAAAACACAATTTGACTCATTTAATCTATCCAACTAAACAATAGTGCCAACTTGATTAACAACCTGACCTTACGTATGCCGCGTTGATCATGTTAGGATTGGAATACCCATTCAATTCAATGTTATTAGTTAAACAGGTTATTCACCTCGTCATTTGTTGAGCTATCTAACAAATGGGTCATGTTCGAATAGAGTTTTCTAATAACATCTTGTCTTAATCTTATCCTGCTCGGATTGACATATCTAGCAATCCATTTTTAACTTGACATAGACAGACATGACCAATAAAAATGGATTGCCATCTCTATTAGCATCTGAATGTTTGCTGAGCAAGTCTGTTGTTAGAGAAGAACAAGTCCTGATAATAAAGGACTGTTGCAGGAGGAATTTCTAGTTGAGAAGTAATGAGGGTATCATTCAAGTGACAACATAGAAAACTTACTTAGATATCATGCAGTAAAATTATTCCGTCTTCAAGTCCCAAGACAACAACCTTGCCATCAAGATGCTAGCAAATGCATTTACCTGGAGTAGATTAGAATGATTAAGAAGAGCCAATATTAATGACACGCATTGAAATGTGCAAAGAAAGTGAGTTCATTATAAATAAAAAAGAATAGAGAGAGAGAGAGTAATTTGTTCCCAATAAAATTAACAGAAGAAAGAGGAAAGATAGAGCAACACATTAACCAACAAAATGTTAATCAAAATTTTGACAAAATGTTGATCAAAATTTGTGAAGTAAGGCAAAATGTCATAACTGTATGTAATAGCAAAATAACTTAGAGGGATATTGGTCTCGGATTTCTTTAGGTTAGTAGGTAATCTAAAGCGAGGAAATCTATATCTCGTTGGTAGGCTCCAATCCAATTTCTGTATCAAAAAACAAATCTTGTTGTTCAACTATGGAACCTCAAAGTGGAGTGGATGCACAGAAGCTTTCAGGCAAGGATTACAAGTTCACAAGTATTTACTACTTAGGATCTAAACAGAAACCATTCAAGGATTGGCTCAAGGATTATAGTGCACTCAAAATGTTCTCCATATCCAGAAACAAACAATATGACCGGCAAAGCATTCAGATGTTTCTGGAGAAAAAATCTCCTCTCTAAAGTTTTCCAGTGAGAATTGATAGCAAGAACTACCAAGGCTAGGCATATAATCTAAAGCTATTATGAATTTGAATTACCAAAAGATAAGTCATATAGGATCTTAACATACTTGGATGCAGCTCCCCTTACCCTCCTAGTCTCTTTGCTTTCTCCAATTCCTCCCCCCATCACTCTCGACCAGATAGTCATACAACTACGCAGCATAGCTTGAGATATACCCAATTCAAAAGTTAAGACTCCCACCAGCAAATTTGATTAATCAAAATGACGGAACAAAATGCCCTTCTGTAATGAGAAGAAGATAAATAAAACATCAAGCAAATACAAAATGCGAGAAACTTTCTGCCTATAGTCTATATTTCAATATCCACTAAATCAGTAAATCTCTCCTCGTAGGGCACGCTCAGTCAGTAAAAGAAGAGGAGACAGCAGTAAAATTACATTGTGAGAGTCACCATCAGAAATCTAAGAAGATCTTTCTAGATGCATGATGACATTTAGATGGTATTCTACGGGGTTAAACCTGCCAACTCCAAGTGGGCATCAAGTATTTCTGCATCCGACATATCTAATCTATGTAGCAGCATAATGACATCCCCTCATGTCCTATATTTTCATGGACACTGTACCGAAAAGGGAAACAACTCCTTATTTCTCTAGATTTTCACTCGCGTTACCATCATTCACTCTTCGTTTCTGTGTAAAAAGCCTTCGTTCAATTCTCCATCCAACACAATTTGAGCTAGATTGGCAATTATAACGGTTCCTCTCGGGAAAAAGGAAGCTTAGCACATTTAGGAAAAGCGAAAGAAGTAAAACGAGATAAGGCCAATGACTCAAAGAGCGAACACACCAAGCCATCGTTGAAGAAAGGAAAGCACTGAATAAAACAAAAAGGAGAACTTTCTCGAATCGAAGCAATACCCAGGACAGATTTTCCCTAGCCTCTGCCCATTGAAGCGACAAAGCAACACCACCTTCGAGTCCCTCCGTGACCATGGCCAGCAAATCCTTCTCCGAATTCCACTCGCCCCATCTTTAACTGCCAAATAACGACTGATCTGGCTTGTAGAACTGAAGCTGAAACGGAAGCACACGCCGGCGACCCTGCCTCGTCGGTCTCCATTGCTAGCAAGCTCCGCAAGCAGCCCGAAAACCGGAGGCACCAGCTCTGCTGGAACAAACCGCGCGGAGCATACGGACAGCGACGGAGGCAGTCGAAGAGCGAGACGAAGAATGGAAGAGCCTAAGAGAGGAAGGAGGTGGTCCCCACTGGAAGAGCAAGAATTCCTGGACTGGAGAAAAATTGCAGGCAGAAAAAGAGAAACCAAAGGAAGACGAGACAAAGAAATTTTAAATGGGCCGATAAGGGATCGAATGGGCCGGGCCTGAATTTCGGGGCCCATGGAGGCTGAAGGGGTCTGAGAATCGTGACTCTTTGACACGTTTGTCAAAAGAGGCTGAAGGGGTCTGAGAATCGTGTCGGTGGTCGATGATTTTTTTTTTTTTTTTTGGAGGGGGGGATTTGGATTGGAAACGAATGCCTATGCCACTGTTTATATGAATATGACTTTACTAAGTTAATGATGAAAAGCGTGGACTGATTAATTCAAGTTTGTCAAATTTTTTTTATCTGTCCTACTAAATGAATGATGAAAAATGCGGACTGATTAATTGAAGTGTATCAAAATTTTTTTTTAATCTATCATACTTTAATTTTCAATTAAACATCCCCACCTCAATCCACTAAGAAGTGGATGGAAATGGTGGTCATTGGATTAACCTTTTCTCAATTTTCTAGGTTACCTTAACCATTTAATCTAATTCCCATAATGATGGGTACAATATTTCAAATGAACATATGCCTTTTTCATTCAAATTTATGTTTTGTTATTATGAACTAATGTGCTTCGAAAGGTTTAGAATCGCGTACATCATGATTGAGCGAATTAACAATTGTAACACACTCGAGCATGATCATGAAGCAAACTTGAGTTGAAATTCCCATCTTGAAATCTTTAGATGCTTCCCTGAAGGTGATCGACATCTATAATGAAAATGTCAGGGGTAAAGATGTTAAATGCGGTTCTATGCAATATGAATCTTCATGGTCAAATTTGCGGCATGTGGAATGATCTTGCCATACAACATTGAGCCACTCGAAAGTCTACGCAACTTGATCCATATTATTAAGTCAAGGACACCAAGTGCTCGTGAATGGCATCAAGTAACTGGTCATCCATTTGCGACAAAAAGGGAATCTATAACAATAGCTCGATCCAATTATTATTGTTTGTAATATAGCAAGATATATGAAAAGTCATTTGGAAAATCATGATGTTCACGGCAAAAGTCATTTAGAACTAATGAGAACTTGCCCGTCGAACGAGATCCAAGCATAGGTGCACTTGATATCTCTACGGAGATCCGCAGGCAAAGTGTGCAAAACTAATTACACATTGACGATGTGAGTCACTAGCCACTTGCATTGCACAAAGCGCCGGACAAGTTCTCGTAGATCTTTTTTTGGGGGGGACACATTATAACTATACAGCAGCCTTGTCAAAAAATTAAAGAAAAAGAAAGGTGGCCCAAATGGGCCAGGCTAAAGCCTTGTCAAACAATTATGGCCCATGGAGGCTGAAGGGTCCTTCGGCCGCCAGACTCATGAGGCATGACATCGGTGCATATGTGATGGGCTAATTATTGAAATGTAATTTGGAAAAAGCAATGCGATAATCCTCATAAACTTTTGAATTAAGGAAATATTCTAACAAATTATTCAATAGCATCTTACTGAGACCAAATACTCACAGCTGCTTAAATGTTGTGAGGATAGGCCAAGCTCAAACTTGACCGAGTCATTTCCTTTTCAATTTGGGATGATTGGATATCAAACTTGAATGTAAAAAATCATTTTTCTAGTCAAGTGGAGAACTATCATCCGTATCTATGCTTATCCTCGTTATGACACTTTTAGTGTACTTCCCTAGGAAAATGCCATTTAGAGACTTGCAATTGGGCAAAGAAAATGGCACACCTTCAACCTCTGCTACTAGTGACAGAACCTAAGAATATCCAACAATCAAGGGGTTACACATGAGAATAAGATAATTTACTCTTCTATTCAAATACAGTTTCAAAAGACCAGCAAGTTTATGTTTGAGAACTATTTCGTTTCTCACTTAAATGACAGATTGAGTGATGCCAAAGCTTTTAGGGTGTGTTTGGCGGGGCATTTAGAAAGCCCTTTCAAGCCCCAAAGCCCCTTCGAGAAAATATGGGGCGTTTGGCAACCCATTCCCAAGGAGCTTTCAAGGCAAGCCTTGGGAAGGCTGAAAGCTCAAATTAAGTGGGGACTTGCTTTGAGCTTTCAGCATTTTCGAATGCTGAGGGCCTCTTTTAATGAAAATATGTAAGTTGCCTATTTTGCCCTTAAGATATTGTTGAAAATCCACTTTTACCCTTGTTTAAAAAGGGAAACCCTAGGTACTTGGCTTCTTTCTTCCTTTGCTCTGCAGTTTCGCTTCTTCTCTTCTGATGTGCGTTCTCTCCCTCGCGATAGCTGCTCTTCGCTTGACTTGACGGTCTTGAACGATGACTACTGTTGCTCTTTGTTCACAACGGCTACTGCACTTCGCTTGACTCGGCCTTCGCTCAACCCGACCTTCGCTCGACCCGCTGTTCGCTCGACTTGGTGCTTGCTAACTCTGGTCTACTCTGCGTTCTTTGCTCTACTAGATCTGTTCGGTTGCCGCCAGTTTCGCCGTAAGTAGGTTCGGGTTCTCTCTCGCTTCAAAGGTAATTTCATGAAAGCCCCGACTTGTTTTCTGCTTGCTTGTTTTGGTGGGTTGATTTCAGTGGATTCCTGAAATGCTCTATGGTTTCCGGGGCTTGTTTGCACAAAGGACATGAGGGATATGGGTGCCGAGTTTGGGTTTTCAAGGCTTCGGTTCGTGGATAATGGAAAATTTTCATTTTTTTTTCTTTTTCAATTTTCAAGCTGTCGGCTTTGGGGTTCGTTGGCGATAGAGTTGAGGTGATTGGCAGGTTGAGAGGGAGTAGCTTACTGAAATTCAGCTGAAAGAAGGAGAGGAGTGCGGCGGGTTGTTTCTATTCTTGGATGATTATCGTGTTTTTAGGATTCGGTGACTCGTAGAAACGATTTTGTTTGCTCTTTTTCTGCTTTGGAGGGAGTGTCTTTGCGGTTTCTCAACTTTTGGGCGGTGCTCGTTTCATTTGGGGATCGTGGAGTGACTTTTGTTCGTTGGTTTGCTTAATTATCTGACAAGTTGTGAATGCTTGACCCACGAGGACTGCTTTGATACTATAGGGGACTAAGAGCATTATTCTTGGTCTTAGTCCCTAGCAGATGAGCTGTGATAGCACGAAATCATCTAGTTGGGGATAATGAGTATAAGACTTCACAGCCCTTTTCTTGGTGTTCTCCTTTCTAGTACAAAATATAAAAGAAGCAATGTTGACCTTTGCAAACCAGAAAGAAGGCACAATCGAAGGGCGATTTGGAAGTGTAATAAGTGTGCTAAGCCAAACCCTTGGGAATCCAGGGCGATTTGGCTCTCTCACTTTTACAGGAAAAATGTGGAGTTACTAAAGAAGAATCTTGGGTCAAGAAGTGGATCGATTATTAATTGCGTCAATGAGCCTTTTTCCGGGGCTGTAGCAACAAGGAGGCGCCTGGGGAGAGGAGAGGAACAAGAAAATTGATTACTTATTTATGCATGCCCTATCGATAGGCCTAGGAGACTTGCATTGCGGAACATGATTGATTTTCTTTTCCTTTATTCTAGTGGTGCATCTTTGGTGCTATGATGTTCTAATTGTTCTTTGGACTTGAGTGTCTCTGTTTCGAACTTGTGTTGTTGCGTTACTTTGAAGGTTTTGTGCAATGGGTAATATGAGTCGGTGCCCTAGAGATGAGTTTAATGAGCTTTGTTGATGTTGACTAGGCTATTTATCCCCCCCTATGCAACTGTTCATTATAATTTGTGTGAGCCTAATAATTCTGCTAAGTATGGTGGATATAGTGGCAGCATTAGGCTTTTCACTTTACTTTCATAGCAAATGGTCTGCTTTCACTTCTTTGTATTCACAGGCAAAAGCTCAAATTATATTTGTTTATGTTGCTTTATTAGTAGATGGCAAGTTCATCCAAGGAAAAGGCATATTGGAACCCTAAAGATGTAGAAACATTTTGTAAGTTGTGCGTTGAACAAATTGACAATGGTAATCATCCTGCAAATAACAAAAGTGATGAATGGATAGTTATAATTAAGAAGTTTGGGGACTTAAGGGGCAAAAAGTATGATAAAGGTCAAATGAAGAGTAAGTGGGATAATCTTAAGGAAGATTGGAAAAGATGGAGGACATTGGTCCTAAAGGAAATGGGATTAGGATAGGATCCAAAAAAGAATACCATTGATGTAAGTGATGAATGGCGGGGCAGGAAAATTCAGGTTTTTTCCCATTTTTTTGTTATTTTTTTTAAGTTCATCATCTTCTTCTTTTTATATAACTCATAAAAATGTTTCTTATAACAGGAAAATCCTAAGGTTAGAGCTTTTAAAACAAAATACATACATCAAAATCTTCAAGTTTTGTTGGATAAAATGTTTGGAGATACTGTTGCTACTGGAAGCATCACATGGAATCCTGCACAAGGTCTATGTGTTGATAAGGATGTTGTAGCTACACAATTTGACATTGGTGGTTGTGCAGGATTTACTAATGATAATATAGATTGTGATATGGGTGAAAAGAGTGGTGAATAGCCTCGAAGCGATAAAAGAACCTCTCAGAGTTTGGTGAGGCAATCTCAAAGAAAAAAACAAAAGAAATTGAGTACAGCTACTAAGTTACAAACACAAATGGAGAGAATTTGTTCAGCTATTGAAAGTAGGAGTTATGCCAGAGAATTTGATTCTTACAGGGAAATCATGGAGACGTTAAAAGCTATACCTGAGATTAAGCAAGATCAAGAATTATACTTTTTTGCACTAGATTATTTTGCTGAAAAGAAAGATAATAGGCAAATCTTTATGAACTTAGATGGTGATCAAGAAAAAGTCACATGGATCAAGTACAAGTTCGCACAACGTAATCATCACTAGGATGTTAGTTATTTATTTGAACTTTTTTATATGCAACATTGTTGTAATGTGAGACATATTTACAATACTTATTTAAACTAGTCGACGAAACATGTTTATGTTATACTGTAAAACATGTTTTTAATTGTTCTCTTTATTGAGTGGAGTTTGTATATATATGATGTCAATAAATGTTTTTGATTATGGATAGTCTTGTTATATCTCTTATTTTAATTATATTTTATTACTTTAACCAGTTATGGATGATTCTCTTGAAAGGGAAAACTATGAAAAAGAGGAAGATGAACAATGGCAACTTTGTGCAGCTGCGCATACCTACACTGTTTTTCAGGCAACAGTTGATTAGAAAATACCATACATGACTTCATCATATACAAGAGATGTATGGTTAAGAGAGTTGATGGGCATGGATGCTAATCCTAAAATGTTTTATCAAATGTTTATAATGGATAGAATTGTGTTTAGGAATTTAATGCATGATATAATGACACAATATGGTTTGCAAGGATCTAAGAATATTAATGTTGCAGAAATGTTAGGATTATTTCTTCATATTTTGGGATATAATATAGGTAACATGTTAGCACATGAGCATTTTCAACATTATGGGGAAACCATATCCAGGCTATTTAGCTTAGTTTTAGATAAAATATGTGAAATGGGAGCAGATTTGATTCAACCATCTGATTGGCAATACTTCCCAAAGAAGATCAGGAATAATATAAGATTTTTTTCACATTTTACGATAAGTTACGATAACACAAGATTTTTTCACACTAAATATAAATCAAATAATATCCGTATTCTTATTTTAGGATTGCATCGAAGCAATAGATGGTATATATATTCCAGCAGTGTTACCTATAGGTGACCAACTTTGTTATATTGGTCGAAAAGGAACACCAACGCAAAATGTAATGGCCATGTACAATTTTAACATGAAATTTACTTTTGTTTGGACCGGCTGAGAGAGAACAGCTCATGATACTTGTATATTTTATGAAGCCATTAGAATACATGATTTACAATTTCCTCATCCTCCGAAAGATTCGTTAATTAATGGTTTTTATACATTAATATATGTACGTGTTAAATATTGATTATTTTTACAATATTTTTGTGTAGATAAATATTATTTGGTAGATTCTGGATATCCAAATTCCACGAGTTATTTGGGTCATACAAAAAAGTTATATATCATTTGCCCAGTGTTTCCAAAAACTATGTTGTAATGAAAATATTCTTTTTAGAGTTTATATATTCATTCTATTTCAATTAAGAATTTACTATGAACTTTTGGAACCGTGATTACTAAACAGTCTTTACATTTCCCTCAAAACCTTTTATGCTACCAAGGAGGATAAAAATAGGCCGACCCAACACCAGCTGCTTTTTCTTTGGTCTCTTGGTAGTTACGCTGGAGGCAGAATGTACATTTGCATCATTGGACATCGGGCAGAGCAGCAAACGATGTGAACCAGATTCCAGATGAAATTTAATATGGAGTTCCTCGACTCCAGGAAGAGGGACCATGAACTATCCATGAGCTTTTGATTATTGATCAAAAGCTTAGTCGTGTTTTGCAGCTTCTGAAGCAGTCCCTCGACCAGGCTGCAGTACCGTCTGTAGGGCTCGAACCAATTTTGAACGGAACAATCAATTCGCCTCCCAACATCCTCACGTCCCGTCAAAAAGTTCAACTCAGCTTCAGTCAGGATGAGGCTTCAATTACCAGCTGCCTCATCACACCAAACGACCCTCTCAAACGCAACAAGAAGAAAAGAGGATTTGAAATCTCCAATGGGAAACACTCATCCAGTGCATACCAGAAGCAGCGATCGACCACAATTTCCCCTCGAACTTCTCAAACAAAGCTTGACGTTTCGCTTCAAACTACGGCTTTCCTCCAACATAAGGTACCCAAGAAGAGGGCTGCCCTTCAAGATTTCACGCATCACCTTATCCGTGATCCCCGAGCCGCGTATGGACAGGGACTTGAGACTACTCCAAGCAATGCTTCTCCTAAATGGGAAGCTACAAAGTCTTAAATGAAAATTCACCAACGAAGAGCATCTATAAAGGAGCAGTGGTATAACGAAATGGCCGGCCATATCGCATGACCTCCTAGTAAAATTGACAGAGAGGTCCTCGACATGGCGGTTGACGACAAAACGGAGCCATGGACTGAGATCAGGCGCCCAATAGTCGAGAAAATCGATATCAATGTGGAACTTCCTCACCTTAGGCGACGGGTAGAGTGTCAAGAAGCTGTCCACAGACGGGGCGTCCTTCCAAGGAAGGAGAAGATGAGGCTTGGGGCGGCGGTCCAGATGGATAATCATTTGGAGCTGAAAATAAAACATTCGCGCTAGTACCTAATAAAAGATTAATGCACTATAAATTAACATAGGACCTCACAACATCCTATAAAATTTACACTCAAATATAACCTAAGTTTTGACACCAACATATCTTACACCGCGAATCCATCAAGGATGGGAGAATTACATGGTTGTCCTTACTTCCGAAAGACGTAGGCTCAAATGCAACCAACAACATTGGAGTTTTTATAATTCATCAAAAGAATATTTATAGTAACAGCTCAACTAAATCCAACAAATGTCACCTCATAGATATATACAACTCTCTTCAATTATACCTTAAATCCAACTTCCAAAAGTCCCCAATGATGCTCTTTACTAGCGACGGCTAATCGAGGAATTTGAAAAGATTAAAGACAAAAAAAAGGAGCAACTATAGCCTAGTGAATAGTACATTTTTTAGAAGTAGACCGAGTAACCATTATGCATATATATGCATAAAGCAATACTAGAAACTCATATTTCAAACCCAAGATATAATATACATATCAAATCAAATATGAGTTTTTTCGTTTCAATAAAATTTTATACATATTAGAAATATGATACTCATTTAGTCTACCACCACAATACAAAAATTAATGGTCAATTCCATTGATCAATCTAATCAAATCACATGCCAATGGTATAATCCATTGACTAATTTCAAGTCACTCATCAATGATCAATTCCATGCTTAATATCCACGTATTGCTGTTATCTACTACATTTAAATGGCTTTGAGGTTGAATTATATCATTTTTAATTTTGTTCTTTCAAAGTTAATGCAAAGACTTAAGGCTCTAGAGGTGGTTCCCACGAAACTTATCTTGTCGTGTAGTACTTAGGTCTTGATCAACATGTATTAACAATACAAGACCCTAAAGGTGGCTCCCATAAGACTCGCATCGTCATATATCACTTAGCCCTTAATTACAAGCCACTAGAGGTAGCTTCCACAAGACTCGAGTCACCATGTAGCACTTAGTCTTTGATAAGCACATATCAATATTACAAGGCCCTAGAGGTGGTTCCCACGAAAGTCATATCATCGTGTAGCAATTAGCTCTTGATCAATACACATTAATAATATAAGAACCTAGAGGTGGCTCCCATGAGACTTGCATCACCATATAGCACTTAGCTCTTGATCAACGCATATCAATAGTATAAGATTTTAGAGATGGCTCTCACAAGAGTTGTGTTGCCATGTAGTGCTTAGGTTGTGTTTGGGTCGACTTTGTGAAAATGCCAATGTTGAAAGCCTAAAACTCTTTCAAGGAAATGCGAATTGTGTTTGGTAAAAACTCCTTTGCAAAACAACAATAGTTTAAGTAGTGTTTGGTAAAAAAAATTTACAAAATGCTTTGTCTACTTTTTTTTCTATTAAAAATCACTCAAACCCTTTCTCGGAGCCAATGAAGGGCTTAGGCTATCGATGAGCCAGATTTGGCATCAATGACCATCGTTTGGGGTTGCGTCAGTGGCCATCGTTTGGTAAGGACTTGCCTTAAGCAACATTGCCAAGGCTAGCATTTGGCCAAATACTAACCTAAAGTTGAACAAAACGCCCCATTTTTACCCCAAGGGGCTTTGGAGGCCGCAAGCCCTTTAAGCAAGTTGAGTCAAACATACCCTTAATCCTTGACCAGTCCTGTAACATCCTGAAATTCAAGTCCTTTTAGGGAGGAATGAGCGTTAATTTCGTCAATGCATTGTTGGTTGATCTCACTCGGAACTGATCACTCTTGAGATACGACCTTGAGGGGAAAGGCTAATGAGGACGAGAACTCGTGCGACTAAAGAACTTGACACAGGAAAACGACTAGACCGTGAAACTTGCGTAAGGACGATCCTGTAGATATGCAGGCCGATTTCAGGAACGACTAGAAGTCGATTCGCAGACAGAAATAATAGGACGACGGGTGATTCCATCTACTATTATCAAATCCGCGAACGGCCCTATGTCGATCCTTGGTAATCGTGTACTTTGAAATAAGAATCGATTCTTCGCAATTTCATGTAGTCAGGACGTCCATGTGTCGATAAGTCTTGAACGTGAATTGGCACGAGTCGGTTACGCGTGAATCCTCAAAGCCGCTGTCGATCGAGCGGTACCAAAATGGCATTCGGGCGAAATTGATATGACAAGAGAATCCAATATTGGACTTCGAATTTTCGGAAACGTCCGGGACGGATTTTTGGACAATGCTTCTTCGATAATCGACACTTTGCCGGTTGAGCCGAGTAATTGGAAAAGGAACTTTCGGACCGAGGAAACGAGCCTACGAGACGTGGGCCGGGCAAGAACAAGTGTTGGCCTCACGCCCAAGGTGGGACAGCCGCCATGGAAGGCCCGAGGCAAGCAAATGAGCCCGTTGGGCCAAACCGACCATTTACCCTTCCGAGCCCGTTGTCTAACCTTGAGCCATTTCGAGCCCAATAAATTCCCGAGCCCGTTCCTATTCATTTTTCGGCCCATTTCCTAGGCCCGCCCTCCATTTTCAGCCCAAGGACAGATTGGGAAATGTGCAAGGTGGAAATGACCAAAATGCCCTTGGATATTTTGAAGAAAAGTCAAAAAAGAAGAAAGAGAGGATGAGGTCATTGTTTGGCAAGTGGGGCAAGCCTTGATGGCTTGGATAAGGCTTATCCTTCAGCCCTCACTTCACTCTCTCTCTCCTCTTCATCTTCCCCAAACCGCACACCCTTCTCTCCCTAGTTTTCTTTCATTCCTTCAGTTTTTCAGTTCTGACCTTTCACCGAAAATCGAGTTGTTCATTGCCTTCCCGTTGGAATCTCGGCCCGTGCCACCCGCCGTTGCGTTCAGAAGACGAAAACCGTTCAGATGGCATCGGCCGTTCGTCGAACGGAGTCTCCGGCCGTCCTGTACGGCCGCCGGAAGTCGCTGGTCGCCGGACCGTCACTGTTCCGCCTGCAGCAACTTTGTTCCGCCTTTTCACCTGTTTTTCTTCCATTCCAGCCAAACCACCGCCCATACCAGCCACAAGTGGTTCCCCCTCGACCCCCAGGTGCCGTTGGTCGCTGGCCCGCCGCTCGCCGGAGCTCCGGGCAGCCCATTTTCCTCCTATGCAGTCAGTTTTTCCAGAGTTGCAGAGGGATTCCGGGGCTGTTGCTGCTGTGTTGAGCCCGGGACCGCCTTGGATCGTCGTGAGTGAGGTTCCCGGGTGTCGGGTTCGTTGCCGCCGCCGCGCGCCGTGTCGCCGGCCCGCTTAACGAGTGAGTTTAGCTCCTAATCCCTATTTAGTGCCTAAACTTGCTTAGGGTTGGTTAGTTAGTGTTAATCTTGGTTTAAGGGGTTTAATTAAGTTGTATTAGCCCTAAGATAGGTGGTTAGATAGATGGTTAAGATTATATTAGCTTAATTTTGCTTATTAGGCTTAATTTGTGATTAATTGTGTTTATGTGATTAATTAAGCATGATTTGCTTTAATTGAATTGATTAATTGTTTTAATTAATGTTTTATTTAATTTCTGGATTAAATGTTTTAATTAATTGAATTTCGGAAAAATCACTTGTTCATAATTACTGTTCACGACATCGCACGACGATTGCATTCACGATTCGCATTCACGATTCACATTCACAATTCGTTCACGGCCGTTCATACGAAGCTAATTTTTGTCTTAATTTGATGTGCTATTGATTGTTATGATTAATTGAAGTGCCGATTGTTAATTATACTCATGATTGATGATGAAATGCGTGATCGAGTGTTGGTTGGAAATTGAATTTTGGAAAATTGTCGAGTGAGATTGCATGACATATTGTGTGGGTTATACGAAATGGCATGTCGCATGAGCATGAGTGATATTTCATTCACGACAGAGCAAAGATATAAATGGATTGCTTGATGACGTGTTGCATGGTCACATTAAGAGAGAGCCCGCGTTGCCGAAGACCGCCAATCCCTATGGGGTTGTGCCGTGGCCAGTGGGTCGCTTGACTTCGGTCGGATGCCTGACAGGGAGGGGTTCTATGTGGGACCGCGGTATGGGGGCGGGTCCCGGGCCTCTGTCAGTAGCGGGACTGCGGTAGTGGGCGAGTCTTGTGCTCCTTCGGGAATGCCGTCTTGGGAGTGAGCCCTTGACGTCGCCGTGCCTCGAGGTAAAGAGGACGAAGCTGGTTTAGCCGAACCGCCAACCATAAGGTTGTGCCGTGGCCCGGGGAGGAGGGGTCGTAATAATCGGAGCATGTGTGGGTGTGAGACATGAGAAAGTTGTGTGAGATGCTCGATTATTCGCATGCTCTTAATGTCGTGATGATTTGTGGTACGCACGCATGAGTTGGCAATCGTGCGGGGTGTGGCAATGGCCGAGGTGAGATCGCTTGTGACGCGACTCGCATGTGATTGATGAATTGTGTCATCTAACGGCCATGTGCCTTGCTTGCATTGTATGAGATTGGACGCGCGGGGTATGGCATACCGGGTAAGGCCGCATGCGAACCGAATATTGATTGTGGGTTGCCTTGTCTGTTGTTGTTGGCCGTTGTTTGGTTTTGGTTGTTTGTTGGGTTGAGTGAGGGGTGGTTACGGAGAGATACCTCGGGTTGAGTTGGCGTACTAACCGGGGCTTAGGGGGAAGAACTCGCTGAGATTTTATCTCAACCCGTCGTGGTAACCATTTTCGGGTCCCTAGAATGGCGTACCCGCGGTGGAGAATCCCCCCCCGCTTCTCCGGTGACCGACCCGACGGAGCTTGAGTCCGATGGGTCCGAGTGACCGTGGTGTTGAACCCGAGGGTTCTTCTTGTTTCATTGGATTAGCCTAGTTTCTTTTTGGTTTGGCTTAGAGGATGGATCGGCCCTTTTCTCGGGCTTGTATTTTGGAAAACGATCCTCCGTTGGTTAATCCAAGTAAGATGTATAAATGAGTAGTTCTTTGTTGTCATTGTTGTTCATCCCTCTATCCCCGTTTGATTGTTTGTTTGTGCAGGGGATGGTTCGTCTTCCGCTTGCGCTTAACGAAAGATAAAATGAATGGTCGTCGATGGGTCTGGGACGTCGCTTTCAATCGACCAAGGTAATGGGGTTGCCGCGAGCTCGAGAGTCGGGGCGTGACAACCCCGCCGGTTTTGGTATCAGAGCGAGGTCAAGACTTGGAGTGATAAGGTGCGTGGGATTTTTGGGATAGTGAGATAGGGATGGCTTTTACTTTACGTGCTGTGATTGCTTTTGTGGTTTTGTGTGGTGGCGGGTTGCTCATAGTTCGAAGTGATGAGTAATCTGAGCGATCGCCTCTAGGCGTAGGGTAGCGTCTAGTCAAGCCAGTGCTAAAGGTAGCGCGTAAGCAGATCCTAGGTTAGTTGGGATCCTGCGCTAGAGACCTTGTTAGGACAACAAGCTGTGTGTTTTGGCTGTGGTCCTTGTGGTTACCCTAGTGAGAGGAGAGGTCCGTGAGAGACCGATGCCTAGGTTGGTAGAGCGGTTCTGAGACGAAGCCACCGAGGTTCAGTGGCGTGGGTGACTCTGAAGCTGTGACCCTTTGGATAAGGGATTTCGAGAGGACTGTTACAGTGTTAAGGTGTTCAGAGGAAGATAGGGTACTTCTGGCAGTTTATCAGTTTCAAGGTAATGCTATTACTTGGTGGGAAGCCACTCAAGGAAGAGTGTTCCCTGAAGGCGCGGTTTAGACATGGGGTGTCTTTCGTGAAGTCTTTAAGGGAGAGTACTTCTTGGACAGTGCGAGAGAGTCAAAGATGGCAGAGTTCCAACAGTTTCGTCAGAATTAGATGTCAGTGGATCAGTATAAGACGAATTTCGCTGAGTTGGCCCAGTATGTACCGAGATTAGTGGAGGACCCTTGGATAGGGCGAGACGGTTTAGAGATGGTTTGAAGTCGGAATTGAAAGCCAGCTGGTGCCCTTGAGTTTAAAGAGTTTTGATGAGATGTACGAGAGGGCCCCGGATAATCAAGAAGAATATGATTGAGAGGACGACTGCATTTGGCTCGCGGTTCGTGCCTAATAGAGACAATCGTCGGTTTGGGAAGGGACCGATGATGAGGAGAAGGAATCTCATCCCACTCAATAGAAAGTGGATTGTCATGGAAAGACAATTCAGTTTAACCCAGTAGTGGGTAACAGTTTTGAGTTTGTGGGAAATCGAGGAGGACCCTCGACCCCTTTGAAATTCATTGTTGGAAGTAACTCGTTTATTGGACGAAGGTTGCTAAGGTTATTGGACAACTGAGGTTAATTGGTTAGTTGAAGAATCAAGGATGGATCGTTGCACTTATGCATCGCTTATCAGTAGCTCAACCAAGGGACGGTCATGAGCAAGTGTCCATTACCAAGAATGGATGACTTGTTTGACCCACTTCAAGGAGCTTCGATATGTCCCAAGATAGACCCAAGGACGGGCTATCAGTGGTTGAGGATTAAAAAGGAGGAAAAATTAAAGACGACATATCGTGTGTGATTTGGTCATTACGAGACTACTATACTGCCATTTGGATTAACTAATACGCCAGTTACTTTTATGGATTTGATGGATTGAGTGATTAAGGCGTATTTGGATTGATTGTAATTGTGTTCGTGAGCAATATATTGGATTATTCGAGGAATTTAGAGGAACACGGACAGCACTTAAGGGTGGTGCTATAGACCATTCGAGAGCATAAACGGTATGCCAAGTTTAATACATGCGAGTTTGGGTTTACTCGCGTTGTTTTGTTGGTCATATGATTTTGGACGAAGGAATTTCTATGGATCCGTTAAGATCAAGGTAGTCATGAATATGTTAGGACTTATGACAAACGAGAGGTTCAAAGTTTTCTAAGTCGGACAGGTTAGTACAGACGATTCGTAGAAAGGTTCTCTACGATAGCTATGCTTCTGATACGAAGATTAATAAAGGACGTAAGAATTTGAATGGACGAATAAGTGAAATCTTTAAGAGCTTAAGTATAAGCTGATTATCGCACCAGTTTTGAGGATTTAGTCTATTATTGGAGAATACGAGATTTGCAGTGAGGTGTCGTATAAGGGATTTGACTACGTGGTAAGGCAACAAGAAAGATTGGTTGCTTACGCGTCACGACAATTGAGGTCATTGGATTTAATGGAAATCGGATAAGTTTTATCTTGACGATTTGAGGAGTTGTAGGTATGGGATCATAAGAGATGATCTATTAAATGGTGATGGTCTTTGATAAGGATTACGGTGGATGATTTATTGCTCAGAAGTCTTAGATTCGATTAAGATGTGAATTTACCAAGGTGGATTATTTTAGGAGATATATAAGATAGGGATTTGAGGAATGGATTTTTGTCTTTGATGGATTAAGAATTAATTATCCCTTGATGCTAGATGGATGAGTGAGGAAATAGCATTATTGATGATTTCTTCTCGAGGTATCAGAAAGGATTTGAAGAGGTATCCGAAAACTTTTGGTGCAATAAATGACATTTGGTTTGCATTAATTTTCAAGTGGTTGAGGCGAATTCTTAGTTTGGTTATTAAATGGACGTGAAAGGAATGTTGAAAGAAAAATAGATGGTTTGTAGAATTCGGACAGCGATTTGATAGAAGTTCAGTAAATCAGATTTCAAGTGTCGATAAGTGATCTCGTGGAAACGAGCTCATGGGTTGACGAGTTGGAGAAAGTTTTACACTTTGAGGTGCTCAGATGAGGTTAAAACCGTGAGGCTTGGTATGGGACAGGCCAAAGCGGATAATACCTCTATGAGATGGTGCAGTCAAAAAGGGACTTTTGCTAGTAGTGGTACGGTTCGAAGATGCCCGTGACGACCGATCCAACGAGGGCGGGGAGTGGTCGCCGGGGCCGAGTGCTCGAGCAAGGAGCGACTCTGGCGGCTTCTAGGATGTCGAAAGGGGCGAGAAATGAACTGAACTACGCACTTTGTGCAAAAAGAGAGTGTTTGTGGGATAAGATTTTATCGGAGCGGTATAGCGAAATATGGTCAAGGTTGTGGAACTCCGGTCTATGGAGCGAGGTCGAGAATTGGGAATCACTTTTCAAAATTGGGTTTAGCAGTTATCGAATGCAGTTCGGATTATCGAGACAAACTAAAGACCGCTCGAGTCATCGAAGAGTTATGCGAGATAAACATCGCGACCGTTGGAATTTAAGGTGGGCGATCGTGTGTTTTTGAAAGTATCGCCGACGAGGGTACTTCTAGATTTGGCAAGAAAGAAAAGTTAAGTCTGAGGTACGTTGGACCCTTTTGAAATTTTGGAAAGGATTGGGATTTTAGCATATCGTCTTGTGTTGCCACCGAAGCTTGCTCAAGTACATGATGTTTTCCACGTGTCCATGTTGAGAAAGTATGAATCGGACCCGACTCATGTTTTGAATATTGAGGAACTGGACATAGACGATAGGATGTCGTACGTGGAAAGGCCGATAGGATAGAGGATCATAAAGAGCAAGTACTTCAAACAAGACTATCGCCTTAGTTAAGGTGATTTGGCGTATGTGTGGAACGAGAGGGAGCTACATGGGAAAGTGAAGAAGTGAAGAAGCATCAGCACCCTCATCTTTTGAGGATTTGTCGGTAGCTGCAAATTTCGAGGACGAAATTTTTATAAGAGGGGAAGAGTTGTAACATCCTGAAATTCAAGTCCTTTTAGGGAGGAATGAGCGTTAATTTCGTCAATGCATTGTTGGTTGATCTCACTCGGAACTGATCACTCTTGAGATACTGACCTTGAGGGGAAAGGCTAATGAGGACAGAACTCGTGCGACTAAAGAACTTGACCTGGGAAAACGACTAGACCGTGAAACTTGCGTAAGGACGATCCTGTAGATATGCAGGCCGATTTCAGGAACGACTAGAAGTCGATTCGCGACGAAATAATAGGACGACGGGTGATTCCATCTACTATTATCAAATCCGCGAACGGCCCTATGTCGATCCTTGGTAATCGTGTACTTTGAAATAAGAATCGATTCTTCGCAATTTCATGTAGTCAAGGACGTCCATGTGTCGATAAGTCTTGAACGTGAATTGGCACGAGTCGGTTACGCGTGAATCCTCAAAGCCGCCTGTCAGTCTGAGCAGTACCAAAATGGCATTCGGGCGAAATTGATATGACAAGAGAATCCAATATTGGACTTCGAATTTTCGGAAACGTCCGGGACGGATTTTTGGACAATGCTTCTTCGATAATCGACACTGCCGGTTGAGCCGAGTAATTGGAAAAGGAACTTTCGGACCGAGGAAACGAGCCTACGAGACGTGGGCCGGGCAAGAACAGTGTTGGCCTCACGCCCAAGGTGGGACAGCCGCCATGGAAGGCCCGAGGCAAGCAAATGAGCCCGTTGGGCCAAACCGACCATTTACCCTTCCGAGCCCGTTGTCTAACCTTGAGCCATTTCGAGCCCAATAAATTCCCGAGCCCGTTCCTATTCATTTTTCGGCCCATTTCCTAGGCCCGCCCTCCATTTTCAGCCCAAGGACAGATTGGGAAATGTGCAAGGTGGAAATGACCAAAATGCCCTTGGATATTTTGAAGAAAAGTCAAAAAGAAGAAAGAGAGGATGAGGTCATTGTTTGGCAAGTGGGGCAAGCCTTGATGGCTTGGATAAGGCTTATCCTTCAGCCCTCACTTCACTCTCTCTCTCCTCTTCATCTTCCCCAAACCGCACACCCTTCTCTCCCTAGTTTTCTTTCATTCCTTCAGTTTTTCAGTTCTGACCTTTCACCGAAAATCGAGTTGTTCATTGCCTTCCCGTTGGAATCTCGGCCCGTGCCACCCGCCGTTGCGTTCAGAAGACGAAAACCGTTCAGATGGCATCGGCCGTTCGTCGAACGGAGTCTCCGGCCGTCCTGTACGGCCGCCGGAAGTCGCTGGTCGCCGGACCGTCACTGTTCCGCCTGCAGCAACTTTGTTCCGCCTTTTCACCTGTTTTTCTTCCATTCCAGCCAAACCACCGCCCATACCAGCCACAAGTGGTTCCCCCTCGACCCCCAGGTGCCGTTGGTCGCTGGCCCGCCGCTCGCCGGAGCTCCGGGCAGCCCATTTTCCTCCTATGCAGTCAGTTTTTCCAGAGTTGCAGAGGGATTCCGGGGCTGTTGCTGCTGTGTTGAGCCCGGGACCGCCTTGGATCGTCGTGAGTGAGGTTCCCGGGTGTCGGGTTCGTTGCCGCCGCCGCGCTCGTGTCGCCGGCCCGCTTAACGAGTGAGTTTAGCTCCTAATCCCTATTTAGTGCCTAAACTTGCTTAGGGTTGGTTAGTTAGTGTTAATCTTGGTTTAAGGGGTTTAATTAAGTTGTATTAGCCCTAAGATAGGTGGTTAGATAGATGGTTAAGATTAGATTAGCTTAATTTTGCTTATTAGGCTTAATTTGTGATTAATTGTGTTTATGTGATTAATTAAGCATGATTTGCTTTAATTGAATTGATTAATTGTTTTAATTAATGTTTTATTTAATTTCTGGATTAAATGTTTTAATTAATTGAATTTCGGAAAAATCACTGTTCATAATTACTCGTTCACGACATCGTTCACGAGCACTGCTTCACGACACGTTCACAATTACATCGTTCACGGCACCTTTGTTCATACGAAGCTAATTTTTGTCTGAATTTGATGTGCTATTGATTGTTATGATTAATTGAAGTGCCGATTGTTAATTATACTCATGATTGATGATGAAATGCGTGATCGAGTGTTGGTTGGAAATTGAATTTTGGAAAATTGTCGAGTGAGATTGCATGACATATTGTGTGGGTTATCGAAATGGCATGTCGCATGAGCATGAGTGATATTTCATTCACGACGAGCAAAGATATAAATGGATTGCTTGATGACGTGTTGCATGGTCACATTAAGAGGAGAGCCCGGCGTTGCCGGAAGACCGCCAATCCCTATGGGGTTGTGCCGTGGCCGATGGGTCGCCCGACTTCTGGCGGTCGGATGCCCGACGAGGGGGGTTCTATGTGGGACCGCGGTATGGGGGCGGGTCCCGGGCCTCTGTCGCAGCGGGGCTGCGGTAGTGGGCGAGTCTTGTGCTCCTTCGGGAATGCCGTCTTGGGAGTGAGCCCTTGACGTCGCCGTGCCTCGAGGTAAAGAGGACGAAGGCTGTTTAGCGAGAACCGCCAACCATAAGGTTGTGCCGTGGCCCGGAGGAGGGGTCGTAATAATCGGAGCATGTGTGGGTGTGAGACATGAGAAAGTTGTGTGAGATGCTCGATTATTCGCATGCTCTTAATGTCGTGATGATTTGTGGTACGCACGCATGAGTTGACATCGTGCGGGGTGTGGCAATGGCCGGTGAGATCGCTTGTGACGCGACTCGCATGTGATTGATGAATTGTGTCATCTAACGGCCATGTGCCTTGCTTGCATTGTATGAGATTGGACGCGCAGGGTATGGCATACCGGGTAAGGCTGCATGCGAACCGAATATTGATTGTGGGTTGCCTTGTCTCGTTGTTGGCTGTTGTTTGGTTTTGGTTGTTTGTTGGGTTGAGTGAGGGGTGGTTACTCGGAGAGATACCTCGGGTTGAGTTGGCGTACTAACCGGGGCTTAGGGGGAAGAACTCGCTGAGATTTTATCTCAACCCGTCGTGGTAACCATTTTCAGGTCCCTAGAATGGCGTACCCGCAGTGGAGAATCCTGCCCCCGCTTCTCCAGTGACCGACCCGACGGAGCTTGAGTCCGATGGGTCCGAGTGACCGTGGTGTTGAACCCGAGGGTTCTTCTTGTTTCATTGGATTAGCCTAGTTTCTTTTTGGTTTGGCTTAGAGGATGGATCGGCCCTTTTCTCGGGCTTGTATTTTGGAAAACGATCCTCCGTTGGTTAATCCAGTAAGATGTATAAATGAGTAGTTGCTGTTGTCATTGTTGTTCATCCCTCTATCCCTGTTTGATTGTTTGTTTGTCTGGGGATGGTTCGTCTTCCGCTTGCGCTTAACGAAAGATAAAATGAATGGTCGTCGATGGGTCCTGGGACGTCGCTTTCAATCGACCAAGGTAATGGGGTTGCCGCGAGCTCGAGAGTCGGGGCGTGACAAGTCCATTTCATAACCCAAAACATATTTTGTTTCACAAATTAATTCTTTCTACAATACCAATAAAGAATCCGTATCATAAATTAGTTTCCCAACTCAATTCATCGGTCATAATCTCCTTTCATAAATTATTTCTCAAATCTTTTGTAAAACTAACTCATAAATCAGATTCACAAAGTAGTACAAATAAGCTTTCAAGAAAGGTTTATTAAACCATCTCACAATAACAAAAAATGTTAAATGCTTGATCTAGCTTTATGTAATGAATATGCTCTTCTTGCTACCTATATATACTATTACTTTTTTTTTTTTTGTCGATCTTACTCTCCTCCTATTACAACTCTCAAGACCTAGATTTTACAAAACCAAAGGAGAGATTAGCATCACTCACCTGAGAATTTCTAAAACCAGTGAACGTAATTAATCCGAGACAACGATCTCGTAATCCAATCATTATGAATCGAAGTAAATCTGACTTGATGATGTTGGGCGTGCACAAAGACCCCTTTCCCTTTTCCTTTCTCTTCTTTCTTCTTTCTTTTCTTTCCGTCTTCTTTCTTTTTCCTCTTTCTTTCCCTTTTCCGTTCATGCATGTGTTTCCCTTTTTAAGGCCTATAGTCCAATTATTTTACTTTTCCCTTTTTATATTCAACCTCTCTTTTGACTAAAAAGATAAAATAGGGCAATATTACAAAAGTTGCCTGGTACCAAGGTAATTGCAACTCGATCGTCCACTCGAAAGTCCAAATTTCGAAGGATGCCCCAATCGGAAGTTTGCCTAATCCTTTAGAGTTTGGTACGCAATGTTAAACTCGAGACACATTCTCCACACACTCTAACTACTTAATTCTTATGAAACAAGGACTATTCTTATTTGTATTTCTACCCATACAATTGACGAACCACCATCTATAATATAAAACAATATATTAATACTCACACTTAATTGATTCGTCCAGTATGGTCGCCAGGTACTGAGGGTATACATTCTCCATAAACCAGCTTTGGCTTTCGATAAATGAACTCCTAAGATTGGAAAAAGGATTCGAAGGCTGTTTTTCACTCGAAATAGCCCTGCATTTGAATTATTTTGGATTGACATGTCAGATTTTCTTTGCTTAGAATATAATTTCGTAAAATTATTTGACACCAATCATGAAAATTAAGCTATGTAATCGTATTTACTGCTTGATGCGGTTTACCACTTCTCGCGACAAATTAACTAAGTCAACAGTTTCACGGTAGGGCACGAGATCGCAAAACTGCTGTTCTATCATCGACGGTGAGGGTTCTCCCGTAGGATCCTGTCGGATACTGGCCGAGAGAACTGTTTCGATATTTCAACCATGGCGCGTCCATGATGCATCAGTCAAATCCAATGTATTGATCCTACCTGACAAGTTGGTAACTCCTGCAGATGAGCACACCTCTGCCGAGACAGATTCTCCATAATATTGTGGTGTCGAGAGTTTAAATGGCAGCGTCTCTGGAAAACATACCTTGTTGTTTGGTGGGGCCGGTGGATTTTCTTGTTGATTCGAAAATGACATTTGGCCAACATATAATAAAGTTGATGTTTACCGTCTTTTCCTATTTTTTTAATCAATGGGATGGGGCTCTTTGAGTATTCAATTAGTCACCATTAGATATGGCAGCCGCCCGATCCCATGATGAGAGACGACACAACTCTGCGCTCCAGAGGATGGCCTAAAAGATTTGCCCGACTCGGGCGGTTTTCGAACCGAGGCCCTTGCCACTTAGGCAACACTAGAGTTAAAAAGGAAAATGCTAAAGTAACCGTACCGGGCGGTGTGCTTTGCATAAAATGAATTGAATCCGTCCAAATAAAAAGGGAATGTGCGCCTCCAAATCCGGTTGCCAAATGCATCTCAATGGAGAATTTGATAAAAAAGATATCGTGATTTACAAAGAATAACAGCGGTGCTGTTGGCTTAGCAAAACCCGGTTAAAAATGGATGTATACTGTTCTAAGACGATATTGCGAAATTTTCATTTGAAAGACCATCGAAAACCATGTAGAACCTATAAAGAATACCCCTTTAATTGGGAATTGACAAAGTTATGAAAGCGTGATTTATTGTGAAAGTAGATGTGAGAAGCTTGAATCTGCACCTGACAAGGGAAGAAAGTCCTCGGATTTGGGCTTTTCTTATTTATAGCGCAAACTGATTTAAATACACACTCGCCAATCCTGTGTTTTACAAAATATTATTTTAACTTACATGTTTTTGTAAGTATTCAACTAATCTCTTAATGTTCAAACAAAAGTTTTAAACTTATTGCATTGGTTCTCATCTAAGTCTTGGTCTTAAATTTACATTGGTATCGATTTAGTTTATTCAACCAATTTAGGCCGAAAATTGGTGATATTGACACCAGCAATCCTATGTGGCATCACTAGTACTAATGTGAATATTTTAAAAATCATTTTTAAAATTTTATTTTTATTATTTTTTAAAAAAGTTTCCTTTTTTGTCCTATTCATTTTCTTTGGCCTGTGGTTAGTACCAGCATGGCTAGTGATCGGCCATAGATGGGGGGCTGGTGAAGGCATTGTGGCCCTCAGCTTTGGTGAGGGCAAGACCTTCACTACTTCAAACTAGGTTGGGGTGAGGTGATGAGGGCCACCCTTGCTTAGGCCATGAGGATCTTGCCCTCGGCCAGAGTTCACCCTGACAAGGGCCATGATGCCCTCGTCAGCCCTTGCCTATGGCTAGTACTAGCCACGGGCCAAAGAAAAATAATAGAAAAAAAAGGAAAGAAAAAAAAGAAAAAAGGATTTTTTTAACAATAATAAAAGATCGAAAATTTATTTTAAAATGTATAAGCTAGCGTCAACGATGTCACTTAGATTGCCGGCATCCACGTTACCGATTTCTTACCTAAATTAATTAGATTGACTGAATTGATATCAATGTGAAAATGTTGATGATTAAATTGGTTCAATTGAAAGGTTTTGATTGAATTGAAACCAATGCAATAGATTTAAGACTTTTTTTGGGTACTTTCTTGATACACCACTCTCGTGTTTATAGTTGTCACATTATCTTGTGTCAAATCGTATTGTTAATGAGAAAAAACTATTATTTCGCCGATGTCATAGAGTTAAACAGCTAAGATTTTTGCACTACTATCGTTGCCACGGATGGATGGATAGATAGTAGATAGGTAATTAGGTAGTTATAGTGCTGAATGATCTAAACTTAATTCTCAAGGACCTGGGGCACACCATAATTCCTAACTAAAAGAAAAATCTACGAAAAATACGCTTCTAAGAAAAAAGAATCATAGCTTTGGATTTTATTATTTTTCGCCAAAAGACACCAACAGTTGATCCTAAAAAATCTTAATTAAGCTGCTTCTCCAAACGTTTGCCGCCTAAGGTATCATTCCCAGACTTGCCCGTTAAGGGGCGTTTTCTATTTGTTCATGGATGAGACTTTTACGCTAAGCAGGAACCGACCAGTGATTGGAAAACCCTAGTTGCGATCTTAGACGTCGCCCCTCCGAAACCTGGTTGACGCATTACTGATGTAGTGGCGTTGTCATCCTATGGGTAAATCTTTTGTGTTACCTGAAACTTTCTGATGGATAGCAATTATGGGTCAAATCGCTTTTGGACCAATCTTTCCAAAACGTCGAAGCAAAAGCAAGTCATTATCCATAACGTGAGTTATAAATAATTGGATTAAGGCGAATTGAGGTGCTGTTTATTTTGTGAAAGATGAATAGTTTGAAAAATATTTTTTTAAATTTAATAACTTATGTTGTCTAAAAGAACAAACGTTTCAAAAGGCATTTTCATTGTTCACAAAAATATTTCTTAGATATTATTCACTAATTATTTTAAGTAAAAAATATTATTTTTAGGGAAAACTTTTACTAATTATTTCTTTTTGAAATAAATGGAACCCACTTCGACTTTGAAAAGGACACAGCTTTTTATGCAAAGAATAGTGGTGCCATCTTTTGGAAGGGAACACAATGACCCAATGTCGCTTATTGCTTGCTAATGCCTTTATTCTTCTGCCTTTTTTGCTCTTATGTTGAAATCGATCTATCTTTGAAGTGATCTTGTCGCAATTAGCGGTACTTTATACTTTGCCATGAAAGAAGTGAAGATGATCAGAGTGAAAAGCATCGGAACTGAAAAAGCACAAAGTGCATAAAAATTGGAAAGTGAAAAGCTGACCAACTCATTTTGAAAGGAACTTATTTAGTTGACCTGGTGGAACTCATCTCGACCCTTGTAGGTTTTACAGTCTTCATCTATCCAAATTCAATTTAGCATATACACTACCAGCATAATAATTTGACAAATTATCCAAAAAATCCTAAACTTATTGCACATTTATCGATTTAATTTTAAACCTTTTAATTTTGTCAAATGATTTCTAAACTTTTTCAAATTTTGTTAATTGAGTCTAATTGGCCAATTTTGAGCTGATGTGGATGCCGACCGTCCCTACATGAAATGGCAGCACTTACATGGATAATTTGTAATAATATTTTAATATTTAATAAAATATAAAAACTAAAGATTTTCACACCATTTGCTTGTCCCCTTACAAGGAGGACCGACTAGATTCAGTAATGGAAGGATGGTGGTAAGTGCCAATCCCTTGGATGTTGGAAGCCTCGCAGGACCCAAATCCAAGTGTACACGGATGAACCTTGGCGTGACGTTTGCATTAACTCAATCCCACGTTACGACCATAAGCACGCCACATAAAAATGCCTGAAATCCTCATACACATGTATAAAGCCATTAGGCGATGCTCCATCTGCCGAGCACATTTCACCCAAACAACGCATACCCTCCCAAGGAAAAATGTCCCCTTCAATTCGTTCCGCTCTCTCGTTGATCCTTTTGCTTCTCATATCACCTTCGTGCCTAACCTCGGTTTCAAGCTCCATTCAAGATGATTTCGTCCGGTGCCTCAACCTCAATTCTGAGCTTGTTGTGCCGCCCTCCACATTCTACAACCAGAAGAGCTCCAATTTCAGTGCGGTGCTTCAGTCGTCCGCGCAGAATCTCCGGTACCTCGTGCCTTCCATGCCGAAGCCTGAGTTCATCTTCACCCCGCTGATGGAGGCCCATGTCCAAGCCGCCGTTATCTGCTCGAAGGAGCTCAGGATCCACCTGAGGGTCCGGAGTGGGGGGCACGACTACGAGGGGCTGTCCTACGTGTCTGAGATTGAAACCCCGTTCATCATCGTGGATTTGAGCAGGCTCCGCTCCGTGACTGTCGATCTGGCGGATAACACCTCATGGGCCCAGGCGGGAGCCACGATTGGGGAGGTTTACTACCGAATTGCCGAGAAGAGTCGAATCCACGGCTTCCCGGCAGGTCTGTGCGCAAGCCTTGGTGTTGGGGGGCACATCACTGGCGGGGCATACGGTTCTATGATGAGAAAGTATGGCCTCGGGGTGGATAATGTGCTGGATGCTCGGATCGTTGATGTGAATGGCCGAATCCTGGACAGGGCGGCGATGGGGGAGGATCTATTCTGGGCCATTAGAGGAGGGGGAGGAGCGAGCTTTGGCATAATACTCGAGTGGAAGATAAAGTTGGTACCAGTCCCCTCGACGGTGACCGTCTTCACTGTAACTAAGACCTTGGAACAAAATGCAACGAAGCTCCTTCATCGGTGGCAGCAAGTGGTGGACACGCTCGACGAGGACCTATTCATCAGGGTGATCATCCAAGCTGCGAGCGCCAGCGGAGGCAAAGCCCAGCGAACTGTGAGCACGTCGTACAATGCCCTCTTCTTAGGGACTGCTGACCGACTCCTTAAAGTGATGGAAGACAGCTTCCCGGAATTGGGACTCATGAGGAGCGATTGCTTCGAAATGAGCTGGATCAGATCAGTCCTGTACATCGCTGGGTACCCAAACGGGACCCCGCCCGAGGTCCTCCTGCAGGGAAAGTCCACATTCAAGAACTTCTTCAAGGCGAAGTCGGACTTCGTCCGAGACACGATCTCGGAGACCGGCCTGGAGGGGCTGTGGAAGAGGCTGGTGCAGGAGGACAACCCGCTGATGATATGGACGCCGTACGGTGGGATGATGAGCAAGATCTCGGAGTCCTCAGCACCGTTCCCGCATCGCAAGGGCACCATCTTCATGATCCAGTACCTGAGCCTCTGGAACGATGCCAGCGAGGATGCCGCCAAGCACATGGACTGGATCCGGAGGCTCTACACCTACATGGCCACTTACGTTTCCATGTTTCCTAGAGAGACGTACGTGAACTATAGGGACCTCGACCTGGGCATGAACAAGAACGGGTCAAGCTTCATACAGGCCAGCGTCTGGGGCGCCAAGTACTTCAAGGACAACTTCGAAAGGTTGGTCCAGGTGAAGACCAAGGTCGACCCGGACAACTTCTTCAGGCATGAACAGAGCATCCCACCATTGCCACCTTCTCTCAGGGGGAAGTGGACAACAGACTGAGGAGAGAGAGAAAATGGGGTTGGCCCTTGAAAGCGTTGGGTCTGGGTTCGATTGGTCTTTCGTGAGGCACTCAGGTAGGCGGATTTTCAGGTGCCTGAACACTAGGGATATAATGGGTGTAAAAAGTTTGTGGGTTGGGCGCGTGATGGAGTGGTGGTGTTTGGATAAGTCGTCATCTCTTTGATGGATGTATTTGTACGAAATATGTAAACTTTGTCTTGAATATGTAGAAGCCGATGTTCTGCTGGATTGGCGATGGGATTAAAACCTTTTAAGGCAAATCACAGTTCACATCCTCCAGTAGCGGCCAAATTATATCTTAGATTCCAACTTTTGGAAAATGAGCTTTCGGCTTCTATAGCCTAGCTCATGCACCATTTTTCACCGTGACATCAAAATATGCAAAACCTAAATCCATTATGATTAAGTTTCTTCTAATTAGAAGAGCGGTGGGCCAAATCGTCCAATCACTTTTCCAGTCCCTCCATCGCCCGATTGCTTTTCATTCCCTCCCTCTCTCTCTCTCTCTCTCTCTCTCTCTCTCTCTCTCTCTCTCAACTACATTAACAAAACAATCACGGGGGCATTTGATAAAATACGGAAACACTAGTTTAGAATCATAGAAAGGAGAGCAAATGTTAATGATCAAAAAGCTAAAATGGTCATTTCTTGGCAAACCCTATATAGTCGATATTGATCTATGATCAATAGCTAAACTAAACGATTTTAAATACCACGGCGTGTAAGGGAACTTTCTAAGGCCTTTTATTTTTTGGCCTAGATCCCTAGGAATCACGACTACGTATTGTTGTTTTATGGCTCAATTTCTTGCCAAATTGGAGTTTGTAAGGGGTCCTAGAGGTAAGTCGATGATATGCTTGGACAAGTTAACATCAGAACAGGGAATCGGTGCTGAAGACAGAGGCTCGAGAGCCTACTAAACAAGCCTGGTAACATTTATGGTGTGTTTTGTGACATTTATGTTCTCATGAACAATTCTTTTCAGAAATAATTATTTTCTATTTGTATTCATTGAAATAATTTCTTAGTATAAAAATGTGTTTGGTAACTGTTTAAATTTTCTATTCTCAGAATAGAAAAAGAATAGGAATGCATTTGGTATGATCCATAAAAAAAAATTTGTGACATAAAATTTCTTTTAATTTTTAAAGATTTTTCTTTTCTTTTTTCCTTTTTTTTCCTCTCTTCTTCTTTCGATGGCAATGGTGCCCAACGGCCAACAACAGTGACTACTCAACCGGCGGCAAGTGACTAATTAGAAGGGGAAGAACAAGAAAAGAAAAAAAGAAAAAAAATGACTTTTTATAGAAATTATTCCTAAGAATAAGAAACTACTTTTTTTTTTTTACTTCTTATTTTTGTTCCAAATCTATTCCTCGAAATAATTTTTATTCCAATTCTAGTTTCGGTTTTAGTTCGATTCCTATGAGAACTTGAAACTGAATAGAGAAACAACAATTCCTAAAAAATTGGAATCGGGAACCAGAACCTTCCTCCCCAGAATTGAGAACCGAACTGGACCCATTGGTCTAGTTCTCCAGTTCTCGATTCTACCTTGGAACCATGCTAAACTCTAGGGAAAACTATGAATCCAAAGAAGGCTAAGAGGAAAATCCCATGCATTTGAAATGTTGGGAAATTTGAGAAACATTGAGTTAGGAAAGAGAGTGGACATGCATAGCAATTATCTTTCAAAATCTTTTCCCATAGGAAATCAGGCACCATGAACATAGGTAATATTTTGATAAGCAGGCTAACCAATTTAGACTCCAAAGTTTTCTCTATTGGCAATGCTATCAATTATCTTTCAAAACCTTATATTCCGATAAGTAGGCTAACATAGAAAAGAGAGTGGACATGCATAGCAATTATCTTTCAAAACCTTTCTTATTTCATATTCTTACCCATAGGAAATTAGGTACCACCAACATAGGTAATATTCCGATAAGTAGGCTAACCAATTTAGACTCCAAAGTTTTCTCTACTGGCAATGCTATATTCTTTGAAAGTTGGAGTCAAGTCATGCTTACAAAATACACACACACATATATATATATATATATATAGATGACTTGGAGCACAAAAAATGTGATAGTATTGACACGATGCTGCTTTAGATGTTGATGCTAAGGAGAGGAATGAGGCGAATGTGTCGCCTCCATGTAGACCCAACCATTTCAATTTAGTCGGTCCCACTATAGCTTAAGTTTGGCCTTTGTAGCAGGAATGAGTTGAACATTGGACCTTCCCATTGTGTATAGATTGATGTGCGAGCATTCAAATTAGCTCCATTGACAAGTACAACACCGTAGATGCTCATTCAAGCCAAGGCAGAACTTGGTTATTACATGCTTCGATGGGTCAAGAATGATTAAAGAGTTACCAATTTACCATAATTAGTTGTCAATTTTTGACGTTAATCAACTACAGATCAATGGGACACTATTCTGGACAATTCTGTGGATATTTGATGAACTTTAAGATGGTTATTTTCTACTCAAGGTTGGTGTAAGGAGGTTGAAGAATCAAGAATGCAAGTTCCTATGTCATTGATTGCATCTCTAAGTCCTTAGGAGTCTTTATCTTTATATAAGTTTCAAGAGTCAAAGTTTTAAGTTCCCAGATCTTTATTATGCTTTCTAGTTCCCATGTCCTTTAATGTTTAGGTAGTTCCCATATCTATTTATTATTTGTCTATTTCCTATATCGTAGTCCTATAAATTGAGAGTTCTCAGATGTAAATAGATGATTTTTATGAATGAATGAGATTTTCCTATGTATGAGCGAATATCTTTGGAGAGTGGATAACTCCTATTTCGATTTCTTTATCTTTGAAGAGTGTATTACTCCTTGGTGGTGAGTCAAGAAGCGCTTCATCCTTGGCTGGTGGTTTTTCTTTAAGCCCTGGTGACAAGCTTCTCCTATCCTAAGGTCTTGTATCCTTTGCAAGTGGCTTGTCCTTAAAGTCTTAGTGGTAAGCTAGTGGCACATCCTTTAGGCCTTGGTGGTGATTGTATTCAATCCTACATTTCACATTCATCCATCAACCACCATCCTTATACACAATATTTCCATACACTTAACCGCAAATTCCCCATTCTCGGAATCAATCACGTACACATGCATCTTAAATTAAGATTCATGATTGACCTAGCTATCATTGACCTACCAAAGGTAAGAAAAAGTAACTTGCAAGAGGAAATGACAGAAAACTTACTTCAACCAACAACTATGACAACTGCATAGACATGTGCATGAGACATGCAGTTCGATTACTAACTAAAAAGGCTTCAAAGTGGAGCCAAAAGGATGGGATGACTAGTCGTTAAGGGTGAGAATGGTTTTAGGGTAGAACTTGGAACTTGAGAATTGAACCAATGGGACCCTATTTGACTTCAGGTTTTAAGATATGTAAGATAGGTTTCATATTCCAAAAATTAGGGAAGCTCTTTTGACATATAGGTTAGATTAGTAGAACCTAGAACCTAGAATCTAACACCTAGAACCTAGAACCTCAAATAAGTACATGTTTTTCTTGATTTATATCATCACGTGATCTTGCAGTATTTCATGATGTTTGACAATGAGCATATAATTTGGAACTATCAGTTTGAGCTTCCATTTTGTGACTAAGTCTTTTACTTTGTTAACGTTTCATATTTTTTTGTGTCTAAAAATAAGGATGATTAGTGAATTGTAGCAGCAAGTGATGGTCATTAAATGTGATAATTCACTTAATCATTCAATAATTAATAATACAGGTGGAACCTAAGTAGATATTGGAGTCGACCCTAGAACTTGTGATAGGATAGGGTCGGTTCCAAGTTACAAGGTATACATGATAGGTTATAGTTTCAAAGTAGAGCCTTGTACGGAACTTGGAACCGTTTACCCCTACTAGTATTAGGCTCAAGTACTAAGCCGAGCCCTCTTAACCCTAGCACAACCAAAAGTGGTACCCAATTGAGATGTAGGCTTGCGGACAAAGGTGGGCACTTTTGTCACCAAGAAAGAAACTTTAGGATTGAGTTGGACAACCTCTACTACGTGGACTTGTGGTCAAAATCACATCCAATTTAATATCATCCTATGTATTCCTATGCAGCCTAGGTCCAATAGTAGATTGTGTGTGCAAAAGTATTGTAACATCCCGAATTTTCGATAAGCCCGGAAATTGCTCGAGTTGGATTAATGGGCCGAGATTAGGACCGGATTTTTGGGAATTGTGCTTCAGGGGTAAAAAGACCAAAATACCCCTCTCTAGAAGCTTGTTTGGATTTTGTTTTGTTTTTCTTTTTGTTTTTCTTTTCTTTCCTTCCCCCCCTTCTTATCCGCACGTTTCTCTCTCCTCCCCCTTTTCTCTTTTTTTTCCCATGTTTTCCTCCCCCTTGTCGACAACCCTTTCCTCCCACTTGCCCATCTTATCCCCTCTTTTCTTCTCTTATCTTTGACTTGTCAATTTCTTTTCTCTCTCCTCCCCCACTTGCCTGACAGCCCATGTGGGCGTCTCTCTCTCTCTCTCTCTCTCTCTCTCTCTCTCCCCCCTTCCCCCCATGCACGATCGCTCTCCCCTCTGCAGCTTCTTCTTCCTCCTCTTCTTTTTCTTCTTCTTCTCCTTCGGTTTTCCTTGGCCGGGCTGCTGCCGCCTTGCTTTCCCCACCGGTGAGACCAACAACCACCTCGTCGCCGCCGCCGCAAGATCGCCGTCCCGCCAGCTCGCCGCCAATCCGCCGGTCGTGCCGTCCGACGGTGCCGCCGCAGCCCAGCACCTCCCCCTCTGTCTTCTCCTCCGTCCGAGCGTGCCGGCTTTGCCTTGCCGGTTACGCCGCTCCTCCGCACCGCCGCAACGCCGGCCGCCTTGCCGGACGCCGGACCGCCGCCGCAAGCCACCGCCCCTGCTGTTTTCCGTCGCTGCTCTCTCTCTCTCTTTTCACCCTCGGTTACGGTTTGAACCGAGCCGACCAACCTCACCCAAGCTCCGCCACCTTGCCGCCGTCCTCCGCCCCGCCGCCCGGTCGCCGCTCGGCCGGTCGCCGGGTCGGCTGCCCGGTGCCCTCTCTTCCCCTCCCGCTCTCCTCGCCGTGACCGGGAAGCGGCCAGCGGCTTCGCCGCTGCCCACCGCCGCCGGTCACCGCCGTAGGCCGCCGGAGGATCGTCCCCGAGCCTCCTCCGCCGCACCCGAGCCACCCCGACCTGCCGCCATCCCCGAGCCAGGCGGACCACCCCTCCTTCTCCCTTTCCAGCTGCTGTCCAACTTCGCCGGAGCTGTTGCCTGCCTCACCGGAGCTGCTGGCCGCCGTCCGGAGTCGCCGGACCGCCCGCCAGCCGGCCTTGGACCACCACAGCCGCTGGTCCCTGCGTTTCTCGGCTTTTTGCCGCATGGACAGCCGCCCTCGGCCGAGACCCGGTCCCGGGCCGCCTCGTCCCGACGCGCCGGAAGTTCCCGGGCGTTCCCCTCACCGCCGCCGTCGCGCTCGTGTCGTCGGAATCGCTAAACCGTGAGTCGATTTCCTAATCCCTATTTAGGGGCTAATCTTGCTTAGGAGTAGTTTGATTAGTTTAATTATCGATTAGTGTTTTGGATGATGATTGTTAGTGTTTTAATACTATTTGATGAAGCTTGCTTAGTGTTAATCATGGTTAGTATTAATAAATATTATTATTATTATTATTGGAATAATAATAATAATTTATTATTTTCGGAATTATTAATTAAATTAATTTATAATTTCGAATTATTAATAGTAATATTGTTATTACTATTCATTGCTGAAAATTAATTATTTTTGGAGAAAATAATTAATTGTGATTGTTTATTGGAAATGGTTTTAATTGAGTAATTTTGGGGGAAAATTACTATGGTCTATATTTCCAAAGTCAATAGTATTTGTATACTATATTATTAAATGACATTGGTTTATTAAAGAATGATTTTATTAAATGAAATTATTTGGGTTGGATAATTAATTATGGGATTGAAAAATAATTATAAGTATTTTGTGGGACTTGAATTATTTTATCGAAACAATCGACTTTAGTAAAGGAGTATCTTTGAGTATAATTATATTTTATACTTATTTGGGATAATTAAATATTGTTGGAAATAGTTTATTGGTGTCGTTGTGAGGACACGTATTTATTTATTATTAAATATACGTGATTATTTGGAAAAGTGCGCAAGTATCGTGAGGTTGATTAGTCGGAATTGATTGACAGACTGTGATTTGAATTGTTGGTTGTTCCTAGGAGTTAGGGAATGTGTATGATTGAATGCTGATTGGAAATTGGATTTTGGAAATTGTCGAGTGAGATCGCATGACATATTGCGTGGGTTATCTGAAATAGTCTGAAATGGCATGTCGCATGAGCATGAGCGTATGAGCGATGTTGCATTCATGACCAAGCAAAAGCAAAGACAAGAATGAACTGTTTGTTGAGGTGTTGCATGGTCAGATTAAAGTTGATAGCCCGGTTGAGCCGGATGACCGCCAATCCTTCGGGGTTGTGCCGTGACCATTGGGTCGCCCGACGGTGGTCGATGCGGAGTCGCGGTTGAGGCCGGGCCCATGCTCCTTATGGAATGCCGTCGGTGGGGAAAGCCCATGACGTCGCCGTGCCTCACGGGGGAGGACGATGCCTGGTTTACGACCAGTTGACCGCCAACCATAAGGTTGTGCCGTGGCCTAGAGGGTCGTAATAATCGGAGCATGTGTATGGGTGTGAGACCTGAGAAAGTTGTGTGAGATGCTCTGATTATTCGCATGCTCTTAATGTCGTGATGATTGAATTGACAGTTCCTGCAGGTTGCGTGTGGCAAAGCCAGGTAGGGTCGCCTGTGTTTGCATCTGCTTATTGAACTGTCGTATGATAATACTGCTTGAGGTGTGGTATGTGTTGTTTGCCGGAACTAGGTTGCATGGTTAGATTGCTCCCAAGGCGAGCGAAGTTCCTAACCGGGGCTTAGGACTTTGACTTGCTGAGTTTATCTCAACCCGTCGTGGTTAACATTTTTCAGGTCCATAGGATGGAGGATCGACGCGTGTTACGGCTCGTGGCCGTCTTTGAAGGGAGTAGATTAACCTTGACTCGCTAGTTTCACTGGCTCGATAGGAAGATGCCCGTGGTAAGGGCTTGTACTTGTAAACTTCCTAGAGTTAATCAGTTAGTTAATAAAGTGATACTTTTGATGTGTTCTTGTTGGGTTTTCCTGCTATCCCTATTTTTGTAATTGACCGGGGATTGTGTTTCGCTTCCGCATGCGTTTAATCAAAAGATAAAAATAACGGTCGGCGACGGATCCTAGGGAGTCGCAAATCAAATGACCGCAAGAGAACAGGGGTTGCCGCGTGCTCGAGGGTCGAGGCGTGACAAGTATAGTAGTAAAACACTAAAGGCATACACAACAGTTTCAATGCAAACACAGCTTCAAAAAATTGAATTTAAAATCATTCATTCTCAACACCAATATGCATGACAATGGTTAACAAACACTTCATCCTTCGTAGCTCCTAATTAGCAAGAACATTTAGCACAATGTAAGTGATGTGCATTGTCTTCACGATACTAAATAAAAACATTTTTAGAAAAAGAGAAATTTCGGCTTAAGTCCACTAATAATTTTAATATTTGTCATCATTATAGTTGCTAAGTTGTCGCAACTTAAATAAACCACCCTTAGAAAAGCTAATGCATTACTAAGCCCAAAGGCTTAACTCGGGCTTTCCTAAGCCCATACTATTTTGCAACTTGCGAATCAATTAACACGCAAGATCAATTCATTTAGGAGTTGCCACTAATCTATTTTTGATGGATTAATTAAACACCTAAGTAAAGTGAGGGAGATTATTTTACTTCTATGAACTAGAGATTATGAACACAAGAACATGATTATACTAGATTAACGCCCTTTCAATATCTTTAATTTTTTATTTTCAAAAAAAAAATTTGTAGGCAATTGGGATTGATTTTAAGCCTAAACCAATAATATGCAACGGTAATCATGTGGGTGTTCAACCAACAAAATAACATTCAATAATCAAAGAAGATAAATAAAGAAATTGTTAGGAAAAATAAATCAAGCATGCCATGTTGTTAATTATTTTTATTTTTTATTGTTAAAGAAAAAAGACTAGCCTACATGCAATACATGTAATATAAACTTTAATCTATATCATGGCAAATGCCTAGATGGAGAGCATGGGAGACCAAGTGGATGTCGTTAGCAAAACCAAGAATGATGTCACTAAATTGAGGCACTGGAGTCAAAACAACTTTAAGAATGCATATGCACAGGTTGCGTCACTAAGGAGTCAACTCACACCCTTAACAAATATGAGGGGAAATGCAACTAGGGAGAATGAACACAAAAGGATAATGGAGCATATTGAAGTATTATGGAGACGAAGAAATGTTTTGGAGTATGCGCTCTAGAATCAATTGGTTGAGATGGGGAGACAAGAATACTAAATTTTTTCATGCAACCATCATTCAATGAAGACAACGCAATAAGATATCCGTGTTAAAAATTGATGAGCATCATTGGAGTCGAGACTCGATTGTCCTAAAACAACACAACATAGGTTTTTACAAGGACTTGTATACCTCTATAGGGTCAAGTTATTATCAACCTGTGTTGGAAAAATGTCCTATTGTTGTATCTAATGAAATGAATGAGGCTCTAATGTCACAAGTTACTAGAGAAGAAGTGCAAGGAGCTGTATTTCAAATGTGGGCGACAAAGGCTCTAGATCCGGATGGTCTGAACGGCTTATTCTACCAAAGCAATTGGTCTACTATTCAGGAGGACATTTTCCACATGGTTTACCCATTCTTTAATCAAGATACGTTTCATCCTGATATAAACAAGACCCACATTACCCTCATTCCAAAAGTGGCCAATCCTGAAAGTGTCACTTAATATAGGCCCATTAGTCTTTGTAATTTCAACTATAAAATAATTCCAAAGATTATGACGAATAGACTAAAGCCTTGGCTTCCAATAGTTATATCTCCTGAACAAAGCACATTTGTGGGGGGACGACAAATACATGATAATATTTTCATTGTCCATGAGGTGTTACATTAGTTAAGGGTTAGGAAGAGAAAGCGGAAATTCCATACTGTCCTCAAATTGGATATGCAAAAAGCCTATGATAGAGTTGAGTGGGATTTCTTTGGAGATTGCATGTTGAAAATGAGTTTATGCAAAAAGTGGGTTTGGCTAGTCAAATGTTGCGTATCTTCAGTATCTTTTAGTGTGAGGGTTAATGGCGAGTCTTGTGACAGTTTCTAGCCAACAAGAGGAATTAGACAAGGAGACCCGCTATCCCCCTATTTATTTATTATAATGTCTAACGTTGAATAGAGCCTTGTCAAAAGGTACTATAAAGGGCATCCAATTGAACCCTCACTGTCCAACTCTCTCACACCTCTTGTTTGCCGATGATGCTATTTTCTTCCTTGAAGGCACAATCAGAGAAGCTTAGAATTTGGCCAATGTTATGAATCAATACTATTTTGCTTCAGGTTAGGCTATTACTCTAAATAAGTTGGGCGTTTTCTTTGGCAAGTGATGTCGTCGGGAGTTAAAACAGAACATGGCTACACAACTACAAGTGCCGATCATTGAGAAAACAAGAAAATATCTAGGCATACCTTCAAATTGGGGTCAGACAAAGAAACAAATGTTTTCCTGAATTTTAGCAAGGGTTGATGGTAAATTAGAGGGGTGGAAAGAGCAACTATTATCAAAGGCGGGTAAGGAGATTCTAGTTAAGACAGTGGTTCGGGCCTTACTACAATATGCCATGTCAATTTTTAAAATTCCGACATCCATTTGTAGAGCAATTGCACAAAGAATTGCAGCTTTTTGGTGGAAACAAAATGTTAGGCGAAAAGGAATTCATTGGAAGAAATGGGATGTCCTCAAGACAAGAAAATATTAAGGGGGTCTAGGTTTCAAAGATCTTGTTGATTTTAATATAGCCATGTTAGGGAAACAAGCCTGAAGACTCAGTCAAGCTCCAAAAGCCTTATGGAGCAAAATTTTTAAAGGCCTATATTTCCCTAGAGTAGAATTCTGGAATGCAAACAAAGGTTCTAGACCATCCTGGGGGTGGCAGAGTATAATTACGAGAAGAGATACGGTTATACTTGAGATCAAGTGGGTAGTGGGGGATGGTAAGACAATAAGCATGAGACAAGATAGGTGGCTATCATCAGGCAAAATTGGTGGGCCAGAACATTTTAACGATCCTAAGGTTGTGGCTGACTTGATAATTCAGCAATTAGGGGAGTAGAACATACAATTACTCAATGAGACATTCGATCCATGAATTGTTCAAGAAATATTGGCTACTCCTTTAAGCCTAAATCCTGGACCAGACATACTGGTTTGGACAGCAAACATATTAGGTATTTATATGGTGAAGAGTGGCTACAACAAGTTGCGAGAACGAACCAATGCCAACACAACCTATCAAGCATCAACGTCCTACCAAACCCTGAAGAAATTATGGACAGAAATATGGAGTTATAGACTTTTCCTAAAATCAAGTTTTTTATGTGGAGCTTATGTAGCGAAGGACTCCCTACAAAGGAACATCTCCGTCGAAGGAAAGTGATACCTGATTCGCTTTGCCTTGTTTGTGGCCAAGTTCCAAAATCTACAAAGCACCTATTTGTTTTATGCGCCTGGATAGAGCACATTTGGTCAAATCCTATATTGAGCGTAGACACTTCCCTAACGCTCACTAATCCAATCGCTCACTAATCCAATCGACAAATGGGTATGTGCATACCTCACTTTTGGAGTATCCTCACGAACAAAATCCCTTTTTGCAAGAGCTCTCTAGCTAACTTGGAAGGCAAGGAACAAACTGATTTTTCAAGAATGAACACCCATCCCTAGTTCGATCGTCAGCGAAGCCATTATTTTAACCCAGCGGTATGGAAAATGGAACCACAAACAGATTAGCCGAGAATTTGACCTTACCTCTGCCTTGAAACAGTGGAACCCTTCACTGACTGGATTGTTGAAAATTAACATAGATTGCTCATGGTTCTGCTCAACGATGGAGGGATCGGTTGCTGGGGTTTGTTGAGACAACTCTAGCTTGCTCATCAATGGATTCGTGCAGTAAATCGCAGCTCCTTCAGTTGGTGTTGCAGAAACCCTAGGTGCCCAACTTGCCTTGCTGTGGTTGAAGAACACACGTGACTCTTCTTGGAGAAAAGTACACGGATCTAAACTCCAATTGCAATTGGTGTTTGATAGTTTAGAAGTAGTTGAGGGTATTTTGGGCCTAAAGGAGACATTGTGGGCTGCCCGATCCAGTATACTAGATTGCAAGGAATTGATGGCCCAACTACAAGAAGTATCTCTAAGTTTTGAACCGAGAGAGACTAACCAGGCCACGGATTGGGTAGCCAAGGCCCATAGAGTCAGTACTCTCCTATCCAATTGGATTGCACGTCCACCCCACCCCTTGTTGCAAATTCTATGTTTGGACTTTCAATTTGGTTGTAATCCTTCCTCTAGTACAGGTTAATGAAGCTAATTTCTTCAACCGAAAAAATAAAAACTTTAATCTACATTATCATCTAATTCTAATGACATAAAATTTAAAATTACAACTATTCTAACATGACATGCGATTTTAATTAAATAAAGCTAACATGCAATCATTAATGGCATGGTATAGATGACATGGCAATGAATAGTGACATCGTAATGATATGGAAATGAAATGATGACATGGCATAACCAATGACGTGGCCAGCATGACAAGGCATGTATGGCATAGCTAGTAGGGATGACATGGCAGCCCAAATAGCAAACAAGATAAACATCAAATCTTCAAAAGAAAAGCTCAAAATAGCAAAGATATCCATCAAATTCAAATTTGGAAACAATAAATTGACAACCCAATCTTAATGCCTAAGGATCGAAATCATACTACTGATTTCCCATGTAGTCCATGATCCAATCTCAATGCCTACGTATTGAGTTACTAACTATATCATATTGAGTTACTAATTAATTCACGCTATGAATGAAAAGTATATTCTTAATTTGGATAATGCTTACAATCTCAAGATATTCAATTAGATCACGGCAATTCAAATTAGGCAATAAAATTATCAAATCAATATCGGACCAAATAATTCCCTAATTTGGATATTTGGTTTCCAAATCAGACCATTAGAGGAATGCTCACGATGGCCGGCGGTCGATGTATCACAATGATGGAGCACTCGGCCAAGGAGGATCCGTCGCGGTGTAGGGACTCTTGGTCACGGGGTAGCAATCGGTGAAAAACTGACAAACCTACAAAACAGCGACTTTCACTGTCGTAGAGAAACAACCAACGGTGCTCGGCTCAATGAGGACTCAACGAGGAGCAACAATCTTGGCGGCAACAGGTGATGGAGCTACAAAACTCGACTCACGGCTGGAGGGTGCAGCGAGCTTCACGGTGTACAGACAGCAACAGGTTCGCTGTCGGTGCAAAAAAGATCAGCGTCGCCGAGCAGAGAAGTCAAGAGTAGTAGTGTCGTTTGAGGACTGGCTGATGGCAAAGCAGATGGTGGCAAGGACTCCCAGTGTAACAGCTTCGTCGAGAGGAGGCAACAGCGACGTGAGGAGCAGCGAGGCTCGCGATGCAGGAATCACAAGGCTTGGCGAAAGAAGGCAACAACAACATTGGTCAGCAAGGAGCAGCGGCATCGATTGGCAGCTATGTCGTTGCCAAGTGAGGGAGCAGCGTCATCTCGGCTAGGTAATGCGGCGAGCTGGAGCAGTGGTGTCGAAGCAAGTGCCGGGAGCAATGCCGGAGGGCTCAGCTGTGGGATATCTCGGTTGCAGGGGTCTTGGCTGAGAGACTCTTCTCTCTCTCTCTCTCTCTCTCTCTCTCTCTCTCTCTCTCTCTCTCTCTCTCTCTAAAGTTGCCCACCTCTCGAGTGTAGACCTAATGTCTTATGGATTTTGATTTCTGGCCACAAACACTATTAGAATTGACCGAATTTTGCCTCTTTCTTGGGCCCAGTCCGAATCATTTCCATTAAGTTCATAACCATCTGCTGCGGCTCCTATTTATTAGTTTATCTATATGCTATTTGCTCCTAATTTATATGCAATTTAATTGTTTATTTTTATTTAGGGACCAATCAATCCCTCAGTTTCCATGAATAACTAAACGGATAGTCAAAATTTAGGTATCAGTAGTATTGACCAACTCTTATATGTTGGTATTCGGTAAGATAAAAAGAAATAAGAAATCTCTATTTCTAGAACTTCGTAGGACCCAAAGTCATTGTCCAGGAATGAACCTTACCTGACGTCTGCATCAACTCAATCCCACGTTACGAGCATAAGCACGCCGCATAAAAATGCTCTAGTCCGCAAACATGTCTATAAAAAGCCATTGGCAATGCTCTATTCGTCGAACACATTACATTGTATGACACATACACTCCTAGGGAAAATGTCCTCTTCTATTCACCCCACACTCTCGTTGATCATATTGCTTCTCATATCAACTTCCTGCCTAACTGCAGTTTCAAGCCCCCTTTATAATGAAGAATTCACCCTGTGCCTTCTCGACCTTGAGGTCTACCTTCCGAACCCCAAAGTCTACGACCAGGAGCACCCAAATTTCGACACGCTGCTTCAGTCGTCCGCACAGAATCTCCGTTACCTTATGCCTTCCATGCCAAAACCCGAGCTACTCTTCTTCCCGCAGTATGAACTGCAGGTCCAGGACGGCGTTTTCTGCTCGAAGAGTTCCGGAATCCACCTGAGGGTCCGAAGTGGGGGGCACGATTACGAGGGCCTGTCCTACGTGTCCCAGATCGAAAGCCCGTTCCTGGTCATGGACATGAGCAACTTTCGCTCCGTGAATGTCAATATGACGGAGAAAACTGCATGGGTAATGGCGGGGGCCACGATAGGGGAAGTTTACTACCGAATTGCCGAGAAGAGTCCAATCCACGGCTTCCCGGCAGGAATATGCACAAGCCTTGGTGTCGGGGGACACATCACCGGCGGGGCATACGGTTCTCTGATGAGAAAGTATGGCCTTGGGGTGGATAATGTGCTCGATGCTCGGATAGTCGATGCAGATGGAAAATCCATGATCGGGCAGGGATGGGTGAAGATCTATTCTGGGCCATTAGAGGAGGGGGAGGAGGAAGCTTTGGAATAATGCTCGAGTGGAAGATAAAGTTAGTACCAGTCCCCTCAACGGTAACTGTCTTCACGGTAACGAGGACTTTGGAACAAGGTGCGACGAAGCTCCTGCACCGGTGGCAACAGGTCGTGGACAAGCTCGACCAAAACCTATTCATTAGGGTGATGATCCAAGTGGTGACAGCTGGTGGAGGCAAAGCCGAGCGAACTGTGAGGACATCGTACAACGCCCTCTTCTTAGGGACCGCCAACCAACTCCTCACGGTAATGCAGAAGAGCTTCCCTGAATTGGGCCTCAATAGGAGTGATTGCATTGAAATGAGCTGGATCCAATCGGTCCTGTACATGGCCGGGTACCCTAGCGGGACCCCGCCTGAGGTCCTCCTCGAGGGGAAGTCCAGATTCAAGAACTTCTTCAAGGGTAAGTCGGACTTCGTCCGGTATCCGATCCCGGAGACCGCCCTGGAGGGGTTGTGGAAGAGACTGGTGGAGGAGGACAGCCCGCTGCTGATATGGACCCCGTTTGGTGGGATGATGAGCAAGATCTCGGAGTCCTCGACACCATTCCCGCATCGCAAGGGCACTATCTTCATGATCCAGTACCTGAGTCTCTGGGATAATGCCAGCGAGGATGCCGCCAAGCACATGGATTGGATCGGGAGGCTCTACAACTGCACGGCCCCTTATGTGTCCAAGTTTCCTAGAGAGGCCTATGTGAACTTCAGGGATCTTGACTTGGGCATGAACAAGAACGGGACAAGCTTCATCCCGCCCAGTGTCTGGGGTACCAAGTACTACAAGGGCAACTTCGCTAGGTTGGTCCAAGTGAAGACCAAGGTCGATCCGGACAACTGCTTCAGGCATGAACAGAGCATCCCACCATTGCCACTTTCTCTGAGGGGGAAGGGGATAACGGACTGAGGAGAGAGAAAATGGGCTTGGCCCTTGAAAGCATTGGGTGGGTTTTGATTGATCTTTTGTGACATTTTGGTAGTGGTAAATCCCACTATCATTTACCACTATCAAAATGGGTGTAGTGGATGTAAAATTTCAGTGGGTTGGCTTGTCATGGAGTGGTGCTTGGATAAATAATTTCTTACCAGAAATATGTAAAAGTTGTCTTCAATATGTAGAACCCCGTATTCTACTATAATGGCGATGGGATTAGAATCTTTTATGAGGCAAGTAGAGGCCTAACTCTATTTTGGATTCCAAATTTTGGAAAATGAGATTTCATAATCATAGCTTAGCTAATGTGCAATCAAATTGTTTGCATGATCCATTTTACACCGATGACATAAATATCCGAATGTAAAGTTTTCAATGGTGCAATTCACTCACTTATTCCCTCTCATAGGGAGCTTGAAATAGTTAGAAGGATAGAAAAGTCATATTCATGATCAAAAGCTAAAATTGTCATTTCACAAGAAACACAATATAGTTAATTAAATTATAAACCTAAACTAAATGATTTCAGATATTACAACGTGTAAGTGGACTTCTTTTAAGGCCTCTTGTTTGTTGCCCTAGGTCCCTAGGAACCACAATTAATTACTGTTGTTTTATGGCGCAATTTCTTGATACATCAAAGTTTGGATATAAGCTCGAAGATATGTAAAGGACATTTTTGGAGGGGTTAGAGATGTCCTAGAATAGGAAGTGGGCGCCCGGGACAAAGTCCTGGCTTTGTCCTGGGTGCCCGGCTAGTAACATTTACCTCATAGGCATGGGTCAGTGGATTGACCAGCCCCAGGCCGCTTACAAACTTGCCTGGAAAGGCTAGTTGGGTATTAGCACTTGGCCCATTTTAGGCATGTGCTTGGGTGTTGTGCCGACCCTCGAAAACACTCATTTTCTAAACCACTTTCTAGATATTTTGCATAAAACACAAACACAATCGAGTGAGGTGTTCTCTTAAGTTATTCTAGTGAGAATTTGGTGAGAGAAACTTGAAAACTTGTGAGAGTATTTAGTTTTAGGAAGCATATCAATGATTGAACTGATGAAATTGTGGAGTCTGATGGAAAAAGATATTATTGTGGGTAGACACTTCCTAGTAAGTCACCCATCCTGAGATATTAAAGGAAATAGAGTTTATATTACTGCTAATAGTATATATGTAATTTCCTTTAATATGTATGCCCTAGACTCCTGTTATAAATAGGGCAATTTCTTTTATAGTTGTAACGCCGAAACTTTGTAACCCTGAGCTTGTAACACTGATACTGATAGTGAAGAGATTACCTAGTGCGGCACCGTGGTTTTTCCCTTCTTGATTTTTGGAAGGGTTTTCCACGTAAAAATTCCTGCTTGCCCTCATGCCTGACAAAAAAGGCCAATCCATTCTCTAAGCCGAATCAAAAAAGAACTAGGCTAGGCTAATCTAGTTGTACACAATGAACCCTCGGGTTCAGCACCACGGTCACTTGGACCTATCGGACTCGACTCCGTTAGGTCGATCACTGGTCGAGTGGAGGCAGGATTCTCCACTATGGGTGTGCCATTCTAAAGGCCTGAAAAAGGTTAACCACGACGGGTTGAGATAAAATCTCAGCGAGTTCTTCCCCTAAGCCTCGGTTAGTACACCAACTAAACTTGGGCATCTCTCCAGAACCACCCCCCACACAACCCAACCACAACAACTAGCAATCAGTAATAAAATAACAAGCAAGGTCAATCAATAATCAAAAACCGATTCGCATGCAACCTTACCCAGTATGCCATACCCTGCACGTTATATGTCAGCACAATACACGCAATGCACATGGCCGTTAGATGATGTAGTTCACCAATCACATGCAAATCGCGTCACAAGCGATCTCACTTGGCTATTGCCACACCCTGCATGTTATTAATTCATGCGTGCATGCCATAATTAATGATGTGATCACCTCATGCATAATCGAAACTGATGATGCCATGTTTTCTCATGCACTCTTGCATCCCCACGTATTCCATCGGGCCGAGGTGCAACGACGCTATGCCGCCCTTGCTCCGCAAAGGCACAACCGTGCCCTTCCGTGCTATTGCTACGGCGCTACGGCACCCTTCCTCCATAGAGGTGCAACCATGCCCTTCCGTGCAGGCCAAGCGTTACGGCGCTACGGCGCCATTCCTCTGTAGAGGCACAACCGTGTCCTTTCGTACCCTCCTAGGCACTATGGCGCTACGGCGCCCTTCCTCCACAGAGGCGCAACCGTGCCCTTTCGTGCCCTCCCTTTGGTGGTTCGGACTATTGTAGCCAATGCACACATATTTACACATACACTTGCATTTAAAATCTCAAGTCATTCCTCATAAAAGCGGTCCATTTCCGGTGTCCCTTAAACAAATCATTTTTCGCACCTTTCTCATAAAAGCGGTCAATTTTCAGTGTCCCTTAGACAAACCATTTTTCCCACCTTTCTCATAAAGGCGGTCCATTTCCGGTGTCCCTCAGACAATTAATCTTTTTCCCATTTTTATGAAAATCACACAATTCATGCGAATGCTCATATAATTACATATTCAATTCACTCCAAAAATCAATGCACATGAAATTACACAATTTAATTTCTGGATGAACAGTAATTTCCGAATTTAATAAATAATTAATTAAATTCAGAAATTAAAATAATTAAATAAATAAATTCCGAAAATTAAATAATTAAATAATTATTTAATTAAATGCAGAAATTAATTTAATCAATAAATTAAACAATTAATCACATTAATCAATCAATTAAGGAAAAATATGATTAATTAGCACAAAACACACAATTAGGCCTAATTAAGCACAATTAAACATAAATAAGCAAGATTAAGCTAAGCTAATCTTAATCCACTATCTAACCACCTATCTTAGGGCTAACACACTTAATTAAACACCTTAATTAGCCCTTAGCACTAATTAATCTAACCCTAAGCTAGTTTAGGCACTAAATAGGGTTTAGGAGCTAAACTCACCTATTAAGCGGGCCGGAGACGCGGATGCAGCGGTGACGGCGAACTCGACACCCGAGCACCTCTCCCGCGACGATCCAAGGTGGTCCCGAGCTCAACACAGCAGCAACAACTTCGGTTGTCCCACTGAACTTCACAAAACAACACTGCAGGAGGAGGAGGTTGCTGGTCGGAGCAAAAACAAGCTGGCCGGAGCTCCGACGAGCTGGTGGGTGGTGACCGGTGACCGGAGGCTCCAGGGGGTCGAGGGGGAGTTGTAGGTGGCTGGTGTGGGTGGTGGTTAGGTCGAAAATGGAGGAAAACAGGTCAAAATGCGGAACATAGCAGAACTGGTCGCTACAGTGACGGTCCGGCGAGCAGCCGGCTTCCGGCCGCCGTACGGATCAGACGGCGGCTCCGTTTGATGAACGGTTGACGTCATCCATACGTATTCCCTCTCCCGAGCGCAACGGTGGGTGGAACGGCCCGAGATTCCACCGGGAAGGCAATGAACAACTCAAAATTCGATGAGAGATCCAAAGCAAAAACTGCAGAAATTGCAAGGAGGAGCAGGGGGAGAGAGGGCTGTGCTTTTCTTCTGATTCAGCTGAGTGAGAGAGAGAGATATTTTGAGCTCAAAGTCCTTCATCAATGCCATTAATGGCTGCACCAAGTTCCCAAGCACATGACCTCATCATTTCTCTCTTCCTTTTGTCTCTTCCCAAAATATCTAGAGGCAAAATGGTCATTTCCATCTTGCACAATTCCCAAATTGTCATTGGCCTAAAAATAAAAGGCGGGCCTAGGAAACGGGCTGGGAAAGGGGTAGGAACGGGCTCGGGAATTTGTTGGGCTCGAATCGGCTCAAATTTAGACAACTGCTTGAAAGGGTAAATACTCGGTTTGATCCAACGAGCTCATTTGTTTGTCTCGGTCTTCTATGATGGTCATCCCACCTTGGGCATGTGGCCCACACTACTCTTGCCCGGCTCACATCCTCGTATGCTCGTTTCCTCGGTTCGAAAATCCCTTTCCCAAAAACTCGGCTCAACCGACACTGTCGACTATCAAGGAAGCATCGTCCAAAAGTCTGTCCTGGACGTCCTCGAAAATTCGAAGTCCAATCTTGGATTCTCATGCCTTGTCAATTTTGCTCAAATGTCATTTTGGTATAATTCAGACTGATAGGTGGCTTCGAGGATTCACACGTAGCCGACTCGTGCCAAACCATATTCAAGAGTTCTCGACACATGGACGTCCTTGACTATATGAAATTGCGAAGGATAGATTCTTATTTCAAAGTATACGATTATCAATGATCGACATAGGGTCGTTCGCAGGTTCGATAACAGTAGACGGAATCACCCGTTGTCCCATTATTTCTGTCTGCAAATCGACTTCTATTCGCCCTTGAAATCGGCCTGCATGGCGACAAGATCGTCCTTACGCAAGTCTCACAGTTAAGTCATTTTCCCAGGTCAAGTTCTTTAGTCGCATGAGTTCTGTCCTCAATAGCCTTTCCCTTTAAGGTCAATATCTCGAAAATGATTGGGTCCAAGCGGAATCAACCAACAATGTATTGGCGAAATTCACGTTCAGTCATCCCTCAAAGGGCTCAAATTTTAGGACGTCACATATATGGATCATGACGATAGCGAAGAAATTTTTAGCATTCTAATTTTGGAGGAGATGATCTTATAAATTTTGCTTATGTGCATGATGTGTATGATTGTGGTGTGTCCTACTGCTGCTGAAACGGCAACCATAAACATATATTGAAGGATTGGACATTTGTTAGAAGTCAAGCTCATTTAGATTATCTCGATCGCTTCTTGAAATAAATTACTTGAATTGTTTGGAACAACATAGGATGGATAAACATACCTTTTCTCTATTATGTGAGCTAGGATGCATAATTGGTGACTTTTGTCTATCTTTTGTGTAATTGCAATTTTTGTTTGGTTTTTAAGCTTGGTTATTGGTGCTTATAGTCTCTTGCTTATTTTATGACATAGAACAACATCGGACATTGCTTCTTCTTCTTCTTTTTTATTTATATGAAGTTGTGAATTTTGGTATTAATTGAATGTTTTTATATTTAAACATTGTTATTATTGTAAATGAAGTCGGATCACAACTGATTGTAGCGGAATTCTAATTGCTAGAATTGCGCAATATACGGTAGTATGTTCTCTTTGTGGAAAAATGTAAATACCCTAGCAAATAAGAGACAAAAAGAACGATATACCAAAATTTCTATGTGGAAGCCCAATGTGAGAAAACCACAAGAGGACAATCCAGGAATTGCTCCACTATAATAGAACTCCTTCCTATTAAATATTCTTGTTGAGCAATTATCAAAATATTTCAAATCAATTCTTGAATATGTTGGGCTGCACCCAATAGTTACTGTATACAAGGTGATTTTCTGGAAGTTTTTGTCTCAAGAAAGAGGGACAAGTGCATATGCAAACTGTGTCACGGCAAATGCCATAGATGGACTTGCTAGTTTAGTTCCTTTAATGGTGGTTTTGATTTCTTGGAGAATGAAAGGATGAAGGGGCTAAAGAAACATTGTTATTGCATGCTTACAACTTCTGTCAAAGATCCAGATTGCAATTTTTATGGTAATTAGCTATCTCGTGTGCTTTAAATATGGCCTAAAAAGTGCCGTGGCTCCGAGCAGTTCAATTTCTGCCTTTTTTGGGGTTGTTTCGGTTACATAATTTGGTTCGACTTGCTCAATTTGTTGCTGTTAGGAACCAAGTTTAAAGAAAATGGAAGATTTATATTCCTAATTTTTAATTGAAAGCCTTTCTTACATCTCGACCAACACATTTTTTCAAAATTCAATATGCAAATTTTCTAAAATAATCGAATTTTAGATTTTCATTTTTGTTTATATTAAAATGGTAATTTTTCCATAGGGACTCCCTACGGGATTATTAAAATTAGACTCAAAGCCTTTTATTTATTTCAAACTCACATAGGCTTAACCCAACTCAATTAAAGCCCAAACCTCCTCTTTTCCATGTGATTTCCTGGCCACAAACTATCTCTATTAGAATTGACCGAATTTTGCCTCTTTCTTGGGCGCAGTCCGAATAATTTCTATTAAGTTCATAACCATCTGCTGCGGCTCCTATTTATTAGTTTATCTATATGCTATTTGCTCCTAATTTATATGCAATTTAATTGTTAATTTTTATTTAGGGACTACTCAATCCCTCATTTTCCATATAATGAATGACTAAACGGATTGTCAAAATTTAGGTGTCAGCAGTACTGACCAACTCTTGTATGTTGAATTCGGTGAGATAAAAAGAAATTAGAAATCTCTATTTCTAGAACTTCGTAGGACCCAAAGTGATTGCCCAGGAATGAACCTTACCTGACGTTTGCATCAACTCAATCCCACGTTACGAGCATAAGCACGCCGCATAAAAATGCTCAAGTCCGCAAACATGTCTATAAAAAGCCATTGGCGATGCTCTATTTGTCTAACACATTACATTGTATGACACATACATTCCTAGGGAAAATGTCCTCTTCTATTCACCCCACATTCTCGTTGATCATATTGCTTCTCATATCAACTTCCTGCCTAACCGCAGTTTCAAGCCCCCTTTATGTTGACGAGTTCATCCTGTGCCTTCGCGAACTTGAGGCCTACCTTCCGTACTCCCAAATCTACGACCAGGAGAACCCAAATTTCGACACGGTACTTCAGTCGTCCGCACAGAATCTCCGTTACCTTATGCCTTCCATGCCAAAACCCGGGCTAGTCTTCTTCCCGCTGTTTGAAACACAGGTCCAGGACGGCGTTCTCTGCTCGAAGAGGTCCGGAATCCACCTGAGGGTCCGGAGTGGGGGGCACGATTACGAGGGCCTGTCCTACGTGTCCCAGATCGAAAGCCCGTTCCTGGTCATGGACATGAGCAACTTTCGCACCGTGAATGTCAATCTTATGGAGAAAACTGCATGGGTAATGGCGGGGGCCACGATAGGGGAAGTTTACTACCGAATTGCCGAGAAGAGTCCAGTCCACGGCTTCCCGGCAGGAATATGCACAAGCCTTGGTGTCGGGGGACACATCACCGGCGGGGCATACGGTTCTCTGATGAGAAAGTATGGCCTCGGGGTGGATAATGTGCTCAATGCTCGGATTGTCGATGTGGATGGCCAAACCCATGATCGGGCAGAGATGGGTGAAGATCTATTCTGGGCCATTAGAGGAGGGGGAGGAGGAAGCTTCGGAATAATCCTCGAGTGGAAGATAAAGTTAGTACCAGTCCCCTCAACGGTAACTGTCTTCACGGTAACGAGGACTTTGGAACAAGGTGCGACGAAGCTCCTGCACCGGTGGCAACAGGTCGTGGACAAGCTCGACCAAAACCTATTCATTAGGGTGATGATCCAAGTGGTGACAGCTGGTGGAGGCAAAGCCGAGCGAACTGTGAGGACATCGTACAACGCCCTCTTCTTAGGGACCGCCAACCAACTCCTCACGGTAATGCAGAAGAGCTTCCCTGAATTGGGCCTCAATAGGAGTGATTGCATTGAAATGAGCTGGATCCAATCGGTCCTGTACATGGCCGGGTACCCTAGCGGGACCCCGCCTGAGGTCCTCCTCGAGGGGAAGTCCAGATTCAAGAACTTCTTCAAGGGTAAGTCGGACTTCGTCCGGTATCCGATCCCGGAGACCGCCCTGGAGGGGTTGTGGAAGAGACTGGTGGAGGAGGACAGCCCGCTGCTGATATGGATCCCGTTTGGTGGGATGATGAGCAAGATCTCGGAGTCCTCGACACCATTCCCGCATCGCAAGGGCACTATCTTCATGATCCAGTACCTGAGTCTCTGGGATAATGCCAGCGAGGATGCCGCCAAGCACATGGATTGGATCGGGAGGCTCTACAACTACACGGCCCCTTATGTGTCCAAGTTTCCTAGAGAGGCCTATGTGAACTTCAGGGACCTTGACTTGGGCATGAACAAGAACGGGACAAGCTTCATCCCGGCCAGCGTCTGGGGTCCCAAGTACTACAAGGGCAACTTCGCTAGGTTGGTCCAAGTGAAGACCAAGGTCGACCCGGACAACTACTTCAGGCATGAACAGAGCATCCCACCATTGCCACTTTCTCTGAGGGGGAGGGGGACAACGGACTGAGGAGAGAGAAAATGGGCTTGGCCCTTGAAAGCATTGGGTGGGTTTTGATTGATCTTTTGTGACATTTTGGTAGTGGTAAATCCAACTATCATTTACCACTATCAAAATGGGTGTAGTGGGTGTAAAAGTTCAGTGGGTTGGCATGTCATGGAGTGGTGCTTGGATAAATAATATCTTACCAGAAATATGTAAAAGTTGTCTTCAATATGTAGAACCCCATATTCTACTATAATGGCGACGGGATTAGAATCTTTTATGAGGCAAGTACTAAGTAGAGGCCTAACTCTATTTTGGATTCTAAATTTTGTAAAATGAGGTTTCATATATCATAGCTTAGCTAATGCGCGATCAAATTGTTTACATGATCCATTTTGCACTGTGACCTAAATATCCAAATATAAAAGTTTCAATGGTGCAATTCACTCACTCATTTCCCCTCATGGGGAGCTTGGAAAGAAAAGTCATATTTATGATCAACAGCGAAAATAGTCATTTCACCAAAAACACAATATAGTCGATTAAATTATAAACCTAAACTAAATGATTTCAGATATTACAATGTGTTAGTTGACTTTTTTTAAGGCCTCTTGTTTGTTGCCCGAGGTCCCTATGAACCACAATTAATTACTGTTGTTTTATGGCGCAATTTCTTGCTAAATCAAAGTTTGGATATAAGCTCGAAGATATGTAAAGGACATTTTTGGTGGGGTTAGAGGTATCCTAGAATAGGAAGTGGGGGCCCAGGACAAAGTCCCGACTTTATCCTGGGCGCTCGGCTAGTAACATTTACCTCATAGGCATGGGTCAGTGGATTGACCAGCCCAATCGGGCGGCCGGCCACACATGGCTGGGCGCTTACAAACTTGCCTGGAAAGGCCAGTTGGGTATTAGCACTTGGCCCATTTTAGGCATGTGCTTGGGTGTTGTGCCGACCCTCGAAAGCACTCATTTTCTAAACCACTTTCTAGATATTTTGCATAGCACACAAACAAAATCGAGTGAGGTGTTCTCTTTAGCTATTCTAGTGAAAATTTGGTGAGAGAAACTCGAAAGCTTGTGAGAATTTGTGTATTTAGTTTTAGGAAACATATCGGTGATTGAACAACTAATTGTAACTTTGTAACTCTCTGACTAATAGTGCATTCTTTGCAATTGGCTCCCCCATGGAATAAGTATCAACATATAGATCGAACAACATAATTCTCTAGGATTCAATTATCGAAATATTTGAAATCAACTCTTGAACATGTTGGACTGCTCCCAATAGTTACTGTATACAAGGTGTGCCATGCCCCGACTTTCAAGCTCGCGGCAACCCCATTTCACTTGAGGTCTAACTGTACGACGTCCTAAGTGTTGTCGCCGACCAATTCATTTTATCTTGTAATTAAGCACATGCGGAAACAAACAACTCCCAAACCAAACAACAGGGATAGCAACAACAGCAACAGAGGAAAGACAAACACAATTTTATATATCTAAAGGTTAACCAGCACACTAGCAAATATATACACGCCTTACTATAGGTGACAAGCTAAACCCTACTCAAAAAGGGACCGGCCTAGCTAACCTAACATTGTACAAGTGCCTACTTGTTGGCCTCGGAGGGATTGCTCTCTTCGATCCTTGGGTACTGCATCATCTAGGGCCTGAAAAGATTAACTACAACGGGTTGAGATAAACTTAGCAAGTTAAAGCCCTAAGCCCTAAGCCCTAGTTAGGAACTTCGTTCACCTCTAGAGTTTAACATACAACCTAATACATCAATCAATACAATACCACCTCAGAGAGAATGATAGTAGAAGACAATTTAATAAATAGGTGCAATCACAAGTGACCCTACCTGGCCTTGGCACACGCTACCTGCAGAAACTATCAATCGCCTCACAACAACAGTAAGAGACATGCAAATAATCAGAGCATTGCACCATGGCACAACCTTATGGTTGGCGGTCAACTGGTCGTAAACCAAGCATTGTCCTTCCCCATGAGACATGGCGACGTCATGGGCTCTCCCCCCATCGACGGCATTCCATAAGGAGCATGGGCCTGACCTCAACCGCGACTTCGCATCTGACCACTGTTAGGCGACCCAATGGTCACAGCACAACCCCGAATGATTGGCGGTCATCTAGCTCAACCGAGCTAACAACTTTAATCTGACCATGCAACACATCAGCAAACAGTTCATTCTTGTCTTTGCTTTTGTTTGGTCGTGAATGCAACATCGCTCATGTACTCATGCTCATGCGATATGCCATTTCAGATAACCCATGTAATATGTCATGCGGTATCACTTGACAATTCCAAAATTTCAAATTCAACCAATCAACAATCACGTACATTCCCTAATTCTCGAGAATAACTCACTAAATCAAACACTTTCACTTCCACTCGGTCTTCGATCATGCATTTCATCATTATTCACGCATATAATTAACAATCGGCACTTTAAGAAAGCATAACAACCAAGAACACATCAATTTGAAACTAAAATTTGCCTTTGTATAAATAGTACCGTGAACAGTAATTGTGAACAGTAATCATGAACAGTGATTGTGAACAATAATCGTGAACAGTGATTGTAAACAGTAATCGTGAACAGTATTTTGTGAACAGTAATTCGTCCGAAATTAAATAAATAAATAAAAATAAATAAACTTAACCATGGTTAACAAATTAACTTAGCCATGATTAAAATCTAACATTGGTTACTTTAAAACTAACCTTAGTTACTTTAATTAATTAACCCTAGTTACTTTAACACTAACCATGGTCAATTAACTAATCCTCATCAGTCCTAATTAACCAACATAATCAACCAATCAACTTTAATTAATCACAAACATACAAATACATTAATTAACCCATAAGCAAGATTAACCCCTAAATAAGGATTAGGAAGTTAACTTACTTGGATAGGAAATCCGACGACACCGATGTGTAGAGGGGAACGAGGGCTACGAGGAGTAAGCTCAGGGATGGCAACGGACGATGAATGGTGGCCTAAACGGGCCAAAACAGCCCTCGGAACACTGTTCAAGCGGAACTAACCAGCAGAGGGAAAAATGCCGAAACGGGCAGTCCAGGGCGACTAGGGGTGACCAAGGGTGCGCGGTTAGCTTCCTAACTTCCAGGACTACACTTTGGGTGGTAGTGGCAGCTCCGGTGATGACGGCAAGGCTGTTTTTAGGCTAGAAAACAGCAAGGACAGCAAGAAACAGCAGAAATGGAAGAGAAAAGGAAGAGAAAAAGGGAGGGAGAGAGAGAGGGCTGGTTGCTGCACGAAATTTGGGGGGAGAAAGAGGAGAGAGAAGGGGCTGTTGAAGACTTGGATAAGGCCAAGGCAAGTGGGCTTGCCACTTGTTGAAGAGCCAATCAAAAACAACCAATAAACAAGCATAAACAAAGCCCACTTGGGCACAAAAGCAAAAGGCTAAAAGAGAAAAGCCCATGGGCTGAGGAGGGAGAGGAGAATGGGCCAGCTTGGGCCCCCTTTGGGCTGGGCTGGATGGGCGCAAGGCCCATTGGGTCGCTGGTCTTAGGCCGGCCCACCCGCAGGCCCAAAACCTAGTCCAATTTTCCCCTTTTCCGACACTTTTGCGTCCAATGAAAAATTCCAAAATAAATGAGATGAGGTCCAAATATTTAGTCCTGACATCAATAAGAAGTTGGTTCCTAAAATCGGATTAAAAATCGGGGCTAAATTGAATCGATTGCGACCGTAGTACAATTTGGATTATCGGACGCATTTTTAGGACTTTCCTCACTTTTGACCCATGGTCAATCATTTTTTGATCCACATTAACGTCAATTCTCGAGTCAGGGACGTCCCTCGATTGTCGTGTGATCCCGGGGGCTCAATTGATAATCCCAAGTACTAGATGAAAATGATTCGGTTTAACGTCATTTGTAGTTCATATCGAAATCGTGCGGAAATCACCCGCAATTTGACTTCATACTTCTACCGAATCGATTTATTTCCATTTCCTTAATAGTCTAGTACTTAGAGGATATCGTTCCCGCCCAGGTCCTCATGGTTGAAGGGTTCGTTCTTGATCGAAATTGCGAGTCGAACGCGTACCATTTCCTAATGGCACTATCCCACGAACACACGGTTCGGCGTATTTGTACTAACTAGACCTTCGACTAACATTGCCCTTTTATAAAATCCTAAAATGGGGTCGATTTTCAGGATGTTACAAGGTGATTTTTTGGAAGTTTTGTCTCAAGAAATAGGGACAAGTGCATATGCAAACTATGTCACGGCAAATGCTATAGATGGACTTGCTAGTTTAGTTCCTTTAATGGTGGTTTTGATTTCTTGGAGAATGAAAGGATGAAGGGGCTAAAGAAACATTGCTGTTGCATGCTTACAACTTCTGTTAAAGATCTAGATTGCAATTGTTATGGTCTTTAGCTATTTTGTGTGCTTTAAATATGGCCTAAAACGTGCCATGGCTCCGAGCAGTTCAATTTCTGCCTTTTTTTTGGGGGGGGTGTTTCGATTACATAATTTGGTTCGACTTGCTCAATTTGTTGCTGTTAGGAACGAAGTTTAAAGAAAATGGAAGATTTATATTCCTAATTTTTAATTGAAAGCCTTTCTTACATCTTGACCAACACATTTTTTTTCAAAATTTAATATGCATTTCTAAAGTAATCGGATTTTAGATTTTCATTTTTGTTTATTGGATTTGGAAGTTAATAATGATAAAATGTTAATTTTTCCATGGCATAGCTTCTTTTTTATTTACAGTGATACGTAATTTCTACCAAATAATAAATATGATAGGATATAAAAATATCAGACATTATTACTGCGATTCACTAAATAATAGATATGGCAAATCTTGCGGATTTAATATCTGATTTATGGATTTTATATCCAACCCTATCATGTCCCATAGACCAAACACGGCCTAAGTGAATTAGAAAATATGACTAGTAATTTTCACATTAATATGTAATTTCTTGATTATGAATATTAGTTGCTCTTTGTAATTAGGGTTAACACCACAAAAAAAGGTCAAATTAATACACCCATGACCAATTTATCCTAAACTTATTTTTTGATCATGAAAAACTCCAAATAGGTACATGATAAATTTATCACAAAATTATTTTTTTATCACAAAAATCTTGAAATGGTACACTTATAACAATTTACCTTCAATTAGTTTACTTTAAATTGAATTAATACCACAAAAAACTGCAAACTGATACATTTATAACAAATGGAAGGTAAAACTAAAAATTGGTACACTCATCAACTATTACAAATTATCCAACTCAGTAATTTGAAATTTGTTACAAATGTACTAGTTGGGGTTTTTCATGATATTAACCCTTTCAATTATTAGTAAGTTTGACAAAAGAGGTATATATTTTCCTATTAGAAGGAATTTGTAGTAACTAAAAAAGTTATTGAGAATTTTAGCAATTTCTCAACACTAGATGCAATTTTGATCAAATTAGTTTCTAGAAATTTTGAATGGAAAGTTACTGATTCCAGTTACTTGATCCACCAATGCTCATCGTTTCCTTGAAACTAAAAGATGAAAATGGCTTCGTATGCATATAAGTGAAATAGCCTCCGGTGCTGTTGAATTTGCCTATAGCTTGTCATAGGGTCATCGGTTTCTAGGCAGTTTGGTTTTCACCTAGAAATTGGAAACCAGACCATCCGGTCCTAAAATCATATTGGACCACATCAAACTGACTAGTCCAGTTCTTGTGTGGGTAAATGGAACTAGCCGCTCACATTTCTTCCCTTTTTTCCCATTCAAGATAGGTTTGGAATTGACCTTCGCATTGATCATGATCACCTTGGGGTGACAAAGTCAAGAGCATTGTCGCTAGAGTTTTTGAGAACAAGCCTTCCCCAACTCCAACTCCGCCGCCTTCTTCTATACTGGGTAGATGGAACTGATGGCTTCCCTCACATATTTCTTCCTTTTTCTTTATTTCATTAAAGACAATTTTGGAACTCACTTTCGCACTGATAAAAGCACACTGCGATGGAGCAAAGGGCGTCACGGCTAGGGTTTTCGACAATGGGCCTTCCATAGGCACAATTAGCACTCAGTGAGCCGAATTTGGCCGTTCGGAGAGGAAGGTGCAGGCAAGAGTAAAGCAAAGGGAGATTTAGTGACTGCAAATCACTCAAAGTGAGGGGGCTAAAATCCTATAATCTGAATGCATAAAGGAATTTTTGCATAATGGAAAGGAAATAATTTTCTCACAATCAAAGAAGACTCCATAGGTCCAAACTTTCCACGAAAGGAAGGTCAATATAAAAATCACAACGTCTTTTCTAGCAACATGATGATCACTCCTTCCATCATCATCATCACCTTTATTAAGAAATAAAATAATAATAATAATAATAATAATAATAATAATCAATCCGGTTCAATTGATCCAGCAGGTTGGCAATTCCACCTTGGAACTGAGAACCATACCAAAATTCACTGGTTTAAAGAATCGGGAACTGGATTTGACTCTGGAAACTGCCAAGAACTGGTCGGTCCGGGCAGCTTATTTTACTCAACCCTAGCTTCCCAGAAGTTTATGGCTAAAACGAACTCATCTGAATTCTAAAATAGGGCTTTTAAATCTCTTGGATTTGTGGCCTAACGTGAAAGCAATTTCTTGGGCCATAACGTGAAAGCAATTTCTTGAGCCTTGACTCATGTCCATATGTCAAGGCTCCGAAAGAATTCTTACTTGGGCCTCTTGAATCTTCCTTTCAAGTCCAAAGCTTGTTGAATAAAGAGGAGCCAGTTTTAAAAAATTAAAAATTAAATAGTAGTTATTTGAATAGATTTAAATTAATTATTGGTAATTCACAAATGCGTACCTTATAGGACATCTAACTGATTGGCACCAATTAAAAGGAAAAGCCCGGGTGAGAAAGCAAGATGCCTTTGAACCGGATCCCGCCGGATGTGGGGTTTCTCAAACTCAATGTCGATGACTCATTTGCCAATAGAGTGGTAGCTAGACTTTGCAGGTACGCTTCCGACGTGCTGATCGGAGGTTTTGCTCGCTCGGTTAGGGCGCAATCTGTGCTCCACGTTGAAACCCTAGCTATTGTCGAAGGACTGAAAATCTGCGCACGAATGGGTGGAGTCTTGACAGCAAGACTTCGGTTGAGCTTCTATTCGGTCACAGCAAGATCGAGTACCGTGGGATGCAGCTGCACTTATCTCAGAGGGCCGGGCCCTGCTTTCCTTTTTTCCTTCTCTTCAGCTGGCCTACTGTTCCAGAGGCCTTAACAAAGCCGTGGATTGGATCGTTAAAACTGATATCCGTGACTCTCTCCCTTTGTCCCCTCTTATCTCTTTTGTATGTTCTCTGTTCTGAAGCCCATCTGAGGTTTTCTTCTATTTTACCTACATGAAAAGAAAAGAAATGTTTGAACGGCACCAATTGCAAACTTATCTATTTTATGTCGTGACATTCTCATTGAACAAAATACAATCTAGTGGTCAAAATTGTACAAGTTCCATATCCGAACGGCCCTCATTTATTCATTACTTGACTCCTGATTGGTCTTTAGGACAAGTCCTTGTTCTTCGATGACCATAAGTAATACACAGGTAAAGCCTCATTTGCATATACTTCACTTTTAATTCATCGTACTACTGACCAAGGAAGTGGCTGCTGCATACGTGTAATGAGAGTAAAATTTCATTTGTTATCAATAAAATTATATTTACAGAGAAGGGTTTTCACTAAAGCATTTTCATTGAACTAAAGGTGCAATCTATGATATATAGTTATTTCTTATGTAGCTACTGGTGAGGTATTTTGGCTAGTCTTGGTACATAGAATTAAAAATAAATCATCAATATCGAGACAAGAGGATGTCGGTTCACGGTCAGAACTTCAGGATTATAAATTTTCTAATGGAGTAATTTGAACATGCATTGTCAGCATAAAAGTAATTTTCTACAAGTAATTTTATCTAACGTGGATTAAATAGTTAATGAGGGAGCGGGTCATTCAAACCTTCAAATTGATGGTGGATAAGACCGCTAGTATAGAAATATATGCGCTGATTGTCCTTCCTAATATTCCTAAAAGATTTGAATAAAAAAGAAAAATACAACAATCAATCTCCTTTTGAGGGAGCATGCCATTGCGCTGTCTCATCTCTCCAGGGACCGTCTCCATCATCGATCGACATCTATTCCCCTCGAAGCGGATGGACGGTTGAGAGTTTTATGGTGGCTGTCCATAATAGCAGGAGCAATTTTCTAAACCTATACAATTTTAAAATGAAGGTCACTGTCGATGAGTTTATAATACCATGATACTTCACATCATGTTTTAATCACGACCATCTCTTAATTTAGGATCATTTCGTGGTATTTATGTGCTTTTTAATGAGGTCATTATACCTATAGAAGGGAAGCGACAATGATGAACAAATTTTATTGAAGTTAGGTGAACAATGATGTCACTAATGCGTGTCTAAGATGCGAAAGAGATGTAAAGTCTACACACAGAAGAACATGGACATTTTTTTGGAGATGGCTGAGCCAATATGAGCTGATATTAGGAAAAATTTAAGATATGACTTGACCTTAATTGTCTAGCCCGAAAAGATGGTAAAGGAAGACCTCAAGTTGAACCGAGTGAATTCAATAGAATATCCTTTTCAAATTGTTACATCAAATTAACTGACCAACCATTGAATGGAGTCAAATTGACTGACTATTTGAACGGAGAAGGTTGTGAGTCAAAACCACGAGGGACAATTTCGTGGAAAGTCCTAAAATTTAAGATTTAAAGTACATTCACGTTTTAAAACTTTATTATCATTTATTTGAGTCTCTAAATTTGCATAACTTACGCAAATGATTTTGGTTATAAATGGATAGGCCCAAGTGGCATTTTATTAATAGGTCCATCCGACATGGTAGCTACTATTGTTATATGCTTTTTGTCATGACAGTGTTGTAGCACTAAATGAGTGCTGCCATCTAGGGGCGTCAATGGGTTTGGTCGGATCGGGTTTTGATGTTACCCGACTTGACCCCAATTGTAAAAGGTCATGCTTTGGCCCGACCCGACCCGAAACACATTAGACCCGAACAAAAAAATCAGGTCGGATCAAGTCGGGCCAAAGCATGACCCTTTACAAGTTTGGTTTTAATTTCGTGTTTAGCTCAAAAACTCTAGAGAGTTGAGCAACGGATGAGAGCCAAAATGCACGGAGAGAGGAGATTGCTTCTTTTCTTTTGTTTATTTTATCCTACTTTACCATTTTCTCTTAATGGATGAGGGCCAAAACGCACGGGTGGTACCAGTGTAAAAAAGGCCCGCCCCGACCCGTTTCGACCTGACCCAACCCTAAACTTAGGGTATTTTCGGGTCGGGTTGACTTAGGCCTTTTTGACACCCCTACTACCATCGCCTCTCCTTCATTGACAAGGGTAGGCGACCCTAAAGAGGTGCTAAGCAAATGAGGGCCTACTTGCCCTTTTCTAGGGCAAGTGCCTTGTTTGAGGAAAGCACCATTTCTCACCACCATTGAGTGAACGTCAGCTAACCCCTACATGGCAGTCGTGAGGGTTGGTCGAACCTTGCCTGGCTGTGGCAAGCATAGGCTTTTAGTAGGATATGAAAATTTATGCATAATACCAATTAAATTTAGTTCAAGGAAAACCGAAATGGAGAAAACTCATGAATTGTTTTGGCCGGCTTTATGGTTCAAATGATCTAAATAAAAAATTTAGATTTTAAAATGCACTCTAGGCACACGTTTTAGACTTTTCCTATATAATTATTTCAAACCACATGAAATTACGTATAGTTGAATCTAGAAACATTTTGAATATGAAATTACAAAGCTGAGAAACCTTTTTCCTTCCTATGGAATCAGAAGTCAACATCACTCTAGACACGGCTTAGAAATGGACTTCGCCTCGCTCTCCTCGAAATTAGTCGTAACCTTATCAATTCCAATTTGAAGCTAGAGTTCAAATTGCTAAATTCGACCTTTTCAATTCAAACCTTCTTCGGGGATTCGGACTTCTGCATCACGCAATTCGAGTTGCCCGACTTACGTCGGGACGGAGAGAACCGCGGCACCAAATAAAGATTACATTTTGGGGTTCGAAAAGGCAGAGACGTACCCCAAAGTCAAAATCAAGAAAGTTTGCCCTATCTTTGTTGACTGTGCGGAAGTGCTCGAGACAAAAAAAAGAAGAAAAGAGAGGCTGTACGCTAGTGCGCATTAAGCGGCGAAATTTTCCCTGTTGCATGATAGTTTCCCGCCCCAGCCAAGGGTCCAAAATTCACGCCCGGAAATCTCACCCACCAACAACATCTCCCCACTCCGTTCGCCGTCGTTTTCGTTCGCTTTCATATTCTCGTTTTTCTATAAAGTCGGATGAACTCCCGTGTCGTGCTTCTCGAAGTCAACCTCCTGCCATTTATTTATCAACTCGAATATATTCAATTCGATTAGAAAACCCCGCGTGGTGGACGGGAGACAGTAGAATACTTTATCACAACTTATCTCTCCTCCTTGCTTATATAGAACTCTCAATTGACCACTGGGGACGTGGGGGTTTCAAACCACATTAAAGCCCTTATTTGAATGTGTCTTTAGACTACTATCTAGTCAAAGATTGTCCCGACTAATTGGCTGAATTAGTCAAGGCAATATTTTCTTGAGGAGGAATAATTCTATCGAGATAGGAAAATTTGACCAAGTTGACTATCAAGGGAACGCAAGTCTGACTCCACCACCACCACCACCACCACCATCATCGGCTTTCTAGAAATTGTAGATTGGTTGATTATCTTTCCTTTTGTGATGGTGTTTAACCCTCTTTAGGTTGTGTTTGGTCATTTAAATTTCCAATTAGGATGGTATTGAACAGGGTATAATATAAAATTCATGATTTTCCATATTTTATCCATTATTCGATGAATTGCAGTAATAAAATCAGATATTTTTCATACCATATCTTGTCCACTATTGATATGAAAAAATATCAATCTAAAAAAATTTAAAAATGTATAAATGGAGATAGTAAAAATCTCTCACACTTTGCTTCTAAAGAAATCACAAATGCACAAATGAAGATAACCTCCATTAATAAATCCATTATTATTATATGATCTAAATCCTAAATAGCAAAGGAGCTCATTGTAGCATTCTAGAGGCATTGTTTGACTATCATAAGATATATCAATGAGGCAGATTAGCTAATGAATGTCAAATCTAGTAAGAGTGAGGAAACATAATCATTCACCTTTGTGATTTTGAAAAAAATAGTGCTTGGACTCTCTTGCCTACTTCATTTTTTTTTTTTTTTACTTATTTTTTCTTATTTTTCCTCTCTTTTTTATTTATTTTCTTGTACTCGTAATTTTATTATCTTCCATGATTCCTAATTAAAATTTTCATAGACAATGAATTATTCTAAAATACATGTAATAAATAAAAATAGTAAATATATATTATATATTATATGATAGAAAGAAATTAAAATATTTGAATAAATAAGAATGAAAATTAATGTTTTTTTATTAAAATTCAAATATTATTATTTAAAATTTATATTTAATAATGTTGTTATTCAAGAAAAAAAGCTTTATGCCATAAATATTATTAAAAATCCTATCTACCTTTATTCTACCTCTTTCATGGGATATTTTAATCAAGATTTTATTTCCATCATATTCGATTTTATCTTATCTTGAATTAGAACCAAATCTAAGATAGGATAAATTTGATCATCTTTCAAATTTTACTCTAACTACCTAACGTAACTAGAGATTAGACCTGTATTATTAGGTTTCCAAGCACATATTGCAAAACTAAGGACTTCTTCCGCAGGACCATAGGAATAGGATCTGTGTTCAGTGTCACGAGGGGACATTTAATGCCTACTTAATCCCACGTGAAAATTCATTATCTTCGTCAACAGCTTTTTGCACGTGAAGATACAACTTGCTAATGTTTTTTTGAACATTTCGATTACTTTAATGCCTATCGCGGATGGTTATGAAAGACATTTATATATTTTATTTCTAAGTCTCACCGTTTATTAATACCCCACGTGCAACTTTTTAAGTTTAAAAATGAGTATTTTTTTAAAGATAAACTATTCAAAGGAGAGAAATAGACGCGGGTATACATAAAAAAAGAGAACAATAAGATGAGAGAGAGAGAGAGAGGGGTTTTGTGACAAATAACCACTTCAGCCACTAAATTACATTTAGCATGTGAGATTTTGTAGAACCATTGATAATTGTGTTAAAAGTTAAGATGAATGTGTGATTTAATATTCTAATACTCTCTCTCGCGTGTAGGTTGGGTTTTGGCCTAAGTGTAAAGCATGGAAATTTATGATCGGGAGGGCTAATTGGGGCATGGAAAATATGAATTTGGGAACTCTTGCTTTGATACTATGTGAGATTCTGTGAGACTAATGCTAACTGTTCCAAAAACTTAAAATTTTAATTGAATGATGCATTTTAATATCTAAATATTCTATTAGAGTGAACGAGAGAGTTTTGCAAATGACATCTCATGAAATGGCATGAAAAGATTTTGATAGTTGTATAACTGCTCGGATTATTCTAGTCTCTATAAGTGACAAGCTTTTGAATAAAATAAAGGTATTATAATAATTAAATCTTAGGGATTTACCCATAACTTTGAAGTCGGTACCTCAAATATTTGAAGATAAATGAGGTAGTTAAGGCTATAGTCCTGCCGTAAAAAGTGGTAGCTCCCTTCCCTCTGCTTTTGTTATTGTATAGATACAAAATATTGCATAGTATTAAAAATTTTATTAGGAAGTCAATTGCATTTCTTAGTGCTTATTGCATCTATTCAGAGGTTCCTTGCTTAAGAAGCTGAAGGCATGTGTTAATAAATGGAATTAAGTCTCACATGCAACTGCAACATTTTGAAGTTAACTCGCTCGCCCTCTCTTCTTTGGGACCAGTTAAAGTATTGTTGGTTTTGGAGCAATTAAACAGCTTAATTTTGTTCATGCGTGTTAACTGGACTGACAATTAAAAATCATCACCTATCATGCTTATTTCACGTGGTAGATCAAGTTATAAATAAAGAACACGCATGCACTGAAACCAATTAATTTTATCTTAACCTACTTGCATGAAAACGGCTTTGCCGGTAAGTCGTCTGATCATCCACAAATTTTAAAACAAACAAATTTAAACTTTGGATTAATATCATAAAAATTCCCAAATCAATTCATATGTGATGAATTTATCCTAAACTAATTTTTTGACTACAAAAAAATCACAAGTTAATATACTCATGCCAATTTTACTATTTGTTAATTACTACTAAATTTTTGTCAAATTGTTAAATTAGATGACATGTGAAAATTTATAGGTATACCAATTTGGGATTTTACCTTCCGTTTGTCATAGTTATACTAATTCAAGGTTTTTTGTAGGATTAATCAAATTTAATGGAAACTAATGGGGGTAAAATTTGTGACAATCATACCAAGTTGGGATTTTTGATAGTCAAAAAATTATTTTGGAGTTTTTGGTGATAAAAATTTAATTTTGGATAAATTCGTCCCAAATGTACCAATTTGAGGGTTTTTTTTTTTTTTTAAACTTTTTGCCCCATATTAACCATTAAACTTTTTGCCCCATCAATAATAATAATGAAAATATTTTTATTAATTTATTATTGTGAACAATACAAGTTATTATTTTTAGGAAATTATTTTCAAATGATTGATTTTCTGTGAAACATAACATAAAGTTGGAGCAAATCGACGTTGGTTATGAGTCAAATTTAGGGCCGAACATTTAAAAGGTTACAAATCGATAAATGTATTGATTAACAATTTTTAGACAGCTTAAACTTTGAGATGAATAGTTCGGATTATCGTAAACCCCTTTATCGTTCTTACATTTTCACACAAGTAGGTTGGATACAAGAGGTGCATTCGAGTTGTATTACAATGGGTTGCGCGGCACTTTCTTCCCCCCACACTTTAATGTAATACTTTGTTGATTATTGCTCGAAGTTAATCCAAATTAATTTAAAATCCGAATCATAATCGAATTATAATGGAACGCAGACCCTATTAAGAAAGTCAAAATTGGTGCCAAACTGGACCGTGGTGATGTGAAAAGAGAAATTAATTTCCCAATTTTTTCCTTATTGAAGTTGAAGTCCATGTTCACAATAGAGAATGACTCATAGTTTTTTATATTTAAATATTGAGTTTTGCTGACATATCAGTTTTTGAGCCATTGTGAGAATAATAATTTGTTGTGAGTCACAAATTCTTGAAGAAGTGGGTCTTGTAACAGTTCATAACAATTTATTATTTAATTTTTTGTGATCCAAAATAGACCGTTATTCTCATAGTAGATTAAATATTGTCATATTATTATTTCTCTTAAACATTTTACTGTTGAGTTTGGTCTCTAGTGCAAGGTGAATGCTCCTAGTATGTATGAAACTTGTGAGAGCCACAAAGAGTATTGATAATTGTCATCCTAGAGAGTTGAAGAGTGTGAAAAATTTCCTTTCTTGTTATTGATTCTTGTGAGTTTGGATTTAATCTAAGTATAGAAAACTCTTGCAGAGTGATTGTGATGGAGCGATTGTAATATCATATTTACTGATTTTAACACAAAAAATTTCCAAGTGTTCAGTTAACATTTTTGGATGCAATTGATTAAGGGGTAACCATAAAGGAAGTGAGGTGAAAAAACAGTCAAGTAACGAAGTTGGCAATTTTGGATGCAACCAAAGAGGTAGTAGTCAAAGTAGTGAAGTCGATAACCATCAAGTAGTGGAGTTGATATTCATGGTTTAGCCATTTGTATGACTGCTGATTGTCGAGTATAAGTACCCCAAGTATACTTTTTGTGAACTCTCCTCCTAGTCAATCATGGAGCTCAACAGTTTTTTGCAAATTTATTTCTATCTTTACTTTCCTACAATTTAAATGGTATGATACAATTGTCTCCGATTGGTATCTTATAACTAGATTTTGATAGTCATCATAACTATGTCTTATTATTATTTTAATCTATAGAATTGATAAGGATCCGAATTAAAGAAAAAAAGTCAATGTAATAATTAAATCGTAGGGATTTGCCCATAACTTTGAAGTCAGTACCTTCTAATTTTGTGCATTGAGAAAAATATTTAATGAGATGGTTAAAGCAATAGTAGTATCAAGATATGTCATAGTTCCTCTGCTTTTAATGATGGAAGCAATGTTGGTCTTCTAAGTCAATAACCCTCTACCACAAGTTTTTGACCACTAGAAGAGTGGTAGAGGTTTATTGATAGGGAGATGTCAATCTTCTAAGGCACCTTAGTGAAGAACCATTAGTGAAGAACCAAATCCAAGTATAACGTAGATCGAGAAGATTTTTTGAAGAATAAGAAACTGATATGGCTAATTTCATTGTAAGCTACATGTCGAATGTGATCAAGCCAATAGCCACTAATGCTGTGAATGATGCTCTATCAAGGCCAAGGTCGTCCAATTAACTACCACCATTCCAAGCCAATCTAGTAGTATCAAGATATGTCATAGTTCCTCTGCTTTTAATGATGGAAGCAATGTTGGTCAAAATAATGAAGATATGTCATAGTTCCTCTGCTTTTAATGATGGAAGCAATGTTGGTCTTCTAAGTCAATAACCCTCTACCACAAGTTTTTGACCACTAGAAGAGTGGTAGAGGTTTATTGATAGGGAGATGTCAATCTTCTAAGGCACCTTAGTGAAGAACCATTAGTGAAGAACCAAATCCAAGCATAACGTAGATCAGAGAAGATTTTTTGAAGAATAAGAAACTGATATGGCTAATTTCATTGTAAGCTACATGTCGAATGTGATCAAGCCAATAGCCACTAATGCTGTGAATGATGCTCTATCAAGGCCAAGGTCGTCCAATTAACTACCACCATTCCAAGCCAATCTAGTAGTATCAAGATATGTCATAGTTCCTCTGCTTTTAATGATGGAAGCAATGTTGGTCAAAATAATCTAGTAGGTAATAACAAACCGGCAAACCAGATTGATTGATAGACCGGTCAAAAATGCCAGAAATTGAAAAATTCAGGTCAGAAAACGTTAAGGCACCACAAAATGTCAACATCGTTTTTAGGCCTAACTTACCAATTAATGTCAACATAGAAATCCAGCGAGGCCAGCATCACCATTTAGCGGGCAAGGAGGCCAACCAAATCCTTAGATTACCCAACACTATTTGCCGGAGAAGTTTGACAAGAAATGGGTTCAAATAGAGGAATTATTAGGCGTGTTTATAACCTTATCGTGAGTGAGTTGATAATCCGCCTTTTCCAAGAGGTTTCACAACTCCCGACTTTGTCGTCTTTACTAGTGAAGATGAACAATTGATCATTAAACATATTGGTTGATTTATAGCTTAATGCGGGGTCACAGGAACAAAAGAATATTTGAGACGTGTTATATTTCCTTTGTCTTGTTGAAAATTACTTGCACTCAGTGTACTAATCCACAACCTCATTCGATGTGTGATTAGGTAAAGATAGAAAGACAGATGGCTGACCTGGCTAGGCTCTTTCGACACAGCAATGAGTCAGTTGATCAATTTATTACTCAGTTTAAGAAGATTAAGAATATATGCCTCACTTTACTGTCTAAAAAAGAATTTACAAATTTGATCTTTCATGGGTTGAAATTTAATTTAAGAGAAAGATTTGAAGGCTGAGACTTTGCTGATTTATTTCAATTGGCAACAACAAGAGTGACTAAATATGAGCAATTACTTAAAGACAAAAATAGAGTCACGTAAAGACTTCATAAGAAATGTAGCTTCAATGGAAAGCTATGAGTGATATGATGAGTCTAAACAAGATGAAATTTATAAGGAAAAATAGAATTTGCCAATGAGTGACCCTTGATAATCTAAGTTAAAAGAAATGAACGATCATAAATCATTTAATTTTTTCAAAAGGGAGCATATGTTGACACCAAAATATGCCTATGTGCTCAGTTGACATTCTCAAATGCAACAGACAAAGAGTTAAATGTCAAGGATGTGGAGGCAATATAATTGCCAAGTAATGGAGTTGACAACCTTGGATTAAATTGTCAAAGAGGTAACTATTAAGGTAGTGGAGTTGATAATTTTGAAGTAATAGAGTTAGTAACTATTAAATAGTGGAGTCAATCACTATCGTGTAGTGGAGTCAATAATCGTTGAGTAGTGGAGTCAATAATCATGGTTTTAGCCATTTGTGTGATGCCGATTTTGGATTATAAGTACCCCAAGTGTATTATTTGTATAGCCCCCCTTCAATCAATCACAATGTTCTTTAAATCTGTCTGTCTTTACTTTTGTGCAATTTACATGGTGGGACACAATTATCTCTAATCTCAATACTTTAAAATCATTATCATCTACTTTCTTATTAAAAAAACAAAAGACCATTCACAACCTTTGTCGATCACTAATCAATCCACATTTTGAAATGTTGTTCTCGGTAAATTTTCAGCCAAACATTGATTATAGACAAACCATCTCGTCAATCTCTCATTGTGGAGTAAGCACACTACCGAATCACATAACTTTATTGCCAAAATTTTATTACTGCAATATATTTCTTACTCTGTCTCGTTTGTAGAGCTGCCGCCTTTGTCGTAATATTAATGCTAGTTGCAACAATTGAGCCCTTTTCTCAAATTAAATAAAGCCTCCAAAGAAGTACCCAAATGATAACCTTCTGCTTCGGGTAAGTCTTGATTGTCTCGCAAAATTCTCCTGCGAGGGTGAGACTCTCAACTCAACTTTACAGATAAATATATGCATATCATAGTAAGGAGTGGACGGGACGTAACAATCATGATATGATTGGGATTTTTTATTGAACAATATAAGAAGAGAGAGGGCGCCTTCCTTTCTGGTAAAAATCCTTGCAAGAGAGCAGCATGATTTTGTGGACTTGCTTGCAACACGAGAAGACAATTACCTCTTTCTTCCTTGGCGACAAACCCTAATTCTTTTTGCATGGCGTAGAGTGTCCTCCACCATCAATACCAAGCTTAACCCTTGCACAGGTCCCATGTGTTCCTTTTCCATCGCCTCCTCAAATTGGGAAAAGATTGAGCGAAGGGTATGCAGTGATCCCAATTTTGATTTTAGGTAGTGGACGCTAACTTCGTGCTCCGCCATTTTGGGGACGAGAGAAAAAATTGATTAGCCACGCTTACTTCGCGAGTACGATTTGTGAGAACTTGAATTGCAATGGAATATGTGAGCATTGGCCTGTCTCCCTAGTTTATGGATCGAGATCTAGTGCCGGAGTGGACTTGACTTTTGAGGACTATCGTTATGAAATTTCGGATGAAGGAAAAACAGGGACAAAGGGATGGTAAATTCTATTCGTAGATCAAAATTGCCCTCATAAAATTTTGTGGGAATGATATGAACTGCTTTAATAATGCAACCTGTCATGAAATGTGCCAGTAATGTATTTATAATAATAGAAAAAACAGGCAAGATAAGAGGAATAACAAGCAAGACGAAGGGAGCATCAGGATTTGAACCCTTGACATGTTCTTTTGATAAAATGTAAGACAAACCACTTTCCCCAAAAACTTAAAACTACTTGGTAGAACAAGACTATAATTATATAAGAAAAATTACAACTACATATTCAATTTAAGTGGGGTTAGACCTGCCATTTTTTTGTTGGATCCACATAACATAAGCCTCATATCTCATCTCTAGATTTAACCAAGGGAGAACCAAAGTTTGTGTTGGTCAACATATCAAATTAGTAAAACAAAAACAAAAAGAACATATTCAATTGAATACATTTTTACTCAAAAATTTAAATTATCAGATGAATGTTTAATTATTTATTTAAATAATTTGATACTCCCCTCATGCATAGATTGAATTTTAACCTATAATCAAAGCATACGAAATATATCAAAGAGAGGCACAAAAAAAAGAAAAAAGAATCGAGAAAAATTAGAACTCAAAACTTGCGCAAAATATTTTATAAATTTAAACCATTGAGATATGCGTCAATAACGTGTTTATAAGATATAAGTTAACAATCCTTTAGAGAAAGTATCATGAATGATGTCTACTTTTATATGGGATGGACTTCCAAGATTAGCAAAGCGCGAGAAGTTGTTCTGGAAGTAAATCATGAAACTTCTTGAGTGGCTTCTCCGAAAAACTGGTGTAAAGGAGGAGAATGAATTGTTTTCTGAGTACTGGAAAGAACAAGAAATGTTGATAATGAACTGGCAACTTGCATTCACAGTTATAAAAAATAAAAACCTAAAGAAGTTCAAATGAATCGATGTGACCCCTAAAGTCAAACTCATCAGAACTCCTCAGCAATCAACCAACTTTGAAGAGAAACTATCGTTGGTTCGTAATGCAGCATTTAATCAATAAACTATTATTCAAGTTATGTACGACAACAGACAGCATTTAAGTCAAAGTGGTAGTTGAAGCATTCTGTCTTTAATAGGTGTGCTGCCCTACAAAACGCCCCACATGTCCGATCTCAATTCTTCTCTAAATATGTCTTTTGCCCATAAAAAAATCCTAATTTTTTGTCTTATAAAAAAATTACCAGTTTTTACTTGAGCCCTAAATCTGTCCCTATTAAACTTCCATCTAAAATTTTTAGTGAAAAACTCCCAAACGTGAGTTGTTTGAGCATCCCAAGTGTTAGCTCTCTGATTATGAGATATGGAAGACTCTCGAGCATAAGAGATTGAGGCTGATTGCAAAATCAAAATTCCCAAAGTGAGATGAAAGGAATACTCTCTATAAGTAAGAGCAATTGAAAAAAGCCTATCCTAATTGCTGTAGTTTTTCAAATCCAAGAATGTGTTGTTTAGCTAGCATGGAAATTCCTTTCCATAAAACGTCTTTTTGGGTCTTAAATTTGGGGACTAGAGCAATAATGTTGAATATCACTAAGGAGGATTTTGGACAAAAGGTTAACAAAGCATATATGAGACTCAAGTAAATGTTGATGGCTATTTAGTTAATACTACAAAAACTCCTAAATTGATATAACCTTAATAAATTCACCCCAAATTAATTTTTTGATTACCAAAAACCCAAACTCATACACTTTTGACAAAACTAGTACATTTGTGATAAATTTACCCTTTGTTAGTTTCCATTAAATTTTTTTATCAAATTACTAAATTGAATAACATGTAATAATTGATTGATGTACTAAATTCAGATTTCACTCTCTATTTGTCATAGTTATACTACATTTATGATTTTTTTGTGGTATTAATTCAATTTAACGGATGGTATATTTGTCATACATGTATTAGTTTGGGATTTTTTGCTGTCATAATTTGGAATAGTTTATTATAAATGTACTAGTTTAGATTCTTTTTATGGTCATTTTGGAAAAATTTGTCATAGGTGTATCAGTTTAGAGTTTTTCATAATATTAACCCGTTTTTTTTTCATGAGACAAAAAAAAGTTTAGGATATAATTGATATTAGAGTTAAAGTTGGGGATTTTTTAGGATATTAGGCCATCTTTAATGTTAGTAACATCTCGAAATATTATATTTCAAGATCAAATAGATCGGCAGTCCAACTTAGATAGTTCACGGGTATTTTGAGTGATCAATGAATCCAAACTATCTGAACATGGAAATGGAGCTGTCAAGGTAGACTTTTTCATTTGGACAATGCTTGGCTAACCATACCAATAGTTTGGAAAATGAACGGTTAATGCTCAGCCACACATTTTTCATGAGAGAGAGGTCAGTGTTTCGCTAGGAAATGCTTGTATTGGAGAAATTGTGTTTATCCTTTGATCATCACACCGTCATGCTGCAGAGGGTGGCGATGCTAGCACCACCGTCTTCACTTTCTTTTCTCTGCTAACTTTTTAAAAATACCGTAGATGAAGGACTATAGTAGGTAATTTAGAAATTAGTATTATATAGTATTATACACCTTTTCTCTTTTCTCTTTTATATTTATAAGTGATTTTCATATCTTATGATGCTCCACAACTCTAAAGTATACAGCATAGTCTTTGAACTGATCTAATGAAGTAATAATTCATCCTGCAACTGCAACTTGCATCGTATGAGATGAAGACGCTGCCTATGACAGTATCGAGCTAATAGGCTATTTAATAAAGGGCAAATCCCTCTGCCTCGAACTTTTCTTTTCAATCTTCTTTATCTACAGTTAAAAAGATGCCGAGTGTCGATCTTTTTAGGTATTACTAAATTGCTTTAATAGTTGGAGAGTCATGTCAGTTTTGTTGTTCCCTCTCCTTTAAACTGTCTAGTGAAGCAAATCATGTATAGATTTCAAAAGAAATCCGTTGACTCTAATTATACTTCAATTTTTAGGTGGGAGATGATCCTTCTATATTCAAGGGTGTAAAATTAGCCTTACATAAATGACACACCAATCCTGGAAACTTTGAAGGGCAGCGCTCTCTTTTTGGTGTTCATCTTTTTATTCTTTCTTTCCTATTCTTACCTCATTTTCTTCTTCGAATCGTCCCCTCCAACCAACCTGGTATCACCATCTTGTCCGCCTCGGCCACGACAGCACTATCGCCTACCCATCAAAGCTCCTCTCTCTCTCTCTCTCTCTCTCTCTCTCTCTCTCTCTCTCTCGTGCATGGCGAACCCCATATCAGAGGTCGAAAGGCAATGACCTCCAGGCCAATTCTTATTCCCAGGAACGCCTGGCCCCAATGCTATTCCTAGTGCCAATTGTGAATGTAATTTTATCAGGTGTGATGTGATCTTGGCAAAATATGCTTTTCCATTCAGTTTGGCTGACAAAAGGAATGGTTTGAGAAGCTTATTAACTGCTGAAGACTTAAACTTGTCAATACTGATTGTATTGATATATTTGATAACCCTCAAGACTACATGCGACTTAATTAATCGATCATCTTTAAGCCAAAACTCCTAAACTGCTGAAGTATGTTGAGACCTCCTTTCATCTGCTCCATTCGAACATCAAAATTACATACGGTAGGACGAATGTTTGAGAAGCACTCTCAGCAGTTGAGTTAGAAGCTTAGTGTGGTAGAATGGTGGACGGGTGGCGGGGAGGCGCTAGCAGTGCCACCGGTAATTGTCAGTGTTGGTATTGCAGCATAACAGAGATGGCAATGACAAGATATAAAACCTCCTTCGAGAATATGTCAAAATTGATGTCTACTTTACGTTTTTCAAAGAGAAACTTGAAGATAATTTGACATTTAGACATTTTTTTAGGAACTTTCTTCAAACTATCTTTTAAAGGGATATCATTAGAAATTTGGAAATTTAGTAATTAAAAGAGAAACTTTAAGATAGTTTAAGGGAAAGCACAAGTCGTACACTATATTTACACGAACTTGGCAAGTAATTAAAAGAACCAGCACAAGTCGTAAAGGTTTTTTATGTACACATTCTGTTCATGGTAATTAAAGAATGAGTACCGGTAACTAGAGATATCATCGGGAGACATTTTTATTTTTAGACCATCTTGAAGAATATAATTAATTCATGAATAAAGGTTTTCCTATTTCAATTTTTCTCCTAAAAAGACATTACTTTAGCTAGACAAATTACCACGCCCACAAGGAAAACGTTTAATTTATGCGATAATTTTGCCATGATAGAACCAGAACCGACCTGGAACCGACAGGTTCATTCCAAGTCAGTTTCAAGTACAGTCAAATTGGTTCCTAATTTCAATTTTTCGAAAGTGGAAAGTAAATTTCTGCCTCAGAAACAACCCGCTCTAGACCTGTCAATTCATATATGTATGCTTATGTCTTATTAGGTTCACGTGGTGAGAGCGTTACCTTTTCCTTGGTTCCACGATTGGACTTCAATCGAATAATGCATTTTCACCAGAAATTCTTCAATAATTTCATTTAACGACCCCACATTAAAGTAAGGGAAGACCTAGAAGACCCAAAGAAGTGATGTTCGCATTAGATCATCGCCACGTCGTGTAGGCCATGGAAATCCACTATATATGCACGGCCCACTAAACGCTTGTTCGATAGGACCGATTGAAGAGAGAGCACGAGCAAAACCGTCCTGAAAAATGGCGTTTCGCAGCTCTCTTCTGCTTTCCCAGATCCTCTTCCTCTTCATCGTCTCATCATCTTCATGGACATCTGCCACTCCCGCGATTCAGCAGACCTTCTTCCGTTGCCTTTCGACCAATTCCAAGAATTCCGTTCCTCTCTCCGCGTATTATACCCCGAATAACGTCTCTGCCTTCACCTCCGTCCTCAATTCCACGGCGAACAACCTCCGGTACTTGCTCCCGACGGCGCCGAAGCCCGTGATCATATTCACCCCGCTGACCGAGGCCCATGTCCAGGCCGCTGTCATCTGCTCGAGGCGGTTTGGGCTCGCCCTCCGCGTCAGGAGCGGGGGCCACGACTACGAGGCGGTCTCGTACGTGTCCCAGAACGAGTCCCCCTTCCTCGTGCTCGACATGTCCCGCCTCCGCGCCATCCAGGTGGACATCCCCCGGGGAACGGCGTGGGCCCAGGCAGGGGCCACGACCGGGGAGGTCTATTACCGGATCGCCCAGAAAAGCAAGGTCCACGGGTTCCCGATGGGCCTGTGCACGAGCTTGGGCGTCGGGGGCCACATCACCGGCGGGGCCTATGGGTCAATGATGAGGATGTTCGGGCTTGGAGCCGACAACGTTATCGACGTCAGGATGGTCGATTCCAAGGGAAAGATTCTTGACCGGAAGGCGATGGGGGAGGATCTGTTCTGGGCTCTCAGGGGAGGCGGCGGAGGCAGTTTCGGCGTAATCCTGGCTTGGAAGCTGAAATTGGTCAATGTGCCTCAGACTGTGACCGTGTTCACAGTCACCAAGACCCTCGAACAGGGCGCGACCAAGATCCTGTACAAATGGCAAAAGGTAGCACCGAAGCTCGATGACAGGCTCTTCATCAGAGTCATCATCCAGGCCTCGAGTGCCGAGCTGACGGCGAACCGGACAGTGATGACCTCCTACAACGCCCTCTTCCTAGGAGACCCTGATACCCTCCTCAGAATCATGGGCAAGCGCTTCCCGGAGCTGGGCCTGACACGAGCCGACTGTGTCCAGACAAGCTGGATCAATTCAGTCCTGTACATCGCAGGGTACCCGAACACGACAGCCCCGGAGGTCCTCCTCCAGGGGAAACCCCTGTTCCGAAACTACTTCAAGGCCAAGTCTGACTTCGTGAGGACTCCGATCCCCGTGAAGGGCCTCTTGGGCCTGTGGAAGATATACTTGCAGGAGGAAGTCCCGTTCATGATATGGAACCCGTATGGCGGGGCGATGGCCCGGATCCCCGAATCTGCCTCACCATTCCCGCACCGGTGTGGCACACTGTTCAAGATCCAGTATGTGGCGACCTGGCAGGATGGGACCAAGAGCATGGCCAGGCATATGAGCTGGATCAGGAAGCTGTATGACTACATGGGGCCTTATGTGTCCACGAATCCTAGAGAAGCCTACGTAAACTACAGGGACCTCGATTTGGGCAAGAACAAGAAAGGTGTCAACAGCCTGACGGAGGCGAGTTCTTGGGGTTTGAGGTATTTCAAGAGCAATTTCTACAGGTTGGTTCAGGTCAAGACCAGGGTTGACCCTGATAACTTCTTCAGGCATGAGCAGAGCATTCCTCCTCTTTCCGTGAAGAAGGGGAATTAGAGAGCATTGATTGGACCTCTTCACAGTTTGACGGCTGGTGTTTTTTTTTTTTTTTTTTTTTTTCTACATTTTGATTGTGGGTTCCCCCCTTATATGACCAACTGCGAGGCAGTGTGCACTATGAGCTTACTCAGACAAATATCAGTTTTCATCTCTCTCTCTCTCTCTCTCTCTCTCTTGCTCTCTCTCAATGCTTTTTTCTTTTCCTATGTTGTCTCATAACTTCTTGCTTAAGCTGTAGAGGACAACTTCTATAATCCCTGAAAGAACTCATCATTGCACCCAAACGGTTTAGGGATGGGCTCGCGAAAAAGGGTAGCTTTCCATTATGAGCCAACATCATCATATGTTTCTCAAGATTGACTTCACAGTCTGAATATAAAGCGAAGTCAAATCTTTTTCAATGTTTCTAGTTGTCCCGCGATCTAAAATTAGGGGAAAATTCCGTGAATCGACATCTCGTTTGAACCATCACGCAAATTGTAGCCACGGAATAGTCAATAGTGCACGTTTCGGTTAAATCGCGTCCTCAATCAACTGCTGGAGTTTTGACCAACGACTCCAAGTTTCTGATTTTCTTGACCTTTGAACATGGAGATTGGATCCATCCGGAGTCAACTTTTCTCGCGTTCATCAGCAATATTCTACCGCATCTAAACTGCATCTGCCTAGAAATGCACAAGACGTATAGCCGCCTCTTTCCAAGGACGCACAGGTGTGAAATTCGATCCGTATATCATGACATGAAGGGCGCCATTTCATGGGATTTTGTACCCTTTTTCTCCAGTGAAATCACGGGAATGTGGGAGGTAGTCAGTCCAATCCCCATCAGTTTATTACTATCATGTGAGGACTGAGGAACCTTCTGACCTTGTTGTTAAATAATTCAATGATTGTATTAAGTGCATGTGTTGTTCCCAATTCTTCCGCCTTATCTAATGTTTGTGCTCCTACTACTAGGATCACCTACTTTATTGGGAGTAATATGATTATTTATTTATTTATTCCATTTCAAGTAGATAAGGATTGATTATCTGAATTTTTTACTAAACTAATCTCTCCGACCACACAAATTGCCGGTTCATGCGGATTACAGTTCCATCCACAAAAACTAATATGAATTAAAATAAGGATTCATCACGTACGAATCAAGTGTTCGACCACTCAATTAACTCTTCAGAGATTACATCAGTAATCAAGCACTCTTAGAGGACTATTTCCTTCTATGAATAGGGTTCTCCAAAGTCATTCTATAAATGCAAAAGACCTTAGATTAAAGGATTTTCTTAGAGAGAAAATAGTGAACACAATTTGCTTTAGACTAAAGGTGTTTGGTATACACTACTTGCTTCAGACTAAGGTTTCTTGTAAAGCAAATAAACAAAACCCGATTTCTTTGACTGAGTAAATTGCCATGACAAATATTTGTTTATGTCCATTGCATCGAGCACGCAAAGTAGTACGCAAGTAAATGGATTTCACGTCTTCTGCTGGTTATTGAAGCTTGATCTGGTTCTCATGTGTCTAGTTGTAGTTGACACGGGGCATGCATCTCAATCAATCAGTGATGGTGAGACTGGTCTCGACCAGTGAAAACATTGAGCTGGGATTTTTTAATATAGGAATTTTAAAGGTTGATACATGGAAACAGAGGCGAGCCAGACCTAGGAATAGAGGTAAGTGTCGTGAGCAGAACCACCGAGGTCGAGTGACCTCAGGCAAGCTAGATTTGGACCAGAGGTGAGCGTCACATGCCAAGCTGCTAACGTCATGCCCCCAAGGTGATGGGTTGTCGAGGTGGTGCCGGCATCCCTCTAGCTCCTTCACAAGTCCAAGCCACTATCCTCAGTTGCTTCATGAATCCTAGATTTGCAAAATTGAGCATTGGCGTGAACCTAGGTGAGAGCTCCCGAGGTTGCGCAATCCAACGCCAAGCGACACCGATGATGTGCGATTGCAAGTGAACCTATGCTGGCCTCCTCTAGCTCCTCTTCAAATCCTACCCATCATGTCCTCATCAAGGGTAACTATGAAAAAATATTAGTGAGGGCAAGATTGAAAGACAAAATTCATTAAATCCACTTATAGTATTCTGAAAATGCTAAAACGCAAATGTTGGATTGGAGTTGTATTGACCTAAGGGACCTTAAAAATGCTAACTTGGCTCAAAGGTTTTTGAGATTGTGTTATCAAACACCCCAACTCTGGCACAAGAGTCTTTAGAGAAGTTTTTTTTGTAAAAACTGAACCAAACACAACTAGCTTATAAATTGATTGCCTTGACTACATGGCTTTTAGGATAGTTGAGTTTAATTCTTTTCTAGGTTAACTACAAATTTGTCCGCTGACGTTTTTTTATACAGTCCTCTATCTGTTTTCATTATTCAATTGAGCCTTCTAACTATTTTCAAATGTGTAATTTCATGCTTCTATCAACAATATGTTGACATTACCTTTCAACTGCTATTTTTCTCTAAAGATCTTGTTGACACCTAAATTTTGACTACTTATTTAGTAACAAATTGCATAGGAAATTAGGGACTAATTTTAAGCCCATAAACAATAATAGCATAATTGCACATCCTATGATTTTTAGGAACATTAATCATTCAGTTTAGTTTATTAATTGCATTTTGCATTGGACCGGTGGTGGATGAATTTAGTTAAGGGCTTTGAAATTAATTGAATTATTTGCACTGAATCCATGGAGACAGTGAAATTCGGGCAAGCCCATTGCACATTATGCAGGCCAAAATTTGCAGGGTGAAAGGGAGAGTTTCTGGGTTTGATTGAATCTATATGACTAGGGCTGGAATTTATCTAATTGAGCCCATGTGATTAATTTGAGCTTTAGCTAAAGGGACTCTGAGCTTAATTGAGCCCATTAGGCCTTATAATAAGAAAGGCAGACCTAGTTTTACACTCAAGAAAGAGAGGATTCTGAAAGAGAGAGCGAGATTAACGCCCTTCTTTGAGATCCACCACTTTGGAGAAGACGCCGGTCTTGATCGGGCAGCGAAAAAGACGAGAGGGAGGAGAAACCGTACACATTCAAGACAAAAAGGAAGAGAAGTTCTTTCCCTGGCACATTGCCAGGCCCGTCGACCTTGTTTCCTTCGTCGGGAAATCATCCCGACACCAGTTGCAAGCCTGGCGTTCTTCTAGCGATTCTGCTGAGACCAGCGACTTGCTTCTTTTAATTTGCCTTTGTTTTTGTAGGTTTTCCGGATGAGAACATCGCGTCCAGTAACCTTGGCAGGAAGTCCAGATCGGCCTGCAGCAAACCACCCGCCGTTCGGCGATTACCCAGGGCTCTCACGAAGCCTCGTCATCGGGCTCACCAGCCCTTCACGCTTCAGACCAGGCAAGTCTTCAAGCAATTCCAACGAGCGCCGTCACCTCGGCTTCCATCTGCGGCCCTCAACTCATCATCGACGAGCACATCTTCAAAAGATCGTGACTTATTTCGTTTTTTGGTTGAAGCGGTGGAAATTGTCTCATATTGCAAGGTGAATTTTGCAGAATTGCCCTTGAATTCTTGAGAAAGAAACATAAGCGGGATTGAAGACAGAAGAAGATCGTGACTTGGGAGTTCTCAGTGAGATTACTTGGTCCAATTAAAAGTCCCAAGTATTAATTCACTACGATCTCCTTTTGCGGGCCGCCACAATCGTTTTCATCTATTCTGCCGTGCCGCGCTAGCACCAACAAAGGAGCCTGCTGTCTTGCACAGCCCGCCGAGGTGATCTGCTGTACGGAGCCACTATGGCACCCTCGACCCCGACCCCCTACTCTGCCGCGGCTGCCCCCGAAGGAAATGGATTCCGAAAATCGAATATTGAATTAATCGAATATTAATCAACCAAAAATGCGGAAACGGCCCAAGGACACGTATAACACTGATCAGAAGGCATATTACTTAAATGTACATACCTTATTTGCCATGGATTGAATTCTTCTTTTGCAATGATGAGAGTTCTTAATTTCAGGTCAAAAATCTTCACTTGAGAGAGCTTTTTTTCTTTTTGTTTTTATGCGGGAGATTTCTCAACGTATGAGTGAAAACTGTTAACTTCCTCACAACTTTTCTATTTTCCACAAAAAAAATAACACCTCTCTCACGGGCCTTTTTCAAATGGGTTGGGTTTAGGCCAATATGGGCGGCCCATTATTAATAAAACCCATCATCTCCCACTCGCACATGGTGGGCTAAACAAAACTCTCTCCTTTTTGCAAAGTTCATACAAGCAAATAATCCGTGCGACCAGCATACTTAGAGAGCTCATTACCATGCATCTGTTAGGAATACATAGTAGCTCAAATTGGGCATAACGTTTTTCGAGTAGATATAGTATGTAGTATCCTAGATCAATTAGTCACATTTACATCTCTCTTGATCTCTTTGCAATTATTATATATTGTATTCACAATTATGAACTAATCACAATTGGTCAACCAATGAATATAAATAGAATGTGACATCAATAACAAATTGATCTTCATCTTTCCTTAAAATTCTCAATTTCAATTCAACTTGCTATTCTATAAATGTCCCGTTAGATTGAATCAATTCGTAATCATTGGCAACATTCTAAAATAGCAAACATTAAATAGAAATCTTGAGAATAAGTAAGAGTCATGAGGGCACTAAATTGATGAACTCTTTTCCTCAAGAGTCTCACACGGCTTAAAAGTTGAGATCAAAACTTTTGCTACTCTTATTGGTCATCTTATGCATACGTAATATGAAATACGTATTATGGTATTAACTCCTTTCCCATAGAGCGTATGTCTTCACTTAAATACCATACGGATGATAGTTCATACATACTTAATGTCTAACTTGAGTTCACAAATTTATTCTTTCAAAGAATCCATTAGAACTTACATTTGGCTCTAAAATATAGATAAAGTAAAATATGTGGGTTATTTTACTTTTGAACGTAGTGAATAGTATGTCCTCATTTTAACACTCAGTTAAATCGAAATTTATATTTTAAGCTTGAGCTCTCAATTATCACTTAGATAGTAAGCTTAAAATTTTCTCATCTCCATTTTTCACATAGTAAATGGAGGCGATTACCTATGTGAGTGGGCTAATCTCTTATTTGTTCGACATACTTTCTCAAACATAATGCACTAAGCATTGAGATACATAAATGTTAAATAAAACTCATAGGCATTAATAATGATAGAAAGTATTATCAACAATGAATATTTAAGGAAAAGTACATTATTCAGTACATCAACATCTATGTAGTCCCAGAGATTTTACATGACCATAGAAAACATCTTTAGGTATCGGCTTTATTATAGGATTTGCTATCATTCTATGCGTAGATATGTACTGCAAGTTCACATCTTTTCGTGCAACCATATCCTTAACAAAGTTATACTTAGTATCTTTATGTTTGGTCTTAGCATGATATTTTGGATCCTTCGTGTATGCTATCGCTGCTTGGCTATCACAGTTAACCAACAATGAGTTTGCAGCATTCTCAACGACACCTAAATGATCCAAAAATCTCTTAAGCCAAACACCCTCTTGTACAGTTATTGATAATGCTACAAACTCGGCTTCCATCGTGGACAAGGCTATACACGTTTGCTTCTTACTACTCCAAGATATGGCATCATTGTTTAGTAAGAAAACAAATATGGAGGTGGATTTCCTTTCATTTAAATCTCCTTCAAGATGCAAATCCTTTCCTTGATAACTCAGCATACAATCAACAGTTCCCTTCAAATACCTCAATATTCTTTTGATGGTTGTCCAATGTGCTTGATTTGGATTGGATTGGTATCTACTTACCATTCCAACTGCAAAACATATATCAGGTCTTGTATACATCATGGCATACATTAAGCTTCTAACAGCACTAGCATAAGGAACACGTTCCAACTGTTCCTTCTCTTGTGGAGTTTTAGGATACAATCTATAGCTCAATCCTTCACCTTTTACAATAGCAGTATCTATGGGTTTACAATCCTGCATACAAAATCGTTCAAGAACCTTATTTATATAAGTTTCTTGCAAAAGAGACAATATTCTTTTAACGATTTCTTAAAATCTTAACTCTAAGAATATATGTAGCTTCATCTATGTCTTTCATCTCAAAGTTGGAAGATAACCAACTTTTGACAGTATTGACAAACTCCAAATTACTTCCGGCAATCAGTATATCATCAACATATAATGATATAATCACAAATTGATCTTTGGACCTTTTGATATATACGCAATGATCCTCATCAATCATTGTAAAGTCATATGTCACTATGGCACTATGAAAATGTATATACCATTGTCTTAATGACTGTTTAAGGCCTTATATTGACATACCTTTTGCTCATGACCTTTTAAAATGAAACCATTAGGTTGTTCCATATAAATCTTTTCTTCTAATTCTCCATTGAGAAAAGCAATCTTAACATCCATTTTATGTAATTCAAGATCCATACTTGCCACTATTGCCAGAATAATGCGAATTGAGGTAAATTTCACCATAGGAGAAAATGTTTCCTCATAATCAATTCCTTCTTGTTGATTATATCATTTCATCACAATGCGAGCCTTATATCTTTCTATTGAGCCATCAGCTTTGCGCTTTAGTTTGAGAACCCATTTGTTCCCAATGACTTTGTGTCCTTTTGGTAGATCAACTAGTTCCCAAACATGGTTTGACTTCATTGACTCCATTTCTTCTTCCATTGCATGCATCCATTTTTCCTTATTAGGGCAATTTAGAGCCTCATTTACATTTTTTGGCTCATCTTCATCTTGTGGAGCAACCATAAAAGTTTCCCCTTCAATGTCAAAACATCGATAGGGAATACTTTTGCAACTTGTTCGCCGTATGAGCAATTGTGCGCTTTGCACATTAGTCTCCATTATGCTCCCACTCGGATCAGATAATGACGATATCATCCTTTTAGATGGTTGCAATTGAGATTGATCCGAATTTAATTATTCACTTCTCATATTGCTCCCACTTAGACGAACTCCATTATCTTGATCCAAGGTTTCAAATAGGGAGTAGTCCTTGCCTATTTCGCTCTTCTTAGGAAATTCATTCTCTAAGAATGTGACATCTTGTGATTCAAATTCAATTATACTCCCACTTTCTTGCTCACCTATAAACACATACCCTTTCGAGTGTTCTGAGTATTTTATAAAAATACTCTTCTTACCTCTAGGACCAAATTTCCCATACTTGTGAGATGGTTCATGAGTATAGGCAGCACAACCCCAAGGTTTGAGAAAACACACATCTGATTTTCTACTTATCCATAACTCATATGGATTGAAAGTAACTGATTTAGAAGGTACACGGTTAAGTATATAGGCAGCAGTTAACAAAGCGTCACCCCAAAAGGTGATGGTTAAGTTAACTTGTGCCATCATGGACCTAACCATTTCCAATAGAGTTATGTTTCTTCTTTCCGCAACACCATTTTGTTGAGGAGTATAGAGAATAGACAATTGTCTTTCTATTCATTTTTCATCACACAAATTTCTGAACTCATCATATAGATATTCTTGACCTCGGTCAGATCTTAATGCTTTTATTTTCTTGTCTAATTGATTTTCTACTAAGCTCATAAACTTTTTGAAGCAACTAAAAGCCTCAGATTTATGAGAAATCAAATAGACGTGTCCAAATTGAGTATAATCATCAATAAACGTGATGAAATAAATAGCTCCATGCCTTGCCCTTACATTCATTAGACCACAAATGTTAGAATGGATTGATTGCAAAGGAAATTCAGCTCTTGTCCTTTTTCCAAATGGTTTCCTTGTTGTTTTCCCAACTAGGCAATGCTCACAAGTGGGCAAATCAACTTTTTCGATATTGCCCAATAAGCCCTCTTTGGGTAATCTATTCATTCTTTGTTGGCCTATATGACCAAGTCTAGCATGCCATACATTCACATCATTATCACATAAATTAGAAGACGTGAAGAGGGAATAACAAATATTAACATTACTAGAGTCAACATCCAGCACAACAAAACCATCTAGAAAGTAACCACAACCATAGTAACTCGTTCATAAAAACAAGTTCACACCACTATTATGGAAGTTCAAATTAAAACCAAACTTAACCAACACTAACACAGAAACTAAATTCCAACGAATCTCCGGAGCATATAATACATCATGTAGGAATAAAGTGCGTCCACCACGCATATTTAATTGGCAAGTGCCAATCCCTTTTACTTCAGCTTTGGAGTTGTCCCCTACATAGATCCATTTCATTCTAGTTGGAATTCATCGGAACTCCACGAAGACACCTTCGTCTTTCGCTACATGGTATGTGGCTTCCCGAATCTATGGTCCACAAAGGATCATATTCAATTAAAAGTACAGAATTTGATACAAAAACAGAGTTCTCAAGAATACAAGGGGTGTTTACCTTCTTTGGCTCGCTACAATTGTGAGCATAATGACCTTTCTTGCTACAATTGTAACTCTTTACCCTTGACATTCTCTTCATACAAGGATGGTTTCCTCTCTCACGTTGGTCAACTCTTGGTTTCTTCCCTGAAGAGCTCGCTCCTTTGCTTTTCCACCTTTTGAATGAGTCAGGATGCTTACACTTGGAGCTCAAAGCTCCTTGTGAGCTAGAACCTACATAATAAATATCAGTTTCTGGCTTTGCCGCCAAGAGGCGATCCTCTTCTAGCTCAAGATGGTGTACTGCATCCTCAAAGGTCTTGATGTTCTCATTATGGGTCAGGTGCACCTTCATATGCTCCCAACTTTGAGGCAAGAAACGAATCACTGCTTGTACTTGTTGTTCGTCAGTCAAAATGTGGCTAGCATCCTTCAGCTCATTTATCATGTTTGACATCTTCCTTAAGTGTAGTTTCATGGACTAACCATGAGGCTTCTTGTATGAGTCAAACCATATAGTGAGTTGTCTTAGCTTGGTCACCGATGTATGACCAAATCTTGCTGCCAGCGCTTCCCACATCTCTTTGGCATTCTCAAAACGCCTGAACTCTGGCATGACATCATTCTCTATGCTACTCAGCAACGTGATGTGAGCAAGGGAGTTCTTTCTTTTCCATGCAACAAATGCATCATTATCTCTTTTGTGTTATGCAGTGTTCCCATTTCAGGCTCTTCCATAACCAGGTTAAGAGCTTCAAGAGCCTCTTGCTCTTCTACCACATACTGGATTTTCATATGCCATATTTCATAATTATCACTGTTGAGCTTCTCTCCTTTGTTCAATTCAGCGAATATACTCTTAGTTGCTGAAGCCATTGGATCTAAACATATCAGACACACATGCACGAAACATTAATGCCTATCATTTATGTATCTATCTTGCATAGACTAATTATATTAATGAATAATTTCAAATAAGACTTTAGAATCAAAAGGTCACTATTGTTTCCAATCATCATCCAAGAACCTTAATTGAAATTATCATTAATATAACCTTCTAAGAAAAAATAAGTCATTTGAAGCTTCTTAAACTTCCATAACTACCCACAAAAATTAATGGTAACAAAAGGCAATTGACATTGAACATCCATTAATGAAAAAACATTCTTACATAACATAACTAATACATTAGAAGTCACAACATCAACATGGAATAAACTATTTATATAAGATATTCATAGAACATCCTAAACAAATATGACTTCAACTACTCAATAAAACAACCTATGAATAGGGGAAGACTCATAAAAGAGCTTTGAAAGCTTGAGTTTCTTAGTTGGCACCCACGTAAAGACAAAGGGAAAACCCCTAGGGTTTCTCCCACGAACATTCATTCCCTGCCTGGTCATATTCATCCCTAAGGTCGAAGTCCTCAAGGCCTCAATCTTAAAGTATTCCTTCACAAAAGCCACTACAAGCTTTTTATAATCTGGAACCACATTGACATCCCATAGGCGATTGAACACCACTTGCCATTCCGATAGAAGGTGTTAATCATGGATCGCACCATCTCAAAAGCTGGCATGGAATAACCTTTCCAAATTACTTTTTATATTTTCTTATTGACCTTGCGCACATGTAACCTTATATCACCACTTTCCCATCGATAATTAGCCAACTTAGCTATCAACCTTTGAAGTCTCCTCTTTTGTCTTCTTGAAAATGCGCGAATAGGTGTACGCATGCGAATGGGAGCCATTGTTCCTGCAACAAATGCAGAACATAAGAGGCTACACATAATCCATAGTGAGTAAAAAAAAAAAAAATGGTCAACGAAAGTCAATGAAGGTCAACAACGGTCAACGCAGGTCAATGGTCAACGAATGTAAACGAGGGTCAATGGTCAACAGATGATCGGGTCAAGTCAATGGTTCATGGGTCAGGTCTGGGTCGAACAAACCGACTGCCCGAATGGAAGGACGACGTCAGCCACGCGCGCATGCGGTGCACGCGTAGCGATTACCCATGCACATGCAACCCATGCGCGAGCGGTTGCCCGTGCCCGTGCGGCACACGCGTATGGGAAAACTACCTCGGCGTGTGCGACAACAACAACCACTTCCGTCCACGCGTGGCAACGTGTCCGGTCACCTCCAATGGCATGCCACCACTCATTTTTCTCGTCTCGATGAGCACTATGATCTTGTGTATTCAAAAACTAATTTTGACATACGAAAAATCATATAAGGGGAATGAACAGTGCATCGAGTGTGGGGATTTTTACCCCCGATCACTCGTCGGCGTCAAAACTTGAATTCCAGCCATAAAAAACAATAATAAACTACAGTAATGATTAGCAACAACAATCCTAGGCTTTGATACCAATGAACGAAACGGATTCCGAAAAACGAATATCGAACTAATCAAATATTAATCAACCAAAAATGCGTAAATGGCCCAAGGACACATATAACACCGATCGGAAGGCATATCACTTAAATGGACATACCTTATTTGCCAAGGATTAAATTCTTCATTTGCAACGGCGAGAGTTCTTAATTTCGGGGCTAAAATCTTCACTTGAGAGAGCTTTTTTCTTTTTGTTTTTGTGCGGAGATTTCTCAACGTATGAGTGAAAAACTGTTAACTTCCCCAAAACTTTTCTATTTTCCACAAAAAAAATAACGACCTCTCTCATGGGCCTTTTTCAAATGGGCTGGGTTTAGCCCAACATGGGCGGCCCATTATTAATAAAACCCATCAGCCTCTTGCATCACCGTGGCGGTCACTGTTGAGCATCGGTCCCAAGTCATGATCCACCGTCAACCATAGTGGTCGAGTTTGAATTTGGAATAATTATCTAGTCCAAAATTAATTCAAATCTTTTATTATCTATTTGGTTGATATTATGATTTCACTAGATATTTGACCGACACTTGCAAATCTTTATACATTGAGGAAATCCTTTAAATTAGGAAAATTTCCTAATCGATAATGTTCATATGGCCACAAAAATTGGTCATCTTATCCATAACAATTTGGATACAATCATTGATTTATTTGTTTCAAAATTTGAATGAATATTGGGCAATTATCTTGTGCAGATATTATTTTCCAGTGGGTATTTATCCATTATTTAATTGTCTCCATATAAGAAAATACACGCAATGCACATAGCCATTAAATGATGTAGTTCATCAATCATATGCAAGTCGCATCACAAGTGATTTCAACTAACCATTACCACACCCTGCACATTATAAATTCATGTGTGCATGCCATAAATGATGTAATTATCTTATGCATAATCGGAACCAATGATACCATGTTTTCTCATGTACTCTTACATCCACACATGTTCCGATTATTTCTGCCCCACAGGGTTACAACCGAACCTCCATCGGTGTCTACTGGCCTAACCAAGCATCACCCTCTTCCATGAGACACGGTGATGTCAAGGGATACTCTCCTAAGATGGCATGCCCAAAGGATGCCAAAGGATACTCTCCCAAGACAGCATGCCCCAAAGAACGTCAAGGGATACTCTTCCAAGACGGCATTCCACATTTGAGCCCCGCCAGGTTTTCGATAAATCGGACCATCACCCCCCGAACTACGGCCAAGGCGGCGAGTTCAACTTAGTGATCACCAAAGCATACCATCACAATCCACTCATTATCTTTAAGTACATGCTTACATATAAAACCTCAAATCATTTCTCATAAAAGCGGTCCATTTCCGATGTCCTTCAAACAAACCATTTTTCCCCTTTTTTGTGAAAATCACACAATTCATGCAAATATTCATGCCATGACACATCAAATTCACTTCATATATTAAGACACATGAAATTATGCACAATTTCACTTCCGGATGAATAGTGCCGTGAACAGTAATCGTGAATAATGCATGTGAACAATAATCATGAGCAATAATCATGAACAGTAAATTTCAAAATTCAATTATTAATAAATTAAATTCAAAAATTAAACAAAACATTGATTAAACACAATTAATCAATCAATTAAGCTAAATATGCTTAATTATCACATAAACCACACATAAGCAATATTTAAGCATAATGAAGCACAATTAAACAAGATTAAGTTAAGCTAATCATAACCACATATCTTAGGGTTAATACAACTTAATTAAACTCCTTAAACCACAATTACCACTAATTAAACCAACCTTAAGTAAGTTTAGGCATTAACAAAGGATTATGAGCAAAACTCACCCGTTAAGCGGGCCGGCAACACGGACACAGCTGCAGCGACGAACCCGACACTCGGAGACCTCTCCTACGACACTCCAAAGTGATCTCGGGCTAAACACAACAGCAACAACCTCTGTACACCCACTGAACTTTAGAAAATAGCATTGCAAGAGGAGGACAGGGGCAGATCGGAGCAAAATGGCTTGGCCAAAGCTCCGGTGAGCTATTGGCCAACGACCGGTGGCACCTGGGGGTCGAGGGTAACTGCTGGTGGCTAGTATAGGTGGTGGTTGGGTCAGAAATAAAGGAAAACAATAGCAAAGATGAAACTAGACAACATGAGCACTATAGTAGGCGGTCCGGCGAGTAGAAACTTCCGGCCGGTTGAGGGGTCGGCCAATAGCTCCAACGGCGATCGGCCGCCAACACCTGTATGAAAATTGTCTTCTAAGTAGATTTGTGGGTGGCATGGCCATGATTCACATGGGAAGGACATGAACAACTCGGTTTTTTGGAGGAAGGTCAGAAAGAAAAACTGAAGGAAGGAAATGAAACAAAGAGAGAAGTGTGTGATTTTGTTTGGGCTGAAAGAGGAGAGAGAAAGAGTGAAATGAAGGCTGAAGATAAGACTCATCAAAGCCATTGAATGCTAGCTTCAACTCCCAAGAAAGATAACATCATCTTCTCTCTTCTTTTGACTTTTCTTCAAAATATCTAGGGGCCAATCTGCCCTTGGGCTGAAAATGAAGGGCGAGCCTAAGAAACGGGCTAGAAAATGAATAGGAATGGGCTCAAGAATTTGTTGGGCTTGAATTGGCTCAAGTTTAGACAACAGGCTCGAGAGGGTAAATGGTCGGTTTGGCTCAACGGGTTCACTTGCTTGCCTTGGGTTTATCACGGTGGCTATTCCACCTTGGGTGTGAGGCCCACACTATTTTTGCCTGGCCCATGTCCTCGTAGGCTCATTTCCTCGATCCCTAAATCCCTTTTCCAAATACTCGGCTCAACTGACACTATTGACTGTCTAAGAAGCATCATCCAAAAGTCTGTTCCGGACGTTTTTGAAAATTCAAAATCCAATCTTGGATTGTCATGCCATGTCAATTTCACCCAAATGCCATTTTGGTATCACTCAGATTGACAGGCGGTTTCGAGGACTCACGCGTAACTGACTTATGCCAAATAACGTTCAAGACTTCTCGACACATGGATGTCATTGACTACATGAAATTGTGAATGATAGATTTTTATTTCAAAATACATAATTATCAAGGATCAATATAGGGTCATTTGTGGGTTCAATAATAGTAGACGGAATCACCCATCGTCCCATTATTTCAATTCGCGAATTGACTTCTAGTCGTCCCTGAAATCGGCCTGCAAAACTATAGGATTGTCCTTACGTAAGTCTCATGGTCGAGTCATTTTCCCAAATCAAGTTCTTTAGTCGTACGAGTTCTGTCCTCATTAACTTTTCCCTTCAAGGTTAGTATCTTAGTAATGATCAGTTTCGAGTGAGATTAACCAACAATACATTGGCAAAATTAATGTTCATTCGAATTTCAGGACGTCACAAATTATATTTATTTCATACTTCAAATTTAACCTACAATGGAAACAAATGGGAAGTGAAACTTTGATAGCTAAGATCTTTCTAGATAACTATTCAACGTTCGAGCAAACTTCCAATGCTACTTTATTTCAAAATACTAGCCAAATGGTATACATAATCTCTATGATGCCAAAATATTCAAAGTCAAAACTCCCAAACCTCCAATACTCTTTTTCTTTTTAAGTACTAAGCCAAAGAGGGCATGAGGCATAAAGGAGGTGGCCGAGAGTGAGATGGGGGAAGAGGAAGAAAGAGGGTGAGAGGGAGATGGCGAGAGAGAGTGAGAGAGGGCATGAGGGAGAATGAAAGGGCATGGCCAACCTTGGCCTTTTCAAGTCTCTCTCCCCCTATTTATATTACTTGACCCAATTATTGGCCCTATCAAAGTGTCTACTAAAGATCTTCCTAAGTGGACAAGCCAGAAAGAAGAGGTGGCCTTATCTATAAAGATGTGGATAGCCTATGATGTATCAAAGGTTAAGTGTCACCTTTCCACCAAAGCTTATTTCCTTGAATGATAAGAAGGTGTGCTTCTTATTCTCTCCCCATTATTGGTGCCTATAAGACTTCATGGTCACCAATAATTGATTCTCTCATCTTGTTGCAAGAAGCCATTAAGATTAGCAAATCTTGCTTTGCAAGTCTTAAGTTAAGGTAATCATTGCCTAAGTCTTCTAGCAAGGTGATTCACCTTTGGCATTAAATGACTATCTTCCAAAAACTATTCATGCTACTCGTTCCACAAGGCAATTTTGACTCCTTCATGTATCCTTCCTTTGGGCATGATTGATTCTCATTTAAGAACCTATCTTAAGCAATGATGTTCCTAAAAATGAAGAGGTGGCAATTTATCCTTCAAGAGTGGTGCCTAAACCTATTTTTGCAAGAATATGTGCAAAAATAGGTAATTATGGCCTAAGTGTTTTATGGACAACTAAGCCATGAATTTTCTCTAATGAGTCAATGAGCATTGAATGAAAATCAACTTGTTCCTTAAATCTTTAAAATAGATAATTATAGCCTAAGTGTTTTGTGGACAACTAAGTCATGAATCATCCCTTTCATTAATGCCATTTGGATTATGCACATTAATGAATTTTACTTGGCCTTCAAGAAGGCCTTTAGGTATGTGAATCATCATTTAGGGAAATGATGGATATAAGGGAACTGTGATAGTTTGTAGAAGCATGAATCATTTCTATTCTTGATGGACTAGATTCCATAGTAACCACCTAGTTGGGGAAATAACTTAAAGAGAATAACTTAATTGGATCAAGTTTTTCCAAAAATAACCTTGACTGACTCTTATAATTATAGTATGAGATTTAGGATACTTTGTCCCTCTTAGCTGGTCTATGGCCCTAATTTGTAGGCTCCGTGGTCAATGTAGGTCGACACGGCATTGATTGGGTTGGCTCCATGGCTAATCCTAATCGGGCACATCGTCAAGCTTGGTGCCTGGCACAACCTAGGCGATTCGTTTTGGATTGAGCATGGTACCTAGCATGGGGCCTATCTTACCTTGGCATTGTCGACCCTCCATTCACCCGTGACCCGTCACGTGCCTTCTCTAGTTGATCTTCAGTTGTAATGTAGTTGTGTGGGATCGATGGTTCTATGACCAACACACGGTCGCACGGGATTGATTCATTACCATTCGCAAGTGGTGGATGACTAGGTGGAATCACCTACGATCGAAACGTGATCAGGCAAAGTTGATCCATAATCATCCCTTGATTTGTGATGGTGCATGACCCTCCTACGACTAATTCTTGAAGAAATCGTAGTTTTTGTATATTATCTTATGATCTCTTTTATACAGACTATATATAAAGATATTACGAGAGCCCTAAATTAGGGATGATTGAGGATACTTAGAGCAAGCATAGAATATATGGGAATAATATTAACAATATCTTAAATTAGATACAAGAGATAAAATTGTTGACTAAGAACGTTATCACCCTCTCGCAAGTGAAGCATTTCAACAATGTGAAGCTTGGATCGTAAAAGACGAACTCGTGCTGATGAAAGTCCATTGGTGAAGATGTCCACAATTTGATCATAGGTGTTGATGTAATGGATGTCAAGTAATTGGCAACCCACCAATTCATGAACATAATGATAATCTATTTCAATGTGTTTAGTGCGACTATGAAAAATTGGATTCTAAGTTAGAGCAATGGTAGAGATATTGTCGCACCACAATACAGGAGCAGGTGGGAGCGAGATTTGTAATTCTCGGAGAAAAGAGATGAGCCATTGAATTTCAGCAACTGTTTGAGCAAGACAACGATACTCAGCCTCTGTAGAAGAACGTGCAACAATAGGTTGCTTCTTTGCACTCCAGGAAATAGGATTGGCCTTGAGAAATAAACAATAGCTACTAGTAGAGTGACGATCATCGGGACTGCTAGCCCAGTCAACGTCACAATAGGTAGGACCAGGCTGAATTTGCATGCCATAAGATATTGTGCCTTTCAAATAGCGAAGGATACGCTTTACAGCATGCCAATGGTGTTCTTTGGGTGCTTTGAGAAATTGAGAAGCCTGATTAACAGCATAGCTAATGTTAGGACAACTGAGAGTAACATATTGAAGTGCTCCAACAACACTCCTATATAGTGTAGGATCTGAGATAGGGTCATTGCTTAAATGACCGAGTTTATTCGAGGTAGCCGGGTTGAAAATAGGCTTGCAGTCCAACATATTGGTGTGAGATAAGAGGTCGTGAATATACTTTGCCTGATTAAATAAGATATGATGGGGATTTTGTCGAACAAGCTAAATGCCCAAGAAATAAGTCAAAGGGCCTAAGTCCTTCATCTTGAATGAGTGGCAAAGTTCCTCAACAATAGCAGACATAGTTTTGGAATCATTTCTTGTTAAAATAATGTCGTCAACATATGATAAGAGATAGATAATGGTAGAGCCATGACTATAAATGAAGAGGGACGAATCTGAGACAGTGGTTGAAAAACCAATGTATTCTAGCCAAGCTATAAATTTTTGAAACCAAGTGCGAGGTGCTTGCCGTAGACCATAGATGGATTTGTGCATTAAGCAAATAGAATGAAGAGCAGCGGGATCAATATAGCTTGGTGGTTGAGCCATATATACAGTTTCTTAGATATCGCCGTGTAAAAATGCACATTCAACATCAAGTTGTTGAATCGCCCATCCATAAGTGACCACCAACGTGAGAATGACCTGAATAGTAGTATGCTTTACAACAGGACTAAAAGTGTCCACAAAGTCAATGCCATGTTGGTGAAATCCTTTCACTACGAGGTGAGCTTTGTAGCGACTGATGGTGCCGTCTAGGTTTTGTTTTATCCGATAAACTCATTTGTAGCCGACGACGTTCATGGTTGGATTAAATGGCACAATGGACCAAGTGCGGTGTTCTTGTAAGGAATTAAATTCCTCATCCATAGCTTTTTGCCATTCAAGTGATTTGGAAGCTTGAAAGTAGCATGTCGGCTCCAAGGGAAGAGAAGTAAATAAAGCAATAGGATAATGAGAAGTAAAGGTTTTTGGTTTGAAAATACCATATTGAGAACATGTGATCATGGGATGAGTGTGGGTGGGAGGTGGTGAGGGAGGGTGTGGTATGGTGGTAGGTGGTTTAGAAGAAGGTAAATGAGGAGATTGGGGTTCATCTATAGTTAGCGAAGCAGAGGCAACACCATCGGCGAGACTAATGGTGGGCTCAACCCATGTGGTATCTGTGGGGGTGGAGGTTGATGGTAGCCAAATGGAGATAGGACTAAGTGAGAGTAAAGTGGTAGGAGATTTTGAAGAGTTAAAGAGTTTGTGATAAACGGATAAACAGATTCATCAAATTTGACGTGACGAGATATGTAAACTCGGTGATTTTGCATGTCATAGCAGCGATATCCTTTATGAGAGGTACTATAGCCTAGAAAATAACACAAAAAGAGTAGAACTCCAATTTATTAGAACAATAGGGATGGAGCCAGGGATAACAAAGGCATCCAAAGACTCGTAAATGAGAATAATCAGGAATTTGTTGAAACAATTGTTGATATGGGGAAATTTGAGAAATAATAGGCATGCGGTTGATGAGATATATAGCTGTATTGAAGGCTTCAAACCAAAAGCGAGAGGGCATACCAACTTGAGCTAGAAGGGTGAGACCAGTTTCAACCATGTGAACGGTGTTTTTGCTCAATGACACCGTTTTGTTTAGGTGTATGTGGGTAGGAAAATTGATGACGAATACCATGAGTATGAAAATAAGATTCAAATGCATCACTAGTGAATTCGCCACTAGCATCGGAGTGGAAAATTTTAATTTGATGGTTAAATTGATTTTCAACTTGTGGTTTGAAAGCTATAAAAATTTTGTAAAAATCAGATTTACGACGCATAGGAAATATCCAGCTGTAATGAGAGAAGTCATCAACAAACAGTACATAATAAGAGAATTTTGAAATAGAAGACACGGGGGTTGGTCCCCATACAACACAATGAATCAATTCAAGTGGAAATTGAGTGTGCGTGTGAGACAACGAAAAGGGTAACTTGCAACTTTTTCCTAACTGACATGCAGAACACAGAGAGATGTCATGCTTATTTGATATTTGAAGCTATTTAAAAATAAGATGTTGAATACCTGCTGAAGGGTGGCCAAGATAATGATGCCAGGTGGAGGAGTTGATGTAGGAACAAAATAAAACTTGAGGTTTGAAGCAAAATTTAGGGAACCGCATAAGATAAAGCTCATTCTTAGTCCAACCGTGGTGCATAATTTGCTTCGTTAACTTGTCATTCACAAAAAATTGAGAATCATCAAATAGAAAATAGCAATTATTGTCTTTGGCAAAATGACTAACTGAAATTAAATTGGTAGATGCTAGAGGACAATGGAGTATATTAGTTAAATGCATGGAGGAAGCAGGATGTAAGAGAGAAGTGGAACCAACATGAGTAATAGACAAACCTTGACCATTTCCAACCTGAACTTCATCAAAACCACTATAGGGAGCGGAGATGGAGAGATTACCCAGATCGGTTGTAATATGATGGTTGGCACCAATATTAGTATACCAAGTGCCATTGTAAGTAGGTGGTGTAATAGCCATGGCAACAAATTTTTCAGGAGAATTGTGACTATGGTATGCATAGTTCATGCGATGATAGTAGTCAATGGCACTATGGCCATGTTTGTTATAGATCTGACAGATCAGCCGACCAGTGTTCAGTTGACGACCTTGAGGTCGAAATGATGGAGTAGGGAGAAGTCCGGCTTGATTGGAATGACCCCTGCTGCATCCCCTATAACCAATGCCACCCCTATAGAGACGAGGTGTGAATAGTGTTGCCCAAGAAAAATAATTTGAGATTGCCGATTTGCAACAAAAGTAGTAGTAGTTTTGGATAATGAATTATCTGCTCAGTTCTTCAAAGAGTAGGAGATTGTGTAAATCTTCAATAGTGACGGAAGTTTAATGACCACGAACACAAATAGAGGATGCAAAGGAGTAGTAAGCAGTAGGCAACCCATTGAGAATGCAAATTAGGAGATCATCATCACTTACTGAAGATCCACAAATTGCGAGTTTATCAGCTAAAGTTTTGAATTGTTGGAAATATTCTTGCATGGAGAGGTTGCCCTTCTTGAGGTGATGTAATTGTCTTTTTAGAGACATTATAGGAGCAGGAGTGAGAGAGGCATAGCAATGAGCAATGACATCCTACGCGGCTTTTGTAGATGTAGCACCAACTACATATGAAAGTGTTGACACCCGAATTTTTGGTTATTTTATTTTAAATGCCTATTTAATTTGCATTTATAAATACATATTAATTCATAGAAAAGACAAAAAAAATTTGATAAAAAAATCAAAAAATCGAAAAAAAATTAAGAAAAAATTAAAAAAAAAAAAATTTCGGGTGGGCTCTCTCTCCCTTTTATTTCCTTTTCTTCTTTGGCCCACCTCCCTCTTTTTTCCGGCCCAGCCCATCGTCTTTTCCTTGGGATTTTCTTTCTTCTTCATGGCACGTGCAGAGGGGAATGCGGGGGGTCCTGGACAGCAGCAGGCGTTCGACGACGCCGTTTGGGCGCGACTCCATGGGACTGTGACATCGACGCGCACACAAGCACAAAAAAACGCAGGGGGGCAGCACGCAGAGAAGGCGACGACGTCGTTTGGCCACCTCCCCCGCACGACATCGTTCGCGTGACGCCGGCAAGGGAATCTTCCCTTGTGGCGCTGTCGCGGAGAGAGAGGAACAGAGGGCCCGAGACCGGAGACGGGGGAAGGGGGTGAGATCGAAAAAAAGAAGAAGGAGAACACCGGCGGCAGCAAGGCGGGACGAGACCATTTGTCCGGCGACCCCTCCTCTCCCAGCGGTGACGATTTTCAGAAAAAAGAAAAGAAAGGAAAACCGCAGCGGAGCAGCAAATCTAAGAGAGAATCGGAGGGACGGACGGACACCATCACCTCTCAACCGCCCCCGACACCGCTCGTGCAGCATCTCCCATCGTCGGTCACGCCCAAGACCGCCATCCGTGCTATCCCACGATGGAGCAGCAGCAGATCTGCAAAAAGAAAAGGAGAAAAATGGCGAGAAGGAGCTGAGTTTCTGGGTTTTAATCCAGATCTGACGAGGAGGGGCACACGCACAGGAGGGGATCCCGACTCTCTCCTCCGAGCTCCGCCGCCCGAGTGAGACCGCACACAGACAGACAGACAGAGGGAGAAGGGGGAGGAAATCTCCGACGGTGGCGACGATTTTCAGAGAAAGCAGAGAGCAAGAGAGAGCGAAGGCAGCATAAAAACGGGAGAAACCAGAGAGGAGAAATGGAGAACACGAGACGTTGGTTTCTGGGTTTTGAAAAAAAACGAAGAGAGAGGAGCTGGACGACGAACAGCAGGAAGGAAAAAATCCAAATCTGAGGGAGATTGGCGATTTTCGGACAGGAAGCCACAGAGGAAAAAATCAGATCTGAGCTGGGAGGTGAGAGCCGCGAAGAAGACAGATCTGCAGAAAAAAAAGAGAGAGAAGAAAACGGAAAGGAAAAAAAAACCAGAAAACAAGAGAACCAAATCTGAGAGAGAAGAGAGAAAGAAACTGAGAGAACCAGATCCGAGAAAGAGGGAGGGTCGACGCCGCTGCCACTCAACCATCGACGACGAGGCCTGCTGGTGGCTTGCTCCACTCCCGTCGCCACCCTCGTCCAAAGACATGCAGCAGCAGTAGGATAGCAAGCCGCTCCCGCCGCCGTTCGCGTTCACAGCCGCTTGGCCACCTCGACGCCGCTGCTGACCGCCGTTGTCCCCGATGCCACCCGCCGCTTCATCATCCCGTCGACGGGTCTTGCGCCGGTCACCGTGGCTAGGCCAAGAGGCGCTCTGCCATTCCCCATCAGCGCCGAGCAGCAGCAGCTCCGACTCGGGTCAAGATCCGGGTCGAGTAAGGTACAAGCGGGTAGGGTTTAGTTGTTGGGTTAGCATAAGTGGACTGAGCCGGGTTTATGTTTAATTTGCTATGTGGGTTTGTTTTTATTTAAATCTCAGTTAAATTGTGGGCTGTGCTGATATTGAGTGGGCCTAGCATGAATATGGGCTGATTGTTTGATATGGGCTGAAGATGGTCGGGCTGAAAATAGAAAAAAAAAAGGAAATGGGCTGTTTATTTATTTTTATTTTTTAATCATGGGCCATTTTAAGGAAATTTTGACCGGGCCGTTCGGCCAGCCCGGTCGATGCTCCGGCTCCGGCCCGATAGGGGCCGGGTTGGTTTAGTAGGGCCGGGTCTCCCGACCCGGTCCGAATTACTTTTTAATTAATAAAAAAATCCAAAAATTCGAAAAAATTAACTATTAAAAAATATTAAGAAAAATTTCGAAAAATCATTAAAAATTGAAAAAAAAAAAAAATTTTAAATTTCGGAAAGGTTTTAAAAAAAGTTTAATTTAATTTATTTTACTTTATTCCGTTTTTCAAATATTCAAAAATTTCAAAAAAAAAAAATTAGAAAATTCCAAAAACATTAATAAATGTCTTTTTAAAAAAAAAAAAAATCAGAAAAGCCAAAAATTTTTAAATTCTTAAAAGCCTTTTTTTTTTTTTAATTTCAGAAAATTCGAAATATTAAAAATATTAAAAATATTTAACAATTTAAAAATATTTAAAAAATCCAAAAAATCCAAAAAATCCAGAAAAATTCAAAAAAATCCAGAAAAATCAGAAAAAAATTGCAAAAATTCAGAAAACCCCTAAAAAAAGAAGAAAGACCAAAATTGAATAAGCTTTAGGGCTCTACAATAGGTTTTTTTAAATGTGTTGCCATGTCTTTAGCAAACACACAATCAAGTTAGGTACCGAAAGGGCGTTAGTCATGCGACTAACGTAATCAAATCCCCGACCCCAGACTCTCTGGTTGCGTAAAAAAAGCGAGACACGCTCCCATGTCTTGCTTGGTTTCTAGTCGACCTTAATAGGCTAGTGGCGACTCCATATTTGAATATTTTTGTGAATATCCCACGTCGCACGGGATATGGGCTTGGGAGAGCCCGAGTTAATTAAGGGCCGTCGACCCAAGATTAACAATATCCCTAAACCTATTATTATTATTATTATATTATTATTTTCGAAATTTAATTTTAGTAGGTCGCGACAGAAAGTGCAGATTCAGACAGAGTAGTGTTGATTCAGGAGAGTAGCATATGATCTTTTTCAATTCATGTCTTGTAATTTTCATCAGTTGAAGTAGGCGCTTGGGAGGTTCCATCAATATAAGACATGAGGTTATGACTTTTGAGAATTGGTTCAAAAAGAGAATGCTAAAGAAGATAGTTCAAGCTGTTCAGTTTGATGGGTATCAAGTTGGATATGTTTGAGATAACGAGTGAGGGAGATGCGATAGACGAAGATGACTAAGATGATGGATTTGAGCATGTCGACATTTTCTTTGGGAAGAAGACAATCGATGAAGAATGAGAGGAGAAGGGGATTTGAGGATCATAAGGCGGATTATGCCAAATGCAACTTTGATATCATGAAGAAATCGTAATTTTTGTATATTGTCTTATGATCTCTTTTGTACAGACTATATATAAAGATATTATAAAAGCCCTAAATTAGGGATGATTGAGAATACTTAAGGCAAGCAGAGAAAATATAGGAACAATATCAATAATATCTTAAATTAGATACAAGAGATAAGATTGTTGACTGGGAACATTATTAATTCTTATGATCAAGTGATCATTCTAGAGTACAACATGGGCACGATCGCTTGATGAACGCCGAAGCAACATCAACAAGTGCAGAGTAGCGAATGGGAGTGAAAGCAGAGATTCAAAATTTGAGAAAATGAATGGCTTTTCTTCTTCTTAAAAGGAAAGAACGAAGAAGAAGAGGGAGAATATAATACATGTGTGCAAACTCTACAAAGGAGAGAGTGAGAGCACATGGCTAGCATGTGGGCTAGATAGGAGAAAGAAGATTATTTTACATGCAGAAATTCCATCTTAGCGAGACTGCCCCACAATGCCACATTAGTCCATGTGGCACTTCATAATTGGTTTGGGACCACACTGACTGGTTGTCTAGGACCATGCTGATTGGTGGTTCGGGAATAGCTAATATTTTCTCCAAGAATTTTAGTATCCTATAACACAAAATAGTACATCTATGTCAGAGAAGAATTTCAATTCATAATCCAATCATAGACCTATGTTTCTAGGTTGAAAATAACAATGTGATTTTGCAACCATTCAATCCTTATTTTAATTTTTTATTTCAATAATAAGAAAAGAAAAGCAGTAAAAGCCAAGCCAAGCTTGGAAGTAAAGGGGATGATTTGTCATCCTAATTTGCGCATCTCTCTCTCTCTCACTAAGGCCTCCTACATCGGCACCCTTGCCACTTGCTGAGCTATGCCGCTGTTGGTAGGTACGATGCACAAACACATGATAGATGTTGAATCCTACTTCGCATTCTCCTTCGCTACCCCCTCTCTCTCATCTCTTCCTCACATCATTGCTCGCTCGTTTAATGAAGGTCTCGAAGAGGAACTTGCATCTTCTGGTAGCATGGTTTTTTGGGGATGCCTTGTGTTGATGCTACTTTAGGCTTGAGTTCTAACCTTTTGGAAAGTGGATGTGTCGGTATCGAGATTCGCTTTAGAGGTTCTTGCGATTTGAGCACTTGTGGGTTAGAAAAAATGCTTGGATGTTCGGACGTTGCTTCCATTTCTCTTTCTTTCATGGTGGTCGTGCCCTCATTGTTTCGATTTTGTTCTTGGTCGTTTAATTTTGTTGCTTACTAAGGAAAATTCCTCAGTAATTCGCTGTGAGAAGGTCTGTGTTATTTGCTAATGTCGGTGAGTGCGATTAACTTCATTTATTTGTGATTACATTCGGAAGTAACTTGAAGTGGGTCATAGAAGGTTTTGAGCTATAGCTAGATCTGGTCTGACAAGGTTGTCTGAATTTTAAATAAATAATACAAAAAAAATATCATTGCATGTCATATAGAATTAAGTTCACAAACTACACATCATGCAGTAATTGCATGCCTCATTTAATTAAATTACACATTAGCTAAAGTAGTTTAATTAGAGTTGCATGACATGTTAAGAGTAATTACATATTAATTATTGTCCGTCATTAAAGTTAAGTCATTTAGTTAAAATCACATGCATATAACTTGCATGTTACATTTATTTAATTAGAAATCGCATGCCTTGTTAGGATAAACACATTTTGTATGTCATTGCATTTAGAGTAATTGCATTACATTACTTGCATAGAGGTTAGTTCTCATTTAAATAAGAGAAAACCCTAAAAATATTTGAGTGGAATTGCGTAGTAATTAGAAACTATATTTAGGTTGAATATATGCTTTTCTAATTTATTCCTTTCCTTGCAATTTATTTATTGCTTTATTATTGGGTGATCACATGTTAGGAGATAATTCAAAATCAATTCAAGTTGCCTACAAAATATTTTTCGTAAAAGAAAAATGTACCAAAAGGGCATTAGAGTAATATAGTGTAATCAAATCACCAAATCTATAATCCCTAGTATGTAGGAGTAAAGTATATCTCCTGATACTTTACTTGGATTCCTAATGGATCTGCAATTTTTTTTATTAGTGTAGATCCTTAATGAATGATTTGCATGTTAATAATTTTAACCTCAAGTTACGAATTGGTATGGTTTTGAAAGAGCCAGAGTTAAGTCTAGGCTGAACTCTAGGTGGTTCATGCAAGGTCACGGTAGAGGTCTCCCAAGCCTATATTATGTCACATCTTGAACCCCAAGCACGCGACAACCTCTTACCATGGTCAATTGAAAGCGACGTCCCAGGACTCATTGACGACCATTCATTTTATCTTTCGTTATGCGCAAGTGGAAAACAAACCATCCTCAGTTCAACAAACAATTAAGCAATCAATAAGGGATAGAGAGATGAAAAGTAAAACAATGGTTTTGAAAGAGCCAAAGTTAAGTTTAGGCTAAACTCTAGGTGGTTCACACAAGGTCGTGGTAGAGGTCTCCCAAGCCTATATTGTGTCACGTCCCAAACCCTGAGCACGCAACAACCCTTACCATGGTCAATTGAAAGCGACGTCCCAAGACTCATCGACGACCATTCATTTTATCTTTTGGTATGCGCAAGCGAAAAGATGAACCATCCCTAGTCCAACAAATAATTAAGCAATCAATAAGGGATAGAGGGATGAACAGCAAAACAACAACAATTACTCATTTATACATTTTACTAGATTAACCAACAGAGGATCGTTTTTCGATTTACAAGCTCAACAAAAGGGCTGATCCATCCTCTAAGCCAGACCAAAAAGAAACTAAGATTGGCTAATCCAACTATACAAAATGAATCATCGGGTTTAACACCATGGTCACTCGGACCCATCAAACTCAGGCTTTGTCGAGTCAATCGTTGGTGGAGCAGGAGTAGGATTCTCCACTACGGGTGCGCCATTCTAGGGGTTTGAAAATGGTGATACAATAACCAGTGAGATAAAATCTTAATGAGTTCTCCTCCTAAACCTTAGCTAGTACGCAAACTCAACCTGAGGTATCTCTCCAGAACCACCCCTTACTCAACCCAACAACAAACAACCAAGAAGAGCAATCAAACAACAACTAGGGTCAACCAATAATCAATATTCAATTCACATGCAATCTTACCTAGTATGCCATACCTTGCATGTCAAATCTCATACAATGCAAGCAAGGCACATGGCCGTTAGATGATATAATTCATCAATCTTATGTGAATTGTGTCACAAGCGATCTCACATGGCCATTGCCACACCTTGCATGACTGTCAACTCATACGTGCGTGCCATAAATAATGCGATCATCACGACATTAAAAGTATGCGAATAATTAAAACATTGCACATAGCTTTCTCATGTCTCATATTCACATATGCTCAGATTATTACGACCCCTCCCCCTTGGGCTATGGCACAACTTTATGATTGGCGATTTTTGGCCAAGCTAATTTTGTCCTATTTACCTCGAGGTATGGCGATGTCAAGGGCTTACTCCCAAGATGGCATTCTCGAAGGAGCAAAGGACTCGCCCACTATCGCAATCCTGTAACTGACAGAGGCTTGAGACTCGCCCACTACTGCAATCCCACATAAAACCCCTTCCTACCAAGCAACTGACTGAAGTTAGGCAACCAAACGGCCACGGCACAATCCTATAAGGATTGGTGATCTTTCGGCAATGCTTGGTTTCCTCTCTTTAATGTGATCATGCAATAAATCATCAAGCAATCCATTTATATCTTTGTTCTGTTATGAATGTAACATCGCTCATGCTCATGAGACATGCCATTTCAGATAACCCACGTAATATGTAATGCGATATCAATCAATAATTCCAATTCATTCCAACCAACATTTGATCACGCATTTCATCCTTATTCACGAATATAATCAACAACCGGCACCTTAGTAAATCATAACAATTAAGAACAAATGCAATTGTAAAATTTTTAGCTTTCTTATAAATAGTGCCGTGAATAATAATCGTGAACAATAATTATGAACAATATTTATGAACAGGAAATTTCATAATTCAATTATTAATAAATTAAACTCAAAAATTAGACAAATCATTAATTAAAACAATTAATCAATCAATTTAAGCTAAACATGCTTAACTAGGCATAAACCACACATAAACAACAATTAAGTAAGATTAAGCTAAACTAATCTTAACCATCTATCTTAGGGCTAATACAACTTAATTAAACCCCTTAAACCAAAATTACCACTAACTAAACCAACCCTAAACAAGTTTAGGTACTAACAAGGTATTAGGAGCTAAACTCACCCGTTAAGCAGGCCGGCGAAATGGACGCAACAATGGCAACAAAAGTGACACCCAGGGACCTCACCCATGATACACCAAGGTGGTCACAAGCTCAAAACAGCAGCAACCTCTCTACTCACTCACTGTAAGCTAGAAAAATTGACTGCACAAGAGGAAAGTCGTTGATCGGAGCAAAATGGGTTGGCCGGAACTCCGACAAGCGATTGGTCGGTCATTGGTGGCACCTAGGGGTTGAGGGAGAATTGCTACTGGCTGGCATGGGTGGAGATGGGGTCGAAAAGGGAGGAAAACAGCTAAAATGGAGAAACTTGGTGGAATTGGTGCTATAGTAGGCGGTTAGGGAGCAGCTAGCTTCTGACCGGCCAACGGGTCGGCCGACGGCTTTGACTGGCGATCTGCCACCAAGAATAGTATGGATTCTCTCTCCTAAGCACAATGGTGGGTGGCACGGGCAATGATTCACATGGGAAGGGCACGAACAACTCGGTTTTTCAAAGGAAGGTTAGAAGGAAAAACAGAAGGAAAGAAGGGGAAAAAAGGAGAGAGTGTGTGGTTTTGGTGAGCTAAAAGAGGAGGAGAGATTGAAATGAGAGCTGGTTTCAAAGCTTCATTAAGGCCATTAAATGACTTACTTCAACTCCCAAGCAAATGACATCATCTTCTCTTCTTTTGTCCTTTCTTTAAAATATCTAGGGGCAAAATGGTCATTTCCACCTTGCACATTTCCCAAACTGCCCTTGGGCTGAAAATGAAGGGCGAGCCTAAGAAATGGGCTAGAAAATGAATAGAAATGGACTCGGGAACTTGTTGAGCTCGAAATGGCTCAAAGTTAGACAATGGGTTAGGAAGGGCAAATTGGTCAGTTTGGTCCAATGGGCTCATTTGCTTGCCTCAGGTCTACCACAGTGGCTGTCCCATCTTGGGCATGAGGCCCACACTGGTCTTGCCTGGTCCACGTCCTCGTAGGCTCGTTTCCTCGATCCGTAAACCCTTTTTTCAAAAACTCAACTCAATTGACATTGTTGACTGTCGAAAAAGCATAGTCCAAAAGTTCGCCCGGATGTTCTTGAAAATTCAAAATCCAATACTAAATTCTCATGTCTTGTCAATTTCGCCCGAATGCCATTTTGGTATAACTTAGACTGATAGGTGGTTTCGAGGACTCACGCGTAACCGACTCATGCCAATTCACGTTCAAGACTTCTCGACACATGGACGTCCTTAACTATACGAAATTGTGAAGGGATTGATTCTTATTTCAAAGGACACGATTTCCAAGGATCAATATATGGTCATTCGCAAACTCATTAACAATAAACGGAATTACCCGTTGTCCCATTATATTCTATTTGCGAATCGGCTTCTTTTTGTCCTTGAAATCGGCTTGCATAACTATAGGATCATCCTTATGTAAGTCTCATGGTCGAGTCGTTTTCTCAGGTCAAGTTTTTTAGTTACACAAGTTTTGCCCTCATTAGCCTTTTTGCCTCAAGTTCAATATCTCGAGAGTGATTAATTTCGAGTGAGATCAACCAACAATGCATTGATGAAATTCACATTCATTTATCCCTCAAATGGCACAAATTTCAGGACGTCACAAATCGATTCTCTACTTATGGTCCAAGATATTAACATGTCAACTCATTTTTAATTAAAAGTTGTTACTAATATTTTTCCATGGATTAATTGAAAACCTAAGTATCACCTTAATCTTACAAAATAAATATTATGGATTCAGTAACTTGATTACGCTATATTACTTTAACACCATTTTGGTATCTTTTCTTTATTATTTCAAAAATATTTTGCAAGTAATTTGAATTGATTTTTAGTCATTAACATGTGGGGTGATTATATAGGTTTACAAACATTAATTTAACACTTAATAGTCAAAACAATAAATAAATTGCAAGGAAAGGAGGAAATAACTTGCCTCAAAGAAATGTAAGCGTATGCAATGTAACTTTGAAAATTACATTTTAAACATAAATATGATTTTTAATTACTGTGTAATTCCACTCAAATCTTTTTTAGGGTTTTTTCTTATTTGACTGAGGACTAATTTATAGGGAATGCACTATACTAAATGCAATGATGTGCAAAATATGTCTATTCTAATTAAATAAACCTGACATGTCATGCAACTTCTAATAAAATCCTAACATTCAAGCTATATGACATGTGATTTTAATTAAAACCTAACTCTAATAATGGGCAATAATTAATATGCGACTATCTAATATGACATGACATCCTAATTAAATTATTCTGCTTGACATACAATTTAATTAAATGAATCTCACATGCAAACACTAAATGACGTGCATTTTATGAAGTGCACCTAATTTTATATGACATTTACATGATATTTTGCACTGAAAATTCGGAATAAATAAATAGCCTAATTTAAACATATTATTATTTGTAAGAAAAGAATCTAATCTATTATAAGATGATATTTTTGGTATTTTTTTATTAAATTCGAAATTAAAAGTTACCCTTAATGGGCTATTAAGATCAGGATAATATCTAACTCAAATAAGGAAATAATCCACACTAATCCTAATTCAAATTTGGAAAATTGTCCTAATCTTCTAGAATCTACCTAAATATGCAATCTATCCAAACTATCTAAATTAACAAGGAAATTCTATCTAACCTAAGAATCTGTGAAAATCTATTTAAACATGCAAGATTATCTAAAAAAGATCCATTCTAATCTACAGTGAGAATTTTGTAATTTTTTTAAGGAAACAATCAAATAATGGGTAGCACACATCGTAGAATATATTCACCCAATCCACAAAAGATAATCATCGAATGTTCAATCCATTCAATTTGGAAATAAATAGAAATAAATAAAAGGATGATTGTATCCAAACGGTTATCAATAGGATGACCAATTGTGCACAAATGGGAATCGTATCTTGGGTTGAGATCGGATTTCTGCCTATGCGCATGTGATGGATTAGGAAATAATCCTCATCCACGTTATCTGAAAATCTTGGAGAATATGCATTAGATAACGAAAATAGAAAAGCCAGACTATTAATCTAAAAAATCAAATCGGATGAGAATTTTACCTGATTTGCGGATAACGTTTTCAAGTTCGAACAAGGACGATAGTGGCTTGAGGACAACCAGCGGGGGCAGTTTAATACGGTGCTTAGTGATTGGTGCAGTGCTCCCGTGGTGGTTCAGCTGCAATGCTCAGCGATTCGGGACATGGCAAGGCTCGCAGGTCTCGGTGATGGAACTCCTCATGGCGGGGACGATGGTGGTGGTTCTCGGTTCAGGCCGTCAATGAGGTCTCGGTTTAATGCTCATGTGTATGAATAGTAGGGGATCTTGGTTAAGATTCCCACCAAAAGTCACCAGCGGAATGCTTGACCGAGATGAATGAATAGCGTCAGGGTGGTTCTCCCTGAGATAAGGCGGAAATGGGCAGATCCCTGGACTGGAAGGCGTCAAAACCAGAAACATAATTACGTCGTCGCTGCAGGATCTCTCCCATGAGTTGGAGGCGTCAATCAAGGGGGCCAAATAGAGCTGGACGGGTTGGTTCGTCAGGCAAGCTAGACCACGGTATGAGCCTAGGATGTTGGGGAAGCGCCGCTGTTTGCTGGACCCGTCAGATTTGCAACTACGCGAGTTGTCGATTGGGGGTCTGTGCTCGTCGTTAGAGAACAGGCACAGCAAGGTGGTCTTTGTGAACTTGCTGGTAAAGACCGGCCTCGCTGTATGAAGCGAAGTAGTGGTGAAAACCAAGCGAACGTTGAAAACTTGCATAAAATGGTTCAAAAGTGTTGGCATGAGCTGATTTGTAGGGAGTGATATGTATAAAAAGAAAATATTTATATTTGCGCGAGTTGATTTGTGGGGGTAATGCATATAGAAAGAGAATATTTTATTACCCTAGCAGTACTTGTATGTATATATATAGCCTTGTAAAGGAAAAAAATATACTGAAATAATAGTAATCTATTTTTCAACATGGTATCAGAGCAAGAACCCTAGTTTTCTCCACCTTCTTTCCACCGGATTAGATTGCCGCTGCAGCTCTAGGTTTTTCCTTGTGCTGCCGCCGCACCGACCAAATTAGATCGCTGCTGCAACATTGACTTGTGTTGTTGTTGCACTAATCTGACTTGACCAGAAATTCCTTTGCGAAGGAATTGTGATTGGCAACCATGACAAAGCTAACCGATGAGGTACCTCATCAAGACCAAGGGAGAACTCAACAATTGATTCTCTTCTAGAGAATCTTACGATGAAGCGACACGATTTTGACTCGAGTTTGACTTAGGTATCAACACAATCCCGGGAGCCATCCACTGCACAAATCTCGAGTCAAATTGGATGGATCAAATTATGGATTGTGGTCTCAAGTGGTGGAGATGTTCATCTCCAAAAGACAAGTTGGGTTATATTAATGGTGATCTCCCTCAACCCTCACCTACCAATCCTCAATTTCGAAAGTGGAAGACTGAGGATGCGATTGTGAAGGGGTGGCTAATCAACTCGATGGATCGTGCATTAATAGGAAATTTTATTCGCTTCCCAACTGCAAAGATGGTATGGGACTCTATTGCAACAACCTTCTTTGATGGAAGTGATGCCTCCCAAGTTTATGACTTGAAGAGGTAGGTGACTTGGATGAGACAAGGTGGAGAGACAATTGAGGCTTATTACAATAATCTTCAGGGTTTGTGGAGGGAGATCGACTTCCGTCGTCCAAACCCAATGACATGCCCAGCTGATATTGAGCGGTACAATCTTGCCATTCAGGAAGACCGGGTGTATGTCTTTCTTGATGGGTTGGACGATCGTCTAGACAAAGTGAGAGCGGGTGTTCTCCAAATGCAACCATTGCCAACTGTCGAGCAAGCATATGCATGGGTTCGTAGGGAGGATACGAGACAATCAGTGATGCTCACCCAAATGTGGCCCATACTGATTCCACGTTTGGGTCTGCTGCCATGGTGGCACGGGAAGCAAGACAGGTGTCCGAGAATTACCAGTAATGCCAACTCTACAAATGAATAAATCAGGAGTTGCGCAAGGGGGTGGGCGGACGAATAACGGTTCACGAACTACAATTTCATCTGGAGGATGCTCACACTGTGGGAATGCTAAGCATACTCGAGAGACATGCTTTAAGCTCCATGGTTATCCAGAGTGGTGGAAGGAATTGAAGGCGCGAAAACAAGTCGACGGGGGTACTAGTAGTGGAAAAGGGAAGGTTTTTCTTTCTAAGATGGAACCTCAGCTATCTTTGGTGCCCAAAGTCGAAAGTCAAGATCAACCGGCTACGTCCAATTCAGGTAATATCCAAGGTAATTGTCGTTGTGCGCTGGTTCTCTCTAATCACAATAGTTGTGATGGATGGGTTATCGATTCGGGAGCTACGGAGCATATGACATTTAGCCCAGATGATTTTGTGAGCATTACAGAACCAAGACGATGCGGTATCTCAAATGCAAATGGGCATACATACCCAGTGACAGGGGCTGGTGTGGTTGAGGTTTCCCCTCAGTTGTCATTGCCTGACACATTACTTGTCCCGTCATTGACCACAAAAATAAATTTCTGTTGGACAGCTCACTGAAGATTTGAATTGTATTGTCCTAATGTATCCTCAATTCTGCCTTTTCCAGGATATCCTCACGAAGGAGATCATTGGACGTGGTACTAAAAGGGGGGCTGTATTACTTGGATGATCTCAAGTTTGGAAGTGTGCATCAAGTCCGGGTTCACCTAGCAATAAAGAAAAACAGATTTGGCTTTGGCATCGACGATTGGGACATCCTTCATTTGGTTATATGAAAAAGCTATTTCCTGAATTATTTTTGGAGCTAAAAGAGTTGGATTTTAGTTGCCGACTTGCATTTTGGCTAAGAGCCACCGTGTTTCCTTTCCCATAAGTTTGAATAAGAATAACGTGCCTTTTTCATTAGTTCACTCTGATGTGTGGGGTGGTTCTCCTATTACTACTATCTCGGGCTGTCGGTGGTTTGTTATATTTGTTGATGATTGCACACGTATGACTTGGCTTTACTTGATGAAAACTAAGGATGAAGTGGTTAATGTGTTTAAAGTATTTCACAAGATGGTTCAAACACAGTTTGATGCTAAGCTACAAGTTCTTCGAAGTGATAATGGTGGAGAGTATGTGAATCGACATCTCAAGGAGTACTTTCAGCAACATGGTCTTATTCATGAGACCTCGTGTACACAGACTCCACAACAAAATGGAGTGGCCGAAAGGAAGAATTGCCATATTCTCGAGACTGCTCGAACCCTCTTAATTGAGGGACATGTTCCTTCACGTTTTTGGGATAATGCTGTTGCCACGGCGGTGCATCTCCTCAACCAAATGCCCTCAAAAGTGCTAGATTTTCGTATGCCTCTACAAGCACTCTCTGCATTTGTCCCATTGCTATCAGTCTTGACAATTCCTCCTCGTGTGTTCGGATGTGTTGCGTTTATTCACATTCCGAAAAACCAACGTACCAAACTTGATCCATGTGCTTTACGGTGCATGTTCTTAGGGGTATGGTACTCATCAAAAGGGCTATCGATGCTACAACCCATCTACTAAAAAAACTTATGTGACTATGGATGTCACATTTGTTGAAGGAGAGTTATTTTACCCAAGTACCAATTCTACCTTTCAGGGGGAGAATTGGCTAGAAAGGGAGAATTGGTGGGAGATTATTGCTAGGGTTATACCCAAAGGAAGAGACGCGGTTGTTGGTGGTGGTGGTAGTGTCAATGATAGCTCCAACACTGGTGATAATGGGGCTAGGCAGGCTTTGACTGATGTTGGAGTAATCTTGGATGGTGCTTGCACGACTGGTGTTAATGGTGGAACTATTGAGCAGGTGAGAGATGGTGCTAGTGCTGATGAATTTGTGATGGGTGTAGCTACAGAAGCCTCGCAGGATCCAACAAAGGGTGAACAAGTTGAACAACCCCCTTCCTCTCCAGTACCCGACCAAGTTCGTGAGGATTTCCCTGAGGTAATCTCCTCTATTGCTTCTAGTTTGCTTGATGAATCTAATATGTTGGTGGAATATAAATTACCTGTTAGGCATAATCGGGGAAAGCCCCCAAATCGATACTCACCAGATACTGGAGAAAGGAGATTGAAATATTCCATCGCAAATTATGTCTCGACAGGAAGGTTATCTGAACCATTGAAGCAATTTGTGTTGGTTGTATCTTCGGTTCAAATTCCGAATGGAGTACAGGAAGCTTTGGAGGATCCGCAGTGGGTTCAAGCTATGGAAGAAGAGATGAAGGCATTGGAAAAAAATAGAACATGGGAGTTGATGGACTTACCTGAGGGAAAGAAAACAGTGGGATGCAAATGGGTGTTTTCTATCAAATATAAGGCGGATGGGTCTATCGAAAGATACAAGGCAAGATTGGTAGCAAAGGGGTACACGCAGACGCATGGAATTAACTACCAAGAGACTTTCTCTCCTATTGCAAAACTTAATACTATTCGAGTTTTGGTGTCTCTGCGCTTAATTTAGACTGCCATTATATCGCCTTGATGTGAAGAACGCATTCCTCCATGGTGACTTGGAGGAGGAGATTTATATGGATGTACCACCAGGATACAAGTCTTCTTCACATCCGGGTGTGGTCTGCAAATTGAAAAGGTCCTCATATGGTTTGAAGCAATCACCAAGGGCTTGGTTTGGTCGGTTCAGTGTGGGAATGAAGAAGTATGGGTACAGACAGAGTGAGTCGGATCACACCTTGTTTCTTCGACAACAAGAAGGGAAGATAGCTGTATTAATTATCTATGTTGACAATATAATCATTACAGGGGATGACGTGAAAGAAATCACCTCACTCCAAAAGAGGCTTTCTGGAGAGTTCGAGATGAAAAACCTGGGAGAACTGAGGTATTTTTTGGGAATAGAGGTATCAAGATCAAAGAGAGGAATATTCCTGTCTCAAAGGAAGTATGTACTAGATTTGTTGGCAGAAGTAGGGATGCTAGATTGTAAGCCAGCAGATACCCCAATCGTGGAGAATCATAAACTTAGAGAGTATCTCGATCAAGTACCTACAAACAAGGAGAGATACCAAAGGTTAGTGGGGAAGTTGATCTACTTATCGCATACACGTCCAGACATTGCATATGCGGTAAGTATCGTAAGTCAATTCATGCATGCTCCTAGTGAAGACCATATGAATGATGTGGTGACAATAATTCGATATTTGAAAGCATCTCTAGGGAGAGGGTTAAAATTCCTAAGGAATGGTCATCTTGGAATTGAAGGTTACACGGACGCAAACTGGGCGGGGAGTGTGTATGACAAGAGGTCAACTTCAGGGTATTTTACACTTGTGGGGGTGAATCTGGTCACTTGGAGAAGTAAGAAACAGAAAGTGGTGGCTTTGTCAAGTGCAGAGGCAGAGTTTAGAGGAATGGCCAAAGGGCTATGTGAGCTTTTGTGGCTTAGAAATCTGATGTCCGAATTGGGATTTCCTCCTAGATCCGAGATAAAGCTCTTTTGTGATAACAAGGCAGCTATTGACATATCACATAATCCTGTGCAGCATGATCGGACCAAACACATTGAGGTTGATCGTCATTTTATTAAGTAGAATTTGGATGCAAAGATAGTTCAATTTCCAATTGTGAGGTCTGAAGATCAGCTAGTAGATATATTGACGAAAGCAGTCTCGAGCAGAGCCTTCCACAACTCACTTGACAAGTTGGGCATTAGCGACATTTATGCACCAACTTGAGGGGGAGTGTTGGTGTGAGCTGATTTGTAAGAGTGATATGTATAAAAAGAAAATATTTATATTTGCGCGAGTTGATTTGTGGGGGTAATGCATATAGAAAGAGAATATTTTACCTAATAGGTACTTATTATCCTAGCAATACTTGTATGTATATATATAGCCTTGTAAAGGAAAAAAATATACTGAAATAATAGTAATCTATTTTTCAACAAAAAGGAGGGACATTCTGCAGGGTAACGACACGGACAAGAAGCGCGACGAAAGAGCCCAAAAGCCTACCGAGAGAGAAAACTTTCTCTTTGTATATTGCGCGCTCTCTCTCTCTCTGGCGCATTTTCTCTCCACTTTTGTGGCCGCGTGTATCAAAATTGAAAAGGCCCCTACCATGAAGACCTAAATGTGTGTTTATATTGAATAATTAGGTCTAATCCCCTCTTAAAAGGCCAAATTTCGGCCATTTAGATGAAACCATGGGCTTCGGCCGAAATTTAATGATCTTATGGGCTCAATTGACTCTAAGTCCAAGACCTTTCACTAATCAAGCTCTAATGGATTATTTTTACTCAGTTAAAGCTCAAAACCTTATCTTTTTCCTTGTAATTTTTGGCCACTACTTCTCCTTGGGCTAAACAAATCTTGTTTCCATTGACGACCTACTCCACAAGGTTAATTCAGGCTTGTTCGCCATTGCTGGTCTAATGCAAAATGTGATGGATGCTCCTAAAACTATATGATATACAATTTAATTATATTATTTTTGTTTAGGAGCTCATGTTTAATCCTTAATTTTTTTATACAATTTATCATAAAATGAGTTATCAAAATTTACGTATCAATAGATCTCACATGCAATTCATATAAATTAGGATCGAATTCCTTGACACTAATAACATTTGACCCCTAAAAAATTAGATATTAAATAATTCCATATTTGTATTTTAAAACATTTCTCTACACTAGAGTCACGTTCGCTCATATTACATAACATTGGCACATTAGAATAAAATTCGTCCACATGTTATTATCTATTTGAATGTTCATTGCATGGGAGAAGAACATTAGAAGTGTAAATAATTGTGTACGGCATTCACTTTAGTGCTAAAAGTTTTTTTAGATCACTTAAGTGCTACTTAAAAATAAATGATTTCTTAAATGCTGATCATTTTTAAAAAATGATCACTTCAATACTAATCATTACTAAAAAGTGATTTTTTCAGTCTCATGTCATATTTTATTAATTTTCAAGATTTGAGTCCACATGGACTGAATTTTAAAAAAATATGCCATTTTATATTATTATTTTAATTATAAATGTCACGCAATCAATTTGGTCGGAAGTTCTCATTGGAGGCATTTAAATAAGCCAACGAAAACATTTGACACTAAAATAAGCACCGTATATAACTTTTTGCACTTCTAATATCTTCTCTTCATTACATCGTTAACATTGCATTTTACATGACTGGACATGATAAAAAAAATCATTCACATTGGGAAATCATAGACTTATTAGGAAGCAACAATTACGGAAATCGAGATCACTTGCATTAAGAAATTGTTAGCATCATCAATATTCGGTCTTCTCATTTTTTGGCAAAGATATTCAGAGAGATTTATGTGGCAGGCTTGGCTCTAGCGAATCCATCGTTGATTAATATTTTTTGCCTGCTAGGGCGAGACAAATTGTAGCAAATCACCACCGATTCCATACATGGCAGACGTTCTCAGCTACCTGAGGAAGCATACGAACATTCTGGAGAAGGGGGGAGCAGGAAAAAAGAAAAAGTAAAACCTGAGAGGTAAGTTAAACACAGAGAGAAACTAACAAGGCGGGAGTGCTGGAGATCTTGGGAGAGAAGGAATTCTTGCTGCGGCACTTCCTCCAACCGCTGACAATGGTGCTCAAAACAACGACCCGCATTGTTTGGACGTTTCTTGAGTGATTGTTACCCGATTACTTGGGCGCCTTTCGCGAAGCATGGAGCGATCCCATGTCTAGGCCGAAGGTCCACTGTGAGTTTTGATTTTTTGACGAGTTGGCAGCGGCTGATTCTACTCGGGGCCCCGGCCGTTGCGTCGTGCTTTGCCTCCAAGATTTTGGTGCCTTTGGTATGGCCACGAAGCATTCCTTGCCTCAATCGGCAACCTTGATTCTGAGACCCATTCGGGGCGAGGCGGCGGATATTCGAATTTGTTTGGGTGCCAAGTGGCGGCAAACGCCTGCTTGAGGCTTTGGTGTTCGGTGGAGCTTGTCTAAAATTTGCCAAAACACCACCAGAAAGCACAACAAATGATTGCCGCTTTCGCGACAAGCTCGCAGGTTTTCGCAAAACCTTATTACCTATGAAATGTTATGGCGGTTGATTTCGGGAATCCTCTTTGTTTTTTATGAAGTCTTTGCGTATGGAAAGAGGAAGAGATTTTTCTTGCTCATTTGCTTGAATATTTGCACCTATATTGCCAGAGAAGGTGCTCTTGTTCTGCTGGCTTTGCGTCTGATATTTTACTTGTTTGAACAAGGGCGGGGAGGATTGACGTCTTCATTTTCTAGCGAAAAAGAATATAGTTGATTTGTTCTTCATTCATTTAGCCCAGATAGGGAGACCATTATTAGATGCTTTTAGTAGAGGACGAGCCATACAAAACATGCTCAGAGACTGGATCATGTTGAAAAGAGTTTAGATATTGAAGGAAAGACGGTAGCAGTCAGGAAGACCACTGATTTACCTGTGAGACCAAACGGTGGGGGCTGAACGTATACAGGGTAGCAAACACGACACAAGACAGAGGGCCAAAGGACGAGCGTGAGATCAAAAGGTGGGGAAGGAGTTATTTTATGAAACCATTACTAACTTGTTCAAAAAGTTTAACCAGTCAAATGAAAGTACAGTTTATTATTTATATATTCTAATATATTCCGAGGTACTTGGCGGATGGGACAAAGCAGAGAGGAGAAGACATTCTGCGATGTGGGTTCATTGCAGATCCCTTTCTAGATCACTTTTTTTTTTTTTTTGTTTTCTGTGTCTTCACTTGAACTCCTCTTCATCCGCGGCCATGCTGTTGTAAAAATCTATTGAAAAGGATCAACTATCCGAGGCATGTAAGCATTGTTCTTATCCCCCTCGGAGTATGAAACTCAGTAAAATAGGCTCTGCAGACAAGCCTCTTTTACTTTGCATTGAATAATAGATGAAACATATATCCTTTTTAAGTTTTTAAGATATAGTTCAGAGGTCCGCTGTTTCTTTCGAATTAGTGGTTGTCAAAACCGTTACAAAGCTGTTACCAAATTTTTTTGAGTCATCAACCATTTCAGAAACCCAAAATAATGGCTTTCGTGCCTGTTACAAAGGAAAGATAATAATGCGTCAAAACTGGTGGCCTATAAACTAGAACTAAAAAGAATGAAATATAATTCATAAAATAATTGATGAAGTTTGAAAATTTTATGAATCCAAATTTTCTTTTATGAATTATAAATTTTCATCCATCACATTACACAACACCCGGTTTTGCAATAATAGGCCCAGTAAAGACCTAATTAATTCATTAGTGCTTTACAGATTTTGGGAAAATTTTCATAGAAGTGACTTCACTCCACACTTGTATAAGTTATTCCATCAAGTATAGTGCAATATAATACACTACCAATAATGAATATGAATTCATTAAGAATTTAATTTATTCTCTAATCCGTTATCATCTAGGAAGCACTAACACTCTGCGGGAGCGTTCGTGTTGTGTCGAACACTCTAACACCTGACACTCCATCAACAGGTGTCAGAAAATCCAACATCTGGTCAACTCTCCTAACACTCGATCCAGAATCCCAACATGTGAGTTCGGAATTCCAACACATGATTCTAACACACATGGGATCAATTTTAAAAATTTTCATAAATGATGGATCAAAATGTAAATATGTAAAAATAATAATAAAAATAATGAAAGGGGAAAAATCTAATATTCTCTTTTCTTCTGACCCTCACTTCTAACATATAATTAATTTCCCAAGTTTGTTTTTTTCTCTTCTCTTCCGACATGTGAGTCTAGAATATAGATTGTTTTTTTTTTCCTCCAAGTTTTATGGGTTGTTGAAATAGATGGATTAATGTTTTTAGTGTAAATTCATTCTAGACTTTTTTATCATTTATTTATTTTTCAATTTAAATCAAACTAATTTGTTTGAGATAATCATAAAAATGATAATTTATCATGTATATATAAAAATATATATTTAACATACAATATGTTCCAATGTGTCGAAATTTCCTATTTTTTTAGAAATAACATGTCAACGTGTTATGTTGTGTCATGTCATATCGCATGTCGCATATCTATATCGGTGCTACTTAGGTTACTGTCTTGTATTATTCTCACTATAGGAGGGACACTAAATTTTTATAGTGCATCACTAGATAATGATGGAGAGGTAAATAGGGATTTAGAAAGATTTAGACATAAAACCTCCTATTTTATACAATGTAAAAATTTGTGACTTAATTAGTGAAAATTTCTAACAAAAAGAAGGACAATATTGAAATTTCGCACAAAAATTCATGACTTAATTAGCAAAATTGAATTAATAAATTGGCATCCGTACAATAAGTTTATGATTGATTGGATGATTTTTCTCACTTAGAATTATTTGAAGATTGATATATTAGGATCAAAATAGATAAAGAATGCATTTGGTAACATTTCTAATCTCCGAAACAATTTCTTTTCAAAAAAATTATTTTCTTTTTCTATTCTTTAGAATAATTTTTTAGTAATGGAATGTGTTTGGTAACTACACAAAATTTTCTATTCTTAGAATAGAAAAATAATTGGAATGCATTTGGTATGACTCACAAAAAAAATTTTGTGATGTAATTTTTAAAATTTTTAATTATTTTTGCTATTTTTCTTTTTTTTTTTTTTTCTTCTTCTTTTGGAGGCGGCAGCGGCAGTAGGTGGCAGCCAGCGACTAGTTAGAAAAAAAAAGAAAAAAAGAAAAGAAAAATTTATTCCAAAAATTATTTATGGAATAAGAAGCTATCTTTTTTCTACATCTTGTTTATGTTCCAAATCTATTCCTTGGAATAATTTTCTATTTAGAATAATAAAAATGTTAATTAACATAACCACCCGGATTTTGATTCTTTTTCTATTTGGTGAACAAGAGATAAAAAGAAAAGAAAAACAGGAATGTTAAGAAATGGTGCTGAAGAGTCTGAACTCGAATGGTCCATTGGCATTTGGAGTCAGCAATGAATCTACAAACTGTTTGAACTTCAAAAGCGAGCCCCAAAGGTAGAATTTCACTTTCTAATCTAGACTTTGTTTTTCAATAAACATTTTTAATGAAGGACTTTAGTAGGTAATTTGGTAGTATCGTGTAGTCCACTCTACCCCTTTTTTTATTCGTAAGTGATTGGTCGTCTATCTTTTCTCAATTTTCACGTGCACAAATGATGCTCCGCTACTTGAAGGCACAATAGCCTTTGAGCTGTTCTAATGAAATAACTTGTCAACCAACGACTGCAACTCGAATCGCATGAGATAAGAACACTGCATTTGACATTATTCAGTAATTGGCAACTCCGACCAAAACAAAAAATGTAATTGGCAATTAAAAGATTCTAAGAGTCGATCTGACTCTTTCATTGAATAAGCTTATTTCGAACTTGACTTGAACTTCATCTTTTAGGAATGTACTGTGTAGGTGGAGAGTCGTGTTAGTTAATACAATTATGGCATGCTTGGTTCCCACTCCTTTAAATCGTTTTGTGAAGCAATTCATATATAGAAATTGACTCTGACATAAACTTTTAGGTTGGAGAGATATGTCAGTTGCATTGCTGATGCTATGTTAGGTTCGCAACCATTATAAACTGTTTAGGGCAGCAATTCATGTATAGTTTTCAAAAAGGAAAAAAAATATACTTTGACTCTATTATACTTTATCTTTAGATAGGAGATTATAATTGACACATCAATCCTGAAATATATTATATATTCAACATTTAACAAAGGCCAAATTCCAAACCTTTTCAATCACAAGAGGGAAAGAAAGCAAACATAAAAGTCCCGCCGAAGTTCCAAGAAATAAAAGTCACCTCAAAATAACAAATCACAAGATGTGTACTAATTGCGTCTTTTTGTTACTTCATATAGGGGTTGAAATTTTTAAAAAAAATGAAAATATTTTATCTATTTTTAGAATATAAGCCAGAGGTTACCATTGACTTCGCTTTTTATTGGTCATGGAGGGACCTTAACAAGTTTTTAAATTATTTCATTTGAACTTTGAAACATGAAATTCAGAGGTATTCTTAGGTAAGAGGGGAAGAAAATTATTCTCTTGCCAATGAAAGGAGCGAGGCGTATGGGTATTGGCACGTTAAATTAAAGACGTAGCCTAACTAGGTGCCCTCACTGGAGAGATTACTATAGGCGGTTCTCATAGGGGACAACACCCCTAAACTAGAGGAGGATAGGTTGGTGGAGTGACCTTCAATTGCTCTTCACCGCATGCCCATGACGCTCTAATAGGTCTCGAGTTGAAGGCCATCTGGTTGGGCTCTCTTAATAATAACTCTATTTTGACCCTTCTTTATCATGTACAATCTTGTAAGTTTTACACATCAAATTCGATAGCCATTTTGCAGACATAAATCGATGGTATCCAAGTTTACAAAGAGGTTTTGCCAATGCAACTCAAAATCTACGTTCCATTCCACTTTGGAGTTTGTACTTAACATAGGAATGTGATTTCTGCCTAAGCGATTTAACTATTGCAGCCCAAGAAAGAGATGAGAATGCTGATTTCGATGTCCATTTTTTTCAGAATTCCATGCCAATTCATCGCTCATCTTATTCCCGGCTTGATTTCCTTTTGAAATAGCAAATATTGTCACAAAATTCAATGATCCTCTAGGCATAACGCTGGGACAATACTGATCAACTCACTAAGGTATATATTTTGGCTTATTCTATACCAAGCCTCACAATTTTGTCTTTTAGCGTACATATGAGTACCTTATTGTAAGGTCACCCATCCTAGGAATGCTCCCACCTAAGCATGTTTAGTTTTGGAGTTCCAAAGTTAAGTATTGCCATGTCAAAATGCGTCTTATGAGTTAATTTTAGTTTTCACATATTTCAAAATCACTCTCCTCCTATTCAGTGCACAGTTTGGTTCATTTTTGCCTTATTCGCTATCTTAAAAGCTCGTCAAGAGCTGTTCATTGTCCACACCCTTTAGCCCTAGTGACCACTCCTTGCTCTTGTTAGACTAAGTCATTACAAGCCCATCTACTTCTATGTGGATCATCCCTAAACCATACCTCTAATGGAGGGGGTCTTACTTCTTGCCACCTTCTCAATCCTAGAAGCTTGTCAAGAGCTACTTCTTATTTAGGCCTATGGCCCCGACAACCACTTCTTGCTCTCGTCAAACCGGGATGTTATAGGCTCACTAGCTTTCGCGACATCGCACTAGACACCTACTGGGGGTGGTCTTGCTCTAATACCATAGATTAACTCACTAAAGTATTGTCTACTTTGGCTCATCTCATACCGAACCTTATGATTTTGTCATTTGGCATATAGGTGGGCACCTTTCCAAGAGATCACCTATCATAGGAATACTCCCACCTGAGCATGCTTAACTTTGGTGGTCTAAAGCTAAGTATTGCCATTTTGTCGAAAGAAGCATCCGTGAATTAATCACGGTTTTCACATATATATTCTAACATTGCTCTCCCCTTGTATGGTGTGCAATTTGGTTGATTCTTGCCCTTTTTGCCATTCTAAAAGCTTGTCGAGAGCCATTCTTTGTCTAGACCCTCTAATCTCAATGACCACTCCCTGATCTTGTCGGACCAAGTCATTGCAGATGCAATCCTAGGAAGAGAAATCTCCATCACTAGTTTCAATATGGGGAGAAAATCTTGCTCCTGGTCTAAACCCTATGCTGCAGTCGGACAACCGTGAGGCGTGAGACGCTTCTCCAAACAGTTTGCTGACAGAAGCATTGGTTTGAGAAGCGTATTCACTGCTGGAAACTAAAATTGCCAATGCTGATAGTATTGATATGTTTGAAGTTAGTGCTATGGAATGGAGGACGGGTGGCGGTGCAAGCGCTAGCAGGGCTGCCAACAGTGGTGCTTGGGGCGGCAACAATGTTGGGAGCGTTGTTATTGCAGAAGAGTAAAAGGGTGAAGTTAATACCATGACTTGGGAAGGACATGATGCAGTTCTACGGAAGCTCAAAATTGTTGCTCTTATTGAAATGCAGAGATTGAGAAATATGCGGAGAACATAATACGCAAAAAGTTTTAAAAGACCCTACACCAAATTGACGGAACACCTTAAAGACCCGAAGCACTATTCGAATCAGATCATTCACCATTGTCTAGGCCGTGAAAATCCACTATATATACACGACCCACCAAAAGCTTGCCCAGTAGAACCAATTGGAGAGAGCAGAGAAAAACCGACCCATAAAAATGGCGTTTCTTAGCTCTCAGCTACTTCCACAGATTCTCTTCTTTTTCTTAGTCTCATCATCTTCATGGACCTCTGCGACTTACACGATTCACCAGACCTTCTTTAATTGCCTTTCGACCAATTCCATGAACTCTGTTCCTCTTTCCTCGTATTACACCCCGAATAATGTCTCTTCCTTCATGTCCGTCCTCAATTCGACGGCGAACAATCTCCGGTACTTGCTCCCGACGGTGCCGAAGCCCGTGATCATCTTCACCCCACTGTCAGAGTTCCATGTCCAGGGCGCTGTCCTCTGCTCGAGGCAGCTTGGGCTCGCCATCCGTGTGCGGAGTGGGGGCCACGACTTCGAGGCAGTCTCTTACGTGTCCCAGATTGAGTCCCCATTCGTCGTGCTTGACCTGGCCCAACTCCGTGACATCGAGGTGGACATCCCCCAAGGCACTGCGTGGGCCCAGGCAGGGGCCACGGTTGGGGAGGTCTATTACCGGATTGCTGGGAAGAGCAAGATCCATGGGTTCCCGATGGGCGGGTGCACAAGCCTGGGCATCGGGGGCCACATTACCGGAGGGGCCTACGGGACAATGATGAGGAAGTTTGGGCTGGGGGCTGACAATGTGCTCGATGTCCGAATGGTGGACGCCAAAGGGAAGATTCTTGACCGGAAGGCAATGGGGGAGGATCTGTTCTGGGCTCTCAAGGGTGGCGGCGGAGGCAGTTTCGGCATAATCCTGGCTTGGAAGCTGAAATTGGTCAACGTGCCTGAGACTTTGACTGTGTTCACAGTCACCAAGACCCTCGAAGAAGGCGCAACGAAGCTCCTGGTCAAATGGCAAAAGATAGCTCCGAAGATCGATGACAGGCTCTTCATCAGAGTCATCATCCAGGCCTCAAGCGCCAACCTTACGGTGAACCGCACCGTGACAACCTCCTATATGGCCCTCTTCCTAGGAGACCCGGACACCCTCCTTGGGATCATGGGCGAGCGCTTTCCTGAGCTGGGCCTAATGCGGACCGACTGCACCAAGATGAGCTGGATTGAGTCAGTCCTGTACATGGCGTTGTATCCAAACATGACTGCCCCAGAGGTCCTCCTCCAAGGAAAATCCCAGTTTCAGAACTACTTCAAGTCCAAGTCCGACTTTGTGAGGGTCGCGATTCCCGAGAAGGGCCTCTTGGGCATTTGGAAGATGTTCTTGGAGGAGGAGATCCCCCTCATGATATGGAACCCATACGGCGGGGCGATGGCCCGGGTCCCCGAGTCAGCAACACCATTCCCACACCGGCGTGGCACACTGTTTAAGATCCAGTACTCAGTGTCTTGGCAGGATGGGGCGGAGAACATGGCCAGGCACATGAGCTGGATCAGGAAGCTGTATGACTACATGGGTCCTTATGTGTCCAACAATCCTAGAGAGGCCTATGTGAATTACAGGGACCTTGATTTGGGCATGAACAAGAAAGGTGTCAACAGCTTGACGGAGGCAAGCTCTTGGGGTCTGAAGTATTTCAAGAGCAATTTCTACAGGTTGGTTCAGGTCAAGACCATGGTAGACCCTGAAAACTTCTTCAGGCATGAGCAGAGCATTCCTCCTCTTCCTGCGAAGAAAGGGAATTAGAGATTTGATTGGACGTCCAGAATTTGATCTCATATCTTCCTGCTTAAGCTGTAAAAGATAATTTTTAATCCCCAAAAAGAACTTGTCATCGGTGCTTCCAAATATGCTTTAGGAATGTTATGGCAAAAAATGGTGGCTGTCACATATGAAGCAACAATAAATGTTTTTCGGAAGATTGATTATACAATATGTTTATAAAGCAATGTCGAAGTATCGTTACATGTATTTCACTAAAATGTTAAAATCAGATATCCCTGTAGTATTCTGTGATGGGAATCCTAAGAAAAGAATTGATCTTGAGGGAATACTTATTGATATTGGATAAGAACGCAAATGATTTAAAAGTAAAAATATCAAGTTGCGGGTACCGGTAATTGATGGTTATGAGAAATAAAAAGTGACGAAATTTAAATTTGCTGAAAAGGTTAAATTTTGCAGGAAGAGTAAAGAGGAAAGGAAATGTGCAGAAAAATTGTGTTTTGTTTTTGATTGATTATCCTCCCAATGATTAAACATGGGATTTTATACCCCTTTACAAACGGCCATGAATTTTGAATCCGATACTAACATTTTAGCCCTATCTAGAGTTATTGATTATCAGTTAAAGCTTTCCGAGATTACAAACAAGATCCTCTATCGTATAATAATGATTATTCACAAAATTTTACATATTCCGAGATTATAGGCACGTTTGCTAAGCAATCATGCATTCATGTTAGTCCACCGTCTTCGTCTTCGTCTTCAACTTATTTGTTGACAAATTTATTTTATTCACAAATGCCACCGTTTCAACACTAGGCAAAATTTGCAATCGTTTACTATCGATGACTTTAATCGTGATTTGTCGATTTCCTTCAAGTTGTCAACTGATGAATTATTTCATTAATAACCTCAACATTAATCTCATTATCTTGTTATATTGACATCATGCAATATCGATGAGCTTATATAGCTCGCAAATTGGTTTGTTCATTGATGACTTCTACTAAATCAAATTTGGTTCTCATGACTTGAATTTGATACTCAATAATATCAATAAAGAGTTGGTCATATTTTTCGAAGGCATTATGTCTCCTTAAAACAATGGAATGGTTCACCAATAATTCAATTTTTCAATAGCCAAAAATTATCATTGCCTTGAGACTTTGAAAGAATATGCATTTAATGTTTGCACTAATTTATCCTCGCAGATTGGTTTGTTCATTGACGACTTCTACTAAACCAAAATTGGTTCCCATGACCTGAATTTGATGCTCAATGATATCAATAAAGAGTTGGTCATTTTTTTATGGCAATATGTCTCCTTAAAACAATTGAACGGTTCATCAATAATTCAATTTTTTTCAATATCCATAAATTATCATTGCCTTGGGGCTTTGAAAGGATATGCATTTAATGTTTGCACCAATTTATCCTCGCAGATTGGTTTGTTCATTGATGACTTCTACTGAACCAAAATTGGTTCTCATGACCTGAATTTGATCAACGATATCAATAAAGAGCTGGTCATTTTTCGATGGAAATATTGGTTCATCAATAATTCAATTTTTTCAATATACAGAAATTATCATTGCCTTGGGACTTTGAAAGGATATGCATCTAATGTTTGCACCAATTTATACTCAATCTTACCAAACATTATCCTTCTTTTCCTTTTGCTCTTTCCTTTAAGAAACCAACATGTCTCATTAGAGCATGTTTCGCTGATAGTACACTATGCAGGCAAAATTTATTCCATTTTATCCACACTATTTGATAAGGGCATAAATGATAATTATTTCATTTTCAAGAATAATTTTTAGCTAGAAATAAATTTTCTATTTCTATTTCTTGGACGAGTTTCAAAATAGAGATATTTGCATTTGATAACAATACAAAATTTCTATTTGTGAAACAAAAATTCATTTGATAGGCCTTATTAAATATCTTCCTTTGGTGAGTGGGCGGTGGCCGTGGGAGGTGGTAAGTGTGGGTGGGTGGCAAGCAAGTAGCAACAAGCAACGAGCAACGAGCAAAAAGTGGTGAGGACAAGCAATGAAAATAGTTCTTATTTATATGTTTATTCTAGAAATAGAAAATTAGAAACTTTTACTTTTTATTTCTATTTCAAATCTATTTCTGGGCTAAAAATTTGTCCTGAAAATAGAAAAATGAAATTGCATTACCAAATGGATTTTTATTTCAAATATTTTAAAAACATAAAAATAGAAAAACAAAGAAACATAATAGTTATTATGTACACCCTAATTCTCTCTTTTCAACTAACAACAAGCTTGACATGGCTGCAGAGGCACCTTGATAGTGAAAGAGTTTGATGTGGCTATGAGTTAGGGATAGCAAAAGAGGCTAATGTGTCTGTGGGGCAAGCTATGCAAGGGCACAATGACATGGCTATGCAATAGGCTTCAACGTCACCACTTGGGTTAATAAGTTCTAAGATGGGTGGATCCCACCTTGGAATAGAATCTGTGCCAAAAAATTGGAATTAGGAACTACTTGTTGGTTCTATGGATCCACCCGACGGTCTATTTTTGGTTGGGTCCATGGAACTAGTTGAAATGTCTCTACTTTGGAAGAGGTGTTAGACTTAAGAGTGAGTGACAAGGTCAAGGTCATAGGTTGGAGGTCAAAGGTCAAAGGCAACCAAGAGCAAGAGTGATCAAAGCAACAAGGTCGGAGGTGATCTAGGGCGAGAGTGAGAGAGGGATCAATGAGGCCCAAGGCTACTGAGAGCAAGAATGAGAGAGGAAGGTGAAGCCATGAAATGTGAGGCAAGAAATAGAGAGAGATGAAGAGGAGTAATAAAAGTTAAAACATAAAAATTAAAAAATATTATACATGTATCGGTCTAATCCGAGTGGATAGGTCAACACCCGGAATTAGGAATTAGATCGGTACTCATTGGTTCCAATCAATAAACTAGAACCAAGAAACATATTGGTCCCCAAGGTGACTGCTGGCTCTGGGCTGATCTGGTTTAGATCTGAGTGGTCTGAGCAATTCCCGATTCTTTTGTACATCTCTAGTCACTACCAAATGAGATGGAGAAGATTGAGGTGTGTGCCCTATTAATAGATTTTATTACAAGACTATGAATGTGACAACAATTATAATTATTCAAGGATATGCACAATCACATTATATATACGCATAATTCTAAGAGACATGAAGAATCAAGATATATCCTAATAATAATGCTAACAAGCTCTATTGTACATAATTTTCTGGTAGATGTTCCTCTAAATTTATGGGTGTTAAAGTAGTCCTATGTAATTGATACATCAATGATTAAATCCTGAAAACTTTGCATTGAAGAGATATATTTTGGGTGTTGATTCTTTTCTTTTTCTTCTTTTCACTTTCCTTTTCTTACCTCCTCTTCCTCGCATCGTCCCCTCCAACGACCCTGATTTGCAGTGATGGACCGCAAAGAACTAGCAAGCAGACAGAAAGATAGGCAGAGGGAGGGAGAGAAACCGCTGCGCCACTGGTTTTCTCGTCGGTTGGTGGTGGATTTAGGGGGCTCAATAATGAGTCGCACTGGTCCATCACGTGGGCAGAGAGGGCGAGAGACTACATATGAATAGTGTTTTTGATTATTTGGGGTGAAAGTACTTTAGCTATATCTTCGATTTGATTTATGATCTGTAAAGTAGATAAATTTAAGACATAAATTTGTCCTACTAAATTTGAAAGTACCAATCCTTTTTGTCCAGCCACATATTGCTTCTATGGTGAGCCTGAAATGGCTCAGCTCCATTGTTAAACTTTAAATTCGAAAAGAGTAATTAGTGCTTTTGGATCTTTTGATTTCTACACAAAAATATTATCTTTAACTTTCAAAATTGTGAACAATTTCCAAGTGACTAAAAGTTTTGAAAGATTTTATATTCGACATTTAAGCTGCACCAAATTCCAAAATTTTTTAATGAACAAAGGGAAAGAAAGCAAAAAATAAAAATAAAAATCGCTGAAATACCAAAATATAACAGTTGTACTAATTATGTCTTTTTGTTATTTTATACCCGGGTAGTTTAGGAATACCACAAATCTCACTATTAGGGCTACATACCATACCAAATTACATCTTACAATCAAGTAAAGTTTTTCCCTCTTCAAGAAAATTTTTTATCAGTCATTACATACAGTAAACAAAGAGCACAAGTGGTTTTTTGTGCATAAAAAGTAGTGAAAAGCCTTTGAAATTCGTAAAGAATAAATTAATATGAAAATATTTAATATATTTTCCAAAAATGAGTTTGAGATTGCTATTAAATTTTCTTTTATTAACAGTGGATATTTGATTAAGTTGGCTCTTCTTAACAATAACTCTAGTATGACCCTTCTTTTATCACGTACAATCAGGTTACTTTTACACATTAATTTCCATGACTAGTTTCCATTTGGGAAGAAAATTTTGCTCCTGGTCTAATCCTAACCCCCCTGGTCGAACAGTTGTGAGATGTGAGGTGCATTTCCATTCATTTTTGCTAAAGAAGGAACGGTTTGAGAAGCGTTTTTACTGCTGCAAACTAAACTTGTCAACACTGATTGTGTTGATATGTTTGGAGATAGTGTGATGGAATGGTGGATGGGCGGCGGCGTCTGTGGCAAACAAGAATGTTGGGAGCATTGACATTTCTGGAGATCATTGGGAGCATTGACATTTCTGGAGATCAAAGGAGTGAAGAAGTAAAAAATTTGCATTTAAGTCATCACAAAAAAGTCTTGACATTAAAGTGAATATTATATGAAAGTTATAACATTTCTAATATCCTTTTCCCATCAAAGCCGAACTCATCGCCACTCTTCATAAATTAACTGGTTGGGTAAAGAAATTACCGTTGGTTGGAATCCAGCATACAATTGATTAACCATCGTTCCAATAGTCACAAGCGAACATCTAAACGGTTATCTTTGGTCAAGGACACTCACAAGCCATTTGAAGTTCTAAATAGAGCTGCAAAGGTAGACTTTTCAACTTTCTTTTCTCTACTTATTTTTAATAAACGTTTTAATGAAGGACTTTTATTGGGTCTGAACGAAGGACTTTTGTTGATAACTCGGTAGCTAATATACAGTAGGGGATTATGGGCCTTTCCTTTTTATCTTCTTCTCTTATTTATAAGTGATTGCGCAGCTTTTTCTTTCTCGATTTTCATGTGAACAAATATATGTATATATATATATATATATATATATATATATATATTGAATTTCTGATGACATGTACATTGATGCTCCACTACTCCTAATGAAATGATAAATGAATGCAACAGAACCGTGCATCGTATAGATTGAAAAAAAAAAAAGGCGCTGCCTTCGACACTATTTTAACTAACCGGCTATTAAGAAAGGACAAATCCTTCTGTCATCAAGTTTATTTTTTATTCAATTTCATTTGTATTGTTTCGAAAGATTCTGAGTGTCGATATGAAACAGTCAAAGGAGCTGAGCTTATATGACCTTGAACATTGCGGTATCACTAGAATATTTTAGTAGCTGGAGAGTTATGTCAGTTGTATCGCAATGCCATATTGGGTTATCACTCCTTGAACATGTTTAGTGAAGCAATCCTTGGACTTAGATAACAAATATGCGACAATAAAAATATGAAATCTTTGTATATATCAATATTTGTGATAGTGAAAAGTATATGAGTTTATTCATAGGTTTTTAGTCAATGGCTATAAACATAATGCAAATAATAATCAATCCAGGATATACAAAATCGAAGAATATATATGCCTAACCTTGAGAAATAAGGAGAATCAACACAAATTTTTTAATATCACTAACATCTCCCCTAAACACAAGGTAACTTAGAAGACATCAATTTGAGTTTGAATATATTGATAATTTGATCGATTAATAGTAGAAAAACTGGTCCAATAGGTTACGCAACAACAGATTGGGGTTAACGTGGCTATAGAGGCATAAGGACAACATAAGGGGTTGACATCGCTGTCGCAATCTACCTTTTTTATCTGAAAGGAAAAAGATATAGGGTTTAGGGATATTGTCTAAAAGATGGGCCTAGGCTCTCGGTTAGATGTAGGTTCTCCCAAGCCTATACCTTACTTGACATCGGGTATTCAAATTAACATTATAGGAATTTTCTAACGAAAAGTCACCACTAGCCTATTGGGATAGGTTAGAAATCAAGTGAGGTGTGGGAATGTACCTCACTTCCTACGTTCTTCTAAATGCCAAGTATTCTATGAGACTTTTGCTCTCTAGTTTCACTGGACTTTTGCTCCTTTGTACTTTTTGAGCTATGGGACTTTCAAGAGGTTTTCCACATGTTCTTGTAAATGCCAAGTATTGGTTAATCATGTGTCTTGCCCTAGTGTGGGGAAATAACCACCACTTAAGTTTTAGAAATGAACAATCAGGCTCAACTTGATTTAAGCAACGGGAATTAGTGTTTGGGTAGAGAATTGTATGCTCTTCCTCACCTTGGGATGCCTCGAGTTTCCATAAGGATTCACCTAAAATTATCACAAAAAGATTAATGAAAGTGAGAGCAAAGAAGCCTTTCTCATCTTTTCACCCTATGATGTAAATCAAAACCTCCAAATTTGCCCCATCGTGGGGTAGTTCTTGATAGGGGTATTTTGTGATTTCCATAATAAAAGGCTCAAATGGGCAAATAGTCACCTATAATGTGTAGAATTGAGGAAAGAAATCCCTCCTTTCATTTTGATGCATGTACTAATTGCAAATGACTTTCTTGTCCTTAAACAACACTGGGTTTTTTTTTTTTTTTGTTTTCCCTCAATTCTCACAGTGTCAAAATGATGTGTTTGGGAGTGGCTTGGCATGATTAACATTTCAATTTCATTTGGTCGAGATCATCTAAGCAAATTAGTCTCTAAGAGATATTTTAATTCATAGTAAATAACCTGCCAAGTTGAGATTTTTTCTTCTTTTTTGGTGTCACTAGGCTAGATATTTAGTGATTCCTTCATAAAGTCATTTGGCTAGTGATTCCTTTGACATTTGGGACCTGCAGGTTAAGAACATGTACACAAATATGCATGATGTGCATGATGTGCAAGATATGCATGTTATGAACAATATGATTTAAGTGACTCGAATTGCATCGAAAATGGCTTGCAGGCCTCTTGATTTCATTCATGGAAAGTATTTCTTCATTAAATTAGCATTTATAGGCTTTGGCAATTCTCGGTCATCCATTTCTATTAGGATTAACCTGCCACTAAGTAATGTCTTCTTGATGACATACGACCCTTCACAATTCGGAGTGAACTTTCCGCGTGGATCCAATATTAATAGACAATACTTAACTCAACACAAGGTTGTCCACTTGGAAATGTCTTGGTCGAACCTTGTGATTAAAGGATTTTGGGACTTGCTTTTAGTAGCACTGACCGTGACATGATGCATTGAGTCTTTTTTCATCAATCATATTCAACTATTCATATTTTTGCTGCATCCACTCAGCTTTAGAGAGTTTAATTTGTGAGAGAACTCTCAACAAAAGGATTTTCACCTCTACAAGTAAGACTGCCTCCATACCATAAATAAGTGAGAAAGGTGTTGTGCTTGTTGAAGTAAGTGTTAAAGTTCGATATGCCATCAATGCATATGGCAACCGCTTATGCCAATCATGATAGTTATCAGCTATCTTAGACAGGATCTTCTTTATATTCTCATTAGCTATCTCTATGGCCCTATTCATTTGTGGACGATAAGGTGATGAATTTGAGTGACAAATATGGAATTCATGCAGCAACTCATCGACAATCTTGTTTTTCAAGCTAGAGACATTGTTTGTAACAATGGCTTCCAGTACACTATAATGGACAATGATGTCATGATGATTAAATTTAGCCACATTCTTTGCAGTGACATTGGCATGTGAACTAGCTTCAATCCACTTAATGAAGTAATCAATAGCCACCAAAATGAAGTGATGCCCATTTGAAGTTTTAGGGTTGATTGGCTCGATTATATTGATTCCCTACATAGAGAATAGCCATGATTGAGTCGTTAGATGCAGTTCCTTTGGCAAAACATTAATTTTATCTCCATATACTCAACACCCTTGATAATAGCGAACATGCTTGATGTAATCGATTTCCATGCTTAACCAATTATACCTAACCTCATGATCTTCTTCACTAAAAGGTGGCCATTCATATGAGGTCCGCATTCCCTTTCATGTATTTCTTCCATCAACTGGCTGGCTTCCTTGGTGTTGATACATTTTAACAAGACTAAATCGTATGATCTCTTATAGAGTACACTCCCAAAGACATAGAATTTAGATGCTAGTATCTTGAGATATATCTTTTCATCTTCTTCACACCCTTAGGAGAATTCTCCATGTTGGAGATGGTTTAAGATATCATAGTACCATGGGTTTCTATCCAGCTCATATTCAGTTGTCATACAATGAACCGAGCATTCAAAAACCTCAATTTTCAATGGCTCAATGTCCAGTCCCTTTATTACACTCAACATTGATGATAACATAGCCAACGTATCAGCAAATTGATTTTGGGACCTAGGCAGATATTCAAAAGCTATTTTGTCAAATTCTTTTGTTAATTCTTCAAGAAACTCATAGTATATGACAAGCTTAGGATCGCGTATCTACCACACACCTTCGGTTTGTAGAATAATAAGAGTAGAATTTGCATACAATTGCAATTTTGTGACTTTCATGTCAATGACCATTTGCAAAGTTAGGATACATGAGACATTATTTGTATAAGAGAATACCAATTTAGCAACCATAGGGTAGTACTGACCAGTTGGAGAGATCAAAATTACTATAGTTCCTAACCCAAACAAGTTGATGGCACCGTCGAAATCTATGATCCATTTATCATTTGTGATTGTTAGCATGCGTTCATCAAAGCAATCTGCCTTATCATGGAGTTACATATCTTTTGAATTTTCAGCCAACATGTTGGCTATAGCCTTTCCCTTTACTAACTTTTGTGCTACACCCTTCTATCAAATTCGAAAATGAGAATTTGCAATTTAGCCATCTTTTAACCAAGGCTGGCTTCTCCAGCAAGTATTTCATTGGGTCATTTTTAATCACAAGAAAAATATGATGATAGAGAGTGTACTAGCGTAACTAGCACAACCCCTAAACCAACGCTACACATATTTTTTCCATCTTTGATTAGTTCATCCTAGAAAGAGTGAACTTCTTGTTGAGGTAATATATTCCACACTCCCTTTGATCATTCGGCCTTTTTTAGGCAAGCATGGCTCCTAGTGATTCCTCATGGATGGTTAGGTAGAGGATCGGTAGTATTCCCGAGAATGGTGGCACCAGCATTGAGGGACATGATAGGTATTGTTTTATCTTTTCAAAGGCTTTCTAGCATTTAACATCCCACTCAATCTTAGAATTCTTTTTTAGGAGTATGAAAAATGGCTTTGCTATTTCAGATAGTTGGGAAATAAATCTAGCGACATAGTTCAATCTCTTCAGGAGGCTTCGAACTTCCTTGACGATAGAGGGAGCTTTGAGGTTGCAAGTGGCCTTAACTTTTGATGGGTCAATTTCAATACTTTGGCTGCTAACTATGAAACCTAATAACTTCCTAGAATTTGCCCCAAATATGCATTTCGCAGGGCTAAGTCTCAGCTTAAATTTTTTGAGCTAGTCAAATAATTTTAACATGGTCTTCTTGGTATTTCAACTTAGCAATCATATCATCAACATATACCTCTATTTTCTAATGCATCATGTTGTGGAATAGGGTGACCATTGCTCTTTGATATGTGGCTCCTACATTTTTTAAGCCAAACAACATCATCTTATAGGAAAAGGTTCCCCATGGTATGATAAAGGATGTTTTGATTTTATCTTCTTCTTCCACCCTGATCTTATTTTATCTAAAAAGCCCACCCATGAAAAAGAATAATTCAAACCCCGCGTGCTATCAACCAAAACGTTAATGTGAGGCAAGGGCAAATCATCATTTGGGCTTGCTCGATTTAGATCATGATAATTTATGCATATCCTGATTGTTTTTCATTTTTCATGACCGGCAATATATTAGCAATCCAATCAAGATAGTGGGATACTTCGATGAAATCAACTTTCAACAGTTTTACGACCTCCTCCTTAATCATTTTCAAAAGCTCGGGTTTTGTTCTTCATAGCCTTTGTTTTTTAGGCACCACATTCAGGTCAATTGGTAGAGCATATTTTACAATTTGTGGATCTAATCTTGGCATATTTGCATAAGATCATACAAATACATCTTGATACTCTTTGGAAGCTCAACTATCCTCCTTGCCTCACTGCCGAAAAGGTTTGCCTCGATTTGGGTCTCCTTAACATTTTCTGCATCTCCTAAATTTACAACAATTATTTGTTCAACCATCAAAGGTTTAAATTCTTCGTGACAAATACAATCTTTTCTACATCCCTTTAAACATCATCATCATTGTCTTCCAGTTCACAAAGATTTTTGTCACACAAATCCAAGTCAAATGTGTACCTATCATGATCATGCTGAATGATATGCTTGAGATGCAAATAAAGAGGTTAGTGGGATTCTTCAATTAAAATCATGTATGATGCATTTTTTTAATAATCATTTTGAATGATTGCTTAAGCAAATGCTTGAATTGGGGGATCGTCCTCATATTCTTGATCCTTCGTTTATCCTATAAACTTTGAAAACTAAGAGTTATGAGGAAGTCCAAGCCTCAAAGCTCATCATAGGACTGGTTTGGCACCTCCTCACACCTTTAAAAAAACATAAATGCACTTGTATTACATGATAAAGCCATTTTACAATGCTCATAATCTTTGACCACAACTTACAATCCAAGATCTTGATTACAAAAAGGGAAATAATAAGAGTAACTAGACAACTCATCCCATGAAAGAGTACATAAAGAAAATGACATAAAAACTTAACAGAGCAAACAAGTAGTATCCCTACTCCGATGGTTGGAAGGAAGTTGTGGAAGGCCCCGCCTCATCATCTTCGATAGTGGCGCACAAAAAGTGGGAGCCGAATAGGTTAGTTATGTTCAAGATGGCTTTTTCTTCTTCATGTAGCAACTTGGGCGACTTAAAAAAACATATTTTCCAATTGTGGATAGAGCTCCTCTAGTGAAGGAGGGAGCAAACTTTGTTGATTCTAGGCCAAAATAGCTTGAACTCCATAGTCAGCTTCACCTATACACCCGCAAGCGCAACTAGGCCCAAACGGCCTCCATAGTAGTACCCTTGACCACTGCTACCAATTTAGCCCCTGCCTCTTCCTCTTGCACTTGAACCTACCAACACTCTACTTCCTCTTTGATCCTCACAATCCCCTTGATAGCCTAAGCTGACTCTTTTATGCTTTTCTAGGATCTCGATAGGCTTTGTGATACCTTGTGTATGCACTCCTAACCCCAACTTAAGAACATGACCATATTCCAATAAAACTCTACTTGACATGATGGATAGGCCAGATAGCTCAGGATGTTTCATGATAGCCTCAGTAGGCACATGCACCATTGATACCAACTCGAGAGTTTGGTAACTAGGTTCTTCCTTCACTTTAGGCTCTAGATACAAAATGGTTGTATTGGAATATCTTGAAATCAATTTTGTAGCAAAAAGTTACAAGCTTACCCTCTAAGATGAACCTAACCATTTGATGTAGGCTAGAAGGTATAGCTATAACAGCACAGATCCAAGGCTGACCTAGGATGAAATCAAAAGCATTAGGGATGTCAAGCACTTGTTACTTTATTGGGAATGAAACTAAATCAATCAACGGGTTAAGCACAATCTCCCTTATTACCTCCTTTTTCACATAGTCAAAGGCTTGAATTATGGATTGAAACGCACGCGTCAATTCTTTCCTTACTAAACCCGAGGTGATGGAGAGTAGGCAGTGAGCAGATGTTCAAGGCGGACTCGTTATCAATCGGTATACGACACTAAAGTGTTGCAACACTTGGCTAAGATGAGTAAAGCTTCATTGTGTGATCAATCCCTTCTTCTACAATATCTTCATCCAAAAATGAGATTTGGCCCATAAAAAAAATAGACCCACTAAATTTCTCATGTGCCAAAAAAAAAGGAATATTAAGTGGAGAGAAACATAGAGAGAGAGAGACAGAGATAGAGACAAAGAAAGAGAGACCACCGTGCTTGTGGTTTTCTTGAAGGTTGGCGGTGGCTTCAGCGGGCTCAATAGTGACTCCTTCTAGTCCAAAACATGGGCAAAGTGGGAGAGAGAGTACATATGGATAGTCTTTTGATTGGTAGGTGTGCAAGTAATTTATTTCACCAAATATGATTGTATTTTCATTAAGTCAGGACATCTTAAGCTATATCCTTGATGTTGTTAATAATTTGTCAACTATAAAAAAGGATATAAATTTAATATTTAATTTTATCCTCCTAAATTTGAAAGTTCCAATCCTTTTTGTCCCACACATGCTTATGTGGTAAGTTTGAAATGGTTTGGCTCCATTGTTAAATTTAGGGTGCGTTCGATAATCATTTTGTTACTAGAAACAATTTCTGCTTGGAAATAGTTTTTTCTCATTCTATTCCCTCGACGAATTTTTGAACATTTGAACACATTTGATAATTACACAAAATTTCTATGCCCAAAATAGAAAAAGAACATGATTGCATTTGGTATGGCTCAAATTTTTTTGTGACATAGAATTTCTTTTAATTTTGTATTTAATTTTTTGAGATTTTTCTTTTTATTCCTTTCTTCTTCTTCCTCCTCTAGCCAATTGTCAAGCTCTGACCAAACTAGTCAAAGACAAGAGCTGACGGCCTCACCCGGTGGAACCTTGGCTAGGTGAGGTTGGTCACGAGGCTTGACCTTGCCAAGGACTAGCGAGGCTTTGGCAAGGTTTCCCAATCTTGTCTCTAGTCGATTGCCAGCCATCGCCAAGCCCGACGACCAGCTAGAGGAGGAAGGAGAAGAAAAGAAAAAAAATTAAAAGAAAACAAAAGAAAATGAATTGGTTTTAGAAATTATTATTGGGAACAAATAAGTAAATTTTTTCTACTTTTTATTTCTATTCTAAATCTATTCTCTGGCTACTAGTCTGTTTCCCAAGAATAGTAGCTTAAGTTACTACATAGATTTTTGTGGAAAGCAAAAGAATAAAAATTATCAAGAATTAACCAATCACCAAACATGTCCTTAAACTCAAAGGGAGCAATTTGTGCTTTATGAGCATCTGATTTCTATACTAAAGAATTATCTTTAACTTTCAAAATTATGAATAATTTCCATGAGACTAAAAAGTTTTGAAGATTTTATATTCGACATTTAGCAAGCTCCATAGTCCAAAAGTTTTTAACGATCAAAGGGAAAGAAGCAAACAAATAGAGTCTTGCCAAAATATCAAAAAATAAAAGTCACCGACAAAATACTAAAATATAACAGTTGTACGAATTATGCCTTTTTTTGTCGTTTATTATTTCATACCGGGGTAGTATAGGGATACCACGAATCTCACTTTTAGAGTTACATACTCCACCAAATAACATCTTACAACCAAGTAAAGTTTTTCCCTCTTCAAGAAATTTTTTGTCGTAAACTAGTCATATGCGCTAAATAATGAGCACACGCGGTTATCTGTGTATTGAAAGTAGTCAAAAGGCTTTGAAATTTGGAAAGAATTAACTAACATGAAAATATTCAATAAATTTCCTGAAAATGAGTTCGACATTGCTATTGAGTTTGCTTTTATTAACAGTGGAGATTTGATTAAGTTGTCTCTCTTAACAGTAACTCCACAACTAGTTTCCATTTGGGAAGGAAATTTTGCTCCTGGTCTAACCCTAAGATCCAGTCGAACAGCTGTGAGACGTGAAGTGCAATTCCATTCAGTTTTGCTGACAGAAGGAACGGTTTGAGAAGCTAATAATTACTGCTGAAGACTAAACTTGTGAACACTAATTGTATTGATATGATTGGAGTTGCTGTGATGGAATGGTGGACGGCTGACGGTGAAAGTGCTACCAGCACCACCGACAGTGGTGTTTGCGCCGACAACAATGTTGGGAGCATTGTTATTGGAGAAGAACGAAGGAAAGAAGAAGTGAATATTACTTTGTTTGACTATGACTAAGAAGGAAATCTGATGCAGTTTTCACAGTTGCTCAAAATTGATACTCTTATTAAAATGCAGAGATTGAGAAACACGTGGAGAATATAATAAACAAAAAGTCTGGATACCCCACGCTAAATTGATTTAACAACTTGAAGACCCAAAGTGATGTTCACATTAGATCATCCACACGTTGCCTAGGCGATGAAAATCCACTATACATATACACGATCCACCAAAAGCAAGTTCAATTGAACCAACTGATGAGAGCAGAGAAAAGTCGCCCCAAAAAATGGCGTTTAATAGCTCTCTGCTGCTTTCACAGATTCTCCTCTTTTTCTTAGTCTCATCTCTTCGTGGACATCTGCGACTTTCACGATTCAACAGACCTTTCATTGCCTTTCAACCAATTCCATGAACCCTGTTCCTGTTTCCTCATATTACACCCCAAACAATGTCTCTTCCTTCGTGTCTGTCCTCAATTCAGCGACAAACAACCTCTGGTACTTGCTCCAGACGGTGCCAAAGCCCGTGATCATCTTCATCCCACTGTCAGAAGCCCATGTCCAGGCTGCTGTCCTCTGCTCGAGACAGCTTGGACTTGCCATCCGCGTACTGAGTGTTAGAATAATATAAAATTGATTGATGAAGACTTACTTCATTTGCACATGTCTTGCTACATGAAGACAAATGGAAAGAATAAAACAAACAACTTCTACAAAGAGGAGTCCAAAGTCAAAAGTGAGCTTCCTTTGTTCTTTCCTCATAAATTATACTGTAGAGGGGTTTGAAAAAGAAAGGAAAGGAGAGAAGGTTCTACGTCCAATTTTTCTCTCCTTCATTAATGCATGCCTTGTTGAAGGGTGTTGTTTGTGCTGCAGAAGACTTGTCTTGCAGACATTGCTTTTTACTTTATGCTCTTTTTCTTCCTATTGTAGACTTTCTTTGTTATTGTTGTAAACTTTTGTGTGTTCCTCATTTAATGTTTGTCGACTATGTACGTACCCAACCTCTTTCAAAGATTGAAGAGCTCAGACTTGTAAACACACCCTTTAATCCACTAGAAAGCATTTCCATTTCTATTGTTCTTCTCCCGTATTCATTCGTGCCTCGTTCAAAATTTTCCAAACGTTGCCATTTTTTTTAGTTTTTTGGTTCCAACAATTGGTATCAGAGCGCTGGTGCAAATACTTCAAAGTAATCAATACCTGGCTTTTGCTTGTAGCTTTTTACAACCAATCTGGCTTTGTAACAATCCACCTGACCGTCAAATTTGTACTTTGTCTTGTACACCCACTTGACACCAATGGACTTCTTATCGGGAGTTGTGAAAAAATGTTTGCTAAATTCAAGGAGGCTATGACTAGCCAGTTTGAGATGACAGATTTGGGATCGATGTCCTATTTTCTTGGACTTGAAGTGAAGTAGACAAATGATGGCATATTTGTTTCACAGCAAAAATATGCTAATGATATCTCGAAGCGATTGAGAATGGAATCACTCAAACCAATCTGGACTTCTGTAGTGGAACGGTTGGAGTTGAAGAAAGAAGAAATTGGTGAACTGGTAAATCCCACTTATTTCAAAAGCATTGTTGATAGTTTGAGATATTTGGCTTCTACTAAACCATATATTACCTATGGAGTGGGAATTATTAGTAGGTTCATGGAAAAACCGTACCAATCACATTTGCAAGCATCAAAAAGAATTTTACAGTATGTCAATGGAACTTGTGACCGTGGAATTGTATATTCTTACACTGACAATTTCAATTTAGTGAGGTATACAGACAGTGATTGGGCAAGTGACATTGAGACTCGGAAGAGCACTTCTGGATATGCTTTCTTTCTTGGATCAGGAGTAATTTCGTGGTCCTCGAAGAAACAACAAGTTGTTGCACTCTCAATAGCTAAAGCATAATACATGGCATTAGCTTTGGTTGCTTGTCAAACAATATGGCTCTATAGGATGATGTGTGAATTGAAACATGAGCAAACAGGTCCTACCAAAATAATGTGTGACAACAAGTCAGCTATTGCATTAGCCAAGAATCCAGTTTTTCATAGTTGGAGCAAACACATCGACATCAAGTATCACTATATTCGTGAGCAAGTCAAAAATGGTGAGATTGAACTAAATTTCTACAAATCAGAAGATCAAATTGTAGATATTTTGACAAAACCATTGAAGGCAGAATTGTTCGAAAAATTAAAGACGATGCTCATTATTGTTGAATTCAATGATCAATTTTAAGGGAGGCCATTAGAATAATATAAAATTGATTATTGAAGACTTACTTCATTTGCACATGTCTTGCTACATGAAGACAAATGGAAAGAACAAAACAAACAACTTCTGCAAAGAGGAGTCCAAAGTCAAAAGTGAGTTTCCTTTGTTCTTTCCTCATAAATTCTACTGTAGAGGGGTTTGAAAAAGAAAGGAAATGAGAGAAGGTTCTATATCCAATTTTTCTCTCCTTCATTAATGCATGCCTTGTTGAAGGGTGTTGTTTATGCTACAGAAGACTTGTCTTGCAGACACTACTTTTTGCTTTATGCTCTTTTTCTTCCTGTTGTAGACTTTCTTTGTTATTGTTGTAGACTTTTGTGTGTTCCTCATTTAATGTTTGTCTACTATGTATGTGCCCAACCTCTTTAAAATGTAGAGGAGTTCAAACTTGTAAATACACCCCTAAATTCACTAGAAAGCATTTTCATTTGGTTCCAACATTGGAGTTGGGGCCATGACTACGAGGCAGTCTCCTTTGTGTCCCAGATTGAGTCCCCTTTCATCGTGCTTGACCTGGCCCAACTCCATGGCATCGAGGCTGACATCTCCCAGGGCACTGCATGGGCCCAGACGGGCCACAGTTGGGGAGGTCTATTAGCGGATTGCTGAGAAGAGCAAGATCCATGAGTTCCCGATGGGCGTCTCCACAAGCCTGGGCATCGGGGGCCACCTTACCGGAGGGGCCTACGGGTGAATGATGAGGAAGTTTGGGCTGGGGGCTGACAATGTGCTCGTGTCCGAATGGTGGACGCCAAAGGGAAGATTGTTGACCGGAAGGCAATGGGGGAGGATCTGTTCTGGGCTCTCAGGGGAGGCAGCGAAGGCAGTTTCGGCATAATTCTGGCTTGGAAATTGAAATTGGTCAATGTGCCTGAGACTATGAGTGTGCTCATAGTCACCAAGACACTCGAACAAGGCGCAGCGAAGCTCCTGTTCAAATGGCAAAAGATAGCACCAAAGATCGATGACAGGCTCTTCATCAGAGTCATCATCCAGGCCTCAAGTACCGACCCGACAGTGAACCGCACCTGACAACCTCCTATATGGCCCTCCTCTTAGGAGACCCGGACAACCTCCTTGGGATCATAGACGAGCACTTTCCTGAGCTGGGCCTAACGTGGGCCGACTGCACCATGACGAGCTGGATTGGGTCGGTCTTGTACATGGCACTGTATCCGAACACGACTGCCCCAGAGGTCCTCCTCCAAGCGAAGCCTCAGTTTCAGAGTTACTTCAAGTCCAAGTCCGACTTTGTGAGGGCCCCGATCCCCGAGAAGGGCCTGTTGGGCCTTTGGAAGATGTACTTCGAGGAGGAGAAGATCCCATTCATGATATGGAAACCATAGGGTGGGGAGATGGCCCGGGTCCCTGAGTCAGCAACACCATTCCCGCAAGAATCGGCACGGCACTCTGTTTAAGATCCAGTATTTAGTGCCTTGGCAGGATGGTGCCGAGAACATGGCCAGGCACACGAGCTGGATCAGCAAGCTGTATGACTACATGGGACCTTATGTGTCCAAGAATCCCAGAGAGGCCTATGTGAATTACAGGGACCTGATTTGGGCATGAACAAGAAAGGTGTCAACAGCTTGACAGAGGCAAGTTCTCGGGGTTTGAAGTATTTCAAGAGCAATTTCTACAGGTTGGTTCAGGTCAAGACGAGGGTGAACTCAAAAAACTTCTTTAGGCATGAGCAGAGCATTCCTCCTCTTCCCTTGAAGAAAGGCAACTCGAGAGTATGATTAGTGCAAGATTTGATTGGACGTCCAGAGTTTGATCTCATCTCTTCCTGCTAAAGTTGTAAAAGATAAATTTTTATTCCTAAAAAGAACTTTTCATCGGTGCTTCCAAACGCTTTAGGCATGTTATGGCGAAAAAGGGGGCTGTCAAATATGATCCAACATTATATATTTTTCAGAAGATTGATTATGCAATTTGTTTATAAAGTGACGTCAAAGTATTGCTACATGTATTTCACCAAAACATGAAAAATCAGATATCCGTGTAGTATTCCACGATGGGAATCCTAAGAAAGGAATCGATCTTTGGGGAATAATTATTTGGTAGTGGATAAGAATGCAAATGATCTAAAGGTAAAAATATCAAGTTGCAAGTACCGGTAATTAACGGTTATGGAAAAGAAAATGTGAGGAAATTTAAGTGTGCTGAAAAGGTTAAATTTGCAGGAAGAGTAAAGAAGAAAGGAAATGTGCAGAAAACTGTGTTTTGATTTTGATTGATTATCCTCCCAATGATTAAACATGTGATTCTATACCGCTTTACAAACAGTCATGAATTTCGAATCTGCTAATAACATTTTAGCACTATCGAGAGTTATTAATTATCAGTTAAGCTTTCCGAGATTACAAACACGATCCCCTATCATATGATAATGATTCATTTGCATTGCAATCATGCATTCATGTTAGTCCACCGTCTTCGTCTTCAACTAATTTGCTGACAAAATTCTGTTATTCAAAAATGACACCGTTTCAACACTCTGCAAAATCTGCAATTGTTTAATATCGATGACTTTATTAGTGGCCTGTTGATTTCCTTCAAGTTTTCGAATGATGAATGTCACGCCCGACTCTCGAGCTCGCGGCAACCCCTTCTCTTGGTCGATTGAAAGCGACGTCCCAGGACCCGTCGACGACCATTCATTTTATCTTTTGTTAAGCGCAAGCGGAAGACGAACCATCCCCAGACAAACAAACAATCAAACAGGGATAGAGGGATGAACAGCCAGAACAACAGCAACTACTCATTTATACATCTTACTAGATTAACCAAAGGAGGATCGTTTTCCGAAATACAAGCCCGAGAAAAAGGGCCGATCCATCCTCTAAGCCAAACCAAAAAGAAACTAGGCTAATCCAATGAAACAAGAAGAACCCTTGGGTTCAACACCACGGTCACTCGGACCCATCGGACTCAAGCTCCGTCGAGTCGATCACTGGAGAAGCGGGGGCAGGATTCTCCACTGCGGTTACGCCATTCTAGGGACCTGAAAATGGTTACCACGACGGGTTGAGATAAAATCTCAGCGAGTTCTTCCCCTTAAGCCCCGGTTAGTACGCCAACTCAACCCGGGGTATCTCTCCAGAACCACCCCTCACTCAACCCAACAAACAACCAAACCAAACAACAAACAACAACGATGGGGCAACCAACAATCATACGGTCGGTTCGCATGCAACCTTACCTGTATGCCATACCCCATGTCGAATCTCATACAATGCAATCAAGGCACATGGCCGTCGGATGAAACAGTTCATCAATCACATGCGAGTCGCGCCACAAGCGATCTCACTGGCCATTGCCACACCCCCGCACGACATTTGTCAACTCATGCGTGCGTACCACAAATCATCACGACATTAAGAGCATGCGAATAATCGAGCATCTCACACAACTTTCTCATGTCTCACACTCACACATGCTCCGATTATTAACGCCCCCTCCCGGGCCAACGGCACAACCTTATGGTTGGCGTTCGGCTAAACCAGCCTTCGTCCTCTTTACCTCGAGGCACGGCGACGTCGGGGTCATCCCTTCCCTCTCGACGGCATTCCCGAAGGAGCACAGACCCGCCCACTACCGCAGTCCCGCAATCGACAGAACATAGGACCCGCCCACTACCGCAGTCCCGTCACATGTCCCCCGTCAGGCAACTGACAAAAGTCAGGACGACCAAACGGCCACGGCACAACCCCATAAGGATTGGCGGTCTTCCGGCAACGCCGGGGTTCCCTCTCTTAATGTGATCATGCAACACACCATCAAGCAATCCATTTATAACTTTGCTCTGTCGTGAATGCAACATCGCTCATGCTCATGCGACATGCCATTTCACATAACTCACGTAATATTTCATGCGATCTCACTCGACAATTTCAAAATCCAAATCCAACCAACACTCGATCACGCATTTCAGCATCAATCATGAGTATAATTAGCAATCGGCACTTCAATTAATCATAACAATCAATAGCACATCAAATTCGACAAAAATTAGTTTCCGGATGAACAGTGCTGTGAACAGTGTCGTGAACGAGTGCTCGTGAACAGTAATTATGAACAGTGATTTTCCCGAAATTCAATTAATTAAAACATTTAATCCAGAAATTAAACAAAACATTAATTAAAACAATTAATCAATTCAATTAAAGCAAATCATGCTTAATTAATCACATAAACACAATTAATCCCAAATTAAGCACACTTAAGCTAAAATAAGCAAAATTAAACTAATTTAATCTTAACCATCTATCTAACCACCTATCTTAGGGCTAATACAATTTAATTAAACCCCTTAAACCAAGATTAACACTAACTAACCAACCCTAAGCAAGTTTAGGCACTAAATAGGGATTAGGAGCTAAACTCACCCATTAAGCGGGCCGGCGACACGGACGCGGCGGCGGCGACGAACCTGACACCCGAGGACCTCTACCACGACGATCCAAGGCGGTCCCGGGGCTGAGAACAGCAGCAACAACTCGGAATCCCCACTGCAACTCTGAAAAACTGACTGCACAGGAGGAAAGTGGCTGACCGGAGAAAAATGGGCTGCCCGGAGCTCCGGCGAGCGGCGGGCCAGCGACCAACGGCACCTGGGGGTCGAGGGGGAACCACTTGTGGTTGGTATGGGTGGTGGTTTGGCTGGAAATGGAGAAAAACGGAAGAAAAGGCGGAACAAAGTTGCTGCAGGCGGAATAGTGACGGTCCGGCGAGCAGCGACTTCCGGCGGCCGTACGGGACGGTCGGCGACTCAGATCGGAAAAAGGCCGACGTTATCTGGACGGTTTTCGTCTTCTGAACACAACGGCGGGTGGCACGAGACGAGATTCCAATGGGAAGGCAATGAACAACTCAGATTTCGGTGAAAGGTCAGAACCGAAAAACAGAAGGAAGGAAGGAAACCATGGGAGAGAAGTGTGCGGTTTTGGAGAAGATGAAGAGGAGAGAGAGAGTGAAGTGAAGGCTGAAGGATAAGCCTTATCCAAGCCATCAAGGCTTGCCCCACTTGCCAAACAATGACCTCATCTTATCTCTCTTCCTTTTTGACTTTTCTTCAAAATATCCAAGGGCATTTTGGTCATTTCCACCTTGCACATTTCCCAATCTGTCCTTGGGCTGAAAATGGAGGGGCGGACCTAGGAAATGGGCTGGAAAATGAATAGGAACGGGCTCGGGAATTTATTGGGCTTGAATCGGCTCGGTTTTAGACAATGGGCTCGGGAGGGTAAAGGGTCGGTTTGGCCCAACGGCTCATTTGCTTGCCTCGGGCCTTCCATGGTGGCTGTCCCACCTTGGGCGTGAGGCCCACACTGATTTTGCCCGGCCCACGTCCTCATAGGCTCGTTTTCTTGGTCCGAAAATCCCTTTTCCAAATACTCGGCTCAACCGGGCGGTGTCGATCGTCTAAGAAGCATCGTCCAAAAGTCCTTCTCGAACATTCCCGAAAATTCGAAGTCCAATATTGGATTCTCATGCCATGTTAATTTCGCCCGAATGCCATTTTGGTACTACTCGGGCCGACAGGGCGGCTTCGAGGATTCACGCGTAACCGACTCGTGCCAATTCACGTTCAAGACTTCTCGACACATGGACGTCCTTGACTACATGAAATTGCGAAGGATCGATTCTTATTTCAAAGTACACGATTACCAAGGATCGACATAGGGCCGTTCGTGAGTTCGATAACGTGAGACGGAATCACCCGTCATCCCATTATGTTCTGTCCGCAAATCGACTTCTATTCGTCCTTGGAATCGGCCTGCATATCTACAGGATCGTCCTTACGCAAGTCTCACGGTCGAGTCGTTTTCCCAGGTCAAGTTCTTTAGTCGCACGAGTTCTGTCCTCATTAGCCTTTCCCCTCTAGGTCGGTATCTCGGGGTGATCGATTCAAAGTGAGAGATCAACCAACAATGCATTGACGAAATTAACGCTCGTTCCTCCCTAAAAGGACTCGAATTTCAGGATGTTACAACTCTTCCCCTCTTATAAAAATTTCGTCCTCGAAATTTGCAGCTACTGACAAATCCTCAAAAAGATTGGGGTGTTGATGCTTCATCACTTCTTCACTTTCCCATGTAGCTCCCTCTGATCCGTGATACTGCCAAATCACCTTAACTAAGGCGATAGTCTTAATTCGAAGTACTTGCTCTTTACGGTCCTCTATCCGTATCAGCTTCTCCACGTATGACACCCTGTCGTCTACGTCCAGTTCCTCAAAATTCAAAACATGAGTTGGGTCCGGTTTATACTTTCTCAACATGGACACGTGGAAAACATCATGTACTTGAGCAAGCTTCGGTGGCAACACAAGACAATACGCTAAAATCCCAATCATTTCCAAAATTTCAAAAGGGTCCAACGTACCTCAAACAACTTTTCTTTCTTGCCAAATCTAGAAGTACCCTCGTCGGCAATACTTTCAAAAACACACGATCGCCCACCTTAAACTCCAATGGTCTGCGATGCTTATCTGCATAACTCTTTTGACTACTCTGAGTGGTCTTTAGTCTGTCTCTGATAATCTGAACTGCATTCAATAACTACTAAACCAATTTTTGAACCAATGATTCCCAATTCTCTGACCTTGTTCCATAGATTGGAGTTCCACAACCTTGACCATATTTCTGCCATACAATTCCGATAAATCTTATCCCATAGGCATTCTCTTTTTGCACAGTGCGTAGTTCAGTTCATTTCTGCCCCTTTCGACATCCTAGAAGCTGCCGCCGGAGTCGCTCCTTGCTCGAGCACTCGGCCCCGGCGACCACTCCCCGCCCTCGTCGGATCAGTTGTCACGGGCATCTTCGAACTGTACCACTACTAGCAAAGGTCCATTTTTGACATGCACCATCTCATAGAGGTATTATCCGCTTTGGCCTGTCCCATACCAAGCCTCACGGTTTTAACCTCATCTGAGCACCTCAAAGTGTAAAACTTTCTCCAACTCGTCAACCTATGAGCTCGTTTTCCGCGAGGTCACTTATCGATACTTAAAATCCGATTCACTGAATGTCCATCAAATCGCTGTTCGAATTCCACAAACTATCGATTTTTCTTTCAACATTCCTTTCACGTCCATCTAATAACCAAATCAAGAACTTACCTCAACCACTTGAAAATTAGTGCAAACCAAATGTCATTTATTGCACCAAAAGTTTTCGGATACCTCTTCAAATCCTTTCTGATACCTCAAGAAGAAATCATTGATAATACTATTTCCTCACTCATCCATCTACCATCAAGGGATAATTAATTCTTAATCCATCGAAGACAAAAATCCATTCCTCAAATCCCTATTCATCTCCTGAAATAATCCACCTTGGTAAATTCACATCTTAATCGAACCTAAGACTTCCGAGCAATAAATCATCAACCGTAATCCTTATCAAAGATCATCACCATTTAATAGATCATCTCTTATGATCCCATACCTACAACTCCTCAAATCATTAAGATAAAACTTATCTAATTTCCATTAAATCCAATGACCTCAATTGTCGTGATGCGTAAGCAACCAGTTTTCCTTGTTGCCTTACCACATAATCAAATCCCTTATACGACACCTCACTGCAAATCTCGTATTCTCCAATAATAGACTAAATCCTCAAAACTGGTGCGATAATCAGCTTATACTTAAGCTCTTAAAAGTTTCACTTATTTGTCCATTCAAATTCTTACGTCCTTCATTAATCTTCGTATCAGAAGCATAGCTATTGTAGAGAACCTTTCTACGAATCGTCTGTACTAACCTGTTCGACTTAGAAAACTTTGAACCTCTGTCACCGTCATAAGTCCTGACATATTCATGACTACCTTGATCTTAACGGATCCATAGAAATTCCTTCGTCCAAAATCATATGACCAACAAAACAATGCGAGTAAACCCAAACTCGCACATATTAAACTTGGCATATTGTTTATGCTCTCGAATGGTCTATAGCACCACCCTTAAGTGCTGTCCGTGTTCCTCTAAATTCCTCGAATAATCCAATATATTGCTCACGAACACAATTACAATCAATCCAAATACGCCTTAATCACTCAATCCATCAAATCCATAAAAGCAACTGGCGTATTAGTTAATCCAAATGGCGGTACAGTAATCTCGTAATGACCAAATCACACACGATATGTCGTCTTTAATTTTTCCTCCTTTTTAATCCTCAACCACTGATAGCCCGTCCTTGGGTCTATCCTGGGACATATCGAACCTCCTTGAAGTGGGTCAAACAAGTCATCCATCCTTGATTCTTCAACTAACCAATTAACCTCAGTTGTCCAATAACCTTAGCAACCTTCGTCCAATAAACGAGTTACTTCCAACGACGAATTTCAAAGGGGTCAAGGGTCCTCCTCGATTTCCCACAAACTCAAAATCAGCACCCACTACAAACTGAATTGTCTTTCCATGACAATCCACTTTCTATTGAGTGGGATGAGATTCCTTCTCCCCATCATCAGTCCCTTTCCAAACCGACGATTGTCTCTATTAGGCACGAACCACGAGCCAAATGCGGTCGTCCTCTCAATCATATTCTTCTTGGATATCTGGGCCCTCTCGTACATCTCATCAAAACTCTTTAAACTCAAGGGCACCAGCTGGCTTTCAATTCCGGCTTCAAGCCATCTCTAAACCGTCTCGCCCTATCCAAGGGTCCTCCACTAATCTCGGTACATACTGGGCCAACTCAACGAACTTCGTCTTATACTGATCCATTGACATCTAATTCTGACGAAACTGTTGGAACTCTGCCATCTTTCACTCTCTCGCACTGTCCAAGAAGTACTATCCTATGAAAGCTTTACGAAAGGCACCCCAAGTCTGAGCAATGCCTTCAGGGAACACTCTTCCTTAAGTGGCTTCCCACCAAGTACTAGCATTACCTTGAAGCTGATAAGCCGCCAAAAGCACTCTGTCTTCCTCTGAACACCTCAACACCAGTAATGTGAGTCCTCTCGAAATCCCTTATCCAAAGGGTTGCGGCTTGAGGGTTGCCCACGCCACCGAACCTCGGTGGCCTCTCGTCTCGAGAACCGCTCTACTAGCTTAGGCATCGGTCTCTCACGGGCCTCTCCTCTCACTAGGGAACCACAAGGATCACAAAAGAGCACACAGCTTGCTGTCCTATCAAGGTCTCTAGCGCCAGCAAGATCCCAACCTAGGATCTGCCTACACGCTACATTAAGCACTGGTTTGACCAGACACTGCCCTACGCCTAAGGGCTGACTGCTCAGGATTGCTCATCACTCTGGACTATGAGCAACCCGCCACCACACGAAGCCACAAAAGCAATCACAGGCACGTAAAGTAAAAGCCATCCCTATCTCACTATCCCAAAAATCCCACGCACCTTATCACTCCAAGTCTCGACCTCGCTCTGATACCAAAACCGGCGGGGTTGTCACGCCCCGACTCTCGAGCTCGCGGCAACCCCTTCTCTTGGTCGATTGAAAGCGACGTCCCAGGACCCGTCGACGACCATTCATTTTATCTTTTGTTAAGCGCAAGCGGAAGACGAACCATCCCCAGACAAACAAACAATCAAACAGGGATAGAGGGATGAACAGCCAGAACAACAAAGAACTACTCATTTATACATCTTACTAGATTAACCAAAGGAGGATCGTTTTCCGAAATACAAGCCCGAGAAAAGGGCCGATCCATCCTCTAAGCCAAACCAAAAAGAAACTAGGCTAATCCAATGAAACAAGAAGAACCCTTGGGTTCAACACCACGGTCACTCGGACCCATCGGACTCAAGCTCCGTCGAGTCGATCACCGGAGAAGCGGGGCGGGGATTCTCCACCGCGGTTACGCCATTCTAGGGACACGAAAATGGTTACCACGACGGGTTGAGATAAAATCTCAGCGAGTTCTTCCCCTTAAGCCCCGGTTAGTACGCCAACTCAACCCGGGGTATCTCTCCAGAACCACCCCTCACTCAACCCAACAAACAACCAAACCAAACAACAGCCAACAACAGACAGGGCAACCAACAATCATACAGTCGGTTCGCATGCAACCTTACCTGGTATGCCATACCCTGCATGTCGAATCTCATACAATGCAATCAAGGCACATGGCCGTCAGATGAAACAGTTCATCAATCACATGCGAGTCGCGCCACAAGCGATCTCACCTGGCCATTGCCACACCCTGCACGACTGTCAACTCATGCGTGCGTACCACAAATCATCACGACATTAAGAGCATGCGAATAATCAGAGCATCTCACACAACTTTCTCATGTCTCACACTCACACATGCTCCGATTATTAACGCCCCCTCCTGGGCCAACGGCACAACCTTATGGTTGGCGGTTCCTGGCTAAACCAGCTTCGTCCTCTTTACCTCGAGGCACGGCGACGTCAGGGGTCATCCCTTCCCTCTGACGGCATTCCCGAAGGAGCACAGGACCCGCCCACTACCGCAGTCCCGCAACTGACGGGAACATAGGACCCGCCCACTACCGCAGTCCCGTCACATGTCCCCCGTCAGGCAACTGACAAAAGTCAGGACGACCAAACGGCCACGACACAACCCCATAAGGATTGGCGGTCTTTCGGCAACACCGAGTTCCCTCTCTTAATGTGATCATGCAACACATTATCAAGCAATCCATTTATAACTTTGCTCGTCGTGAATGCAACATCGCTCATGCTCATGCGACATGCCATTTCACATAACTCACGTAATATTTCATGCGATCTCACTCGACAATTTCAAAATCCAAATCCAACCAACACTCGATCACGCATTTCAGCATCAATCATGAGTATAATTAGCAATCGGCACTTCAATTAATCATAACAATCAATAGCACATCAAATTCAGACAAAAATTAGTTTCCGGATGAACAGTGCCGTGAACAGTAATCGTGAACAGTGCTCGTGAACAGTAATTATGAACAGTGATTTTCCCGAAATTCAATTAATTAAAACATTTAATCCAGAAATTAAACAAAACATTAATTAAAACAATTAATCAATTCAATTAAAGCAAATCATGCTTAATTAATCACATAAACACAATTAATCCCAAATTAAGCACACTTAAGCTAAAATAAGCAAAATTAAACTAATTTAATCTTAACCATCTATCTAACCACCTATCTTAGGGCTAATACAATTTAATTAAACCCCTTAAACCAAGATTAACACTAACTAACCCAACTCTAAGCAAGTTTAGGCACTAAATAGGGATTAGGGGCTAAACTCACCCATTAAGCGGGCTGGCGACACGGACGTGGCAGTGGCAACAAACTTGACACCCGAGGACCTCTACCACGACGATCCAAGGCGGTCCCGGGGCTGGAACAACAGCAGCAAACTCGGAATCCCCACTGTAACTCTGAAAACTACACTGCACGGGAGGAAAGTAGCTGACCGGACGAAAATGGGCTGCCCGGAGCTCCGGCGAGCGGCGGGCCAGCGACCAACGACACCTGGGGGTCGAGGGGGAACCACTTGTGGCTGGTATGGGTGGTGGTTTGGCTGGAAATGGAGAGAAACGGAAGAAAAGGCGGAACAAAGTTGCTGCAGGCGGAATAGTGACGGTCCGGCGAGCAGCGACTTCCGGCGGCCGTACGGGACGGTCGGCGACTCAGATCGGAAAAAGGCCGACGTTATCTGGACGGTTTTCGTCTTCTGAACACAACGGCGGGTGGCACGAGACGAGATTCCAATGGGAAGGCAATGAACAACTCAGATTTCGGTGAAAGGTCAGAACCGAAAAACAGAAGGAAGGAAGAAGGAAACCATGGGAGAGAAGTGTGCGGTTTTGGAGAAGATGAAGAGGAGAGAGAGAGTGAAGTGAAGGCTGAAGGATAAGCCTTATCCAAGCCATCAAGGCTTGCCCCACTTGCCAAACAATGACCTCATCTTATCTCTCTTCCTTTTTGACTTTTCTTCAAAATATCCAAGGGCATTTTGGTCATTTCCACCTTGCACATTTCCCAATCTGTCCTTGGGCTGAAAATGGAGGGGCGGACCTAGGAAATGGGCTGGAAAATGAATAGGAACGGGCTCGGGAATTTATTGGGCTTGAATCGGCTCGGTTTTAGACAATGGGCTCGGGAGGGTAAAGGGTCGGTTTGGCCCAACGGCTCATTTGCTTGCCTCGGGCCTTCCATGGTGGCTGTCCCACCTTGGGCGTGAGGCCCACACTGATTTTGCCCGGCCCACGTCCTCATAGGCTCGTTTTCTTGGTCCGAAAATCCCTTTTCCAAATACTCGCTCAACCGGTAAAGGCGTGTCGATTGTCTAAGAAGCATCGTCCAAAAGTCCTTCTCGAACATTCCCGAAAATTCGAAGTCCAATATTGGATTCTCATGCCATGTTAATTTCGCCCGAATGCCATTTTGGTACTACTCGGGCGACGGGCGGCTTCGAGGATTCACGCGTAACCGACTCGTGCCAATTCACGTTCAAGACTTCTCGACACATGGACGTCCTTGACTACATGAAATTGCGAAGGATCGATTCTTATTTCAAAGTACACGATTACCAAGGATCGACATAGGGCCGTTCGTGAGTTCGATAACAGTAGACGGAATCACCCGTCATCCCATTATGTTCTGTCCGCAAATCGACTTCTATTCGTCCTTGGAATCGGCCTACATAACTACATGATCATCCTTACACAAGTTTCACGGTCGAGTTATTTTCCCGGGGCAAGTTCTTTAGTTGCATGAGTTATGTCCTCATTAGCCTTTCCCCTCTAGGTCGGTATCTCGGGAGTGATCAGTTCCGAGTGAGATCAACCAACAATGCATTGACGAAATTAACGCTCGTTCCTCCCTAAAAGGACTCGAATTTCAGGATGTTACAATGAATCATTTCATTTATTACCTCTACATTAATCTCGCCATCTTGTTGTATCGGCATCATGCACCATCGATGAGCTTATATAGTTTGTGGATTGATTTGTTCATTGATAACTTCTGCTAAATCAAAATTTGTTCTCACGAACTGAATTTGATACTCAACCATATCTATGATACCCACGATTTCCGACCCCATGAGAATTGGTCATGAGTTTGGTGTGTCAATGGCGAGGATCAACCATAAAACACTCCAAGGATCAATCTTGGAGCAATTGGCTTGATCGGAAGGATGACCAAAGGATTAGCCATGGTCCAATCGAAAAATTGATCATAAACTAAAACAAACAGCTGCACAAGGTAATGCTGCAACTATTACATCTGTTGAGAAAACGAGAGACATGCTACATATATAACACTTACTTCCTTTCAGGCATGTTGAAGGCCTTGTCTTCTAAAGCAAAATCACTTTCTAAGTCAATTACTTCAATAGCTCTCCCATTAGGAACACGTCTTCCATTAACCGGCAAAAAGATCGGCTCAAACGGACAGGTGGCGACCGAGCCTCATCGTCCCCAGTCTAACAGGCTCAAAACAGAGCGAAAATGGGAGGGACGTTGTAAATTCTGGCGCGGGCCATTTTCTGGCGGTTATTAGAAGTATTAGTCTCATTTCCACAAATACTTCTAATATGACCTAATGTTCTTACTTATGTGTATGCGACAAAGCTCTTATTAAGAGAACATCTTTCTTGAATTGGACTGAGAATGCTTTAATTAATGCTACAATAGTTAGTAGCATTTGTCTTACGACTATAGTAATAGTTGAAAGTGGGATTATTAAAAAAGAAAAACAATGCATGAAAATAATTCTTTTTAACAATTCTTTCAAAACAATTCTCTCTTAAGTTGATTCAGAGAGAATCTTTCTTTTTTTAACATTTCTTCGAAAATAAAGAGACTCAAAAGTATTATATAGAAAGGCGATTTTTTTTTTTTAACGGGGTAAAAACTGATTCCAAAACCAGTCCGATTTTGGGTGGGTCTTTGTTTGGACTCCGTTCCCAGACCGGTTTCAACCAGTTCCCAAAAATTGAAACTGGTTTCCAAACCGATTTAACCGGGAACTAGTTCCCGACCTTGTTTTTCAGGTGATTCGGTCCGAGTTCCGGATAAATCCAGTCTGGTTGCACAATCCTAGTATTTGATAGTTGAAAGGCGTGCTTCATTTGTTTTTTGCGATTGAGCAAGCGAGCGAGCGTGTAGTTGAGTGAGCGTAATGACGGGCACATTGTTCGTGCGGTTCAAAGCTGCCCGTGGCTATGATTATGCAAGTGATGTGAGGAAGTCATCGAGTCAAAATTGCCGTTAGGTACGGCTCTGACTAGATCGCATTGCGACAAACGGGATCTGTTGTGTTACTTGTTGGAGCATCTGTCTTGTAATCTGTGCGGATTCTAGTCCAAAGTGCAGCTACGGTGAGATAGTTCCTGCAGTTTAGTTCATTGGCGGAAGATTGGAGGGGTGGCAGTGTGTGACCGTGCTTCTGTGATTTGCCCTTCATGAACCAAGCCATATTTTGGTGGCTTTCCCATGTGTAGAGGTCTAAATTGGCTGGTGTTGGGGTCGGGGCAACCCTTTTCATGAGCATATATCATAAACTCATGAAACTATCTTTTCTAATTTGTATTACTCAGCTTTGTGCATTCTTGATTTCTGCATCAGACATCAGCTTGACATCGCTCTGTTTATATGATGAATATTTCTTCACACTCTAATATAGGCGTGCTGCTTTGCTCTCATGTCTATCTTCTAAACTTTACCCTTGCATAAATGGACGAAGCAATCAAAAATCTCTTTAGGATCATAGATAACTCATGCTTAGCCACAAGAACCAAGCCATATTTTGGTGCCTCATAAACAAATCCGAATAACAGAAATTGAGTTTACCAGCATTTCAACACTGAATGAATTAGAAAACTTATCGAGGCCAAAAAGTTTTCAAATATCCACATTTTTCTAACACCGGCAGCCAACATAACAGTGTATCTTACCGGACACATTGCATTTTAAAATGAATTTTGCATTTATTCTTTATCTTATACTTCTGTCTTAGCATTTGAAATTTGACTTCTAATTGCGCCATGGAGAGTTCATTTCATAAACGTTCGTAAAATTTCTTTTTATTTTTTTGGGTTTTGGCCACAAAGCCCATACCTCAATCTTTTCATCTTCCTTTTGTTGTGTCAAACTGCAAGTAATGGCGCAATTACATTGCTTTCAAGATCCTTCATGTTTTGTCATTTAGAAGCCTATCTTCTAGAGCACTTATGTGATATTTTCATTATTAACAACAATTTAACTCTACACATTTTCGAAAATGATGAAAATATTTTTGGTCGTTCATTTCTGCAAGTGCAATAATCAATCATTTTTAAGAAAATATTTAGCAAATAATTTATTTTCCTTCGATGCAAAGTCTCATTAAAATCACATCATCACCTTAAATGCAATTCGACCGTTCATGTACTTATCAAAATAACAAGTCATGATTTGAGGCCTAATTGTGTTATATATATATATATATATATATATATATATATAGATAGATAGATAGATAGATACACACACTAATACATTTAGATAAGTCTCATAGAATATCTCCTAAGAGGCATGATTTTTATATTAGTGCTTCTGTAGCACACCAGCAATAAAATGCTTAGTTACTTTCACATACCACACGTGTTCACCCCTAATGCAACTTGCACTGAAGACCAGCTCTTGACCAAGAAGATCGACCCGCATTCAAGCTCGACGAAACTGAGGAGCTGTATCGATATCTTGAGTCCATCCCGGAATCTTGAAAGACACCTTGGAGCCTGCATGACACTTTTACTAGTTTATAGTTTCTATGCTCTTTACTATTTCACCTAGTTTCAATGTTCTGTCCTTATTTCTCCTAGTTTCAATGCTCTGTCTTTATTTCTTTGACGATATAAGCCATCCAATTTCTTGTAGACCACAAACGACTTTTGATGAATAAAAAAAAACTTTGCTTTGAAGCAAGTATCGTGAACCTTGTAGAGTTCATACCCTTGAAAACCTAGAAGAGTTTTCACTCCATCCTTGAAGAGTCGGAGCTTTCAAAATCTGCATCCTTGAAGAGTTGCAATCATCGATTTAGAAGAATCGGTGCCCCCTCATCTTCCTTGGAGACCTAGAAGAGTAACCAACGAAGTTTCTCTCTTTTCCTGTTCTGTTCGTTATTTCAAACCCAAATTCGACCATCCTATAGTGCTTATTTCAGAAAACCAAAATAGAGATTGTAGATCCAGAAGTCTTCATTCATTTGGCTTTGGAATTAGGTCGATCCGATCTGTATCGACAAAGATAAGACTGTTCTCCTGAGCTTGCATAGTGCTGAAATTTCTGTTAGTCTCGTTTTCCCACATGTGAGTCACTCTCCCGACCCTATTGTTTGAGAAAGCCTAACCTGGGCTTGGGAGAGTGACTCACACACCAGAAAACGAGACGAACAGAAATTTCAGCACTATGCAAGCTTAGGAGAACAGTCATATATTTGTCAATACAGGTTGGATCGACTTGATTCCAAAGCCAAATGAACGAAGACTTCTGGATCTACAATTTCTCTGTTTTGGGTTTTCTGAAATAAGCACTGTAGGATGGTCGAATTTGGGTTCGAACTAACAAACATAACAGGAAAGGAGAGAAATTTTGTTGGTTGCTCTTTTAGGTCTCCAAGGAAGATGAGGGGGCACCAATTCTTCTAGATCGATGACTACAACTCTTCAAGGATGTAGATTTCGAAAGCTCCGACTCTTCAAGGACGGAGTGAAAACTCTTCTAGGTTTTCAAGGGTATGAACTATACAAGGTTCACGATACTTGCTTCAAAGCAAAGTTTGTTTTCATTCATCAAAAGTCTATCTGTCTTCTACAAGAAATTGGATGGCTTATATCGTCAAAGAAATAAAGACAGAGCATTGAAACTAGGAGAAATAAAGACAGAACATTAAAACTAGGAGAAATAAAAACAAAACATTGAAACTAGGCAAAATAGTAAAGAGCATAGAAACTATAAACTAGTAAAAGCGTCATGTGGCTCCCAAGGTGTCTTTCAAGATTTCGGGATGGACTCAAGATATTGATACAGCTCCTCAGTTTCATCGACCTTGAATGTGGGCCGATCTTCTTGGTCGACAGAGTTGGTCTTCAATGTGGGCTGCATCAACCCCTCCAAAGAGAATCGCTAATGCAGCAGAAGGTTAGTGGAAAAAAAAAAAGAGGCAATCGTTACCCACCGTCATGGGATTGAATGTTGTCACTACCATTTGCAGCAGTCAGACCACCAAGTCCAATAGAATTGAGAACAGCACCTACAACCTTCAAGTAAGAACCAAAAAGAATACAAAGAATTGGAACCAAGAACAAAGTTCAAATAAACTCTCATATTCAAACAATGATGAAATAATAAAAAATAAAAATAAAGAAGTTTACCCGCGAGAAATTAGGTACAACACCTTGATAGGCCTGGTCAATCAAATCAATGCAATGAAGAGGATGATCATTCCAAAATTGCATATGCACTTCTTGATAGGTTCTATGCCAAAAAGCTGGGCACCATAGTCGTGTTGATTCACAATTCCATGCCCGATGGAGCATTAATTGTGGAGTTAGTGAATGATAGATTGCTGAGTGAAGAGCAAAGGCGCAAGGATGAGGGGTACAATAACCATGGTGAAAAAGTTGTGCCACAGCAGCAGGAGCAGCATCAAGATCTGCGAGCTTCTCAAAGAGTGGAACAACTCTCAGTGGTTGCTTCACATGGCACTCACGTTGTAACAGCTCCACTGCCAGCACATCGGATGGAGCAGTGGCCATTGAGATGATATAGGCCCCGAAGATATCAGCAGGGAGCTCTGCTATGACATGGAATGTGTTTAGCACATCCGCAATTTCGTCAGTTTGAGGAAGATCAGGACCAAACGGCGGGCGCTTGCCGCTGAGCTCAGACAAGAGCCATTCCTGGTGGACGCTCATCTCAGCTTTGCTTTCTGTTCCGACGTACTTGAACTGTGCCTAATAAGTATGGCATTGCACAAAGATCAACGCACTAGGTTCCTCCTCAGGTGGGTGAGTTAGCCTACAAGACCAATATCAAAGTCCAGGTATACTTCCAAGTCATCCTTTTAGTTTGAGCATCATTACAATGCGCCTCGTACGCTTTCTGACTAAAGCATCTTAGAGCCAAAGGTTTTATTTTTCATGCAGGCCATACATGCTCGTTCCATGCTTCACCTCCTTTATAAGTGGAAGTAAAGTGCATGTATACAAAAAGCATATACACGAATAGACAAGTTATGAGAGATACGTCAACTACTTCAACAACAATGATCGTGTATCATGTCCTTAAACTCGATCTTCATTAATGTACATCTTGTGACGTAACTGTAAATCTCCTCTTGGTCTTTCATGTGTAAGAACTGAATCCTTCAACAGTTTCAGGCTCGGCTGCAGCAACAGTTTCAGATACTTTAGCATCCACGGGAGCTGACAGCTGTGGCTTCTCATCAGTGCATTGAATCGCTGAGACTTTCTGGGGAACATCGGAATCAGTTGCTGTTTTGAAGTTAACATCAGCAGATTGAGGGATCTTCATTGCAGGTGGCCAATCAAGGTCAAGGAACAGGAGCAAGAGATGACAATTGTCAAGTTAGTGCAATTAGACATTAATTCGGACATGGCCCAGAGAACATTCTGGGAGGCCAATTTGGCTTACTGATAGGTCCCATCCATGACTCTTTTTTTTAATATATTGGGGATGCGAATGGCTAGACTAGGCACTCTCCCCCTCTCGGCGTCTGTAGAATGCGCGCGTTCGTGTTCCGGGTGTCTCCCCTCCGTCTTCCTCCGTCTCGGTGGGGTTGGGGGTGATTGGATGTGCTACGAAACTGTTGTCCACATTTCTTGCAACGCGATAATTCCTTGCCAAACCAAGCTCTCTGTTTTGCACGTTAATCGCAGTTTTTCTGAAGAGTTTTGTGAGTCGCTGCCTTGCTAGATATACCCGTGAGAACACCCTCCCTGGCCTCCACACGGCCAAGCCTTTACTGTATCCCACTAGCCACATTAGTAGCCTCGCACCGAGCATTACCATCCTTGAGCACATCCTCAATTGAGCCTAAGAATTCCACGCAAGCGATCCCTCCTCAACCAACCAACTGGCCAAGCACACATCCTCCTTGGTCGTGAACTAGTGCATCGGCCACAACGTGTGAGCACCATCCATCGTTTGAATTTGGAAGTGAATATTCAAATTAGGTTGGAATACGATCTGATTTGCCATGCCATCTATTCCATATCATCATGTGTGCCATGTAACTACCATGTCATCATCTAAGCCATGACATTGCTTGCAAGCCATGTAGTGAGTACCTAGGGTTATTTAATTAGAATTGCATGTCATGCTAGAATAGTTGCATATCAATTTGTCCATCATTAGGATTAAGTCATGTAGTGTTAGAATGGATGTCATTGTCTACATGATTGCATTTATTTAAGCTAGCATTACATGCATTGCATATAATTTAATTTTCATTTAAATAAAAGGATACCCAAAAAGAATTGATTGGAGTTGTGTAATAACTAAAAATCATATTTAGGTTGAATATGTGTTTCTCATTAATATTTGTTACAGATGCTTACTTTGCTTTGAGGTAAGTAAATTCCTTCTTATCCTTACAATTTATTTACTACTTTGATTTTTGGGTGTTACATTAATGACTAAACTGTAATAGATCCAACGATAAAGGCATTAGAGTGATTTGGTGTAGCCAAGTCCCTTAATCCATAATCTTTAATAAGAGTAAAGTATATCTCCAGAAACTTTACTTAAGTTTCTAATTGACTCACCAAAAATATATTAGTGATGACTTCTAAATGAAAATGATTTTGCATGTTAAGAGCATGAACAAAAGTTACAAAATTGGTATGGGTTTGGGAGAGCCTGAGCTAAATGTAAGCTTAATAATCCAATAATTCACATTTAGGATGGTCGCGACAGAAGGTTAATAAGGGAATGATCATGAATTTTTGTTGTGATTTCTTTAAAAGCAAGAATGAAATTGTGCTTTGAATAGATTTGTTAGCCCATCTGGTCTCGAGAACTCTAGTTCACTACATTCTTTTTTATTATGCCATTATGCATGATGAGTGAAATCGCAGTTTAAGTCTTTCCTTTATAAAGTAATTGGTCATTCCAGCTCTTGGCCAAGGCTGCTCAAGCTTCATCGAGCTCTCGGAGCGAAGGAGATTTGGAGCTCGCAGCATTGGCCACTCAAGCTTCTTTGGGCCTGTGGCCATGATTGCTCAAGCTTCATCGATCTAAACCATCGTAGCTAGAACTTCGTTGACTTTTCCTCCACGACTTTTCGAATTTATTGAGCTCGTGGCTATGGCTGATTCAGATTCGCTAGAGAGGAAAATTGACGACTTAGGTCAATGGCCATTGTAATCCAAGAAGAGCTTATGGGAAGCAAACGAGACTTGGCTTGGAGGAAAACTGAAAATACTACAGGATGAAACTTGAAGAAAGTTTTGCCATTGCCAATTGCCATGGCAAGGTCTTGCCTTTTTCTTTTTAAGGATTGACTTTTTACTTTTTAAATTCTTACCCTTTTTTTCTTTTATCAGTTTTTCCTTTTTAATTTTTGTAAAAAATTTTGATTCTTTTGTGATGTAGCACTTGGTAGGTGCCAGCGCCACATGTCTAAAGAATTTTTATAAAATGCTACATCGGCATTTACCATGAATCAAATTGGATATTAAGGGTGAGCATAACTCTATGGTAAAATCAGGAGCTGGAGTTTCAAGGTACGCATAATAGGTTATAGCTCCCAAAAATTGTGAAACCAGTTATGACACATAGGTTACTAGTAAACCCTGGAATAAGTCTTTATATTTTTATTGGTCTATGTTTTTGCACGATTAGGCAATATTCTATCATGTCCAATAATAAGTATATAATCTGAAACCACTAGTATAAACATTAATTTTGTGTGATATCTATAACTGAGTGTTTTACTTTGTCTATATTTCATATTCTTGATGTGTCTAAATATGAGTAATGGTCAATGGATTAGGCCAACAAATGGTGGTCACTAAAGGTGATATTTAATTGCAATCGTTCAATTAAGAATACAAGTTGAACTTAAGTAAACCTAGGAACTTGTGAGAAAGTAAGTTTCAAGGTATACAAAATAGATTCCAGGATTCTAAATTTGAAGAATTAGTTTTGATGGGCAGGTTCAAGGTTCCAAGTGGAACTTGAACCGACCTTGGAACTTCTCACCCATATATTGGATAGAATTAACAAGGTCATCGAAGGAGCTTGATTACATCAATTTGACAAATTTTAGAACTTAATTGTTCTATCCCAAAGTTTTAGGGTTAATCATAGTCCTCCCAAGGGTGAGTCAACCAATTGCAAAGTGGGCACAAAAGATTCCTCTTGCCAAGTGGCGCATACGCTTGGCATGGGTTTTTCCAAATATTTGTTTTTGTTTTTGGAGTCGCCATTGATCTATTCTAAACTAGTTAGAGGCCAAGTAAAAGGTGGGAGGTCCTTTACTTCTACAAACCAGAGATCGGGCCTAGAAATTTGGTAACACTACACATCTATCTAATGCTTAGAATCTGTACCTTTTCTCCTTGTTCTAAAACATTTCTTGTGATATCTTTTTTTTTTTTTTTAAACGTAAACATGCACAACTAGGTGGCCACGGATAGTTAAATCACAACAAACACACAATATATCAACAATGACATGAACAATGTAATAACAAAAGAAATAAAGCACAGTATTAATAACGCAATGAAAGTTCGATAAGTAAAATCCGGTATAAGACAGAAAAAAAATATGCATGACATTGTTGTAATGACTCAAGACAGGACCCGAAAGCAATGCTCAAAATCAAATATGCCGGCATTTTACAAAAAGAACGCATGCAACATAAAACTAAATTATGATGACAGGGTATATAACGAAATAACATACCGTTAAACATTCATCCAAATAATGCAATTTACACTAAATACAAATCCAAGTTTTTTGTCATTTTTCATATTATCATTCTTTTTTATGGTCATTTTCATTATTCAGATAAAATAATTAATATCTAAACTATGCTAGAAGCGTGCAGATAAATTATAAATGAACATGCTACGCATTTGACAATGGTATAACACGAACATGCAAATTTCTCCTTGGATGATGTATTAATATAATAGGACCAATCCGAGACTGCTCGGGACTCATAAAAAAGTCAGATGAGGACAGTAGACTCGCTGTCCAGCACTTGAAGCTTGCTGGACAGGGAGCTCAAAGAGGTTATTTTTCCCATTAGACAATCCTGAATGAAATATAGAACATCCCGACACGACAACGTACCCTCGGGACAGCTTGAGACCACCTCAGGACCCGACAAAGGGCATCTAGACCCCCTCAAAACCAATCACGATTCAACGTGAGTAGGCCAAACCGAGAGACCTTCAAGAGTCAATAATTAACTAAACATGTCTTAAACGACCATAACATTGCGGTAAACAAAAGTGAATATAATCAACACGGATGACATTAAAGCTTAAATTTAAAAAGCTGAAGAACCATATCCGAGTCAGTAAACCACAGACCAAGGTAATGAGCTTGCAAAACCCGCGATGGCAAGAAAAGCTACCATGCCCCGGCTTCAACTATGGTTCCAGACTCAGAGTCTCGGCAACATAAATAAAATAAAGGAAGAAGTAACCGGACTATACTTTGAATAAGAGAGACAAGGCAGGCTCGGATTATACTCAAGCTCACCACACGACTCAAGGGCAAATGCATAACTCAAGGTTTAGGGAGTAGGAGCCTCGGCCTGAGGGCATTTTGAGGAACTACAGAGAGAGTTAGAGGGAGCTAAGAGACAATGGCCAAAGGGAAAATGAGGAGAGAGAGAGAGATTTGGGAGACTAAGGCCCCGTAAAAATATGTTCAATGGCCGTATATAGGGCCGGCCACTATGGTCTTTGCCCAATTGTGCAAAGTCCATTACACATACCTAAATGCCCTGTAATGTGATGTAGAATGCAAATAAACCATGCGACATTAGCATTTTTGTGTAGGGGTCAAGTTCAATCCTTAATTTCCTTATGCAATGAATGATAAATCTAGTCTATATGAGCAGAAATTAAGGTGTCAACAGGCGGTCTCTCTCATCATGTGAAATCTTCGTCATAAAGTAGACCCATTAAATGGGTGGGTCGAGTTGAAAATAGTCCGATCCATAATGATCCATTTAATCCGTTTTGACCCATATTCATGCAATGTAAATCTAGTGACCTATATCCGATCCTATCCATACTTGATCCGACCCAACCCGTATTGCTAAAAGCCATTATTATTGTAGAGAAACCCAAGCCCACTCTAAGCTCTATGCTAAATTAATAAAACTTCAAATCAAATTAAAAAAATTAAAAAATAGTAAATAAAATAAAAACTATAAAAAACCTATAAATTGATTTCAAAGAGGAAGGTGGGGAGGTGGTGGGGGGAGGAGACGGGACGGAGGCAAGCGAAGGAGTGTCACAATCACTGACTCACTAGTAGGTCACCATCACTCACCGAGCTTGAGAATGACTCAAAGAAGAAAAACACAAGTTTTACTGTTAGGTTAAAAATGGATCGAAAATTACTTATACGTTCTACAGTTGGGTCGAAAATGGATCACACACATTTTAATCCATTTTTGACCCATTAAAATATAACATAACTCACAAAATGGACCCATGACCCATTTGGACGCCCTTATCATAAAGGAAAGAAAAAAAATATAACAAATTTTGTTTTCCATTTAGGGTGCGAAAATTCTTTGCCACAGGACAACTACCTAGTGGCTCAGTTTCACCTCTTTTGGGACGGCCCCACCTCGCTTGGTGCAACGCATGAGGGAGGCATGGAGTGTAAAATGTATACCCCTAGCGCATGGGGCACAAAAATGGATTCTACAGTACGCCTCGAGTACATTATTTTGTTTTTCTATTGTTTGCTTCGCGTATTATTAATATTACCATGTGAGGCTGGTAATGTTAATCCCCATTCCCCACCCCGTTGTTGTCCCGAGCACTAGTTGTGTAGGAATTCTGTGAGGTGTGATCTGATCTTGGGTTGAGAAATCTCCATGACAAGTTTCAATCTGGGAAGAAAACTCTTGTTCCTGGTCTAACCCTAAGCCCCAGTCCAACCGTTGCGTGATGCTTTTCCATTCAATTTTGCTAACAAAAGAAATGTTTTTTGAGAAGCTTAGGGCCTGCGTGGTAAATTTTGATTATGTTCCCGGGAACAACTGATTCTGTTCTTTTGTTCCCGGGAATGGATTTGGAACAAAAATGTGTTTGGTAAATTTTTTGTTCTTAAGAACAAATTTGTTCTGGAAAATAGATTTGAAATAGAATCCAGAATAAATAAAAAGTTGATTCTCGCTCTTGGAAACAACTTCAAGAATAAGTTTTTTTCCCTTTCTTTTTTTTCTTTTCTCTTTCTCTTTCCTTTTCTTCTTCCTCCCTCAACCTACTGCCGCTCGACAGTGGCATCGACCACCGCCAGCAAGTGACTAGGCGAGGTACGGCGAGCTCACCGAACCTCACCCAGCCAATCGTCGGCCATCACCGGTGGTGGCAATCGGCCATAATGGGGAAGGGAAAAATTAAAAAGATAAAAGAAAAATGTATTTAAATTCTTAAAAAATTAAAAGAAAATATTTTGGACTAGAAATTCTAAGGATTTACTAAACGCATTTCCTTCTCGAGAATAAAAATTTTGGACAATTACCAAACGCCTTCAAATGCTCAGAAATTATTTCCAAGAACAGAATCAAAAAGAATTATTTATGAGCAGAAATTGTTCCCGGAAATAAAAGCATTACCATGTGCACCCTTATTAACTACAGTAGACTAAACTTGTCAATGCTGACTGTATTGATGTATAAACCTCAGACTACATGCGACTTAATTAGTAGATCATCTTTAAGCCATAAAAGCACTTTGTCATTGAAGTAGATCGAGATCTTCGTTTATATGGCCATTAAAATAGCAAATGGTAGGACGTCTAATGGTGGAAGGTGTGGTGATGAAGGCGCTAGAGGTGTCGCCTACAGTTGTGTTTGCGGCGACAACGATGTTGGGGGCATTGTTATTGCAGAAGAAGGAGATGGTAACGAATAAGATGTAAAACCTGCTTTGAGAATTATGTCAAATAGTGGACACCTACTTTACGTTTTTCCAAAAAAAAAAAACCTTAAACATATCTTAACGCTTAACATGGAGACAGCCTTCAATCTTTCAATTAATGGGATTCCCTTGGAAAGTTGGATATATAGTAATTAAAAGACAAGGTTAAAGATTGTTTAACGAAAAGCACAAGTCGTAAAGTCCATGGAGAGCGCAAGTCGTAAAGTATGTTATCGCAAACCAGCATCCAATTTTAAAGAAAAAGCACTAAGTCCTAAAGGCTTCTTATGTACACATTTTGTCCATGGTAATCAGAGCGACTACCATCAGAAGAAGATACCATCTTGAAGAATATAATAAATATTCATGAAAAAATGGTTTTTCAATTCAAATTTTCTCCAATAAAGACATTATTTTAAGTAGATGCTACCGTGCCCCTCCAAGGCAAACATCCTGTTCATGTGATTCAATTTGTCTCCAATGATAGATGTGGGAAACGATCGATTCCAGGCTGGTTTTTCAGCATCACAAGTTTACTTCCCAGTTTCAATATTTCAAAACTGAAATCTACGGGATGTTTCCGGAATTCCGTCTCAAGAACGACCTACTCTGAAACCGATCAATTCAGATGAGTATATGCCTGATTGCTAGCTGCGGAATTAGAGTGAAGGAAAACGACTATGCTGCCGTTTTATTAGGTTTACGTGGCATAACCGTTAAACAGTACTTATGGAAAACGTCTCTCTTCATCTCGACGTTTCAGGTAAATACGCTGAAATTGGGAGGCCGGCTACCTTTTTACACTTTCGCCAGAAGCTTTTGCAATTATTACATTGGACGACCCCACGCCAAAATAATGGAAGACCTAAGTGATGTCGGCATTAGATCATCCACACGTTATCTAGTCCATGAAAAACCACTATATATACACGACCCAGCAAACGAGGGCAGGGCAGAATCGACCCAAGAAATGGCGTTTCATAGCTCTCTGCTGCTTTCGCAGATTCTCTTGCTTTTCTTCATCTCATCGCCTTCATGGACATCTGCGACTTACCCGATCCAGCAGACCTTCTTCCGTTGCCTCTCGACCAATTCCGTGAACTCCGTTCCTCTCTGGTCGTATTACACCCCGAACAATGTCACCGCCTTCACGTCCGTCCTCAATTCGACGGCAAACAACCTCCGGTACTTGCTCCCGACGGCGCCAAAGCCCATGATCATCTTCACCCCGCTGTCTGAGGTCCATGTCCAGGCTGCCGTCCTCTGCTCGAGGCGGCTCAGGCTTGCCCTCCGCGTCCGGAGCGGGGGCCATGACTACGAGGCGGTCTCCTACGTGTCCCAGATCGAGTCCCCCTTCGTCGTGCTCGACCTGTCCCAACTCCGTGCCATCGAGGTGGACATCCCCCAGGGCACGGCGTGGGCCCAGGCTGGGGCCACAACCGGGGAGGTCTATTACCAGATTGCTCAGAAGAGCAAGGTCCACGGGTTCCCGATGGGGCTGTGCACGAGCCTGGGCGTCGGTGGCCACATCACCGGCGGTGCCTACGGGTCGATGATGAGGAAGTTTGGGCTCGGGGTTGACAACGTGGTCGACGTCCGGATGGTCGACGCCAAGGGGAGGATTCTTGACCGGAAGACGATGGGGGAGGACCTGTTCTGGGCACTCAGGGGAGGCGGCGGAGGCAGTTTCGGCATAATCCTCGCTTGGAAGCTGAAATTGGTCAATGTGCCTGAGACCGTGACTGTGTTCACAGTCACCAAGACCCTCGAACAAGGCGCGACGGAGGTTCTGTACAAATGGCAAAATATAGCACCAAATCTCGACGACAGGCTCTTCATCAGAGTCATCATCCAGGCCTCCAGCGCTGACCTCACGGTGAACCGGACTGTGACGACCTCCTACAACGCCCTCTTCCTCGGAGACTCGGACACCCTCCTTGGAATCATGGGCAAGGGCTTCCCGGAGCTTGGACTGACGCGGGCCGACTGTGTCGAGACAAGCTGGCTTGGGTCGGTCCTGTACATCGGAGGGTACCCGAAAACGACCCCCCCGGAGGTCCTCCTACAGGGGAAGCCCCTGTTCCGGAACTACTTCAAGGCCAAGTCTGACTTCGTGAGGACCCCGATCCCCGAGGAGGGCCTCTTGGGCCTGTGGAAGATATACTTTGAGGAGGAGGTCCCGTTCATGATATGGAACCCGTACGGTGGGGCGATGGCACGAGTTCCCGAGTCAGCGACACCATTCCCGCACCGGCGTGGCACTCTGTTTAAGATCCAGTATGTGGCGACCTGGCAGGATGGGACCCAAAGCATGGCCAGGCACATGAGCTGGATCAGTAAGCTGTATGACTACATGGGTTCTTATGTGTCCAAGAATCCCAGAGAGGCCTATGTGAACTACAGGGACCTTGATTTGGGCATGAACAAGAAAGGTGTCAACAGCTTGATGGAGGCAGGTTCTTGGGGTTTTAGGTATTTCAAGAGCAATTTCTACAGGTTGGTTCAGGTCAAGACCAGGGTCGACCCTGATAACTTCTTTAGGCATGAGCAGAGCATTCCTTCTCTTCATGTGAAGAAATGGAATTAGAGTTTGATGGCTGGTGGTTGTTCTTTCTTTTCTTTTCTTTTCTTTTCTTTTTTTTTTTTTGCTCTTTTTGATTTTGGCCTTTTCCCCCTCTTTGAAGTAACTGCATGGCAGTGTACTGTGAGCTTAATCATATACAGATATAAGTTTGAACCCCTCTCTCTCTCTCTCTCTCAAAATCTAATGTTGATCTCATATCTTCCTGCCTATGCTGTTGTTAGCTGGCCCCTACAAAGAGGCAGACCCAGCCAAGTATCTCCTCCTCACGCATTGAAGCCTTAATAGAAGTAACAACCAGTCGTATTTTCCGTATGACTATTTGGTCTAGACTTATTGGTAACTAGACTCTAATATCAATGTTCGGTAATTTTAAGTTTCTCCCACGTGAAAATCCAACTTAAAGTGTAAGATTTTCCCTCATATTTATAAAATAATCATCGTTCATTTCCATCATAATCGACATGGAATGATCTCAACAGTTGTAAAAGACAAATTCTATAATTTCTAAAAAAATCGAAGCATTGAATGAATAATGCTTCCGAATGCTTAAGAAATGTGATGGCGAAAGAGCGTGGCTGTCATTGTCGAACATGAACCTGCATTATCTTGTGTGTCCCACGATTGATTACACAATCTATTTATAAAAGCGACGTCAACATCTTGTTTGATATCTCCACGTGTCCCACGATCTAAAATCCTAAAATTTAGGGTTTGATTCACGGATAAATTCCGTGTCAACTTGCTGTACCGTCAAGCGAATTATAGCCGCTGAGTTGCCAACAGTGAATTTGCTTGTTAAATCACGTCCTCAGTCAACTTTTTATATAGATTGACCAAGACGGGTAAGTCTTTTCCGAAGGATGCATGTGGAAAAGTCAATTTCTGTATCATGACATGGGAAATAATTTAGTGGAATCACATGAAGGGCACTATTCCATTGCCCACGTCACAAAGAGGGAGTTTTATTTACCATCACATTTATCATCTTTTATTTGGATTTCTTGCCCTTTTTATGTCCTATGAAATTTCATAATGGGAACATGGACCTAAATATGTCCTTTAAATTGTTTTGTTTGAACTCTGAAACATAAAATTTTGAAAGATTTCTAATTGGAGAAGAAAAACTTAAACCTAGGAATTTAAGGGACCATTAAGGGGTGAAGGTAGACTCGCCCCATCTCTTCTTTGGAAGGGGCTACCATCAAGTAAACTGGTAAGTAACCACCTATGCTTGGGGTAAGATGATGGAGCCTTCTCTTGTTAGTTTGACATGTGCTTCACACAGTGTCCAATTATTAAACTGTCGACCAAGAACCTTCAGTTAATCAACTTCTATATAGATTGACCAGAACAGATGGCATTCTTTTCCTAAGGAGGCATGGGGGAAAATTCGATTTGTATATCATGACATGGGAAATAATTTAGTTGATCACATGAAGGGCACTATTCCATTGCCCACGTCAATAGGAACTTTTATTTACTCTCACATTGATCATCATTTATTTGGATTTCTTGCACTTTATATGCCCTATGAAATCACGGGAACATGGGAGGTGAACGATCGATTTCAGTTAACTATTACCATGTGAGCGTGAGGAGTGAGGAAACCTTGGGACCTTCTCTTTGTTTAACCATTCAATGCTTTTGTGAGCATATATATCATTCCCATTTCTTCTGCCTGTCCAATTTCAGTACTCCCTACTCCTAGGATCACCTACTTTTTGATGAGTAGTCTCATTACTTTTTGTTCTCATCTCAAGTAAATAAGGATGGATTATCCGAACCTTTGACAAATTTAATCTCTTTAAAGGCAAGCGAACGGCGCCCCATTCATGTGCTTGGCGCATTCGGACCAAATGCATTCCAGCACTCGTCTTACGAATTTCCGGTGGATGGCTTTTAGGACAGTCGATTTTATTAAGTCTTTTCTAGGTTAAGTGTACTTGTTTTATCTTCGCACTTCCGGGTTAAGTACACTTTCGGCCGCAGTGCCCTATCTTCTTTTCATCCGCCCAATAGAGCCTTCCAAGTATTGCCACATGCGAAATTCAATAACCTATATCAGCAATTAGGATAATTACGTTACCATGACACTACCAATGCTAGGAGAATTGTAATGCGAAATTGATGAGGCACATCACTTCCATAATATAAAAAAGCTTTAAAATGGAAGAGAGGGAGGGAGGAAGGCACTCGCAGGGGTTGATGAGCCTTGCCGGAGGCCAGGCAAGGTCGCTCGAGCCTTGCCTGTTCGTGGCTACTAACCAGACAGAGTTGTGTTTACCTAGAGCTGACGAAAGAGGCCTTGCCGAGGTCTAGCGAGGTCCACTCCGCTCTCACCTTGCCATTGCAAGGGCTAGCGACCGCAGCCAGGCCTGCTTCAGCTATATGCGAGGGCCAGCCTCTCGCATCACGTGTAAACGTTGTCGTATCAACAAATGGAGGGAAATGAACGCATTAGATATCCCTTGATTTTGGCCCGTAAGATGTCTCTGGCCACATCAAGGAATGAAGGGCATCAAACACTTCGTTTCTGTATCTATTTATATCCTTCCAATCTTATCCTAGTGTCAGATAACGCATTCGAAATGTCGAATTGAGGGCTTCGGATCACTAGGTTTAATTTCACTACATGAAGAGAGGCATGATGTCGTGCATGAAGTCACTTTACTAGTTAAATAGGAGCATGCGCATCACGACAAAGACCATCTGTGAGGCAACAATTATAAACAACTAAAGCATGGGACGAAAACTTTTGACTAAAGTATGAATGACAATTGATAGGGACTGCACAACCAGAGGCTCCTCTCTCTTGAAATCCGTGCCTGTTATTAACGTTCTAAAAACGAAAATGATTATGTTAACATATATTCAAACAACAAAAGTTTGCCATTTTTAAAACACTGCATTTCTCATGCAATGCCCAATCACTACTAGAGCTGTCAAAATGGGTCACGAGCCCATATTTTAACTCATGTTTATTATAATGAGTTGTAAATAGGTCACCTCAATGGTTAAGTATGGGTAAAATGAATTGGCATTTATTTTCATAGTTAAGTATGGATGTATTTTACTAATATGGGTTAAGTTGGGTATAAGTTGAATCAGAAAAGAGCTAGGTATGGGCCATCGAAATTATATTTTATGAAAATGGGTCGATATAACTCAAATCATTTTCAACCCGATCCACTAATTTGACACATCTAATCACTGTATCAATGGCCAAAAAAATTTGCTTAATAAGTATAATTAACAAGTGTCCCACGCTCTTTAACAAGACTCTATTAAGAGATAACAAAAATACAAAATTAGGTAGGTGGAAACAATCACCAAAGAATATTCCGACAGTAATCATTAATAAACCCTAGCTTCACTGTGCCAGGCTAATAATCTGCACGAGAGGTGGGGGCTAAAGTCCTTGATTGAGCAATAATTCGGGAAGTAGGGATGGACTCAAGTGTTATTATTAGCGAAAAGGCGGGAGAACCCCGCAAGGGAGATTCACGAAAGGTCAGACATAGCAGGACAAACTCATGGTTGGTTGGTTGGTAGGTTAGTTGTTGAAGGAAGACAAAGTCCCTAGTAATTGTCTGGTTTCACGGATATGCTTAACGTGAACAACGCCTTTCGGCATTTGCGGCTCGTAATTGGACTTTGGGAATGGCATATGGCGTTCACACAAGGCCACGCATGCTGTGGAACTTGCAGAGAGTTGTTGAGAAGGGTGGAGCCAAAAGGGAGAGGACAATTAGCATTTTAACCGAACCGGCAAAGAGATATCGATGATGCATTCACGATCTTCTCGTAGAATTAAAGAATAGACGTTGATTTTGACCCTCGCGATTTATTTATGATATTTTACTAACTAACCTTTAAGGTTTTTCTTTTTCTAATTAGTCTATTAAATTAATTCTTTTTGTAAAGCTAGCTATCGGGTACCATTTCCGCTCCGCTGTTAACAATACCCTCCAACCCGCCCTCCCGATCTGGTCAGAGCGTTGCACACACTCTAACCCCTCTCCCTCACTATGTCACTATTTCCTCATCCCTATACGGAACGAGCAAAAGCTTAGAAAGGAACATATAGTTTGCTAATTAAATGCCTTTTCAGTGGGCTTTTTATGTTATAATCACATAAACAGATCCTTAGGAAATCGATCATTCAGAGAAGTATATGATGGAGTTAAAAGCAACCATGTCGCTTGCAATTTACTGCATTATCCTTTTTTACAATGGTCATGGGCTCTCTGTGCGCAGTCCCCTCGCCAAAGAAGACTAGATCTCAAAACACGACTTTGGACCATCATAAGCCGCCTATTCAAAATTTGAAGATATGACATTTGCCAGCATCATCAAATAGGGATGATTATCGAAAAAATCTTAAATTTACTGTACAATGGTTAATGCAATCTTAAACTACTCAATTTTGTCAATTTAGTTCTAACATTTTGATAATTTATCAATTTAATTTTAAAATATCCGACAATCTGTCAATATAGTCATTTAGACTAATTTTGCCCAAAAGTTGCTAATGTAGCAGTCGTGCCACATAGGACTGCTGATATCCATATCAATAATTTCTCGTCAAAATTAATCAAAATGACTACATTAATAAATTGTCAAATGGTTTAATTTAAATTGGTAAAATTAAAAAATTTATAATTGAATTGGCAAAATCATGTCAATTTTACTATTGACTAAGTCTATCACTTGTTGATTATAACCAAAATTTTGCATTTTTTGGTGTCGATGGATTGAAATCCCGAAGTGAGAATTTCTTTCTATATTCAAAATTCTCATTTTATTTGGAAGGGAATCCTTGATCAGAATTTGATATTTCCCTAATCTACGTTTTTTGTTTACTTTTTTTTTTTTAAATATTTATATGGGCTTGACAACAAGGTTGACAGCATTCCTTTTATACTATTAACATTGCAGGATTCATCATGACAGGGGCTTTCCATTGGAAATTGATGATCCAGAGACGTCTATGATGAGTTAAAAGCAACTATGTTGCTTGTGATTTACTGTATTATCCCTTTTTTCGACGGTCATGGACTCTCCACGTGCAGTACCCTCACTAAAGAAGAAGATTAGACCTCGAAACGCGGCTCTAGACCATCAATAAGGGTGCGATAGAAATTATTCTTTTTTATTCTACTCTCAAAAATAATTTATAAGCATTTGAAATGTTTGGTGACTATCCAAAATTTTTATTCTCATAATAGAAATACATTTAGTAGGACTCTTAAATTTTTTTATTTCTTTTATTTTTTTAGTACTTTTATTATATTTCTCTTATATTTCTCTTTTTTCTTTTTTCTTTTTCCTTTTCTTTTTCTTTTTCTTTTTCTTTTTTTTTTTTTCCTTTTCTCTTCTTCTTTCTCCTTTTATGGCCAATCGCCGCCACTAGCGGTGGCTAGGCAAGGTCCGATAACCTCGTTGGAGCCTTGCCAAGCTAAGGCGAGGTCCAGCGAGCTCGTTGGAGGCTCACCTAGCCACCAGCAAGGCTCGGCCTCTTAGATCTAGGTGAGGTCGAGCCTCACCAGACTACTAACAAGGCTCGACCTTCAAAGCAGCATGAAGTTAGCCTCACCCTAGCCTAATGAGGCCCGGCTCATTTGGGTTGGCAAGGTCGAGCCTCATGCGCCCAGCCAGCAATAAAGCTCGACCTCGCCAGCTGGCGTGAGGCCGACCTCACGAAACGTAGGCAAGATTGGGCCTCATCATTGGCTAGGCGGGCTCATCAAACCTTTCCCTGGCCTGGCAAGCCTCCAACAAGCTCGTAAGACCTCACCCAGCCGCTCGCCGACAACAGTAACAATGGTGGTTGGCGGGCAGCGATGAAGCAGCAATAGGTCAGTGATGGGCTGGGGAGAGGAAGAAGGAAAAGAAGAAAAGGCAAGAGAAGAAAAAAAAATAAGAGAATAAGAAAATTTAGACTTGATTTTTGGAAGTGTTCCTGGGAACATGAATCAACTTTTTTTTTTTTTTATTATGCTCCAAATCTATTCTTGGAAAAAAAAATTACCAAACATATTTATGTTCCAAATTTACTCTTGAAAACAAAATAATAGAATCAATTACTGTTTGACTAGTCACCATGTGGAACCTAAGCCACCTATTCAGACTTGAAAGGTATGACATTTGCCATCTTCATCAAATAGGGATGATTTTTCAAAAATCATAAACCTATTATACGACAATCAATTTAGTCCTAAACTTTTCAATTTTATTAATTTAATTATAATTTTTTGATAATTTATTAGTTTAGTTCTAAACATTTTAATGATTTGTCAATATAATCCAACATATTTGATGATTTGTCAATATAATCATTTTGACTAATTTTAACTAAATTGCTAACATGACAATTGTGCTATATAGGATGGCTAACATTCACATTAGTAATTTACTACCAAGATTAACTAAAAATGTCATATCCCAACCCTTGAGCACATAACAACTCCTATTTCACTTTGGTTATTTGATTACGACGTCCTAGGACACGTCGCTGACCCAATCACTTTATCTTACGATTAAATGCATACGGAAATGATATATAACCACCCAATCAATCACAACAATGGGATAGCAAAGGCATAGGCACAAACATTATGAAAAGCAAGACTTTTATCTATATATCAGTTAACCCTGGGAAGTTAATATATACAAGCCCTTCAAACGGGTGACTTCCTACTAAGCCATCAAAAAGATGTAGGGGTAGAGTTAACCTAACTCCTTCTAACATGAGGGCTAGCTCAAAAAGTGATGCATCTCCTGCTTGTGCCCACCTGTGGCAACCAAGAGGAGTCTCAAGGTCAGACTCTTCATCCAAGTCTGTCTCCAAATCCTCAAAAGCACCATCAAGGATATCGATGTCCTTTGAATCCCATATCTCCTCATGAGGACCCTTACCTAGCAGTCCATCAAAGCCCTTCAATAGACCAAAGAATTCCTCCTCATACCAGATAAATCACACCTTAAAGTGGTGGGGCACTAGATGCATTAGCCTATCATCTACCCAAACAGTCATGACATAATGCTCATACACTTGCTTAGAACCCATAATCGAGTGCTAGGTTATCTCAAGATCTTGGTTAACGGGAACCCCAAACCTCACATGCCGGTCCTCCATACTATGAACCTGAAAAGCATTCAACAAAGAGTGAGATAAAATCTCAGTAAGTTGACGACCAAAACCTTATTTAGGAAATTAACCAGCCTCGGGTGCAACCTAAACATATAGCAATATATCGACAATAGATCAATAATAAAGTGATCATTGCTTTGCCCTAACTATAAACATGATCAGGCATCTCAACCTAATATTAATCATCAAAGCCATCGACTAAACCTACAAGCATTCTTACTGCGCCTCAGCACACCCCTACATAATATCAATTATCACGTGTCATAAACAATGCATTAGGCATCAAATATAATCAAAACACTTATCATAATTTCTCATCCACAATATATTCACACGTGTTCCAATTCTTACGACCGCTTAAAGCCATGGCCAACTTGAGAGTTAGTAGTCTTCCGGCATGACTGGACATCATCCCACCCATCAAGCATGGCATCATCTTAGACCCCTACCATAGACAGCATTCCATAGGGAGTACTGGTTTGGTCTCGACCGCTACTTGGCATTCAGAGCCTCGCTAGGCATCCAATAAAAATCAGGCATTGTCCCCAAACCCCCATTGGGTGACATGTTCCTTTAAGTGACCATACGAGCACACCAACTACTCATGCTAATTTCTTTTTTCCTCAATTAGTCAATGCATATATGGTTTGTGCTCACACAATAACTCATTGCAAATTTCACACGTAAAAATGCAATAAAATAATTACACGTGATCATTCGCACATAATTAACCCATCAAACTTTGCATACTTTTATTTTAAAACATCATTGCCCAAATATAAAACATGGCATCCAAATATGACACCTCGTGAATTACTATTTATATGACTATAAAACCATTTTTTAAACATTAGTAAACAAGGTCCTAATTGGGCACTCATTCCTCATGGTAGTACATGCTCTAAACATCATGAAATATGCATAGAATTACCATATATCTCAATAATAAAACTCATACAACAACTACTTATCATCAACCAATTATAGCTTATCTCATCTCTTCGATAGCTTATCACCTATTTAGCGATATCTTATCATCCACTTTCCAATAACTTATCACCCTTTTGGCGATAGCTTATTGTCATTTCCTTGATAAGCTATCACTTCCACTTATCATTTCCTTGATAACCTATCATTTCCATCTATCACTTATTGCAATAACTTATCAACTAAACTATCATTAATTAGCACTAAGCATAATTAAATATAATCTAACACTATCCCTAATTGTAATTATCACCCTAATCAAGGATTATGAGGTTAACTCACTTGTTTAGCGACAACAATGGGAAAAATGGCAATGACAACATGAGCAGCAAGCGGAGATGACAAACAATGATGGCTTGGCTAGAAAGTGGCAAAGTGGGCAAGCAACGGTGGTGGAGGTGGCTTGAGGTGGCGGTGGTGTCGGTGGGAGGGAGAGAGAGAGTTTGGCACTAGTGGTCACTCAGTGAGTGGCTTGACACAGACGGCAACAATACGAGCAAGGTGAGGCAATGGTGGTGGATGACAAAAATGGATAGCAGCAAGGGGCGGTCCGGACGGTGGGGTTAAGATGGAGAGAGAGCAAGAAAAGAAGAAAATGAGAGATAATGGGAGAGAGAGAAGGGGCGAGCAAAGGGGGTAGTGAGGAGGGAGAAAGAATGAGAGAAAGAGATAAATTAGAGATTGAGAGAGAAGCTTGAGTGAGCTATTTCCTTCTTGAGATTCCTTCATAATTTCCCTTCATTAATGCCTCCAAGTCTTTCTCCCTCTTGTCTTTTCTCCATCAAATCTCTTATTAATGGCAAGTCTTCTAGAATGGGGCATTTTGGTAATTACCAAAACATAGTATAAAATACTATATACAAATACACGGACCAAAATTTTTTACAAATTTGTATAAATTCAATTTGGGCTCAATTGTTGGAGAATGGGCTTGAATTGGTCTTTTTTTAGTTTGGTGGGATTAGTTGGACCCATTCAGCCAACTATGGTGGGTGTGAAGCCCACTGGGCCTTCGCTTGGCCCGACTCCTTTTTCAACTTCAAATTCTCAACCTAATAATCGCTTGTCCAAAATTTTCATGCTTACCGATAAATAGGTAGATTAATGAGGCAACGTCAAATGAGTTGGCCTCGAAATCCTTGAAAGTTTGATATCTGAAATCGAATTAAAATTTGCAGTTAAAAATCAATTAATTACGACTTTAGTATAACATAACTATCATGTGGCTTTTAGGAGTTTTTGCACGTTTGACCCATGATTGATAAATTTTCAATCCACGTTTGTGTATCTTCAAATCATGGACAACCTTCAATTGTCATATAATCGTAAAGGAGCAATTGCTCACCCTAACTATAAAATTAAAAAGAAATCAGTTTAATGTAGCTCATCAAACCTCGATTGTGGTCTTTATTTTAAATTTCCTTCCCTATATCTACAAAATTCCTTTGCTACTATCAACCATAAAAAAATTTCATAATTGATTGCAAAAGAATTCTTTTTTTTGGTTCCTATTCTAACTCTTAGAGTTAGACTTTTGTCCTACTTCCTTGTAGAGCGTGGAAGTCGAAAACCACATATAAAACAAAATTATCATCACCCCAACCCTCATGAAAAGATGGGGATTCGAACCCCCCATCTCCCTCTTCCCACATGGAAATGGTAGCCACTAAAGCAAACACCAATGGTTGACCACCAATGTTTAAAAAACAACATCTACTGATTTATTGCTTGAAATGAAATTCCTCTTAAAGGGTGCTTTTACGCAATAGATCCTCAGGAAATCCGTATAGAGAGGTAGACGATGGAGATGAAAGCAATCGCTTTGCTTGGGATTTACTACTTTTTCTATGGCGACCGTGGACTGTCCGCACACAGTCCTCTCACTAAAGAAGAAGACGCGGAGCGGCTCAAGACCCTCATTAAACCTCCCATTTGTTCGGACATTGAAGGTAAGAGATTTGCCGTCACCATCAAATGACCGTCATTAGCATATCAGTTTGTATCAGAGTATCGCTCAGGATGCATCTTCAGTGACGTTCATTTCTCGATTTGGACATCATGGAGGTCGAAAGAGACTCATATTGATAATTTCAATTGCGAATGTGTAGGATGTGAAAGTAGATTTTCAAAAATGGTGAATGTGTGGATTTCTCTGTCTTGTGTACTATTATGTTCATATTCGCATCACCACTTACCTCTTCAAAAGAGATGGAAATTCTTAGTTCTAGTCTGATGCAGGCATTCAAAGGAGACATCATATACTGCATCGACATATATTAACAACCCGCTTTTGACCATCCTTTACTTTAAAATCATAAGCTTGAGGTACATATTAATAAGCGTCTTATTACCGTAGAGTTTACCAAATTCATCATTGTCAATACGTCTTGATGATTTGACAGCGGTTCCTATCATTTTTACATTCGATAACTTCAATTAGTTAATGATGCGTGGCGCCTTTTGACCTTGTATTTTGTTCACCATCAACTAGAAATTCAAGCAATCACTCCTTCGTTCCATCTCAATGAAGCACTTGTTTCGGCCAAATACCCCAGTACACGTCTTGAAAAAAAGAACTCTTTTTTTTGCATGGAATATCATACATATTTGTCATTCTTTCACTGACAAGGGAGAAACTTGAAGAATGCATAGACTATTTGATTGTGGAGGGCTAGTCAAGTAGACGATCTAGAAGCATAAATATTATATAGAGGACAATACATATATGTTCATATCTATTTGTGTGCTTAAAAACTAAGCAAATGAATTCAACAACAAAAAATCCTTAACAACAATACCCTTATAAATCAGTCTTTCAAATCGTTAGCAATTAATTTACAATTTGAGCATCGTCTCATTCAAGTACGTAAATAGAAAATCCTGCGAATTTGTTTGATGATTTAGCGAATGTTATTGTGAAAGTTAATTTTGAAATTTTGGATAAATTTTTGTTTCCCAATTCGCATTCCTGTCCATAGAGGCCTCCAAACAAGGTCCTCTATTTGGGGCGAGAGGATACATTGATGTCTACAATCCCACGGTCGAACCTGGACGACTCAGCATGGATCAAATGTTGATTACCGACGGTTCGGCGGAACAAAAAGACAGCAGCATCGAAGCTTGATGGATGGTACTTTTTAATTTTACTTTTGTTAATCAAAGTTCATTAATTAATTGTCATCATGCATTGAAAAGAGCCATTAGAAAACAAAATCATGCATGTGAAATTTAGTGGGACTACTGTCAACTATTCTAAAAATTTCAACTGTTAAATAAATTAGTCATTTATTATTTAAATATTTCAATAGTCCCCTTATACTTAGTTTGATCTTTTTGCCTAATACTAGAATAGTGAACCTATAATATGTTACATAGTATTAGCATTAGAGTTTCTGAATTTGAATTAAATTTGAATATTTCTAAACCCCATTTGCCTCCCAATCAAATATTTCCACACTTAATACTAGTCCTCTCTATCTCACCTCTCTCTTACTCATGAGAGTTGGAGGTCATGAGTTCGAATAATTCCAAACTTCATTTGTCTCCCCAAAATATTTCCATGTCTAGTACTAAGCAAATAGGAGATTTCTGAGTGGTCTTAGGCCTTTACGTGCAAAACCCAAAACAAGCCAAGAAGAATTATGCCCTAGTTTGCAAAGTCAGAATTAATTTGCTCAAGATATCTCTTTCTTGATCTAGAGGCTTCCTAATATACTTAACCCCTTTTTTCAAAAAATTTGGGTACCCACTTCGCGTGTGCCTCAAAATTAGTAATTATTAGAAAATTTTCTTTCATCTCCGCTTTCCTCCGCTCATTCCTTTTCTTATGAATGGGCAGTATTCATGTTCATAACTCACTCCAATCCAAGGACACGTTGATTAAATTTCTCCAATCAGGCATGGACAAAAACATGGTCCAAATAAAAAACCGTCCGTGTTAGATTAAACTAAATGAGTTTTGTTCATTTTACCTTTCTGGGGCTGGAATTAGGTGAACATGAAAAGAAAAAAATGCGAGGCAATCAGTGCACCCGGATTGGTATCTTTGGACGATGTGCTTATCTATTAATGTGTTTTTTCCATGTTTTTAGCTGTTTCGATTGCTTAAGAGTGATATGTTCTGACACAACAGGCGAATTTTAATCTCTACGGAGACAATTTCACCGATCTCTCCACTTGTTGGGCAGTAAATCCCTATCTCATGGCCATGTCCTAACCCAATTAAAACTCAGATACCATTAGCTTTTGAACTAAGTAAACCGTTTCTTTTTTGGATAAAAGGCCGTGATAATTAACCGTGGCGTGTCGACTATTGTCTAGCACTCTTACACTTTCACCTCGACGTGGCTACACACTCAAGCTACTCAGGCTTCACTTGAACTTGGTTGAGCCAAGTTCGAATCAGCCGGTGAAACTCGAGGAGTTCACGAGTAGCTTGCCTCGCTTGCACCTCGAGCAAGATGCTTCCCAGTCATGAGATTTTCGAAATAGAAGCCCTAGTATTTCGCTCACATAAATACACTCATATTTTATTTTCTCAAGGCGTACAAACGATTCTAATTTTGCACGGAGCTAGTGGCGAAGCAACGAGATGCTACGACATGGCTTTGTCCAGGTTTTGTGCAGACCAGTCCCCAAATTCCCACTGGATTTGTGTTGCGAAACGTCAGCGTGGTGTGAGTCCATACGATGTAGTTGTTCATGTGGAACGGGTAAAGCCCTTCCCTGTAATCAAGCAATCATCTGCGATCAGATTTCCATTCTTCTTTTTTGCACCTTGGCATCAGAAATCCAATGTTTCAATGACGGATCATTAGCTTATCTGCACAACTTCCGTAGGGATTATGCCATTAGCTGCTTAGTGGTACACACCTTTTTGACCGATGATTTTCGTGACAGGGTCGCGAAGGATCTTAGTGGTTCCTTTTCGGAGATTCCATAGAGCTGATCGGCTACTGGCCTACACATTTGTTCCAAAATTTCGGCAGGGCGCGTGGAGGATAAGTTTTGGAGGACAAGTAGGCCACCGCCCCTAACAGCTCGAGCCCTCCGATGGGGAGCGGTTGCTTTCCGGACCACGTATTCATCCACTTTAGCTACGTGAACAGTAACAAACAATAGGTGCCTCCAAGTCCTAACAGCACCGCGACTCATGTGGACATTCCGCTACGATACAGCAAGGGAATTTGGGAGGCATTACAGGATGCGCCATGACGTTCGGTGGACCGGATGGAAATTGCAATTGGATGAAGTACTTGATGTGGCGGACAAGAAAATTGGAGAATCGTCATTTCATTCGTCGACGATTTTCCAATGAGGCTAATTCCTATACTTGCTCACGAAACCTCATTCCATGCTTCATAGTGACTGCTGAATCTCTTGAAAGGGCAATATTCCTTAGGTCGAACAGGTTTCACACCTTCACTTCCCTATGGTTTAATTAGAGTTTAAAAAAAAAAAAGTCATAAAAGAAAGAAAAGGAAAAGGGAAAAAAAGACAAAACTTCGAACATTTTTTAAAAAAATTACATAAATCGTCTACATTAGCTACGGCCATGTCACGTAAAATAGCCAGCATCCACATCAGTAATTTCCAATTTGAATTGGTCAAATGAACTACATTAGATAATCATCAAAAAGTTTAAGATTAAATTGACTAAATTAAAAAATTTAGAACCGAATTGGTCGTTATATGAAAAGTCCAGGACTATTTTCGACAATTTCTCAACTAAAATGTGTAAGATGTGAAGGGGCCATCATCATTTTCTCAATCTCTTATACTGTATAATATCATGTTATCTATATTTCACCACTTATCACTTCAAAAGAGAGACGAAATTCCCAGTTCCCATTTGGTGCAGGCATGCAATGGAGCTATCATAGATTGCGTTGACATATACAAACAACCCACTTTCAACCATCGAAAGCCACAAGATGATTCATGTACTTATCAATAACTGTCTTTGTATTGTCGATTTACCAAATTTCCCATTATCCGTAGATCTTGACGTTGTGATAGCATTTCCACTCATTTTCACATTCAATGTCAAACTAGTGAGACATGTGGTCGGCTGTTGTACGTGGACGGACTGGCTGATAAGTGTCCATATGCTCACAAGGAAGTCCTTGCCTTCTTCCACTTAGATATTGCTCCCTCCAATAGAAGTTGACCTAAAATCTTGCTCGCCATCAGCTAGAAATTTAGGCACTCAGTCCTTCGTTTCATCTCGATGAAACACTTGTCTTGGCCAAATAAACCGGCACACACGTCTTATGAAAAAGCTTTTTCTTTATTGACATGGAATATCTTAGACATTTGTCATTCTTTCACTAGCAATTATGTGCAAAAATGGAAAAAGAAAAAAGAAAGTTAACGATGGAAAACAAAGTAGGATTTAGTCTGTGTTTGTTTCATGGAAAATGAATGATTTGAAAAATATTTTTCTAAAAATAATTGCTTATATCACTTGAAATATTTAGTCAATAAAAAATATTTTCATTATTGACAGTAATTTATATATAAATATTTCATGGATGGCGAAAATAGTTTTCTTTCATGCATTTTTATAAGTAAAACATATTACTTTTAGGAAAATATTTTTAAAACCATTTATCTTTCGCTTCACAAACGGAATCTAATATGATCATAGAAACTAATATAGATTATTGGAGGTTAGGAAAGATGTGATTTTAGTCTAGAACATTTAAGAGATTTATGTAATAACATGACTGTTGTGTTGTCGATTTTAACTTACCATTATGACTTATACCAACCATGAACATCAGTTAATTTTTTTATTTTTCTTGGGATTAAAGCAGAATTTTTCTGTATAATTTATATATGTCGTGGGCTTAATTGAGATTGTCCCTACTCAACCCAAAGGAAGTGATTCAAGTTTTGCATTAGTGTTACTAGGCAAATTCGATCGATTTCAAGTTCAAAAGTGGATTGGGCCTGGTCCATCGCACGCAAGTCATTCTCACTTTGGGATGTGTACCCAACCAGTCCATACAGAAGTGCGGCCCCGCGTTCAAACTTCATGTGCTTAGACGGAACATTATTATCTTTTTTCCTTCGTTCAATCTCTTTATCATTTCATCAGTTTATTTGTAACTCCCCATTTAGGAAATATTTTTTCAATTTTTTTGTTTTTAAAAATTATACAGAACTAAAATACTATAAGAAGTACCAAACAAAACATACAACATTTCTTGAGAAAATATAAAAATATGAAATATCATCTAATGTTCATATATAGATTAATCTCTCTAAATACTATGCGTAGAAAATCTATACTTATAAATTTAGCTGTCTTTTTATTATATTTGGTAGAAAATCATGAAGGACGAGTAGGCAGACATTCGCCTAGTATAATATGAAAATGGAAGCAAAGTAACTTTAGAGCTCTAGTCCACTTTGAGACCATTTGGTTAGATGGCAATGTTACAACAACCCTCTCTCTTGAAGTTTGAGAGGGAAAACTTCGGAAGTGTATATCTCAATGCTCCGATAATTTTTTGGGTGATATTTCTTTTGATTCTACATAACTTTGCGAGAAAAATCTCATGGAAAACACAAAATTTCTAAAAATAGGAGGAATCGAGCTATCACAATGTGTCTTCCGTTATTTGTCTTCTAGCAAGAAATTTGAGAGGGTACAACTTCCGGAGTGCATATCTCACCATTCCGACAACCTTTTTGGGCAATATTTCTTTGATTTTGTGTAACTTTTCGAGAGAAATCTTATGAAAAAAGAAATCTCATGATAACATAGTGTGTCCTATTGCAAGAAGTTTGAGAGGACAGACAACATAAGACACGTTGTAATAGTTTAACTTCTTCTATTTTCTAAAAATTCTGTGTTATCATGAGGATTCTCTCAAAAAGTTATGCAAACAAAATGCCACCCAAAAAGATCGTCGAAGCAATCAAATATGCACTCCTAAAGGTTTACCCTCTCAAACTTCTTGCAAGACAACAATAATAGCCAACAGATTTCAAACCTTGAATAGACAAATCTAAAGAAAAATAGGTTTCCGTTTACCGTTGTTTCAATTAGCAATTAATTTGTAATTTGAATGATGTAGAAAATTAATCACTGAGGTTTGGCTCAACGACCACCCTTCTCACATGGGAAGGGAGAGAGAGGGAATTCGAATCCTCACATTCTCAAAGAGGTTAGAGTGAAGACGATTTAGTTTTAGGTGTAGATTTCAACTCCCACGCCTTATAAAGAAATAAGGTAAAAGTTTAAAAGTGAGAGTGAGCATGAAGTAAAAGTAGAGTAGAACTGACAAAAAGAAAAAGGAGAACGTTTGTAGAAAACCTAAACCTTTTGAAAAGTATAAATGTTATGAATGTTGCCATATCAAAGTATTTTTTATAAAAATTCTGGACAAAATATAAAAATAAAAATAAAAACTTCTCAAAAAAGCAACAATAAGTGAGTCGAGATGAATGCATGCCTTAATATTTAATCATTCTAGTACGCGCCCCACCCCCAAATGTAGGCCTTAATTTTACCCAAAACAAAAAATGTGAAAATATGGAATTAAGGAGGCAAATAAGTAATCTAAAAACATTTGAGTAGAAAACTCATGCTCTCCTCCTACAAAGCATTTTATGGAATCTTTGTCGATTGTCCTAACAATTATTGACTATTATGCATGCACAATTTTATAACTGGATGCTCTAACAAATTTATACACATAGAATCCGTGTGTATGTATATCGTGTCTTAACTTGTAGAAAAGTTAAAGAAAGTCATTCTAATTTGGTGTTAGGTTAAAGTCCCCAAATCAAGAATTTCTTTCTATTTTTAAGGATGTAAGGTTGCTCGGGGAGGTCGCAACAAAAACAGCCAACGTTCCTTTTTTTCAATTTATTGCAGTCTTTATTATAAGTTTCTTTCCCTATATCTACAATAGTCCTTCGCATAACAAGCAGCAAAGGTTTTAAAAGGAACGTATGACGTTCATACGTTTTTGTAGCGAGCTTCCCGATTAGCGCATTTAGAGCGCGCACATCTAAAGGCTAATATCTTGCTAAGTCTATAGGCTTAGCCCAAGCTGTCTCAAGTCTACCAATTCAAAATTTATAATTTCGAGTTAATATACAATCACAATTTATCATTCAATTTTTTAATCTACAAGTCAATTTTTAAATAGGAGTAGGCACTGATCGATTTAGGACAAGCCAATTAGAAACCTCAATAAAATATCGAAAAAAAATATTTTACTCCTACGCAATCGAACAAATTAAGACCAATGACTTGATTACACTAATTAATCAACTAATGCCTTTCTGATATTTGATTTTTGTTTAAACAGCGAAATTTGACTATTTTGGGAGATTTCTAGATCCTTTCATGCATTTTAAGAGAAAAAAATTTTGGCCTTTTCTGATTTTTGGAAATATAAAGATTATTTTTTGGATTTTTCTATTTTTTCGGAAAAAGGAAATATTTTCGGATTTTTTTAAAACGGGCTTAAATTAAAATAACTATATTATAATATATTATAAAATCAACTGGACCCGGGTCGGGCTATCAAGCCCGATCAGGTCAGGCCCGACCCTGGTCGACCAGGGCTCCCAAATCCGGGCCCTCGTCCACGGGCTTTGGTCGGGCTACTCCAGCAAGAGCCCAATCCCATTTTCCTCACCCTTAGGCCCATTTTTCACCTCGTCTTTTAAGCCCTACTAAGTCCTAAAGTGAAGCCCAAGCCTATTTCTTATTTAAGCCCACACCAACCCAAGTCTTTAGGTCAAACCAAGCCCAAGTCTCATTTGCCCCACCAAGCCTATCTTTCGCCAATCCTATGTCCTCTCCATTTTGTTCTCTCTACAACCCGCGGAAGACATCCAGCACGAGCACCGACCCCCCCTTCTTCAAGAACCGAGAATATCTACTGTTTCGTGCCCAACAGAGAACTTTAGCTCAGTTAAAAATACTCAGGCATCGATATAAGCCGTCTCCAACCATCGCACAGCTATCATGCATGGCCACGGCTACCGCCGCCCTCCTCTTCGCCGGCCAGGGACTGGTCATTCATGGAAAATTATGACCCACACAGAAAGAAACCACAAAACAAGAACGTACAACACAAGGGTCGGCGCTGTAAATCTACCATAACGCTTTTGACAAACCAAAAGTGGACGGCGGACTAAGAACAAAGGCATACATTTCAGTCAGGCATTTCGTCGAACATGCCGAGGGCGGCGGTTGAGAGGAAGTCATAGACCTGTCCGAGACATGAACACAGGCCAACATCAGTAAGCAACGAACAAGTGAGGTTCAGCTTTAGCACAGGGATGACTATTCATGCTCAGTACCAAAAACAACAGCAAGTTTCGGACACAACGAAGACCACAAACGAGCGTCTAGCTTAGGCATTCTGTCGAGCAAGTAGTGTACACAAACGGAAAGAGGACCGTCGGCTCGAATGGGGGCGAAAATGGCGGTGAACAACCTCGGATTTGAACCAGAAAAAAATACACAAGCGAGCCAAAATGTTCTCAGAATACAATATTCACACAACTAGGGTCGGAGGACGCCAGAGCCGAGCTGCACGTCTCGGTCCCAGACGGAGGTGCTCGGTCATGGTCCCTACCAGGCTCGGCAGCGTAAGACGGCGGACAAGCTCGATAGATTGGGTCACGTCCGTCCGCCTCGCTCGCCACCGAGCTAGGATCCTCGGGAAACTGACCCCAACCTCAACAAATAACGAGACCTACCGCGGCTTTGACGGGAACAAAGCGTGCCGTGGCCAGCGACTCTGCCTCACCACTCATTTCTCAGTCTCTGTTTCGGCTCAGATCTCAGTCGCCACTCTTCTGTTTCTCTGTCTCGACTCAGATCTCTTCTTCCTCTCCACTCTTCTGCCTCACCACAATAGTTTTGATACTATTCCCTACGCCAAAAGACTACTGATGTCTTTATCAAGACACATTCACTCGGACATTTTTTGGATCTTTTCTCCTAACTCAAATTGCTTTATTTTAAATCACTTTGAATTTGAAGGGAGATGTCAAAGATATAAATATATGTAAGAGATTTATCTTAATTGATTCTAATTTGATTTTTGACATAATTGATATTTTGTTATTTTAGATAGTTGAACTCTAAAGCGTATATATAGGCTCATTAGAGATATACAGAATATTATATTTTTCTGTTAATACAATTCTCAATTCGATGCATGACTAAAAGCAATATTACCCGAGGCAGTGGTGATTTTGAATGACCAAATTTGACAGTAGCGAGACTAGTAAACTGCAGGCAACAAGTCAAGAAACAGTGAAGAGATGGGTCTTAAGTGCCTGCATTTATCCTCATCCCACATCAAAAGGAGAAAGGAAAGGAAATGATCCCTTTCTTGAGTCCCAATAAAATAACAAATAAAATACAAACAAAAAAAAACACCTCTAACGAGCAACACATTTAAATGGTGGACATTATGCCTCAATCTCTGCACACTCTCATCAGTCTTCTTGAGTTCGTCTTTCAAATGAACAATTAGACACTTAATGTTTCTCATGTCATCTTCAAGTGCTGCAGGCAGAACCTTCGAGATAGAATGAGGCACGTCGCTTGTAGGCAAACACCAAGAAAAGAAATTACATGTTTTATCCTCGCAAGTATAGTAGAGCTTGTGTTTGTTTCTTCTTGATTCCGATACTTTAATGGCGGCAAGCTTATCACACTTACACTTTTTATTTTGAAAGGTCAATCCACTCCAAATACTCTCATTCACACTGGACGAAGACATTATACCTGGAAGATAACACTTTTCTTTTGCGGAATCAGATTGATAAGATGATAACACAAGTAAAACTATGAAAATTTTGAATTAAAAATATGATGCTCACCGAGCAACACTTTTTTGTCTCAGAATCAGATTGCTAAGATGAAAATACAAACACTATCGCAATATATCTTTAGAACTCCTCTTAATCAATACTCTGTAAGTTACTAAGCAATACTCTAAACGTGATTTAAATAAAAATTCCACAAGAAATAATCACCTAAGAATTAAAAGACAGATAGATCACTTGCTTAATCCTTTCCAATCAGTATTTAATCAAAGACAGACTCTACGAATATTTTTTACAAAAGGGCTCGTAATCCTTCCGTATGAATTACACAAGATCTACAATGATAATCCTGCCAAAATTTTTATCTTTGATTGCATACATTCTAATTGCATACTAATTACTAAGGTGGAAACAACTCATTTTCCACCCATTTACACTTATTGGAGGCCTCCCATCACCAACAATATCTCTAGCGAACTCATTCAATGGAACACTTCGAAAACAACATCAACTTCAAATTTGCTCTCGGCACAATGACACACAATAGTCGTAGGCATATGAAGCATCGACCTCATTCATAATGTTTTTAAAAACAAAACAAGTACGGCACGATGTTTAACCACGCTCAAAGAACGCCGTCAAAAGTGCTCACAGCTACACATCTCACACAAATATCCTCCCGCCCTTGGACATCTATAATTTGGGAAAATTGGCCAAAGACTTTTTAAACCTATTGTATCAATTCTTAAAGATTTCAATTCTGCCCAATTGAATCCTAACATTTTCACATTTTGTCAATTAAGTCCATTTGACCAATTTTAATCAGAAATCACTAATATAGACACTAGCCACACCATGAAGATGGGCAACACTAATGTGGATAATTTTTTATAATTTTTTTTTTTAACTTTTGTGGTTTTTTTCCTTTTTTTTCTTCTTTTTTTTTACCATAAAAGGTACTATGATTCAAACTCAAGAATTTGAGTTGCAAACTTGTGACAACTATGCTATCCCACAGACGGCCCTCTTGGCCTTAATAGGGACTGTCTGTCAGACACCAAGTTTCTTCTTAGACTCCGAACTTGGACCATAGTAAACTCTAAAATATCGGAAATTCTGATGCACAGGATCCTCTAAGGGCAAGTGCAGAGCATACTCCAGGATTTTTCTCAATCACAATGTTTGTTCAGAACCATCGTTCTGGACTAGAAGAGAATGGGAGTGTTTTAGAAGATCATGTTGGAAGTAGAGTACACAACACACTTCTTATTTCACTCTCTGGTTTTTACAATGGGACTCATTGCTCTTATATAGGCGAAAGAGGATACAACAGACAAGAGCAGGCAGACTGGCCATGCTAGGACGTAATTATCAAAACAAACTTAGCCACTTATGGGCTACATACATAGGGAGTCCTAAAGAAATCTCGTGACAAGCTATGAACAGTAGTTTTCCGCCTGGTGCGACAGTAAAAACAGACTGAATGAACAGTGAACAGTATACAGTAACCGATGTACAGTGTTTTCAGGACGGCCTTTATTTGTCTCTTCCATCTCTAGCACTGTAGTCATAGTTCGAATCATCAAAGCTATGATGAGCCAACTGTTCTCTGTAGAGAGCCTCTTCTGCATCTGATGGACTGGAGCTTCCGTCTTTTTCTCTTTTGAAAGAACGGATGAGATTCTCAATTTCCTCTGCCGACAAGTCTGGTGGACGAGACGAGCTAGCACCGAAAGAGCCGGAAAAGGGGGCGTAATTTGGGGTGTCTCCCCAAGGGTCTTGTGAAAATGGCCCTCCCCATGAATCATAGGGGGTGGAGGAGTCTGGATTGTTTTGCCGAAAGGTATGAAGAGCTTCTTGAATATGTTCTCTCGTGGAATCCCAAGCTTCAAGGTGGTCCCAAGAGACAGGGACCTGTGCAGATGGCCATGCTTCTAGTGGGATAGTGCGGTTTTCTTGACATAGGATTCTTTGGAGTGCACGTGACGCTGGCTTGCTAGTGGTGATAGAGTATGGAAGTGTCTGGTGAATCCGAGCAAATTCTTGAAAGACTTGAGGTCTGTAGCTTGAAATTCCTGCAGCAGAAGGTTTGTCAGCAATCCATCCAGATGGATGGGAAAATGTCCATGGTCGGTGGAATAAGATAACAGTATGTCTTTCCGGTTCAGGTCTTCCTTGGCGACTTTGGACCTTGAAGAGTTCTCTCCAATATTGGAGTGGTTTATACCATGCAAAAATCTCCAAGAGATGTTTCTGGTTATGAAGTTGACCTTGACCATCTTTTTTAATAACCTGCAAAATTTTGTCAGTGGGAAATTCAATGGCTATAGTGTACAAGTTGAACATGTACCAAAATAACCATTTGAGATCTTCTGGAAATTCTTCATCAGGAGACCATTTGAGAGGGTGAATGAATGGATATTGCGAATGAAGTCCATTTGGTCTAAGCATTAAACCTCCATGTTCACGGAAAATTCGGAGGTGATATTCCCACATTAGTTCTGGGAGTCTTTCTTTCAAAGTATTGTGGTGGATTGCCACGGGAACATCAGGAGGGTATTTGAGGCTGGGCCAACCACCTGAGATTTTGTCCGTTCGATATGTGTCCTGGAAAGGCTCCTTTTTGACATACATGTTGATGGTTTGTATTGGTTCCTTTGGACGGGACAAGAAATCAGCAAGGATATTCTTAGTTCCTGAAATGTGTTTGACGTCAAAGGAGTATTTAGAAAACCATTCAGCCCATCGGAGTAATTGTGGATGGGGAACTTGCTTTTGCTTGAATTTAAGTATCTGAGGGAATGAGGACATGTCCATTTCAACAAGAAAATGGTGTCCGATGAGGTGGAATTCAAACTTCTTGATGCCATGTAGGTCACCAACCACAAGCAAGGGTGTCATGCCCTTTGCTAGCTCCGAGCGAGGGCCATGACACCCTACCAACCAAAGCAAGGGAGTGCAAGCCCTCACGCAAAATCGACAAAGGTCGTGACGCCCTCGCTAAATCTGGCCAGGCGAGGGCTTGGCAATCCTAGCCGATTTTGTGTGAGGGCTCAATGCCCTCGCTTTGTCCTCAAAAAATTAAATGCCCACATCAGTGCGGGTCATGTCACATAGGATGGTTAGTGTCCACATCAACGAATTATGTTCAAAATTGGCTAGATGAACTTAATCGACAAAAGGTAAAAAAGTTTATGACTCAATTAGCAAAATTGAAGGTTTATGACTAAATTAGCAAAGTGTAATAGTTTAGGACTTTTTCGACAATTTTCCCTCTTTATTCTGAACAATTACAAAGTACATCCACAAGAAAGAAATAGCAAAGCATTCCATACTTGCTAAAGATCACATCTAGCTAAACATGAAATAAAAAGCCAATCTCTCAAACGTCTGGCTGGGAAAGAGAATCTCGTAGACAACGAATTTCTTCCATAGTGCCACTGATTCCCCGCAAAAGTAGACACTCACAAATATAATCACGAAAGAGAGGCACAACGCTAACCTCCAGAATTGAGGTCATAGGACACACATGACGAATCAGAACATGTAGATTTGCGAAAGCTATTCCTTTAAAGCATCCAATCCAAACATAACATACACTTGCCAAGTTATTATGTAGTTGGGAATGTTGATATGTGATGAATGTAACCGGCATACAGAAGAATGTGTGAATCAAAATCAAATGTCGTTCTCATCTCTCTTATGTTTATCTCTTATGTACTTAGTTCAAGACCGCTCTTCTCGTCTCTTTTGCTCTTATAATTCCTTCTTCTTGAATTGCCTTTGTACCACCAACCAAAAGCAAGAATGAGGAAAAATGAAATCAACTGATCCCTCTCAAGGTATATCATGACTTAACGTGTTAAAGTACATTGCAAATAGATAGATTTAATCACCTATTACAATAAATCTCTGATCTTACGGTTTATAAACAATAAATCTGATGTATGCATAGTGAAAATAACTCAGAGACATGTTACCAGGAGTGGTGGTGATTTTGAAGCACCGAATTTGACAGGAGCGAAAACGAATAAACTGCTGGCAACGAGATAAGAAACAATGAAGAGATGGGTCTAGAGTTCCTTTATTTATCCTCATCCCACATGAAAAGGAGAAACAAAAGAACATTCCTTTCTTATGTCGACACAACAAGCAAACGTGGGCAATGATCCCTTTCTTGCTTTGTGATGTCGATAGGACAGAACAGGAAAGGAGTTTTTTGCCTTCTTCTCGGTTGTCGTTAACACAAAAAAGGAATTTCTTTGCATTCTTTCTTGCTTCTCATGGAACGAAAGGAGTCGCCCCAAAATATCTTTCTGCATCATACAAAGTATGTGATAGAGAATGATATGATATGAAGAGTGCTTTCCTCTACTCGAGGAGAAAATAAACCGTCTCATTCACATCGTAATGAAGTCCACTAATTAGACTATGTTTTTCGAAAAATATGCCAAAATGGAATTAATAAGATTATCATCTTTATAGGGTAACTGAAATAGCTGTCAAGTATCAAAGACAATCAAGTTGCTTTTCATCTTTAATAGAAGAAGGATAATAGGCAACTGGCCAAACTGTCCCTAAAGGCTGAGAAAATTCCAGTATAGGGCTCAAAGTGTTCTTACTTTCTCAAGTAAGAGCCTAAAGATGACTTTATTTTAAATAAAAGCCTGATGTAACTATATCGGTCTCAAAGTATTGCTTGAAATGGTTATGATTGTTTTAAACAAGGGCCTAACCTCATCGGCTCATCGGCCGGCAAAATTTTCCAGCTGGTCAAGAATATTTTCATCCAAAAATAAATTAAATCTAAATTAGATTAGATTAAAAATATAGTCAGCGGGGTAGTGGCAAAGGCAGACGCTTGCCCCCGCCTCTGGTCGACAAGGGTCGCCGGCCCTTGCCTAGGTGCTGACAACCTCGTCAGCCTTCTCCACTGCCCCGTCAGTGATAGGGTGGCAACCATGGGCGAGAGGGAGCCCCTCTCTCCCGTGCGTATTCTTCTTTGTTTAAATTTATATATTTATATGGAATGAAAAAAATTTAAAATTTTAAAAAATAAAAGACAAAATTGCCCTTCATCAATAGTGAGTTCAGGCTCTTATTTGGTACTAAGATGGCCACTTTAGGCCCTTATTTTAAACAAAATTTATTTTTGGCCATTATTTGAGAAAATAAGAGTACTTCGGGATCTTATTTGAAACAATGTCCAAGGCCCTTATTTGAAAGAATGAGAGCACTTTAGGTCCTTATTTGGAATTTTTTTCCTATAAGCCCAAAGAGAAATGATTACATAATAGTTTTTAATATACTATGAGACTAACAGTTTATTTTGGACCACAAAAAAATCAAATGACAAAAAATTATAAATTATTGTGGAGCCTATTCATTTAAGAATTTGTGATTTATAACAAGCTATTATTCTCATAGTAGTTCAGCGACTATTATGTTAACAAAATCTGAACTCATAACCTATCCATAATGACTATGGGCAACGGCTAGGTGCCCATCGCCCATCGTTCCGCTAAAGAGAAACGGGGACTGCCACGTGAAGTCCATCGCCAAGCCCTTTTAGGACAGCCACAGTGGCCATTCCTAAATTCTGCGCCTGGTTTACTCGTTTCTATCTGGTAGGGCACGTACAGGCCATCTTCAAAGATGTCAAGAATTGCTTGCGTTGGTCTTGTGCTCTCCTAACTCTTGGATGGTAATCTCATTTGATAGACATAACTTAGAGTATATTTAGTTCAGAGTGATGTTTTAATTTCCTTACTTTTTTGTTTTGGCGGGGGGGGGTGGAGATCAGAAAGGTTCCTTACTTTTAGATGAAGCAATAGTGCACAATCATGTATGGTTCAATGATAATAATTTTAATGCTAAGAAATTCATGTGAAGCATAGATAGGGGGAAAAGACAAATTTTGTTCCGATTACCTAAATGTCATGACTTTTAAAAAAAATGATTTACTTGAGCAACTTGACTTTCAATCAAAACTTCAATTACCATGACTTTTAAAAAACATTCACTTGAATGCAATGATTTTCAATCAATCTATTGAGTATCATAACTTTGTAAAAAGTTTCACATGACTTTAAAAAAAGTTTAGATGAACGTTGTTTTTTTATTAAGTTATAGTATTCAAATGATCAATTAAGGAGTTATGCCACTCAAGTGTTCACCATACAAAAATTATGACTCTTATGGTGTCCTTGTCCCTAAAGATAGATATGTGACTTGTTAATTTCATTAAATTTAAGTTGGCACTAGATAGGGTCAAAATTAAATTGCCTTCAAATGAGAGTGACGAAGGAGAAATTTGAAGAGTGTATAGACATCACGTAGTACCATTTGATTGCGGAGGGCTAGTCACGTAACTTATCTAGAAGCATAAATAAGGACAATATAGATCTTTCTTTTTTTTTTGGTAAGGAGGACAATATAGATCTATTCGTATCTATTATGTACTTAAAATCTAAGCAAATAAACGCGACTTCAACAACAACAAAAATCTTAACGATGATACCCTTTTGTTTACCAATCTTTTGAATCATCAGCAATTAATTTACGATTTGAGCATCGTCTCACTTGGGTACTTAAATAGAAAATCCTAGGAATTCATTTGATGATGTGGATGTTAACGAATGTTATCATGTAGGTTAATTTCGACATTTTGGAGAAATTGCTGTTTTTCAATTCACATCAGCCAACCTAACATGAGGGATTTCACCTCCACCTTCTCACCTTAAGTGCGAGAGGCAATTATACCTACCTACCCGACAGTAGCAAAATTAAAGTTTTGATGTAGTGTCGATCTTCACCACCGAAAATCTCTCTAATTTACATACGATATTTTTCCTCTTGAGTAAATGGAAATACAGAAATGACATTGCAGAGTGTTTCACCTTTCCTTTTATTCTTATCCATGGAGGGCTACAAACTAGGTCCTCTCTATGGCGTGGAAGGATTCATCGAATCTCTATAATTCGACGGTCGGACATGGACAGTTCAACACGCATTAAATGTTGATCAGGGGTGAGTATCGATCCAGGGCCAACCCTGGATTAGCCCAACCCTGTTGGTCATAATCCGATTCCCAAGGGAACTGGGTCAGTCCTTGGTCCTAAGATCCCTAGACCAGTACCGTGCAGATTGGTCCTCGGTCCTAGGAGTTTCAGGTTGGTCCAATCGAACCAACCCTGACCTTATATATTATATTATATATAATACATTTTTGTTTATTCTAAAAAGAAAACTCTAATTCAAATAGCGTCCTCCTCCAATATTCTTGTTCTCTTCTTTCTACTTTATCCTTTTAATATTCAATTTGCCAAGTAAAATCAAAAGAAACAACTTCACTCGCGAGCAATCTCGCTCCGCTCGCCACTTGAGACTTACCTCACTCACTTTTGGTCGCTCACCACTCGACACTCACCCCGTTTCCATGCTTACCCGACTTGTCGCTTGACGTTTGCGCCGCTCACCTATGTTCGCTAACTTTGCTCCTTCGAGTAAATCATAAGGAAATAAAGCCATAATTATAAATTCTTTTCGCTTGTGAGCAATGCTCGTCTTGTGGCTCTATAAATAATCTTAATTATTTTTATGGTTTCTTACTTTTAGCAAATATAAAATTTTTATTGTTACCTTATTTTAAATTTGTTGAATATGTATTGGTATTTATAGTTTAGTTAAAATCACAGTATCGATAAATATGTAATTTGAAATAATTGGTTTAATTTTTTAGAAACAAAAAAATGAAAAAAATTTAACGGTTGGTCCCGGATTAACCCTGGAACCGGACCAAACCCATTGGGTCAGTCTGGTCCTCGGTCCTAGGCTCAATAGGGTCAGTCCTTAGTCCCAAAAATTGAGGACCAACACTGTGCGAGTTGGTCCTAGGGTCAGGAGATGGACCGGCCCAATCCAGACCATGCTCACCCCTAATGTTGATTACTGTTGGTCCAGAGGAAACAATGGCCAGCATCATCGAAGTTGGATGGACGGTACTCTTCTATCTTCTTCTTTTTTAATCGAAGTTCATTAATTGATCGTCATCATGCATTGAAAAGAACGATCACAAAAACAAAAGTTGTTCGAAACTCAAAGCCAACAAAAGAAGAATTATGCCTTAGTTTGCATAGTCAGAATTAATTTGCTCAAGATCTCTCTTTCTTAATCTAGAGGCTTTCTTACATCCTTAACCTAAGCCCCTCTTTTTCAAAAAATTTGGGAACCCACTTCGCGCGTGCCTCAAAACTAGTGATTATTATTCGTTAATTTTCCTCTGTCTCCGATTTCCTCCTATCGTTCCTTTTTCATGTGAATATGGGCGGTATTCATGTTCATAACTCACCAGTCGAAGGACCTGTTTGAGTTAATTTCTCCGATCAAGAATGGAGAAAAACACGGTCCAAGAAAAAATCCATTTTAGATTAAAATAAGGAATTTGTTCATTTTACCTTTCTAGGGATTGAATTAAGGGTGAATATCGGTTCAGGGTCAACTCTAGACCGATCTTGGACTAGCCCAATCCTATCGAGTCCTGGTCCAATTTCCAGAAAGATTGGGTTGATCATTGATCCTAGGATCTATGAACCAGTACTATGTGAATTAGTTCTTGATCCTAGGAGTTTAGGATTAATCCAACCCGGATCAACCCTGACCGTATGTATTATATATCTAATATATTTCATGTAATATTCTTTTATATATTCTAAAGAGTAAACCTAACTTAAACCACATTAAACGACGTGCTCCTCCTCCACCTCCAGTACTCTTGTTCTCTTTTTTTCTTATTTATCCTATTTAATTTATCAAGTAAAATTGAGAGAAACAACTTTACTCGTGAGCAACCTCACCCCACACGCCGCTCGACGCTCGCCTCGCTTGCTACTCAATGCTCTCACCACTAGTCGCTCACCTAGCCAACGGCTCAATGCTCTCTCCCACCACTCACCTCTCTTTGTTGGCCTCACTTGTCACTGAGTAAATTAGTTAGTCTCGGGTTGACCTTGAATAGGACCGAACCCATAGGGTCAATTCGATCTCTGATTTCAAGCTCAATCAGGTCGATCCTCAATCTCAAAAGTTGGGAATTTACATTGTGCGGGTTGGTCCTAAAGTTAAGTACTGGACTAACCCAACCCAAACTATGCCCATCCCTAGATGGAATTGGGACAACGTGAAAGAAAAATCATGCTGAGGCATGCGTTGCACCCGTGTCATCACCTTTGCACAATGTGCTCACCTGTTAGTTGTTTTCTTTTTCCATGTTTTATGCTGTTTCAATTGTTTTAAGAGTAATACATTCTGACACCGCAGGTGAATCCCAATCTCTACGGCGACCATCTCCCTCTGTTCTCCACTCGTTGGATGGCAAGTCCCTATGACATGGCAACGTCCTTACCCAATTAGAATTTCAAGTACCGTTAGCTTTAGAACTAAGCAAACCCTTTTGCTTTGGATAGGAGGCCATGATAATTAACCGTGTTGGCGCGTTGGCTATTTTCCAGCATTCTTATACTTCCGCCTCGACGCAGCTAAACACTCGATCTACTCGGGCTTCACTCGAACTTGGTCGAGCTGAGTTAGAACCAGCAGGTCCAACTGGAGGAGCTCACGAGTAGCTTGCCTTCGCTTGCACCTCGAACAAGAGGCTTTCGGGTCATGAAATTTTCGAAATAGAAGCTCTAGTATATTATTACTTATATATGTTCAATGTCTTTCTCAAGGTATACAAACGATTCTCATTTCAGAGGGAGGTGGTGGCGAAGAATCGGGATGCTACGACATGGCTTGTCCACGTTTTTTGCAGACTAATCCCAAGACTCCTGTTGGGTTTGTGTCTAAAAAAATCAAGTGTGTACGGAAAGGGTCCATTACGACATGTTCGTTCAAGTTGCCAAGGTAAAGCCCTTCTCTGTAACCAAGCAATAATCCGCGATCAGATTTCCATTCCTCTCTTTTGCAACCTTAGCATCAGAAATCCTACGTTGCAATGATGTGTCACTAGCTTATCTACACAATTTCCATAGGGTCGCCAGCAATCTTGGTGGTCGTATTATGGAAATCTCAGAGAGGAAATTAGCTTCTGGCCTAGATATTTGTTCCAGAATGACAAATTCGCTGGCTTGAGCCGCATCAGCGAGTTACGTGCATTTCACCTCCAAACTCTTTTAACTCATCCACCTACCTCTCTCTCTTTCTCTCCTGTTGCAGAGGTTCGATCTTCTTCTCTGTCAGATATTAGGTAGCCCAAAAGCCCAACAGGGAAAGCCTGCCAAACTCTCTCTCTCTCTCTAAAACTTACGTCCGAATTGCAATAAAATCCCAAAACTTTCAGTTTGTGCATAAATAATTCCCTCACTTCTATTTATTTAGGTGACGGGGTGACTGTATGGTGTTTTGTCTTTTTACCCTTTTTCTCCTTACGTGGCTATTAGATCATAGTTGACTTCAAAGGCGTCAAAACGGGATATGCACGAGAAAAGGATGCAACATCTAAACAAATGACTCAGAGTGAAGAGAGGCTTGCAGGAGGGAATCCCCGCGGAGGACATGACGGCTCTATTCTCCTCCTTCACCGTCGGCACGAGCAAAAGGCATCATCTCCTCTCACGAGGAACCTAGTCAGGCGAGGACTCTGCAAGGCCATGGAATGACCAAGATGGAGGGAAGGATGAATTGACATTAGCTAAAGGTAAAGGTCATGCGATGCCAATTTGTACATGATTGCTTAGGTTTTATCACATATAGATTCATGATGAATGTGTGCCCTGTGGCCGACACTGTTGCCGAACAAGAAAAAATTTCCCAAGTGCTTATGGGCTATATCTAACACAAGGGCCGAAGACCAAAGCGAACTATTTTTACCCAGATAAGTTTCAGGGATGCATAGATCAGATGAGAATTCAAAAACTGGTGTAGTTAAATCACCCCCAAAGCTAATATAGTAGGTAGGGGTGCATTTGTAAACAAAGTTTTACCTAATTGAAAATCCATTCTTTAATAATTGCAATCGCATGGTTACACCAAACAAAGCCAATATTGTTCAGAAGCTCTGCGAAAGAAAAGACTGAATCTGGACAAATGCTGGAAACTTCCCTTGTCTGAAAATGATAGAACAGAGACATATTCACAGGACTCTTCACCACAACGCTGAAAGGACAAACGCAACAAGCCCGTGATGATTGAAAGCACAAAGAAATAAGTTAGGGCAATATCTTACCAAGTGATGGATAGATTAAGAAAGAATGTTTTTAAGCTAAAATATATCCTTTAAACACCCCCCCCCCCCTTTTTTCTTCTTAAACTTGCTAGACATTAATTAACAAATAACGAATGGCATTACTGGCTTTATTTTTTTTTCTCTGCCACATATGGTTCAGGAAGCGTCCCAAAGATTCTGTCCCACAGCGTTGAAGTGATCCCAAAGCCTTTGTCTTGTACACGGAAATGATGGTTCAGGTGATATTTCTGCATAAGAAATGCCAATTACATAGCTCTGGTTAACTGAGAGAAGAATTGCCCAAAACATAAGGATTTACTGGAAGAGAATTAGCACATGCTACATGGGTTTTCGAATTCAATCACATCCAAAAGAATCAGATCCTGAATAACCCACAGCCCAAAACCCAGATTCCCTATACCAACTCTCAAGAAGGAAGAAAAAAACAAAAACAAAAAGAAATGAAAGCCAAGCCATAAAATAGAGGGAAGAAAATAGAGGTACATTAAGGACTGAAGCAAAAAGAGCAGCATATGCACAAGTATTACCTTGAGATTTCGCGGCACTTCAGTGGCTGGCTGTCCATGATGCAAGTAGTAATGGGTGCAGTCATATATCACATAACCCAGCAAACCACCCCCAAACAATGCTGGAGTGGTGGTAGGCGTAGAAATGAGCTTGACCAGGTTCCAGAACTGGCATGAACAGTCACAAGTTCAGCAAATTTAGTGCAACCAAATATATGAAAAAAGTATGACACAGCAACTTAGATGTGTGTACTCTTAAAAAAAGACAAAGTTGAAGCGGTGCCTCTGCTAACTAAAGCAGCTGCAACGTCACTCCAAAACACCCAATAAAATTTCTTAAAACTTCTATTGAAGCTGGATAAATCCACTTCATCTGCCAACTTAAAGATAACAATTCTTCCTCAGCTATTTCAAGCCTCTATCATCCACATTATATTCACTCATTACAATGCAAAACAAGTCCAGGAGTCATCATAATGCATTACAGTACAGCAAATTTATACTCAATGGAGAAACACACAATAAAGATAAATTATGTCCAATGGCCGGGAAATGTTAAATCTTCCTATGCCATCATTAAGTCCAGATTTTTATTGCGACTCTGTACCTTGTGAGAGCCTTCAACTGATTGCGGACTCAACTTAAAATTGCCTTATTGTAACTTGCAGCAAAACACCAACCCTAGTTGATGAAATTTTATATCCAACCATCCTCACAATCCAGCTAATCTAAGTTTTCTCATGGATTTCAGCCCTTTTCATGACATCTATGGCATATTCTGCAGTTCTCTACTAATGAATGTTGGAAGATCAGACTTTAAATTCGCTGGCTAAATTACTTGATGAAGATGTATGGTCAGCTTCATGAGTTATTTACTAGCCTTTGTAATCTAATGGGGATTAATTGCAGTTCAAGTAATTGACCAAAACAAAAACAACAATTAAATTTGAACAGTTGTACAGAAGTTTTACTCATGCTCCATCCTCAATCATTTTTTAGCTATGCTCCATGCGTACTCAGTCCAATGAGAAAGTTAATACACTGTCTCCTGGGAGTAAATAGGATAAACTTATATGCTAAGATCCCTAGCAGAACTCAATTAGCAGAAAACATAAAGCAGGGTAATAACACTGGATGACGGTAAGGACAAAGGAAATACTCATACAGGAATGCAAAGGACAGCTGTTCCCGCTGGTGGAAAGACAAGCCGCAGGCCATCCATAGGATGTTTGTGATGGCATCCATGAATAAGATAGTGTATGGTGTTCCACCTAGATCATTCTCAGAGATGTCAAAAACTTTGTGTGGTTGAGGAGAAAGAAAAGTCGGAAAAGACATCACCGAACATTCAGAAAAAGATAATTCCTCGAAAATAGAGACAGAGAGAGAGTGCTCACCAATAAGTGTTTGTATTTATATGGAAAACGAAACGGTGCAAAGAGTACTCCAGCAAAGTCCAGACAAAGATGCCCATAATCACCAGTGAGCCGACCTCAAGAGCTGTGTGGCCCATACGGACAGACATAGAGATACACCAGCATACTACAGGAAGCCAAATGATAGGAATTGCATACCATCGAGTACGGGTCAAGAACTGTTTCAAAGAAGGCAAAGATTTGTTAGTAGATCTAATAGCACTTAACAGCTTGTTTTTTAAAGATAGGCCATCTGCTATTCATGGAGTACCTCCCAAAAGTCACTTTCAAAGAATCTAGGCCCTGTCTTGCTCACGATGGGTTGATGGACCCACTCCTGATAAGATTCACCTAAATGACCAACCTGTCGAAGAAACCATATGCATATATCAACATAAAGAGAATACAGTGGCAGGGAAGTCTCACAAAGGTAAGAAATAAATTTCTAAATCATGGAAAAAGAAAAGAAAGGGAGATAATCAAGTTGGCGAAATGGATATCTATGATAATTAGAGCTCAATGGTCCGTCAAGCACAACATCCGAGAAATGACTGTGCAGTTAATAATCATTCAGTCATGCTACTGCATGCTTACAGGACTGACCTAACTGATTTAAAATGTATGGACAGCGAAGCTCAATATCTTTTCTGAAATCCAAGAAAAAGAGATCAGAAGAAGGCTGGGTATGCCAATGGGTACAAATAATATACCTGGAAGACGAGGGGTTTATCCAGATCAACAGTGAACTCCTGAGCAACCATATTGGAGAACTTGCAAGAAAGCTACAGATGAATGGAAGGATCAGATCAAACGAAAGCTGAAGGCAACAGAAGAATTTCTCTAAGCATAAATACAATCATGGCATTCTCACTTTCCTCAGTCCTAAATGTCTCAAAACAAGTGAAGCCATCATAAGGTGAACTACACCATACACAATGAACAAAGGCAAAAGAGAACAGGGAAGTAGCAGCAAGAAATCTAAGGACAACCCATTGGATTTATTTTGTAAAAACTGCACTGCAATTACTTCAGAAAATAGTCTATTTGGCATAGCATAATATTATAGATTACTCAGCAAATGTCTTCACTGATCAATCTTTCAGTACGGCTCTGCTAATCGTTCCCAATTCCCCTTAACCTAGAATTATCACAAAGATAAGAATTGGACAATTTCCAGATGCTTCAACGTGAAGAAAACCACACTCCCATATCAGACTCTGATTGGAGAACGTGTAAAATCATGTTACCAAACAAAGGATGACATAGAGTTATGGAGGGATACTCTGAATTCGGCAACAGATCCGTTATCCGACGGAAAGGAATCAAACAAGGTAGTGATTAAGGAATACCAGCAAACTCGTTTCTCATGGATCATTCACTACTAGCACATCTAGAGGAACGGAAACCTTTTAGCAAAAACTTGTAGAAGGCTGAGCCACCAAGAACATCTTGTAGATGAAGAAAGCCACTTTTCATGAAAAATCTTCACGTATTGACATTAGCTTGAGACGTTATATCCAATTCTTGGACGTGCATCATCAACTCCACCCAGAAAAGCAACAGAATAAATATCACTTTCTTCTACAGCTGGACCCACACTGAAAAAGGGGATTCGCCCAACCGCAATTTTTAAAATGCTAAAAAGAAATGTACCTTTTCCCAAAATTTCAAATCCCACACTCACACTTCACCTCAGAGAAAAAGTCAGCATCAACGTAAGAAAGCCTCACATGCTACGGAATTGAGATCAGTCTCGTTTCAAATAGAAAAAAGGGAGAGAACCCGAATGAGCTAAAAGCTTTCTCCTTTCGTGTCGGCAAACACTCGAACGTTATCAAATTGGATCTGAACGAAAACGAAGAAAATCCCAAGAAACGGAGCCCACCCAGAATTCAACCTCGATTAACGCAATGCGCCATCGCCGGACACCACCGAAAGGAAGAATCCCACCACTCGCTCACCAATTCCCACGGTCGTTTCGGCCAAGAAACTCGAATTCAGAGAAAACCCAGATCTACGAAACCCACAATGCCGCGAAAGAAGAGACGGAACGAACGAACGAACCCAAGACTCACCCGACGAAATGAGGGGTCGGATCTAAATCCACAAACGAGAAGACCTGCACCACCGCCGCAGCGACCACTGACAGAAAGCCGCACGGCGTCACCTCGCTTCCCTCCTCCTCGCTGCCCTCCTCGTCCCGCTACGATGATGATGATGATTCTGACGATTCTGACGCCTCCCCTTGCGTGGTTTTCTCCCCTATCTTGCAGCCTGGGGAAGTTATAATCGGATGGACGGAGGTGGGCTTGACAGAGGAGGAGGTGCAGGGGAGCGAGGAGCGAGATTTTTGGGGGATACTTAAGGGAGGGCGAGGGGGAGGAAATCTGGGCCGTCCGTTCCGAGGGGGGCATCAGGGGATCAGATCGAATCAGATACCGTTGGATTCTTTCCCATTTTGAAATGAAACGGATGCCAGGCTGGCGAGCCCCCCCGCGACAACTCGCGCACAGCTCAGCCACTCGTAAAAACAGGGCATGGAAATAAATAAATAAAATAAATAAACAACAAAAGAGACCGCAAAAGCGGTGTGCGCGCTCGGGATTTGATTCGACAGGACAGGAGCAATTTTGACCATGTCTTTAGGACGTGAAGACGTATGGAAGGTGATTGGTCGGACTGGCGGGAGGGGGCCCACATCTGTTCTCGCGGCGAAATTCTTGCCTTCACACGGGCGGTCAAGCTTAAGAATTGGGCTTCGTGCTGTTAAAAAACACCTTCGACTTTGATTTTTTTTTTCCAATTTTACCTTTTGTTTAGAAAAATTCTTTGACTGCGTCTCAATTCTACCACTAACTTTTTTATCTCATAAAAACCCTCGACTTTAGATCATGTCTGTTTTTTGTCCTATTAAAAAAGCCACAATTTAGGTATTGCCTCAATTTTACATTAAAAGTTTTACGGTCTTTAAAAAGCCATAAATTTTTACTTGAATCATAAATTTACCCAATTAACTCTGCATCCAAAATTTCCCAAGCACAAGTTGTTTGAGTGTCTCGAGTGCAAGCTTTCTGACTACAAGAAATAAAATATCCCTAAGGACAAGAGATTGATTAGTGCAATTTGAATGAAAGGTTAATGAAAAGCAAATTTGGAACATTAATAAAAATTGATGATTTTTTATAAGACAAAAGAATAGAGTAAAATTGAAACTAGACCTGAAGCTCATTTTTTTTCTTACGAGACAAAAAAAGGTTTTGTAGAATTGGTATTTGAACTAAAGTTGAGGGTTTTTTATAGGACTGAAAAAATTTAGGGTAAATTTAGGAGTAGAACTAAAGTTGGGGGTTTTATGGAATAAAAAATATTTAGGGTAAAATTAGGACATGACTTAAAATTGGAGGTCTTTTATGAGATAAAAGGTAAAGTTTGAAGTTTTTTAGGGTATTAAGCCCAAAACAATAAATAACCATTGCTTGTGCAAAGTTCACATAATGGAGTTATGTGATAGAAAATTACGGTGGATCAGATCCATGTGGGTCGAGGGAAAAACCTATGCGGGATAGATATTTTCTATTTTTAATTGTCCTGTGGAATTTATTTTTTTTTGTTTCACCATGTTTTTATACTTACGCTTGTGGTCGATAAGTCTGTGCGATGGCTCTTAACACTTATTAAGCACTTAAGTGAAAGAGATTTGTTATTTTTGATGCATTGATTGTCTCCTATTTTGTGTAAGCAACAATGCTAAGAAAATCGAGACCTTACTTTTTTGCAGTTGAAATGAGATAATGTCCATTGTAGTGCGTTTGAAAAGTACTATAAGTGGACTTGTCAACGAGATGCTAATAAATGTTTTACATGAGAGAGCGACATTTTGATTTGCTATGTGAGTTGACATAGTTTACCCAAAAAAATAGGTGATTTGACATCCTACAAGCGAATGCTTAGTAGCTAAGTAAGCGAGAAAATATTATCTTTTAATAACATTTTATCACACAACTATAGAATGCCAATGTGATAAATCATTTTTGAAATACTTAGATTACAAGAAAAGGTTTAGAATAATCTTAAACCTATTGCATTGGTGTTAATTTACTCATAAATTTTTTAATGGTATCAATTTAGGCTCAAACATTTTGACTTAACATTAATTCAGTCTCTTTAGCTAATTTTGATTAGATTTATTAAAGTGGAAGCCAATTGACTTGTAAGGCACAGTTAATGATAAAGTGAATAATTTTAATAATTTTTTGAATTATTTATTTATTCTTTTTTTCTCTTATTTTTTTCGTTTTCTTTTTCTTACCTCTTATTTTCCCCTTCCCTTTCTTCTTCCTCTAGTCCAATCACCGAATCTTGACAACTAACTAGACTCACCAACCACTAGTGAGGCTCTTTGAGCCCTGGGTAAGGCTCAAGCTCTTGCTAAAGGCCCACAAGGGCGACCTTGCGCTAAGCTGGCAAGGTTGGGCCTCCCCTATGTCTAGAGAGGCTCAACTCTCACCAGCCTAACATGATGCCACCCTCACAACATTTGCCAAGGGCTCAAGCCTCACCAATACTAGAGGCCAATGAGGTTGACCATGCTGGCTCTTGCCTTTGGCCAATCACCAAGGTTTGGCGACTAGATAGAGAAAGAAGGAAGAGAACGAAAAAAAAAAAGGAAAAGAAAAAAAATCAAAAATAATAAAAGCAATCGCATCGGCATTAACCATGCCATATAAGTCGATCGGCGTTCACGTCAACAATATCGACCAAATTAGTTAGAACGATTGAATTAACACTAAATCAAAAGGTTTAGAACTAAATTAGCATAAATACAATAGGTTTAAGATTTTTATGACACTCTTCCCCTCATATTTACTCATGTTGCATTTGCATGACATGGTTAATGAAAAGCAAATTTGGAACATAAAAAAAAAATGATGATTTTTTATAAGACAAAAAAATATAGTAAAATTGAAACTAGACCCGAAGCTCTCTTTTTTTCTTATGAGACAAAAATAAAGTTTTGTAGAATTGATATTTGAACTAAAGTTGAGGATTTTTTATGGAACTGAAAAAATTTATGGTAAATTTAGGAGTAGATCTAAAGTTGGGGATTTTTATGGAATAAAAAAGGTTTAGGGTAAAATTAGGACGTGACTTAAAATTGGAGGTCTTTTATGAGACAAAAGGTAAAGTTTGAAGTTTTTTAGAGTATTAGGCCCAAAACAATAAACAACCATTGCTTATGGAGTTATGTGATAGAAAATTACGATGGATTGGATCCATGTGGGTCAAGGGAAAAACTTGTGCCGGATAGATATTTTATGTTTAATTGCCTTGTGGAATTTTATTTTTTTTTGTTTCGCTGTGTTTTTATACTTACGCTTGCGGTCAATAAGTCTGTGCAATGGCTCTTAACACTTATTAAGCAATTAAATGAAGGAGATTTTTTATTTTCGATGCATTGATTTTCTCCTAATTTGTGTAAGCAATGCTCAGAAAATCGAGACTTTGCTTTTTTGCAGTTGAAATGAGATAAATGTCCATTGTAGTGTGTTTGAAAAGTACTATAAGTGGACTTGTCAACGAGATGCTAATAAATGTTTTACATGAGAGAGCGACGTTTTGATTTGCTATGTGAGTTGACATAGTTTACCCAAAAAAATAAGTGATTTGACATCCTACAAGCGATTGCTTAGTAGCTAAGTAAGCGGGAAAATATTATTTTTTAATAACATTTTATCACACAACTATAGGATGCCAATATGATAAATCAATTTTATAATACTCAGATTACAAGAAAAATTTTAGGATAATTTTGAACATATTGTATTGGTGTTAATTTACTATAAACCTTTTAATGGTGTCAATTTAGTCTCAAACATTTTGACTTAGCATCAATTGAGTCCCTCTAGTTAATTTTAATTAAATTTATTGAAGTGGAAGCCAACCGACCTGTAAGGCACGGTCGATATTAACGTGAACAATTTTTAATAATTTTTTTTGAATAATTTATTTATTCTTTTCTTTCTCCTTTTTTTTTCTTTTTTTTTTCCCTTCCCTTTCTTCTTTCTCTAGTCGATCACTGAATCTCAACGACTAATTAGACTCACCAACCACTAGTGAGGCTCCTCGAGCCCTGGGTGAGGCTTGAGCCCTCGCTAAAGGCCCATGAGGGCGACCTTGTGCTAAGTTGGCAAGGTTGGGCCTCCCCCCTGGTTAGAGAGGCTCGACTCTCGCCAGCCTAACACGATGCCACCCTCATAGCATTTGCCGAGGGCTCAAGGCTCACCAATACTAGAGGCCAATGAGGTTGATCACGCTGACCCTTGCCTCTCGCCAATCACCAAGGTCTGGCAACCGGCTAGAGGAGAATGGGAGAGAATGGAAAAAAAAAAAAAAAAAAAAAAAAGGGAAAAGAAAAAAATTCGAAAATAATATAAGCTATTCGCATTAACATTGACCATGCCATGTAAGCCGATCGACGTTCACATCAGCAATATCCAACCAAATTAATTAGAATAACCAAATTGACACTAGGTCAAAAGGTTTAGAATTAAATTGGCATAAATGCAATAAGTTTAAGATTTTTATGACACTCTTCCCCTCATATTTACTCATGTTGCATTTGCATGGCATGGTTGGCAACTCCTAGTCACCAATCCGTCATTCGTACAAAGTCATTCATGGCCCTTGCAAGGTGATAATGAATATCTCGATCGTACACTAGACTCTACAATTGGATGGCCCGACCATCGTGTCCATTTTACTCAGATTTCCCTCAAATAACAACCTATATTCAGTCGACACTTGTGACTATATGAGAAAAAAATATTGGGCAATCGGATGTATAGAGCAAATTTAAAACGAAAGAAATCAGGGTTTTGAGATTTGGAAGCAGAACCAGGTTCTAGGACCAGCTATATATGGGCATTAAATAAAACAGGACCTTGGAACATGGGATCGTTCAAATGAAAACGGCACCATCGAGTCAGCGCCAATAGTTACGTCTAAACTGGCTTTCTCCAAGCAAGGGAGACTCCCAACTACTTCTTTCCAGACAGCCCTTTGTTTATGTGCATTAGGGCTTCTTTGTTTTGTCTAGTTTTGTATGTGTTGGAGTCCACTAAATCACGTGGAGGATGACGGTTTTTTGAGGAAGATCAAACTTGCAGTATGAAGAATAAGCAATCGATCTTTGTGCTAGCCTGGCTTTTGCTAGACTTCTCACACACGGTTCCATCTATCTCCTTACTTGTACTAAAGAAAAGAAGAGCAAATTGCACTTCCAAACCCGCCCAGGATTTGCTATATCGTGTCCTGAAAATAGGTCGGTACCTTTCGCTAATATTCTTGCAGAAGAAAGTATAAGTATCCAGGTAAACATTGTGACTAATCCTTTATGGGCAATATCATTATCATGTTGGACTTGACAAGGTCCAACCCATTTATATGGTTTATTAGGTCTATTATTTGATATTTCATATATGTCCAATTTAGTTAAATATATCATGGTCAATATATTGTGACATCCAAACTAGGCATATAAAATCCATATCTTAAACCTTGATGCAAGATTGAGATTTGGCAGGTTTAGGGTTGGTCTCATGACTCCCCTATATAAAATCTCTTTTCGGTGGAGAATGTATGCATTCCATTATTACGCTTTCACCATTTCCACAAAATCGAAAGAAAGAAAAATACACACTCATCGTAACCATCATAAAGGAGAGTAGTGAACATTCATACCCGCAAGAAACTATCTTAAGACATCTTTTCTTCTTGGATTATCAATGGCTTCTTTTGATTCAAGTACGCTATATTTATTAATTTTATATCATATTCATGTAATTGAAAAATCTTATCATTCTAATATATCGAAAATTAAGAGAGATGTTCACTATTACAAACCTCAAACAAACACTAATATAAACGACATAGGCGATGCATAGGCTTCATATGCACAATAGACGTCTACAAACATATATTTCATGGTGATATCTAGGCTTGATCCATCTTGCACACATGAAGAGGAAGAATTTCAAATTCAGTCTCGAATCTATTATACAGACTTAAATTCAATCTTGGATCTTGCAATAGAACAAATATGTAATTCTAAACTTTTAAGTGAAAATGGAATCAAAATCCTCGTGGCCAAGTGTCATCTAAAAATTCTAACATGACAGTTAATGCTGAAAGACGACCGTGGACATCGAAGGGAAAACGAAAAATCAAGAGGAAGTATAAACCTTCTCCTTCTCCTAGAGGGTGAAGACTAAGGGGGAGGCCGGGCCATCAAACAGCTATATCAACAAGGTTGAGATTCTATTGACTCGAGTGATCAAGTCACTTGCGGAGCTGAAGATAGAGGCAAGCATAATGCAAGCCGTGCATTGCTTTGATGTGACCAAATTCTAGAGGAGACGACTACTTGATTTTCTCACGTGCTTGTTCAGTCTATTTCTATTAAAGGCAGGTGTTCCTTTTCTCTAATTACAAGAGTCCCTAAATTTTGTCCTAATGTATAATGTGGTCCTTAAATTTTTAATTTATTTAATAGGGTCCATAAATTTTAATCTAATGTGCAATGTAGTCTTTGAATATTTAATTTTTTAGTGTAGTCCTTAAACTTTTAGTGCATGTTCAATTTAGTCCATGAACTACATAATCCATGGACTTGATTGAATCTAGAGATATAATAATTTAGATACTAGATTGAACATTTACTAAAAATTCAGAGGCTAAATTAAACACCTTAAAAGTTTTGGGATCAAACTGCACACTAGGATAAAGTTTATGGACTATTTGTTTAATTATCCCTTCTTTTAATATCTATTGCACGTGTTCTGTTTAGTTGCATCTATAATGGAACACCATGATCTATCCATAAACAATGCTAAAGAACTATCCCTTCTTTTAATATCTATTGCACGTGTTCTGTTTAGTTGCATCTATAATGGAACACCATGATCTATCCATAAACAATGCTTTTTCCTCTAATACATCAATTTGCTGACGAAAAAGATGGGAGAAGGTTTGCTGTTTGTCATTACAGATAATTGTGATGCATGAAATTGATAGATTATCTTATTATTAATAAAACACTTCAACATATTTTGAAGATGATAAAATGCATCTTCTATTACTAATGCATTAGTTTACTCATTCAACAATAGCTCTTTCTCTTATAAGCGACATGCGTCGGGAAGTTATAAGAATGGAACTTTCTTTGAGTAAATGTTCTACGGTTCTACCAAGGCCGTTCGAGTTCGTGTAACTCATGAAATGTCGGAAGATGTTGTGTTAGGAGGACAGGCCTTGGTTCTGTAGAAGCTTAGAGGTACCAGAAGAAGATCAACGCACTCAAAAAGGTCCATGATCACAACTGACTTCGAGGGATACCAGGCAGTAGGGAGTGAGCAGATGGAAGCAAGAGTTATCGTCACGAGTCTAGAAGAACCAACTGCGAACCAATAGAAGTTTCTTGCTCTAACGGAGTAGAAATTGCCCTGCAATGTTCTTTATGCTTGGTTTGAAGATCATGCCTCATTACTGAGTTGAATTTTAGATCAACACTTTGTTTTATGGCTGCTAAAAGTTGAATTTTGCTCTTTTTGTGGGACTGAATAGGCAGAGCCAACGACTACTCCCTCTGGATAAAGAGTCAAACGGGAATTAAAAGCTCTTAAATACAAATCAAAGAGGTGGTTGGGAGGTTGGACGAGCCGAGGAGAACACTCATCTCTTGTTGCATTAATATTTCTGTCCTAAAAGTGTGCAAATCTCTGTTGTGCTTTGCTTATAATTCTCATTAGAAGTGTCATCTGAATCTACTGTTGCTTGTATCTATAGAAGTAAGTAGCTTCGAGTAGAAGGAAGCACACTCAAGTTTCTAGACTTGTTGAAATTGTGTTGAAGTAAGAAGATTGGAGTAGTCAAGTGGATAGGTCGGACCACTATGTGTCACATCTTAATTGCTCTTCCATCTCTTTCTCTCTGTTACTTTATAGTAGGAGAATCGACTTGTTTAGTCACGCAACTACTAAACATAGGTATGATGTCCACGCAAAAAACTTTCGAATGTTTCAATCAACAATCAATTCGGCCTCTCTTAGTTATTCCGATGAGTCCATATCAAATAAATCGTGGATCTCATTATTTTCTATCTTTTTCCCTCTCACTAGTTTTATCATTGAATTGATTAATGGCTTCCTTCGCTTGCTTCTTAACTTTCAAGTTCTTGCATGTTATCAAACAATGCCAATTTGCTCCTCAGTTGTAGCCATTTGAAAAACTATTTTTTCCATAGTTCAAAATATACGTGTCAACTATTGTTTGCATTAGCATTTGGTTTTGTACTATTTATACTATTATATAAAGAGAAGAGAGGCCCCCGCTTTTTAGGCAATTGATTCCCTTTATTCTTCCTTAAAAATACCCTTAATATCTTACTCTAGTTATATATAATTAGAGGACAAAAATGTAAATTTTAAAATTTTAGTTGGTTGTATTACTTCATCTCTCAGTTCATTTCTTTCATAATCATCTCTTCTTAATATATTCACATTTTATTTTACTTGGTCAAGACCCTCACGAACAATTTAGGATGTGCGCACACAATTTAGCGTGTCGGAAAACTAGTCCGATGAATTGCGTAAACAATCTGCTACAGCACACAATATGAAAGTTGGCTATAAATTCTATAGGCTGAGTGATGTAACAAGACAGACATGCGGACCAATCATGATATGACACATCTCCAATCACTTCAAGATTTATTTATTATATTAGTCACTTCAAATGCGACGTAATCTAATCCACTTGAATCCATATAATGCCAATCTTGAGCTCGATCTCAATTGGGCCGCATGCTTGGCCCGCATGCTTGGCCCTAGAAACTTGGCTCGAGCTCACTAAGTAAAAGATTTTATGCTCGAACCTAGCTCGACGTGCGATGAGTCCTCCATTTATTTATTAGGAAACAAATGCGAAAGTAACGTGAAAATATTGAGCAAAAATCTACTTCAGTTCCCGCTGAGAGAGAGAGATGCAATTGGGTGAGATTGATAATTAGGGGTGTCAAAATGGATCCATTTTGTGAGTCATGAATCGAAAAGAATGTGTGACCCATTTTTTATCCATTTTCGATCCATTTTTAATCCAACTGTAAAACGTGTTTTTTTTTCTTTGAGTCATTCTCAAGCTCGGTGAATAATGGTGACCTACCAGTGACCGCGATACTTCGCCGCTTGCCTGCACCCCATCTCAATTTATATGACTTTTAGCAATACAAGTCGGGTCGGATATGGGTCACTAAATTTACATTATATTAATATGGATTAAAACGGGTTAAATGGGTTAATATGGGCCGGACCAATTTTGACCCGATCCAAATCCGACCCGTCCCACCTTTTTGACGGGTCTAGTGATAATAGTGGGGTGAGCGTATGGAAAGAAATTTCTCTTTCTCTTCGTACGTCACGAGTCCCACCACGCCAAACCTTCGGATGAAGTTTCTTTCTCTACATTAAGTGCTGACGGTAATGGCCCGGGGGTGTACCTTTACTCGTTATACACATGAAATGATTATGTATTAGTGTGAATTTTTTTTTTTAAAAAATATTAAATCTATTATAATAATATCAATTCGACTATAAACTTTTATTTTGTCAATTAAATTCTAAACTTTTTGCGTTTTTGTTAATTCAGTCCGGCCGACTAATTTTGGCATGAAATCACTAACATAAATTTTGATTGTTTTATGTGGCGCAATCAATATTGATGTGAATAATTTTTAGGGAAAATGTCACCAAAAATCCTAAACTATGCCATCTATAACAATTTTATCCTGATTTTTTTTTTGTCACCAAAAACCCTAAACTATGCCACTTGTGACAATTTTACCCCGAACTATATCACTTATGACAATTTTATTCCAAACTTTTTTTGTGCCACCAAAAACCCTAAATTATGCTATTTGTGATAATTTTACCTTGAACTATATCACTCATAACAAATTTACCCCAAAGTTTTTGGGTCGAAGGGCATTTTCATCATTTCCTATTTTTTTCTTTTTATATTTATTTTTTTCTATTGATTGGAAGAAGCAGGCGAGGCCACCATTGCGGGTGTCAGAGTCAAGCCAGGGTCGCCTAGGCCTGGGCGGCCCTTGCTGGCGTCAAGCAAGGGCCTCCCTTGCCTCTCCCGACCTAGGCGAGGGTTGCTCTCGCCAATACCCTTGCTAGATCTGGCCGCCCACACCTAGGCGGCCCTCACCAGCGTTGGGCGAGGGCTACTGGAGCCTCACCCGACTCTGACGTCGGCAAGGGTGACCTCGCCAGCTTCCCTCAATCAAGAGAAAAAAAAAAAAAGAGAAAAAGGAAAAAAATAAAAAAGGACGAAAATGCCCATCAGTTAAAAAGTTTGGGGTAAATTTGTCACAAGTGGCATAATTTGGGGTTTTTTATGGAATAAAAAAAAAGTTAAGAGTAAAATTATCGCAAGTGACATAGTTTAGGGTTTTTGGTGATACAAAAAAAGTTTAGAGTAAAACGGTGACAGAGGACATAGTTTAGGGTTTTTGGTGACATTTTCCCTAATTTTTAACTAATATTTTAATATTTTTTCAACTTAATTTTCTTTTCTCTTTCTTTTTTTTCTCTCTCTTTTTTTTTTTCCCCTTCTCTTTTTTCTTTAGCCAATTGCCGAGGACTAGTGAGGTCAACCTCACCATGGCTAGGCGATGGTTTGCCCTTGCCATCACCATGGCCAATGAGATTGACCTCACTAGCCCTCACCTTTGGCCGATCGGCAAGGTCCAATGATTTGCTAAAGGAAGAGGAAAGGAAAAAAGAAAAGAAAAGGAAAGATAAACTGAAAAAGCACCAATTGCTCTATGTGGGATACTCGGCGTCCATGTTAGTAATTTTTGACCTAAATTAGCTGGATGGACTAAATTGACACATAAGTAAAATATTTAGGACTCAACTGGCAAAAAAAATTACTGAACACCCTTTTCACGTAAAAATGAGGAGGTAAGGGGTTTGAATCCTCACTTTTTTAGGAGATTAATATGTGGATAATTTACTTTTAGGTATGGGTTTTGACATCTATGCCTTGCGAGAAAGTTAGACAAAAGTCTGAAAGTAAAAGTTAGAGTTAAGTAAAGTAAAATTGACCAAAAAAAGTGTCAAGATCAAGGTTTATAATTGAGTTGGCACAATTGCAATGGATTTTTAACTTTTTTAGTGATTCTCCTCATTAAGTGCGGAACTGAAATTCCATCAAGGATGAATGTCAATTGCTCACCATTAGGTGCAACGGGATCCTTTCCAACAAGCTTTGCACCATATGTGGCTTAATCGAAAATGGGTCGATTGGATTATTACGTCTTGCATCTTTTCTGAGCCATTGGGGCTTGCCATAAGGCCAGAGGATCATCCCGTTTCACTCTTTCCATTCACTATTATGCTCGATGGGCTTTTTGTGGTGACAAATGAAGCCGTTAGATATGGCTTCTTTCTGCAGATGATATGACTCTTTTCATCTTCCTCAGCTACAGACGAGAATTGCTCATGACTTGGAGACAATGATTGCAAAGGTGTCGGGATTCATGTGGGTTCAGTTAGGCATTGCTAAGGTAATTATTGATAGGTTGAAGTGTCGGAATCCATGGATGGAGATCTTGGTATTTGGGACTTCGATGCAATTTAGGATGATATCCCGGTTAAAGTAAAAAAGAAGAAGAGACAGATTTGTGTGGCCCCACGTGAAAAATTGCGACCTAAGCTGATAGCGGAATCAGCTTGCCGATTATTGAAAGAGCCGAAAGGAAAATGATTGGGAAAATTATCCAAATTTTTTTAAATTTATTATGCGACAATCAATTCAATTTTAAATTTTTTATTCGTGTCAATTTAATCATAAAATATTTTAACAATCTACAAATTTAATCTAAATCTTTTAATTATGCCAATTTAGTCTAAACCTTTTAAAGATTTGCCAACTTTGTCTTAAACTTTTTAATAAGCGACCAATATGGTTTTTCCGGCTAATTTTGTCCAAAAGTTGTTGACATGGTAGTCCAATAAATGTTGGTGACCCTTAGAGGCCCTTGAATGAGGGCTGCAAAGCCCTAATCGGTTGTGAGTGAGGGTCGCGACCCACAACAAAGCTATTGTAGCCCTTGCTATGTTCGGTGAGAGTCACCACACCCACACCTAGCTAGATCTAGCGAGGGCTTTTGCGGCTCTTACCCAAGGGTTAACAAGGGTTGTCGGGCCTTACCTTGACTAGTGAGTAGTAGTCTTGTGGCCCTTTGAACTAAAAAAAGAAAAGAAGAAAAGAAAAATTAAAACAAGAAAATCAATACAGAATTCAAATAAATTTTATCCACGTCAACATGACTACTCCATATAGAATGATCATCAATATTTTTTGGCTAAAATTAGTGGGAATGACTATATTGATAATTCATTAGAAGGTTTGGCGGTAAATTAGAAAATCTATAAATATTTATAACTAAATTTGCACAATTGAAAAGTTCATGATTGATGTGGTCATAATACAAAACTTTTTGGACAATTTTTCGGAAAGGCATCTCTCATGAATAAGAACTTGTCTAAGAGGGAAATACGAGACAATGGGAAGTGCCTCTTTCTCGTTAGAAAGAGGCAATGAATCATATGCTTTCTGCTTTGATGAATAACATGAGAATCAAAGTAAAAAACAGAGGACAGACTGTTGTAGGATAATAATTAGAATCAGCTACACCCACCTGGAGCAGGACTGCCGTTACAACCACCCTCATCCTATTTATCACACCGCCATAGCACAAAGAACTGCCATCTCTCCGCAATCTCATGGTTGGAATCACGGATCCGAGGTCGACGTGACCTTAAATAAGCAAGAGGGAGGAAGGAAGTCGAGCAATGGTAGCGGAACCAATGGTGATGGTGGCAAGGGGCCACGATGAATGGCAACAATGGATGGCAACAATGGATGGTCGCGGATGAAGAACAGAAAAGAATTAAAAATATTTTGTTTTCATTGAGATGATATATAATTATGTGGTCATGCACATCATTGTTTTGTCCTAGTCACCAATAACGTGGCATTAAATGTTAGCAAAAGACATATGACACAGCACTTGATTTAATGAGATTATATGATTCAGCAAAATTTAAAGGGTTCATGTGTTCAAATGAACAGATGAAGATTTTCAAAGAAAATCAAGATAGTTCAGATATTTATTTCTGTCATTTTTTTCACAAAGAGCTAAGGACGGTACATGGATCGTACATTCGGTTTCAACCTTGATAAGATGAATTTGGAGATCATCGCTTGGTAGGAAACTAATGGTCAATGCAAATTGGCCAACGGGCGATAGTCCATCGTCGAGATTAAGGAAAGGCTTTGCAGTCTGTCATACTCATCGTGACATACCAACACTCTAAGGACTAAATCGAAAAATTCTCAACAAGCATAGGACTAAACGTCCGAAATTCAGTTAAGGGAGGGGCCAAATGAATAAAACAAAATATATAAAACAAGAAACCACCTGGGGAAGGGCGTTCTAGTAACTTCCATACCCCCGAGACGAGGGGCTCCACTGCCAACCAATCCCCGCCCCGCCCTCCACTCTTAACTCTCGCCCCTTCATTTCCAACAGCTCGTCTCTACATTTTCCCCTCCGTTTTCGCGCACTTTCCCGGGAAAACTCCAGAGAGAAAAAGCGCCACCCATCGCCACCGCCCCCGCCGCCGTCACCGCCACCGCCGCCGCCACCGTCGCACACAGAAAGAGAGAGAGAGAGAGAGAGGAGCGAAGCGAGCGAAGATGAGGGAGATCCTGCACATTCAGGGCGGCCAGTGCGGCAACCAGATCGGGGCCAAGTTCTGGGAGGTCATCTGCGACGAGCACGGCATCGACCCCACCGGCAAGTACAACGGCGACTCCGAGCTCCAGCTCGAGCGCATCAACGTCTACTACAACGAGGCCAGCGGCGGCCGCTACGTCCCCCGCGCCGTCCTCATGGATCTCGAGCCTGGCACCATGGACTCCGTCAGATCCGGCCCCTTCGGCCAGATCTTCAGGCCCGACAACTTCGTCTTCGGCCAGTCCGGCGCCGGCAATAACTGGGCCAAGGGCCACTACACCGAGGGCGCCGAGCTGATCGACGCCGTCCTCGACGTCGTGAGGAAGGAGGCCGAGAACTGCGATTGCTTGCAGGGTGACTATCCCCTTTCCTTTCAATCGATTTCCAAGATCTTTGTTTTCGTAATTGCTTGTGGAGCTATTTGCTTTTTTCTTTCAGCTGGTGGTGATTGTTTGTCAATTGGGTTTGTTATGGATGTTGCCTGTTCTGAGTTTGGAAGATGGATTAGGCTCTTGTTTGTTGATTGAAGTCGTCTGCGGTGAAAATGCGGGTAGATCTCATCGGTATGAGATGAAAATGATAGTTACCGTCCTCGACATGATTGAGATTGGAGTATCGGGAATCATGCGGGTGTGACTACTCTTGTTGGATATTATGGTTCGCAGGGCTATAGAAATGAAAGCATGCAGACATGTTTTGAATCTTAAAACCTGAGGTTCGAATGCCGTTCATATGTTGTTGCTGTTGCCATGTTGGGTTGAATTATGTAATTTCATGGATGGTTGTTGGTTTACCCCTGAGTTTCATACCGGGAAAAAATGAAAAGATGGAACATCTTTCCCATTTTATGTAGCAGCGGACATGCAAAATCATGAATCGACAAGGCAAAAATTAGTGCCATTTCTCTATTTCTGTGCGCGCCATGCATTGTTGGATTGTTCACATCTGATTCTTCACATTGCTATGTTTTCTTGTGGAGGAGCAACGTGTATGATTATAATTTGGACTTTTACATTCTTTAAGGATAGCTTCTTTGATGAAATCTCATAAACTATTGAGAAAGCCCTTCCTAGTGGCCGACTTCTCATTGTGTGCTTGATCTATTTGTCATTCATGCAACGATTCTAATGATTGCTTCTTTTGGTGTGGAATTGTGATATTTTTGGCAATTTTGTTATCTGTTGACAACAATTCATGAAATCCACTGTTGATGTAACTTTAATGTAATATTACCTCATCATATCATCTCATTGCATAGTTGAATGTCCTGCCATCTATCAGGATTCCAAGTTTGTCATTCTCTCGGTGGTGGAACTGGCTCTGGCATGGGGACACTCCTTATTTCCAAGATCAGGGAGGAGTATCCAGATCGAATGATGCTTACATTCTCAGTCTTTCCTTCTCCCAAGGTGTCTGATACAGTGGTTGAGCCATACAATGCAACTCTTTCTGTGCATCAGCTTGTTGAGAATGCTGATGAATGTATGGTGCTGGACAATGAAGCTCTCTACGATATCTGCTTCCGTACTCTCAAGCTTGCCACCCCTACCTGTAAGTCACAACATTTAATGGCCTATTTTAAACCGCTATGTGAGGTTTGTTTCAGCTAAATTAACAAACAATTAGTCAATGTAATAGTTTGTGATTTCTCACCGAAGCATGCTTCCTAAGTTCCTATTCCTTTGTGACTGTGAAATCTATAAATAGTTAAGTGAAGTATAAAATGATGGATCTGCTAGCATTTTTCGCTGTATTTGAGTGACATGCATTTGACCCTGTTTTTGTATCTTTGTTGCTTCCAGTTGGTGATCTTAACCATCTCATCTCTGCTACCATGAGTGGTGTGACATGTTGTCTTCGGTTCCCTGGTCAACTTAACTCTGACCTTCGGAAGCTTGCTGTCAACCTTATCCCATTCCCACGGCTCCACTTTTTTATGGTTGGATTTGCACCACTCACATCCAGGGGGTCTCAGCAATATCGTGCGTTGACCGTTCCCGAATTGACCCAACAGATGTGGGATGCCAAGAACATGATGTGTGCGGCTGACCCACGCCATGGCCGCTACTTAACCGCCTCCGCCATGTTCCGTGGAAAGATGAGCACCAAGGAAGTTGATGAGCAGATGATAAATGTTCAGAACAAGAACTCGTCATACTTCGTCGAGTGGATTCCTAACAATGTGAAGTCTAGTGTGTGTGACATCCCGCCCAAGGGTTTGAAGATGGCATCAACCTTCATCGGGAATTCGACTTCGATCCAAGAGATGTTCAGGCGAGTGAGCGAGCAGTTCACTGCTATGTTTAGGCGCAAGGCTTTCTTGCACTGGTACACGGGTGAGGGAATGGATGAGATGGAATTCACTGAGGCCGAGAGCAACATGAATGATTTGGTGGCCGAGTACCAGCAATACCAGGATGCTACTGCTGATGACGAGGAGGAGGAGTATGAGGAGGAAGAGGAGGAGATTGGTGCTTGAGGTGTGGTTTTTTCTGTCCAAGTATTTGTTGCCTGCTCTGAACAGAGTTTATGTGATGTTGTGAAATTGTCATTTAGATTGCTTTCCTGTCTGTAAGTCATGGTCAATTATTGTATCGCAATTTGGGTGACTTGATCTTCTGCTCCTGTGGAATCATGGTTGTTCCTATTAAGTAAATGGAGGTATTGTTGGAAGCTAGAAACCTTCTTTTATGCTTTATATATGATTGGTGCTGGGCTTTATGATAGAGGCATTTGGCATTTGGAGAACAATGGGGCCATCAGTTCCAATTGTTTAGGTTTAGACTGCACATTTTTGTACTCCTATCTTCTGCTCAGACAGGACAAGATGCAGTTCCACAACTGTTGCTTGTTGTACAAGATCCAGTAACATTGTCTCCACCTCTGAGTTGGTCTTGGGATGGAGTCAATCTTGTCCTAGATATGATCTGCCATCATTTTCTTCCCAGGGTCATCTGACCCCATGGAGGCATTTGTAACAATTGATCTTCGCAAGAGCGACTTTCTAAACCCTCTTAAGCAATGAAACATTGGCTAACATTGGATCCGACCAATGGAAAGGGTCGCCATGAAGGCGGATGCCACTTTAGAGAACATAGACAGAACTCACATGAGCAATATTCTGTGAACTGTCAATTGGATTTGTTCATTTGCATTATGAGCCTGAACAATATGTGCGGTGCCCTCTGTCACATCACGTGAAATCGATGGCACACCGCGCTGCTTGTTGATGGGTCATGCCACTGGAAAAAGCTTCTCTGCATCCACCTTTGCCTACATGTGGTTCTTCGACGTCGAAACCATACCTTTTTCGTGGGGCGTGAGTTTTCAAGAGGCATTTGCACTGTTGGATTGAAATGCAAAGTATCATAACCATCTCGATTGAGATGTATCGATTGGTTGAGATATGTTATATTTCAATCCAACAGTAAAAGATTAAAAGGGCGCAATTCATTTTGAGAATCACAAAATCATCCCTTTTATTTTTTTGGGTGACACAAACCTTTCTCATACATCGGCATCGTAAAAGAAAAAAGAGAAACCCTAAGTTTGATCTAATCATAAACATGGATGGAGGTAAGGCATAGACAAAGGGAGGGTCAGCCTTTGATGCTCATAAAGTAAATGTCGGATCTTGAGAATTGATGTATTGTTGTGTGGCTGGAAGTGAGCTGTTTGTATGCAGGTGCCTCCCAAACAAGCCAATTAAATAATTGAAGCATGTGGTGGGCTTGGTGTCTGTCCTCAAGGACATGTTATGCAACTTGCAAGCTGGGACTGGCATATGGCACCAGATCTGAATCCTGGAATTCGAGAATCGATTAGATTACATCGTGCGAAAGATGACTGTGTCAACCGTTTGTCAAGTTAATTAAATAAGAAAAAATGATATAAATTATCCATAAACTTTGATTCAATATACGATATGGTCTATGAATTTTTAATTTGTTTAATGTGGTTCATAAACTATAATTCAATGTTCAATGCGTGTTCCTTTTGATACATATTCAACTTAGTCCTTAAATTATATGAAAATGTTTAATGTTGTTCTGGACGTGAAATAATATAATGACAAAATCAAACATATTTATATAGTTCAGGGATTAAGTCAAACATGTATAAAAAATTTATAGATCATATTAAATAAATTAAAAGTTCATAGATAATATTGGACAATGAGTTAAAATATAAAAATAATATTGAACAAATTAAAAATATAAAAATAATATTCCCTGAATTCAGAAATTACGTTTACAACGCCTAGTTTCTCGTCATAAGAAATTAGGTCGGATAGATGCTAGGCCGGACATTAGGCGCAACAACGACTGCTCAACGGTACGGTTATGAGGAGCAATTGGTGCAAAAGGAGTTTCTGCTCAAATCTACGGGGTTGGGATTCGTTTATTAATTTTTTATTTATAATCAATAAAATCCTTCAAGTAATTTATTTTTCAATTAGATGTATTTTTAAAATAGAAATCGCATTGGAATACGCCAAATAATAAGTATTTGTTTAACATCGCTTTCATTTAACGACTCAGCTAGTCCAAATGCTAGTTATATTGGTTGACTTGGTTACAAACTAGTTAGGACAAATAAAAATAGCACGTTCTATTTCAAATAAAACGACTTCCTTTCGTAATTTTAACGCAAGCAACTTATAATTGTTAAAAAACAAACAAGTATTTCAAAGTATTTCAAAAATGTCAATAGCTCTTATTACTTGTTACTTTAAATAATAATAATAATAATAATAATAATAATAATAATATGCATCTACCATTGAATTTTGCAGTATTATTCCTCACAACAAAAGCTTTATCAATCTTGAATTCTCTAAAGACTATTAGACGAAGGTTCCATCCTAATGAGGTCGTGGCAAAAAAATAAATAAAAAAATACAGGTTTATAAAAGAAATCTATGGTCTTTTTGGTGCTAAAATTTCCCTTGATTAACATAAAATCAAGAGAAATCAATTACCATCTTGACACAAACTCTGATGTCATTTCAACGTTATTCATAATTTTCTTGTTAGTGTATTTATTGGAAAGGAAAATAGAACCCAAGAACCAATTGCGATGAGCTGAAAAGGAACAAATGCGAATTCGAACGATTGTCTTAAGAAAAATGCTTATGTGACTGGTTTTAATCTACTATGAGAATAACGGTCTATTTTAGGGCAAAAAAATAAATAATAAATAATGAAAAATAATTTTGGGGCTCACTTATTTAAGAATTTATGACTTACAATATTATGTTATTTTTACAATAATCCAAAAAATATTATTCTAATAAATCTCATATCTTAAATTTCACGAGTTGATTGTACTATGTTAATCATCCCAGGTCTCGAAAACCTTGGTAGAGCTAATTAAGGAATATTTGTTCTCTTGTCAATGTTCTGACACTGTCATTCTTCCCATATAAGATGAATCGTCAAAATGAATGTGCTCTCATGAAAAATGAGTAACAAAATTGATTGGTAGAAGAAATGGCCTCCAACTCCTCATCATAATCATTTTGAGTCTGTTTATTCAGTGAAAAATAATTGATCTAAAAAATATTTTACCAAAAATAATTATTTTTACAATTCGAAATAAATAGTCAATTAAAAGTAGTTTACTATCGACAGCAATTTATATTTAAATATTTTCATAAATGATGATTTTTTTTTTCGTTTGTTCACATGACAAGCCATGATAAAATTTCTTAAAGTTTTATTTACAGGAATTGAGGAGGGTTGAGTTGTGGGTGTCATCAATTATTTAAGTTAGAACAACATCTAATGTGTTTGAAGCGTCCTCTTGTATATATGGTTTATGTGTGTGTGTATCACTGAAGTGTTCGTGTAATTTGGTTCTCCAAGTTTATTTTATGTAATAAAGTCCTCCGTCTTTGTTATTTGTGTGAATTTGGCCCTTTATTTTGTGCAATTAAATTCTCTTAACTGTTTTAATTTGTGCAAGTGCTTCGCTTACGCACCACAAGTAATGCTGTCACGTTCTTTTTTCTAGTTTTCCCACCAGTTTTCTATTAATTTAGCACTCATTTGGCCCCACATTAGCATCAGGCGCTACCTTCTACCACATTTGACCAAAGGATTTGATTACAATTTGATTGCAAAAACTAAACTTGGAAGACCAAGTCCCACAAATCCAGGATGTTAACGGTCTTGTTTGAACAAAATAATAAAAATTATTGGACCAATCTGCCCAAACACTGAAACTTAGAGATCAAAACCATATATACAAGAGGACGCTTCAAACACTTTAGATGTTGTTCTAACTTAAATAATTGATGACACCCACAACTCAACCCTCCTCAATTCCTGCAAATTGAACTTTAGGAAATTTGATCATGGCTTGTCATGTGAACCTGTTGACATCCTGAAAAAACCCACCATCGACGTCAAAGAGCTGCAGCTAATAAGCAATTGATGTCATTGGCTATACATCAACTATGTCCATCGACTTAGCCTGTTCTTAAAATGATGTGCGTGTGCTTATCTCTACCGACCCTACTTTAATGATATATTTGATATTGGATTTTGGTTTGTTTTGCAGTTGTATGGGCTTGCTTTGTTGTGGTGATTTCTAAATTTTCTATGGATCATTGATGATGAGAAAGTGTGAAGACCACCGAAATAAAGAGGAACCTCTTAAGTCAGGCAGTGATAAAATAGGGTCATCGATCGAACATGATCAAGGGCCAACTGTGAGTATTTGAGACCAACTAATAAAACATGTATGTTATCAACAAGGGATGAAGTAAATGTTGCGTTGACTAACACATGTGAGTTGATATTGATTGTAAACATCGTCGAGTGGCGCTAACTGCGAAGAACCTAATAGAGTCAAGTCGACCAAGGAGGAATGATTTTTCCTTATCGATTGATAATCAAGTCGATGTTAGTCGAGTCAATATCAATCGAGCGAAAAGTATTAATATTGATTCATGCAGTTCGATTGAAATCAAATTGACTTGAATCGAAAGGAAGGGAACAATTATGGCACTCAAAACTTCTAGGCGAGGACAGTTTAAAGGTGCCGATTGGCTGTTGCAGCCAAGCAACTATTGCAATCGAGCTCTTGAGGGGCGCATCTGAAGAGGAAAAGACACAGCCCATACATCCAAAAGATCAATGCTTAAATTTTGACAGTGCACTTTAATATATTTCAGGTCTGTTTCTAAGCAATTTATCTTCAATCATTCCAGTTGTTCATTTCACACGATCCATCAAACACTTGCTTTTGCTCTTTTGGATGGATATGTGTGGTTATTAGTGGTTTCGTATCATCAATTTTAGAACCCAATTGTCAAGTTCTTGTTCCTTTCCGGTTAACGATCATCTATCAATCTAAAGTACTAGGACTGTGACGTTTTACCTAGGATCTTTGATCATTGAAGCACTCGATACTTCTTATTGTCGAGTCACTGATTCGAAAAGAGCAATTCTCAAGCCAACAAATCCACATTAATTATAGATGGTGTTTGAGAATCAGATTAGCGGAAGAATCAAATAAATTGGGTTACAAGATGCATTACCAACATGTGAATCCTTTTTCGCTTGAAAAGAAAAGGGTTGGAACATTATTGGGACTCGTCTCATCCACTTTAGGAAAGTTTGGTTTAAGGTGCCAACGAATCACCAACCGCCCACTGGGCGAGCCCGTCATTGCATCCTCATCATAATACGAGTGGGAAGCCCAGAACCAGCATATACCCTAAGCCCATATACATCATCTATAGACTAATCAAGTTTTCTTGCTATAGATGATAGACTGCGGAATCAATCCTCTGAAGTTTTGACATTGCCAGGTCTTCAGGAAAGTGGAAGGAAAAGTAATGCAAGTATCACGTTCTCTTGGACATTAACCTTTTGCTCAATCTGTCTCCTCCGCCAATCATCACGCATGGCGTTGACTTAGGATGAGTTGACTTTCTTGGGCTTCAAGAGTTTTGCTTGGAAGCCAAGTAGAATGGCTTGTAACAATAAACAAGTTCTCCTTTAAAAGAGGGGAATGCTTGGTCCCGACTCCAGTTCATTCTAAGCGTCGTTCTCACTCGGAAAATGTCGGAACAAGGGAACATGGAGTCCCAAGAACACGATTCCGAGGGCAACCACGATGGCGTCGGTGCTGTTGATTACTCACGTGCACGTGATGATCTCGTCGAGAAGGAGAGACGAGGTGAAGCAGTTGATGAGCGAGCGGGAAGCGTGATCAGCAAAAGAGAGAATGCTGGCGGAAAGGTCCATCGTTTCTACTTTGTGAAACAACATCCGTTTGAGAACCCGAGCTTGGTCGCGATTGGAAAGATTTCTCAGCACCGGTTCGTCATCGACCAAAGGAGGAAAGAAAAGCTGGTGAGATTTCTCATCAACAAGTATACTTCTCATTCGTATGCGTGTATAAATCCAGTGTTGATCCTAATGTTTCATTATGCTCGAATGATATATATGTTTGGTTCTCAGATGGATCGATACCGATTGAACTTCTCGTTGAGCAAACTGAGATACCAGGCCCAACGATTGGGAAGGGAGGACTTGAAGTTGCTGAAATTAACTATGGACAAGCTATGCTTCTCGAATAAAGCAAGCCTCTGCAAAACCATCAAACCGAGCTCTTCAGTGGATGAGATAGACAACCTGGTTAGTAAGAGCAGCTCATGGTTAAAATTTTTTTCCTGCGGTACTTCAAAATGATTGTATGAGCAAGGCTCCGATTACAGCTGATATGACACTGTACTTCGGCTGGTAAAATGGTGTAGAGCTTGCATTTTGGAATGCTTCATGGAGGCAACAGCCTGGCCGACGAAAGGCGGATCTTAAGAAAGATAAACGAAGCCCAAAGGAAGGCAGATCAGTACTTGTCCATGCAAGAATTGGATCAAAAGGTACGATTCAACACGTGACCTGGTGTATCATGGACTTTGTTTTGGTTTCCGATCTTTACGCTTGTGAAAATACAGATTCGGACGTTGCATTACGTGGATCATTGGAGGAGACTCAATTCAGATGAGGAGAGAAAGATCAGGGATGAGATCAAGGAGCTTAAATTGGCGAGAGAGGAGGCCATGACAAGTGCTGCTTGCAAGGGGAAGACGTGGGATTCTCTGGGCTCAATGCAATCCATAAGAAAAGAAGTTCAAGTAAAGACAATCAGACAAACCACAAGTTCAAACTCACTAACTAATTATTTTTCTCTTCTTGCTAGCTGATGAGTTTGTCTATGTATATTAGCTCATAGAAGAGGAAGTAGACAGAATTAGACAACAGCACTCGGCTTTCAACGCTGAATTCGCTTCTGTCAAGAAAGAATTGGCATCGGTTGAGAATGAATTGACTTCTTTGGAGAAGGAACTGATGAACATTGCACGAATAAAGGGCGACACGTACAAATCCATCCTCGAAAGGGGGAAAGAGCATCGAGAAGCAGTAGGATATATTCTCTCGCTGTCAATAGCTAGCCGTGTTTTTCCAAGTTACATATGGCTTTCTGCTTTTGATTGATTTTCAGAATGCCTGCTACAACCAGCACGTTTCGCTCATGGAAGCTGCAGGAGACCTCGCTGAGAAGAAAGACATTGAAGCGCTTCAGGATTTGTCTACTCAAGAGGTCCGTTCATCTCTCTCTGCATCATGTATTGCTGTTACAATTGCCCTACCAACGTTTGTTAGTCTTTTTTCTTTTGGTATTAACTAGGTCGAAAAGTTTATGCATCAATGGAATGGCGATGGACAATTGAGGCAGGACTATGAGAGGAGGATTCGAGCTTCGTTGAACGAGCGGGGGCTGAGTCGGGATGGAAGGAGAAGGAATTGGGACGAGAACCCGATAGTAATTGAGGGTTTGACGATGACGAAGATACCCAAAAGGCACAAGAAAGCCATACAAGCGGCCAAAGGAAAATCTTCTAGCAGAAAACCAGTGTTGATGTAGAATCAGAGTCATGATAAAAATTAATTCCAAAATGGTCATCATCGTCCTCTACGAGAAACTATGTTTTTGCAACAGTTATTAAGAAACTTCTGAACGATGCTACAGAATAATATACGAAAGCTGCGCAAGGGGTTAGTATTCTTGAGGCAGACATGAATTTACTTAGAAAAAACCCGAACACAACACGACAAGACTGACTCAAAACTTAGACGAGTTACATGTAATGACATCATGTCATTGAAATGAATAACAAATGCAAGTATGGTGAAATGGAAATGGGTTGATGAAAGCAGGTGTGAAATAGCATGTCGCATTACCAACAAATGTTTTCGAAATCCACCCATTTAACACCTGAATCCAGCAACATACCTCAGCCCATGTACGTCATCTGTAAACTAATAAAGGTTTCTTGTTATAGATGATATTTGAACGTTTGACTTGCAAATTAAGCCTTGATCTTGAACCACTCTAATCTCACCGCTTCTTGAAATTGGATCGACTTACACCAAAGTCGCTGCTCGATTGCTTCTTGATATTAACCTATTGCTCAATCTGTCTCCCCTGTCAATCATCACGCATGGTGTTGACTTAGGATGAGTTGACTTATGCCGCCTTTCTTGGGCTCCAAGAGTTTTGCTTGGAAGCCAAGTAGAATGGCTTGAAACAATAGACAAGTTCTCTCCTTTAAAAAGAATAAAGTTGAATGCTTAGTCCCGGCTCCCATTCAATTTAAGCGTCATTCTCATTTGGAAAATGCTGAAACAAAAGAACATGGAGTCCCAAGAACATGGCTTCGAGGGTGACAACAATGGCATTGGTGCTGTTAGTTGCTCACTCACACACGATAATCTTGTTGAGAAGGAGAGAGGCAAGGTGAAGCAGTTGATGAGCAAGGATCAGCAAAAGAGATAATGATGGCTAGGGGTGATTGGTTCTTGGTGCGGTCCGATTCCAAGGCGGAATCGGGAATTGGGGGCTAGAGATAGGTCCTAGGATCGGAATGAACTGGACCGTCGGTTTTAGTCCGGTCCAATGGAACCAGTCATTTTTTTTCTCACTAAAGAGTGACCATGCACAATAAGAAAGTAACAAATCTTAAAATATTGATAGAAATAATGATGAATGAAGAGTTATTGTAGCATAACTTGTATCATTGGACGAGATAGTATTTAGTTTACATTTTACTAATATTTTTTTGAAAAATAAAAAAAGACATATTTAATTAGTCTCGGTTCGGTCTAGTTCCCTTTTAGAATCGAGAACCTGATCTGCTCAAACACCGGTTTCACTTTTAGGAACTAGGAATAGGACCAACACTCCCAAGAACCATAATGCACTGGCTAGTCCGGTCCAGTCCAGGCGGTTTGTCTTGCACACCTCGAATGCTGGTGGGAAGGTCCATCAATTTTACTTTGTGAAACAACATCCATTCAAGAACACGAGCTTGGTTGTGACTAACAAGATTGTTCACATTGCTCCGTGATCAACCAAAAGAGGAAAATGAAGCTGGTATGTCTGAACATCTTTTGCATCTTAGATAATTCCAGTTGAGAACTTCTCATCAACAAAGAAGAAAAGCAGGTTACCTGAATAGTCTCCCCAAACGGTCAATGACTTGGCGTACGGATGATGGAAAATGTATATTCGGTGTCAATCCTAATGTTTCATAACGCTCTGATACGCATGATTGGTTCTCAGATGGACCGAGACTGATTATACTTCTCGCTGCACAATCTGAGATACCAGGCCCAACAATTGGGAAGGGAGGACTTGAAGTTGCTGAAATTTTCTAAGGACAAGCTACGCTTCGGGAACAAAGTGAGCATGTAAAGCCGTCAAACCGGGCTTGTCAGTGGACGAGATCGATAATCTGGTTAGTAAGAGCAAGATATGGTTAAATGTTATTACTGCAGCGCTGTCAAACGACTGTATGATCAAGGCTCCGATTGCTGCTAATATGGTACTGTATTTTGGCCGATAAATTGGTGTAGAGCTTGTATTTTGGAATGCTTCATGAAGGCAACATCCTGGCCGACGAAAGGCTGATCTTAAGGAAGACGAAGGAAGCCAAAAGGGAGGAAGATCCATACATGTCCATTCAAGAATGGGATCAAAAGGTACGATTTGAAACATGACCTGGTGCATTACGTACTAGATACTCGTATTTAAACAAAGGACTTGGATTTGGGCCGACTTCTTGTGATTTCCTGATATTTGTGCTTGCGAAAATACGAGTTTGATGGGTGCGTTATGCAAAGCATCGGCTGAGTCTCAGTTCAGATGAGGAAAGGGAGGTCAGGGAAGAGATCAAAGAGCTCGAATTGGCAAGCGAGGAGGCCACGACAGGTGCTGCTTGCAAGGGGAAGATGTGGGATTCTATGGGCTCAAAGCAAACCATAAGAAAGCAAGTTCAAGTAAAGACAATCAGACAGGGTACACGTTCAATCTCATGGCCTAATTAATCTTTTTTTTTTCTTCTTGCTAGCTAATGATCTTGTTTATATATCTTAGCTCATAAAAGAGGGACTAAATAAAACTAGAGGAAGGCACTTGTCGTTCACCGCCGAATTTGCCTTTGTCAAGAAAGAGTTGAAATCGGTTGAAAAAGATTTGAATTCTTTGGAGAGGGAACTGATGTTCATGGGACAAATAGAGGGCGACGCCAACAAATTCATCCTCAAATGGAGGAAGGAGCATCAAGAAGCAGTACGACAATGCATAAATCCTCTCAATTTCGCAAGCCGCTCTTTCTTTTTCCCCCTTCTAGTTACTTATGGTTTTGTACTTATGATTGATTCTCAGAATATCTACTACAACTAACATGTTTCACTCATGGAAGCAGCAAGAGAATTTGCAGAGAAGAAAGACATTGAAGCACTTCACGATTTCTCTACTCAAGAGGTCCTTTCATCTCTCTCTCTGCATCATGTATTGTTGTTATAAATTGCCATACCGACGTTTTTCGATCCATTTTTTGTTTTAAACTAGGTAGAAAAGTTTATGCATCAATGGAATGGCCACGGACGATCAAGGCGGGACTATAAGAGAAGCATTCGAGCTTCGCTGAATGAGCAGGCGATGGAAGTGCGACAAGAACCCGATAGTGATCGAGGCTTCGCTGGCGCCGAAAGGCTCAAGAAGGCCATACAAGCGTGGCAAAAGGAGGATATTCGAGCAGAAAACCGGCATTGAAATAGGAATCAGAGTTATGATAAAACTCAGTTCCAAAATGTTCATCACCGTCCTCCATCAGAACCACGTTTTGGCAACAATTAATACGAAATTTCCGAATGCGGCAACTGAATGGGGTCAGTATTCTCGAGACAGACATGAATTCTCTTGGAAAAACCCGAACTTTGACACGACACGACAAGACTGACCCGAAACTTAGTCGAGTTGCATGTAATGACATGAAAAACAAATGCAAGTATGATGAAATGGAAACGGGTTGATGAAAGCAAAACGACAAGGACACAGAGATGGACCATGAATCAGAAAGAACGTAGCAAAGTAATATTTTATCATCACCTGATAAGATTTTATCATCACTCGCAATGTTACTCTCATCATGTTCATGGAATCCAACAGAAAACCCTCGAAACTCGAGAGCGAGTTCTTGGTTTTCTTGGGTTAAGGAAGAAGGAAAACGGGGACCAAGGAAATACCAGTCTCGCAGACGGGTTCGAGGGCCGAGTCCCACTCGAATCGGTCACTCAAGAATTCGATACACAGCAGAAGATGCAGAGGTTCAAAAATTGAGAAAACAGAAGACGAATTCGACAAAACGCGACTGCTCACATGAAAAATTGAAGCTTCGACATCATTCGGAGAGGGAGAAATTGTGCAGCTTCCTGCGGCTGTGGATACTGGAAGGGGAGCGTCGGTTTTATAGGATGACGATGTAGGGTTGATGTTCTTGTATCAGAGTCAAGAGAGCCCAAAGGCCCAAAAGCAAAAAAGCCCGCCCAATCTCTCTCTCTCTGTGTGGAAAGTATTATTGTGAAGGCGCTACAACAGCGGGCCAAATAGATTGAGAATCAAAGGACGACGGCAATGCGATAAATTTACAAAAAATTAATTTTTAAATCACAAAAAAATTTCAAATTACTATACTTGCGACAAACTAAAAATAACAAACTGGTATGTTTGTAACAAATGTACCCTATGTTAGTTTCCATTAAATTAGATTAATTATAATGAAAAACTACAAACTAGTATATCTATGATAATTGGACGGTAAAATCCCCAATGGTAGACCCATCAACTGTCATATGTTATCCAAATCAGTAATTTGATTATAAAATTGATTGAAAATTAATGGAAGGTAAATTTGTGATTTTTTATGGTTAAAAAATTAGTTTGAAGTAAATTTATCACAAATGTCTTAATTTATGATTTTTCACGGTATTAACCTAATGTAATTGATTGGATACTCTATGTAATCATTGTCATGCGACGTATTTGTCCCTTCCTCTCCTTTTTCCAAATTATCCAAACTTATCATGCATTAGAATTGCAATTATAAAGCATGCCTTTTTATTATCCATGCATCTCCAAGTTTATCACGCATTCGAAATGCAAACACGTGATGATAAAAATTTACTATTTTATATTAGTCTCAATGTCAGCATAAAAAGTTATACTTACACATTCATTTGTCAAATGGATAACATGTGTGTTTGGAGTTAGATATATAATATAATTTTTGCACATGTCAACCAATCAATAGCGAGTATGGTTATTCCTATCACCCATAGTGGATCTAATAATACTTTATAAGGAACTTGAACTTATTATTGATATTAATGTTTTGTTCATACTTATTATGGACAATTAAAAACTATATCTACATACCTCAACTCATAAACTTCATAAAAAACATATATTGATGAGAGACCGTGGCAATATACAATTATTCTTCCGATAATTCAACGACTTTGCAGCAAAATTAGTTTGTTTAGGCTTCCTTTGTTTCGTGAAAAATGAATGATTTGAAAAATATTATCTTTAAAATGATAACTTATATTGCTTAAAATAATTAATCAATGGAAAACACGTTCATTACCGATAACAATTTTGTTTAATATTTTCGTGAACAATGAAAATATTTTATGTTCATTCATCTTTGTAAACAATATAATCAATTATTTTTAAGAATTATGTTTTCCAAATCATTCATTCTTGCGAAACAAATGGAGCCTTAATAATCTTGCATGCTACTTAGAGTATTTCTTATAGTTTAATTCACGTGAAACGGGCCGGTCATTATAACATGACACAATTTCGATTATAAAAAAATATAAAATAAATAATTTATATAGTCCTTAGCCCAATGGTGCAAAAGCAAAATGCTGAATAAGAGATCAAAAGTTAAACTAATTTATTTGGACTTTAGGACGTAAAACACACTTATTTGAGAAGAAATATATGCAACTTGAAATAAGGGATACGAGGTGTGCGGACATGGCATGTTAAAATAAAAAATACAGTTAAGTAGGGAGCCCTCATTAGAGGGACTGCCATTTGTGGCCCTCGTAGGTTGAAATATTCCTAAAGGAGGATAGATTAATGAAGTCGACCTCAACTTTACTTCACTGTGAATCAATCATTTTTAAGAATTATATTTTCCAAATCATTCATTTTTGTGAAACAAATGGAGCCTTAATCATCTTGCATGCTACTCAGAGTATTTCTTTATCTTAGTTTAATTCATGTGAAACGGGTTAGGTTGTTATAATACAACACAATTTCGATTATAAAAAATATAAAAACCAAATTATATTGTCCTTAACTCCATGATGCAAACCAAAAAGCCGAGCAAGAGACCAGAAGAGAACGAAAACCCCACCGTTCCCTTCCCTTCAAATTGGCGACGACCGTGTGTGTACTCGGTCAAGCGACCTCGTCGCTGATCGGTTCTTCACGCGTCGAAATTGCCGTCGCGCTCTATCCACCCATTCTCGTCCAACTTTGCATTCTGCCACACGTTGATTCTCTCATGCCGGATCGCGGACGGCCGATCTTGATGGCCCTTTCGCAGAAACTTGCGACCTTTCTCTTTCAATATAATATCAACTCTCATCAGATACTTCACTCGCTCCGCGCGCTGCGTGTATATAAATACTGGCCATCCACTCACAGCACATTCCATCCACAACAACAACTTTCAGAAACCCTAGTTTGGTTACGGCTTCCTACTTTCAAGTTGAGAGCAACCTTGGTGAAGATCTCCTTGATTTTTGATGGCAAAGAGCGTGGCTTTGGCTTGTTTCTTGGGTCTGTTTCTCGCTTTTGCAGCAGCCGATCACAGCCCGCTGCAGGATTTCTGCGTCGCTCAAGCCGGCAGTTCCGGTAAGGAATACGCACCGAGAAGGAGAATTTGTGGGAGACATGTTTGTAGTAGACTCTGAACATGTGTTTTGATAGTTTTTTCTTCTTCTTTTTCCATATGTTGAGTCTGAAAAAAGCGTTTGTGCTTCCCATGGCAGTGTTTGTGAATGGCGTGGCTTGCAAGGATCCCAAAACGGTTCAGGCAAACGACTTCTCCTTCAGCGGGCTCCATCTTCCGGGCAACACGTCGAACCCCACCGGCTTGAAGGTCACGCCGGTGACCGTGGCTCAGCTACCTGGACTCAACACCCTCGGCATCTCCATGGCGCGCATCGACATCGCACCATGGGGAATCAACCCGCCCCACACTCACCCGCGCGCCACCGAGATTTTGCTAGTCTTGGAAGGAACCCTCGAAGTTGGGTTCATCACTTCGAACCCCGACAACCGCCTCATCTCCAAGGTCTTGCGAAAGGGCGACGCGTTCGTCTTCCCTCAAGGTCTTATCCATTTCCAGAGAAATACCGGTTTCGGGAATGCGGTCGCTCTTGCAGCTCTCGGTAGCCAAAACCCCGGAGTCATTACAATTGCTAATGCCGTGTTTGGGTCGACTCCTGATATCTCCAGAGATGTTCTTGCCAAGGCATTCCAAGTTGATAAAACTGTCGTTAGTCAAATTCAGTCAAAATTTTAGACAAGAAACTAGTGAGGAGCATTTGGGATAGTGTTGTCAAGAAGCAAAGTTCATGGATTCATCTGTTTAATCTTGTGTGTTGCCATTACTTACTGTTGTATTTATTTATTTTTACTGTATCGCCATTGACTGATATGTAATTTAAATTTGTATTCCGATTTTCTTTTAGTTAATTTGACGCAAATTCAAAATTAAACTCTCCCTCTCTCTGCTATATGACTGCCACGCCACATGGCTTCCGGATCATCAATCCGAGGATATTTGACTAAGAAAAAAATGAATACAGATATGCCACATATTCATGCTCCAGTATTTTATTTTAAGAGCATTTATTTTGTCCGATTATGTAAGAGTAGTTTTCGAATATGGACAATTCTAATGCTTTGTGCCCATGAAACGAATCTGTTTATGTATGGCTTGTTAGATTTCTTAAAGAATTGGTAAGTGTAAAATTTTTATTGGTAAAAAGGATTACCGATCACCTTATTTCTTTTAGTAACTTGTTCATAGCTCATTGATACTATTATCGATGCACAAGCTTTTATTGACGCTTTACGAATTATTAACTTTTTCTTATGTTTTATTAGCTTTAATTTATCATATTTACCAATTGCTAAAAATTACCTACTCATACATGAATTTATCAATCTTTAGTTGAATTCCTTACCACTTTTTTCCAATTAAATCACCAATTAATTCTAGATTATTAGATCCGATTACTTGAGTGCTTTACTGGCATTAATTTGTCTCTTTTAATTTATCAATTTTTGTTATCATTTATCAAATTTTATTTGTTTCTCTCAACTCATAAATGAATTATCAACTTCTATTTGTGTGACTAGCTAGTTTTCTCCCATTAAGGTACTAGCGGTTTTGATTTATCAAGTCTCATTTGATTTGCTTCCCAGTATTTATTTTTATTTACATATTTTTCCATTGAGTTACTAACTTTTATTTGACTTACTTTCCAATAAGCGAAATTTACCAACCCTTTTTAGAATTTATAATCCTTATTTGGAGCGATCACAAACTTTTACCAGGTCAAGTTACTAATAGGTTTTGTATAACCCACACTTTTTTAAGTTACCTATCAACGTTTATTTAATTTTTAAATCACCAACTTATTTTATAACTAATTTACAAATTATTGTTTCTTACAAGAATCTTAAATTTACCAATTATTATATGAAATTACCTAATATTACTTTTACTTTTTTTTTTTGGTATGAAAAAGCATCGTCTCTATTTACAAAATCGAAAATTACATTCATTCTCATAGTCTAAACATAAAATTTGTAAAAGAGGTTGTGGTGTCATGGATACCCGTGTAGTTGGTAGAGATCCCGATCTATGAGCTTTGGCAATCCAATCGGGTACCTTATTCGTTTCTCTAGGTTCAAACTTCAGGGATGTGTTCGGTAATTGGGCCAACAAGTCTCGGCAGTCTAACACTATAGATTGACAAGCCCATGAACACTCAGCTCAGCCCAAGATGGCTTCAACAACTGGTAAGCAGTCAATAACTATCGTGGTCTTCAGTTTGGTTCGTGGGGCAGTTTGGGGAGGTTGTACTTCTCTTCCTTCAAGGCTGCGAATGTTCTAAAACCAGAGCAAAGCTTCACGCACGCCTAGGGTTTCCACTGTGGAGGCTGATTCTGCGTGGATGGTCCTCGCAAAGCCATCAAAAACCACGCCGGTGCTCCCTCGATAGATCCCTGCCACAAATCCCTTCATCTCGGAGCTATTCCAGGCAACATCAACGTTCAATTTGAGTTCATCTCGAGCTGGAGGAGACCAGGTATGCGTGTCTGAGTTCCCAACTTCTCTGTCCTATTTTTTGGAGTTCCATTTTGCGAATTGCTGGTGCATCAAGCTTGCTTCACTTTTTATAGGGCTCGGGTTCGGCGTTTTTCCTTGAAAGGTCATAGTGTTTCTTGCTTTCTAGATTATCCACAGAATGTTGGCAAAAACGGCCTTCTCCTTGTGCGAGACACCTGAAGTAAGGTACTCATACACCCACTTGTCCATCCTCGTAATAGATGTAGTAGAAATATGGATTGTGACTCTCGAATCTGACCAAATTTGCGTTGTCCAGCCACATAGCAGGAATAGATGCTCTGTCGACTCAGGATGCTGGGCACAAACTGGGCATGTTGGTGTAGGTATGATTTGTCGTTTGTGAAGGTTAATTTTCGTTGCTAGTCCTTCATTACACGCACTCCACATAAAGAATTTGACTTTGGGGTGAGTTCGTAGGCTCCAAAGTTTAGACCATAATTTGTTAGGGACAGAATAGGATGATGAAGTATGAGTGCCTTTTGTTGCCCTGGCTGAGTTGCGCAAGTTGTTGTATCCAATCTTCATGCTATAATTCCCTAATTTGCTTGCTGCCCACAGTAGTTTGTCTGGCTTCAGGTGTAGACTTAGAGGGATTGCCAGGATCTCTTGAACAATGTTATTTGCAAATGTCCCTTGCAATAGTTGAATGTTCCATGTTCGCGATCCTGGAGTGATTAAGTCATTTACCAGCATAGGGTCATTTACCAGCATAGGGCCAGATTTCAGCCATTTGTTCTCCCGTAAATTAATACTCCTCCTATCCTCGACCTCCCATCCCCGACCTCCCATCTTACATCAGAGGCAATCGTATCTTTGCTCATTAGAATGCTTTCCCAACCCCAGGATGACCTAGTTCCTTTATTAGCCTTCCAAAAGTCTCCATTTGGGAAATAAAGACCTCTAAAAACTCTGCTCCATAATGCCTCTGGAGCTTGACTGAGTCTCCAAGTTTGTTTGCCCAACATAGCCCTATTATAGTCAACCGGGTCTTTAAACCCGAGGCCCCCTTTATCCTTGTGAGTCTTTAGTAGATTCCAATTCTTCTAGTGAATGCCTTTGTTCCTCACATTTTGTTTCCACTAGAAAAAGGAAATTCTATTTTTTATTGCTTTGCAAACTGAAATAGGGATTTTAAAAATAGCCATAGCGTACTGTGGTAGAGCTTGGACGACCATTTTGAGGAGCACCTCCTTACCCGCCTTCAATAGTAAATTCTCTTTCCATCCCTCTAGTTTTTTGTCAACCTTCGCTAGCAACCAAGCAAACATTTGTTTCTTGGTTTAACCCCAATCGGATGGAATCCCCTAGTATTTCCCCGTTTTTTCAATTATAGGAACACGTAATTCTGTGGCAATGTTTTGTTTTAGTTCTTGGGGATAGTCTTTTCCAAAATATACCCTTGATTTGTTTAAGTTGATAAACTACCAGAGGCAAAGCAGTAGCTGTTTAGAGTAATAGCAAAGTTTTGGGTTTCTGTAGTTGTACCATCTAAGAAAAAAATAGCATCATCTGCAAATAAAAGATGTGACAATGTTGGGCAGTGAGAATTAAGCCTAATTCCTTTTATGGTACCATCATCCACAGCTTTATGCATAAGGGAGGATAGTGCATTAGCCACTATAATAAACAAATAGGGAGATAGGGGGTCGCCTTGTCTAATTCCTCTAGTGGGGTAAAACTCTTTGCCTGGTTCCCCATTTACTTTGACCCTAAACTTGACTAAAGAGACAAAATTTTATCAGCTGTACCCATTTCTCACAAAAACCCATCTGCAACATACATTCACAAAGAAAGTCTCACTCCACCCTATCATATGCTTTCTGCATGTCCGGTTTCAACACAGCTTGGAATTTCCGCTTTCTTTTTCTAATTCTCAACTAGTGTACGACTTCTTGTATAATAAAGATATTATCTTGTATTTGCCTACTCCCAACAAATGCACTTTGTTCCTGGTGGATAATTTGTGTGAGCCGAGGCTTTAGTCGGTTAGCCAAAACCTTTGCAATTACTTTGTAATTAAAATTACAAAGACTATTTGGCCTGTATTTAGTAATATTTTCTGGGTTCACCACTTTGGGTATTAAAGTGATAGGTGTCTTATTTAGAGCAGGGTCGAACAAACTTTCATTGAAGAAAGACTCCACTTGGTCGAAAATATCTCCCAGAATTGTAGACCAATTATGGTAGTAGAACAAACCATTCAGACCATCTGGCCCTGGTGCCTTGGTAGCTCCTAGTTGAAAAACAGCTTGGTGTACTTCTTTCATTGTAATTTGGTTCATTAGGGCCTCATTCATCTCTGTGGTAACCACCAATGGGCAGTCCGCTAATACTGATTGATAGTTTCAGGAACTGACTGATGTATACAACTGTTTATAAAATGCTGTAATATGTTGTTGAATTGTTTGAGGGTCACGACTCCATGTATTTTCAACAAGCTGTAGCATTGATATTCTGTTCCTTTGCCTCCTCTGGATAATTGTTGCATGAAATTTTTTTATTTCGATCGCCATATTTTAGCCAGTTAATTCTTGAACGCATCTCCCAATACATTTCTTCTTGTCGCCATAGAGTTTCAATACGTTCTACTATTGTTCAGTAGTCCTCCCCACTAGCACCAGCGTCCTGTCTGTTCATAAGGGCTATAAGAGTTCCTTGCATCCACTCAATCTATCTATTGGCATTCTTGAAAGTTTTTTGACTCCATTTCCGTAATGCAACATCCACTGTTTTAGTTTTCCTCACTATATCGAGGTTGTGCCTATTTTCAGCATTTTACGCATTGTCCATTACTATTTTGAACTTTGGATGATCCACCCAGTAAGCTTCAAATCTGAACAGTTTTTGTTTCTTTTGTTGTATTGGAGCACAACGCACTAAAATGTGACAATGGTCAGATCCTATAGCTGGAAGAGCAAAAGGCTCAGCACTAGGATATAAAACTCGCCATTCTAGATTACAAAGTGCACGATCAAGCTTCTTTTTTACTAACTCATTCCCTTCTCTATGGTTTGTCCAAGTGAAAGCACAGCCGTTATTATCAATCTCCATAAGTGAACAATTATCAACAAAGTTCCTAAATGCCATTATCCTATACCGCTCCACTGGTCTTATTCTAACTTTTTCCCATTGATATAATACCTCATTGAAGTCACTAACACATAACCATGGGGTATTGGGTCTGCATGCCGGTCCCGAAGTAGATTCCATAATGTAACTCGCTGTTGGAAGCAAGTTGGCGCGTATAAGAAAGAAATTGTCATAGATACCCCCTTGTCCCTATCCCTACATACAGCCTCAATCCATGCATCATTATAATACTCCACAGTAATGTGTGCCACATCATCCCATAAAAGAGCCAGTCCACCTACTATTCCCACTGGATTTATAATAAACGAGTTAGAAAAATTCAACCTCCCTTGGATTCTATCCACCACCCTCTCCTTATTTTTGGTCTCCATGAGAAAGATAACATTAGGCTTCTCACGGGCCATTAAGGCTCTTAGATGATGAACTGTCAAGGGAGAGCCTAAACCTTGACAGTTCCAACTCAATATTCTCATGTCTGTTGTGGTGGCTTATTAGGGCCAGCCACTAAAGCCCTTGCCATGACCCCTTCCCATCCTTGAATTGGGGTTTCTGTGAGTTTATCCATATCAACTAGACTTGCTAGCGACTCCCGTTTTTCATAGGAAGTGAACCTCTTCAATTTTTTTGCAATATGTTTTTTTGAGCTTGACTGTTCAGATTTGATCATTCTGACCTCATTGTCCTGTTGTATCCTCTTCCCTTTGTTTGATGGAGTATGATCAACCAGCAGTGCATATTCAAGGTCCGTCTGGACCAATGGGGTATATATCACTAACGCTTGACTATCTTCCACTGTGTTTTGACAGCTAGAGTTATCGCTTGTAGGTGGAGGCTGGTTTTCTAACATCATTTCATCCATCCCCAAGGTAAGGTCTAGCTCACCGTAGAAAGTGTTCCAACATGGGCTCAACTTTTTAACCTCCGCTTTTAGCCAAGAACCATATTTTCCTGATTTGTCTTGTGATAACCCAGTCTCTTCATAAGGTATCTTGGAGCAATAATTTGCATAATGGCCCATACATCCGCATGAGTAATAGAAATGCGGAAGCCGTTCATATTTGAAATCAATCCACCACTTTCTATCCCCAACCTGTATAATAGTGCCACCTAATTTTAAATTGCCAACTCTTGTTTTGAGTAGTTTATTACATCTCTCCAATTAAGTTTCCAACTAATTTTAAATTGCCAACTCTTGTTTTGAGTTACTTATCAAAGCTTGTTTATTTCCTTATTAAAAATATAACAACTTTTCTACCAAATTAGCACAGTTTACTTTCGACTTGCCTTTTCCTCATTTTTTTCTAGAAATTACCAACTTCAAAAAGAGTGACTACCAATTTTTCATTACTAACTTTTATTTGAGTTAGTTAGCAGTGCCTGTTTTGTTCTCTAAAATACGGACTTCTCTTATCTCTTATCCTTTACCAATACTATATTAAATTATCAATCTTTATTTGTGTGACTTACAAAAGCTTCTCTAATTAACTCATGAACTATTTTTAAAATATCTATTCCCATTAATCTTTTACTAAAATTTACTTTTGGTTTTGACAATGATACACAGAAACTTTCCTTAGTCTTTGTAAAATATAAAAGGGTTAGGGATGTGAAATATCAAATTATCCAAGAAACCCTAGTAGCTATCGGAGTGAATGACCATCAACAAAAGGCGTTGCAACAAAAGGCGTTGTAGTGTGTTGTAGATTCTTATCTACAACTTCTATCATTTCAGTGATACCACGTGAATTGCTAGAAACATGTGCATTGTGTGGCTAACCCAATGACAAAGTTTCGTAAGGGAATTGAAGTAGGCTACGATGAGTAAAAAGGCCTTTCTAAAGACATTCAATTCATAACAATTACATTTCCAAGGTGTAATATTGAAATAATTTCAGCGGTTTTCCTAACTTTGTCCATGTCAACAAATAGTTTGAAATGTCTCGACTTTCTTAGCGTAGTCTGAGTCAAATAGCAATGATTCAAAGAACTTTTTATTTTTACATCATTTCTGAAGCCTAATGACTCAATCATATAATTATGTAAAATATAGGATTTCAATCTTAGCAGGAAAAGGAGACAAACGGATATTAAATTACATGAGTAAATAATAATTTATGGTCAATCTCATAGATACATATTGAATTATGTGAAAAGCCGTATTCTTAATCATAAGTATGGCTTAAAGGGAGATCTTTCTTTGACATCTTTTGAGATCCACCACAAATATGAGGTCAAAAAAGTGAAAATAAATGATTTTAACCCTTACAGAAACAAAACCGAATCTTAAATTTCTTAGCGCTCATGCCACATTGAAATTGTAGAAGAAAAAATTGCAAAGTCCAATTCATTTTATCGTTATCAATTAGTTAAACATGTTGGTTGACTATATTTTGAAATACATAAAAAAAAATGATTGGCTTATCAAATTATCTATCAAGCCATTGACAAAGATTCAACAAAAGCCAAATATCGACTATCTATTTCTTGCTTCACATACTTGAATAAATATACGAGGTAAAATCATCTAAAACAAGATGACAGACCCATTTTCTATGCTAGTAGTAGCACATTCAGGAAATAAGGGGTTATTTAGAGCAGGCTCAATGGACAGTGGGGATGGAATAGCTATTGTGTGTTTAGGACATTCTACCTTTCAAGATAAAGAAGGGCATGAACGTTTTGGATATCGTTTTGGACATCGTATGCCTACATTTTTGTTTCTGGAAAGATTGTCTGTTTGATTTTAGATAGAGACGGTATTGTTCGAGCTGACTTTCCTTCTAGAAGGACAGAGTGCAACGATAACACAAAATACGGCTACTATAAGTTGCTCAAGCCTCCCAATCAAGCCTCTCCATTCTCATTCCAATAATGCATTAGCTACCAAAAAAAAGATAAGAAAAGAAGGAAATCATTGAACTATATATTGCACAACCAAAGGAAGAGACAAAATATTCGCAGTGCTTAATTTAGCTTGAGGCTCTATGCTTTTTCTTATAAGTGTAAATGGAACAACAGCTGAATGGCGAAATGAAAAAGAGAGCTTATTTTTGGCTGTGTGGCGTGTACTTGGTCAAGGGACAACTTCGCTGATTAATTCTTCTTACGCGTCAAATTGCCTGCCAAAACTATCATCACTACTATGGAAGAGAGAATTGCGTCCACTTTGCATTTGGCAACACATGGATTCTCTTTGAGAGGAACGGTCAAGGACCGAGATGAGACTTCTTCTTTAGAAAGTGACCTCCTTTTTTTTATTTATATGCACTCCTAAGTTTGTCTGAACCCTCTGTTCTCTTCTGCTCTTGCACGCATATAAATACTCGCATCCTCCTCGCAGCATTTCATCCACACCAGCAAACACAAGCCATCTTGATTACTCACGGAGAGAAGAAAGGTCCCTGTTTAAACTCGATCTCTTCGTTTTGTGGAGATTTCTGCATTTGGAGATGGCGAAAAGTGTGCTTTTGATTTGTTTCTTGGGTCTAGCATTTGCTTTTGCGACAGCTGATCATAGCCCTCTCCAGGATTTCTGTGTCGCTCAAGCTGGCAGTTCAGGTAATACATGGATATGGCGACTGTGTTGATAGTTCTAATAGTTCTTCTTTTTTCCCTAGCATAACTTAGCTTCTTCGTAGTTAATATTGTGGGATGAGTCTGTCTATTTCATGTAATCTGAGAACAGCTTCATTTGAGAAAATAAACACTTAATACCATGCTCTGGTATATTCATAGGACGCGAGTTTTTCTGGATTTCAAGGTCGGTTAGGTAAAAACAAAGCTTAGATGACGTTCTGGAGATTCTTAAAACCCAGCATTAATATTTGTTGCCCCCTCATCTTGCAAGTTTCAAGTTGTATTAGTAAATACCATCTGATGCTTATCTAATTCAATTTTGGTTCCTCACAATACAGTGCTCGTGAATGGCCTACCTTGCAAGGACCCCAAAACAGTTCAGGCAAATGATTTCTCCTTCAGTGGGCTCCATCTTCCAGGCAACACATCAAACCCTGTTGGCTCCAAGGTCACGCCGGTGACCGTGACCCAGCTCCCGGGGCTCAACACTCTCGGGATCTCCATAGCACGCATTGACATTGCACCGTGGGGCATCAACCCACCCCACACTCATCCTCGAGCCACCGAGATCTTGTTAGTCTTGGAAGGAACCCTCGAAGTAGGGTTCATCACTTCCAATCCCGACAACCGCCTCATTTCCAAGATCTTGCAAAAGGGTGATGTGTTCGTCTTCCCCCAAGGCCTTATCCATTACCAGAGAAATACCGGTTTTGGGAGTGCAGTTGCTCTCGCAGCTCTCGGTAGCCAAAACCCTGGTGTCATTACAATTGCTAATGCCGTGTTTGGATCGACGCCTGATATTTCTGTAGATAATCTTGCCAAGGCATTCCAAATTGACAAAACTATTGTTAGCCACATCCAGTCGAAATTTTAGACAAGAAACTAGTGGGGAGCATGTGAGATAATGTTGTTTGAGAGCAGATTTCATTAATTCATTTGTTTAAGCTGGTGTTTTGCTTTCGTTGTATTAATTATTGTTTATGGCATCCTTGTGGATTGATTTGTAATTTACATTTGTGACTTGATTCAATAGTTATTTTCACTTGAGAAAATATTGTGTAGTTCTGGTGAGTCAACATGTCACAAGATAGGTTTCGCTTATCAAATTACTCCATTTCTTCTCTCACCATAATAGACTCTATCTCTCTTCCTTTCTGTACTTTCTCTTTTTTTCCTTCGTCTTTGTTCAAGGAAAAAATAGACTTGCCTCCATGTCCTTGTTGGCTAAGGGCGAAGATGGCCTTGCCCATGGCCACAATGGTGCGGCCGAAGCTAGCCTTGCTATGGCCTTGCCAATGGTAGGCGAGGTGATCCTCGCTAGCAAGGGTGAGATTGCCTTCACTTGCAGCCATGCACCAACCAATTGTTGACAATCATGAAGGCATAGTGAAACTCGCTTCCATGGAGCTTGAGCTTTGAAGTTTTATAATCGTATTGATCAAGAGTTACACTTTTTCTATATTGAGTTAATACCATGAAAAACTCCAAACTGGTATATTTGTGATAAACTTACCCTAAATTGATAGACTTGGGACAAGTTTATCCTTCGTTAGTTTCTATTTAACTTTACTATTAATTTTTTTAGTTAAATGACATGCAGCAATAGATTAGTATACTGGTTTAGGGTTTTACTCTCCGTTTATTATAGGTGTACTAAGTTGTGATTTTTATAATAGTAATATAATTTAATGGAAACTAATAGAGAGTAAATTTATTTTTAAAGTATCAATTTGTGATTTTTTGTAGTCAAAAAATTAGTTTGACGTTAATTTGTTATAAATGAAACAGTTTAAGCATTTTTGTAGTATTGACCCTTGAATATATGACTGATTCAAGATGTAACCAACCTACCATTGACAAGATATGACTTTTGGAATGGAATCACAATGAGTATTTGCAAATCATAACTTGAACTAGATACCATTGGTTGTTTGTTTGTAAAAACAAACAAAATAAAGCTTTTCCTTATCTACATAGGTTAGTTAGAAGCATGTGGGCTACTATATAAGTGTGGATGTCTTTTTTACTTGTTCAAATGAAAACATTGGGCTACATGGGCCAAAATCACAATACCCGCGTGCAGGTGCGAGATTATTAGGCGCACTATTACTCTTTTTTACTTATTTATTGAAATTCGGATTTATAAAATAACCTATATATACTATTGAAATAGTATAATTATACGTAATATGGTTATATTATTATTATTATTTAATTCCGAATTTTATTATTATTTTTGCTTAATGGTTATTAGGCGCTCTTCCACCTTTGGAGGTTTTGTGTTTGTTTGGACTTAATTTCTTAACCTTTGAAAGTTTATATTAGTTCAAACATATTCATTTGCTATTATGTATTCAACATTTTCTTTTCTATGTATCTAACTTCCGTTTTCGTTTCTCTCAAGAGATACACAACCATTGTTTTTAATTGTTTCCCTTTGAAAGTTTTTGGAGAAATACTAGAATTTCTATTTGGTATTTTCATAGAGATTTTGTTGTATTCTAAAAGATTTTTGCCAGTAACTATTAGCAACATTGTGGGATAAATAATTCTTTAAAGATAGTATTATCATGACTCAAAGTTTGATTCCATATCTTCCAATTTCGGACGATATTTCTCAACAAATACCCTTGGCATGAAACAAATATAAATGTGGATGAGTCATACTCATTTAGTAAACAACAAGTGTCATAGATGGTCGACTAATATTATTACTTTTATATCAAAATAACTTTGCTTTTTTGCTTTTGCAAATATCCTCAAAATATTACAATCTGATCCCAACGGCAAAAATTCATCATTGGTAAAGGTTCTGAAAATGCTAGCAGAGGAGATGTATCGTCGCACTTAAAAATGGTTACGATCAATATGGCAGTTACGGCGAGAGTTGGCAATAGGGGACGTAGGACCATTTCTTTAACTCATTTTCAATGGATTAGGCAGTAAGTGGGTTTTTTGAATTAGTAATTACGGTATGAGTAGGTTTAGAAAATAAGAGTGCACTTGTTTGTTTGAAGGAAAGTTTCATGATAAAAGAAAAATGTACATTTTTTCTTGTTTTGTTTAGTGATATGTGACTGATAATGTTTTTTAGTGTTTTGATTTCATTTGGAAAATGATTTCAATCTCTTGAAGACATCTCATGGAAGATGTGTGCCCCATTTACAATCTTACCATCCCCTCTCATTCTCCCTCTCTTCCTGACTACTCCTCGTATGTAATTCGAGCCCTCCGTTACTTCATTTTCATCATCATCATCTCTCTCTCTCATATCCTCCTTTTATACTTCTCACTCTTGTGCGCGCCTTTTGACCGGCATTCCAGCTCTCGCACCTTAGCCTTTGCATATCAATCTCGCCTCTCTCGTGACCATTCGTGATCCGTTAGAAGAAGGAGAAGATCTCCAGAGGTGCTGTTGAGTTCGGCTTCCTCGGCGTGGTGGAGAAGAGATCAGCTCCGCCACCAGGCCTCAGCCTTAGTGGTGGCCTCTCCACCGCCTCTCGAGCTTTCGAGGTGGGTTTAATGTCGTGGGTCTCTGCTTTTTCGATGGATCGCACTGATCAGACGATGCATTCGCAGCGGAGGCGACAGCAGCGAGGATTGGGCGCTGCTTTGGAAGATGATATCAGAGGTGTGGTGTCCATGGCTTCTATACTCACCGCGCTTGAAGAAGGCGTCTGAGCACAAAGAGGGGAGAGATCTATAGCTATCATTTTCATCTTTTTTAGATTTGGAAATTCACTATCCTAATTTTATATATAAATATTTTTGTTGGCTGAAGAGAATTTTCGATTAATTAGTCAATTTTGGCAAACCAAATAGATAAAACTCTGAAATTTTTTTCTAAAAAAACGCTTTAACTAAAACAAACACAGCAAAAAAACCCAAATCAAACACATCTTATTAATAAAACAAGTGAAACTATCGTTGTCATTCAAGAAAGGAAGAAGGCCGCCCCGGGATTTTGATAGAAAACAAAGGAAGAAATTCATGATGCCTTTTCATTTCTTTTTTCTCTTTGTTAAAATTTTCGTAATTTTTTGAAATTATTAATTTTGTAGAGACATATAGGACAAGATCTTCTTCTTTTTTTAAATAATTTTTTTCCAAAATACGAAGCAAGTGCCAAATTCACTTGCAAACCGATAGTCCAGTTAGGTCATCATGATTATTTTTCCCCCTCATTTTGGCTCAATCACTTAAAAAGCAAATTGACATTTATCTTATGTGAATAAAAATTGTTACTATGTACATACAGTCATTTTAATTCGCCATATACATTCTTATTACCAAAATATAAAGCAAGTACCAATTCTAAAATACAGGTCAATTTCAGCTTGACCTATTGAAAGCATATTGTTTCACGAAAGTGAGGGCATTCTTCATCACCTAGGCGAGATCCACCATCCTTCGCCTCACTACCACCTTCACGCCCCAGTCCATAACCCTATTCTTGAACCGGTCCATGTAAGTGTGCTTGTTTGTTAGCGTGGCACTCGCCTACATCTCCATGTTGCTCGTGTGCCACACAAAATCCTTGCCTATGACCCTACCCAATCACCCAAACTCCCTCATCGATCTGGGGACTAAAGTTATGGGGCTGCCCATTCTTTAGAGGCAACAATTTAAGGATAAAAACTTTAAGAATTGGAGCTCGAATTGGGTTAGTTATATGGGTTTGGATTGGGTCAGGAATGGGTCGCTTAAATTGCATTACGTAAAAATAGATCAATTTGGATTAAATAGGTCAATTTGGGTCAAACTAGATTGACCTATTCCAAACCCGACCCGTTTCCACTTGTTTTATTGGTCTAGTTATGGTGATGTTTATAAATTATTGAAAAATGCCATCAAATTCATGCCTTAAAGAACTATGTGCTAGTATTTTCAACTTAAACATCCCAGAACTATGCTTTTTCATAATTATTGTGAAAAGCAAAGCACATTGCTGAAGTCATGTACCCGCAATAATCAATAGGTAAGATAAGTACAACAACGTAAACCTAAACGCAGACGAAAGCATCTCGTTCCCAATGTATAAATATGTGGTGCGGCAATAAGCCAAAATACGGCTATTATGAATAGATCAATCCTTCCAATAAAAGCCTCTCCATTTACATACCCATAATGCATTTGCTGCCATAAAAAAAAAAAAAAAAAAAAAAAAGCAATTTTATCCAGCGTCTTTTTCCTATATCAGCACAAAATTAGAGACAAAATTCTCGCAGCACGTTAAACTTAGCTTCCGTTTTCTTATACGTGTTAATGGAACAAAAGCCGAATGGGAACTTAAAATTAGAAAAATCATTATGGCTACGAGCGTGTACTTGGTCATGGGACAACTTCGCTGAATAGTTCTTCTTACGCGTGAAATTGCCTTCTCTCTCATTAAATCCACACGCTATCACCTCAATTCTGCAAGAAAGAATTGCGTACGTTTTGCATTTGGCAACACATGGATTCTCATTGAAAGGGACGGCAAAAGACCAAGAGGAGACTCTTTCTATGGAAAGTGACCTCCTCCTTTACATTTATCTGAATCTTTGTTCTCTTCTGCTCTTGTGCGCATATAAGTACTCGCGACCTCCTCGCAGCATTTCATTCCCAGCAACAAGCACAAGCCATCTTGATTACTCACGGAGAGAGAGAGAGAGAGAGAGAGAGAGAGAGAGAGAGAGAGAGAGAGAGAGAGAGAGAGAGAGAGATCCCCATTGAAAGTTAAACTCGATCTCATCGTTTTTGTGGAGATTTTTGCTTTCGGAGATGGCAAAAATTGTGCCTTGGATTTGTTTCTTGGGTCTGGTATTTGTTCTCGCGGCAGCTGACCAAAGCCCTCTCCAGGATTTCTGTGTCGCTCAAGCTGGCAGTTCAGGTAATCAGTGCATGTCCGTGACTGTGCGAAGAGATTTGATAGTGCTTCTTCTTTCCCTAGTAGAACTTTGGCTTGTGCGTAGTTAATTTTGTAGAATGAGTCCGTCATGTAATCCGAAAGCGGCTTTCATTTGACAAGATAAAGCCCTAATAGCATTCTTTGATATCATAGGACAAAAGGTTTCCTGGCAAAAAAATATGCTGCTACCAGTGGAGGCTTTTAGTCCATCTGCTGCTGCTCTAATTCAATTTTTGTTCCTCACAATACAGTGCTCGTGAATGGCCTAGCTTGCAAGGACCCCAAAACAGTTCAGGCAAATGATTTCTCCTTCAGTGGGCTGCATCTTCCAGGCAACACGTCAAACCCTGTTGGCTCCAAGGTCACCCCGGTGACCGCGACCCAGCTCCTGGGGCTCAACACTCTCGGAATATCCCTAGCGCGCATCGACATTGCACCATGGGGAACCAACCCACCCCACACTCACCCACGAGCCACCGAGATTTTGTTAGTTAGTCTTGGAAGGAACCCTCGAAGTAGGGTTCATAACTTCCAACCCCGACAACCGCCTCATTTCCAAGATCTTGCAAAAGGGTGACGTGTTCATCTTCCCCCAAGGCCTTATCCATTACCAGAGAAATACCGGTTATGGGAATGCTGTCGCCATTGCAGCTCTCGGTAGCCAAAACCCTGGTGTCATTACAATTGCTAACGCCGTGTTTGGATCGACGCCTGATATATCCGTAGATATTCTTGCCAAGGCATTCCAAGTTGACAAAACTGTCATTAGCCAAATTCAGTCAAAATTTTAGACAAGATCTAGTGGGGAGCCTATGAGATAATGTTATTTGAGAGTGGATTTTATTAATGATATGTTTTGCTTCTCTTCTATTAATTTTTGTTTTTGGAAACCTTTTGACTAATTTGTAATCTACAATTGTGACCTAAATTAGTAGTTATTTTCGTCGGGGAAAATATGATCAAATGATCGGAAAAAAAAAATGAAGTCAGATTACGAGGCATGATAAAATCATGCTTTCATTTAATAGCTTAAGCTTTTAGAACGGTTGATAATAGTTCCACAAATTCTCATATGGTATCAGAACTGGAGCTCCCAAGTTTGACTCTTTTCCAATTCCATTTGTCCCCCCCAATATAATTTGCACTCTTAGTGCTAGTAAAAAAAAAAAAGACCAAACTAACCGTGGGGGTGTATTAGAGTAATCAAATATAAAATCATGTCTCAATTTAATAGCTTAAGTTTTTAGAACAATTGACATTGGTTTTGCAAATTTCTCACGGTTACTAATGGCTATTAGCAAAACTCTTCTAGAATACAATAAGTCTCCAGTGAGAATACCAGATAACAATTATGGTATTTCTTCAAAAACTCTCAAAGGGAAACGATTGCAAACAATGATTGTATTTCTCTTTCGTAAAGAGACAAAATAAAAAAGGGATAATGACACAAACAGTTCCAAAATTTTGACTCAATGTGCAATTTGGTCATTGAACTTTATTCAATGCTGTTCCTGAACTTTAGTCCAATGTGCAATGTGATATCTAAACTTTTAATTTGTTCAATATAGTCCTGAAATTTGGGTATATGCTCAATATAGTCCTTAAACTATATGAAAATATCTAATGAAGTCTCTGGTCTTGAATTAATGAAAATGAACCACATTGAATATTTTCATATAGTTTAGGGATTATATTGGACATCTACCAAAAACTTAGGTATTAAATTGAATAAATTAAAAGTTCATGGATCACATTGTACATTAGGCTAAAGTTTAGGGACCAAGTTGCATATTCAGTTAAAGTTTGAGGACTGTTTGTGCCATTTTCTCAATAAAAAAGGAAGAATTTGCGAATCGGTCCGCACAATTGTGCTTGTCTGTCATAGCAACACTCACCACATATCCACGTTGCTCGTGTGCTACACGAAATCCTAGCCGATGACCCTATCCAATCACCTGAGCTTTGTCACCAATCGGGGGAGTCTGTTCATGGAGCCGCCCTTAGAGGCAACAATTTAAGAAGAAAATTGTTAAGAACTTGAGCTCGAGTTGGGCCGGGTAAAATTATATTGCATAAAAATGGGTTAATTTGGATCAAATCATATTTAAAAATTATATTGCATAAAAATGGGTTAATTTGGATCAAATCATATTTAACCAATCCCAATCACGACATGACCTGATCCGACTCGATCCATCCTACTCATTCGACAAGTCTAGTTATGGTAACGCTTATAAATTGTTGAAAAATACCATTGAATTCATGCCTAAAAAATCTATGCGGTACTATTTGAACTTAAACATAAAAAAGAATTTTTTTTTTGTGTGCGTAAAATGTAAGTATTATAAAGCAAATGTACAACAGCTTAGGGGTGGCCCCTACCATTGCAAATAGAGCTTCAGAAAGTTGGAGGTAGGAATTCTCCATATAGTAACTAATATGACATTTGCTTGAGAAGGTCTCAAATTTTGGTAGAGTGAAGCTCTACTTCTTACATTTTTACACACTTTAGCCAAGATAATAGGGGTGTTAGTCAAGTTATTCTCAAATTGTCTATGGTTGCTATGTATCCAAATGCATTATGTGGTTGCCAAGAAAGATACCTTAAGGAGTCTTGCCAACAAATCTTTGCCCTTTGTTATTCTAATCATTCATTAAAGTTCCTCACTTTATCATCCTAATGATCGCCTAATCCCATGCTCATATGCTGCATGTCCATTCACACTGGAAGAATAGATGTTTTCTATCTTCTATACCAGCCTTGTGTAGTTACATTTGATGTCAACTAAAGTCATCCATCAAGCTACGATCTTTGTTGTTGGTCTATCTTTGCAAACTAGCTAGCCAATAAAATTATGTTTGCTAATGCAACTACTCCAAATTAGTTTAAACCACTCCACAACCAGCCCCCCATGTCTTGGGTTCATCATGTATATCTCGGCCATAGTACCTCAAGCTAGAGATAACCAAGGTTAGAACTTTGTGATTTATGGAGACATTGGATTTGCCAAATCCAAGCCACATTACCCCTAATGTCGAGCTGCATAGTTAAATTACGTCTACATTTTATCTTGTGAAGCCAAATACTGCAAAGGAAAGAAGATGGATGATTGATGAGGTTCGACGACGTGCAGCCTAACAAAACTTTGTTTCATATGTTTAGATTGAGCAATCCTAATCTTCCTGCCATTTTAAGTGAGCAAACTACTTATCATGCAACTTGGTGTCATCCATATGTTCAGAACCATGCTTTATTAATTAACTAAATTGATAAAAACCAAAGCACATTGCTGGAGTTGTATGCGGGCAATAATCAATAGTTAAGATAACTACAAGAACATAAATTTTTGAACGCAAATAAAGGCATCTCGTTCTCAATGTACGTATACATACGTGGTGCAACAATAAGCCAAAACAAGGCTGTTATGTATAGATCAAGCCTTCCAATAAAGCCTCTCCATTCTCATACCCATAATGCATTAGCTGCCAAAAAAAGATAAAAATGGAATAATTTTATCGAGCGTCGTTTTCCTATAGCCGCACAAAGAGACAAAATTCAGCGGTTGCGTTTTCTTATACGTGTTAATGGAACAAATGGGAAATTAAAAAAGAGAACTTATTTTTGGCTACGTGCCGTGTACTTGGTCAAGGGACAACTTCGCTGATTAATTCTTCTTACGCGTGAAATTGCCTTCTCTCTCAATAAATCCACAGTATTTTATCAGGGAGAATTGCCAAAAAAGTCCTAAACCTATTGCAGTTGTGCCATTTCAGTCCTAAACCTTTTTTTTTAACCGATTCAGTCCTAAACTTTTTTTTTGACCGATTCAGTCCTAAACCTTTTGCGATTATGCCAGTTGAGTCCATCAGTCCAAATTTGGCCGGCCGGCGTCCACGTTAGCTCCGGCCGGCCAAATTTGGCCGGATGGACTCAACTGGCACAATCGCAAAAGGTTTAGGACTGAATCGGTCAAAAAAATAGGTTTAGGACTGAAATGGCACAACTGCAATAGGTTTAGGACTTTTTTGGCAATTCTCCCTATTTTATCACAATTATGCAAGAGAGAATTGCGTCCATTCTGCATTTGGCAACGCATGGATTCTCATTGAATGGGACGGCAAAAAACCAAGACGAGACTCTTTCTTTAGAAAGTGACCTCCTTTAAATTTATCTGAACCTTTGTTCTCTTCTGCTCTTGCACGCATATAAATACCGGCAACTTTCTCGCAGCATTTCATCCACAACAAAAAACACAAGCCATCTTGATTACTCAGAGAGAGAGAGAGAGAGAGAGAGAGAGAGAGAGAGAGAGAGAAACGTCCCCATTGAAAGTTAAACTCGATCTCCACTGTTGCTTTGCTTTGGGAGATGGCCAAAAGTGTGCTTTTGATTTGTTTCTTGGGTTTGGTATTTGCTTTCGGGGCAGCTGATCATAGCCCTCTTCAGGATTTCTGTGTTGCTCAAGCTGGCAGTTCAGGTAATCAATGCATGTTTCTGACTGTGCGAAGAATTTGATAGCGTTCTGCTTCCCCTAGTAGAACTTTAGCTTCTCTGTTGTTAATATTGTGGGATGAGTCTGTCTATTTCAGGTAATCTGAGAACAGCTTTCATTTAAGAAAACAAACACTTAATAGCCTGCTCTGATATAATTCATAGGACGTGATTTTTTTTTCGGAATTTCGAGGTTAGTTAGGTTAAAAAACAGCTTAGGAGATGTTCTGGAGATTCTTAAAACCCATCAGTAACATTTGTTGCACCCTCATCTTGCAACTTTCCAGATTTACTAGTAAATACCATCCGATGCTTTACTCATTCAATTTTTGTCCCTCATAATACAGTGCTCGTGAATGGCCTAGCTTGCAAGGACCCCAAAACAGTTCAGGCAAATGACTTCTCCTTCAGTGGGCTCGATCTTCCAGGCAACACGTCGAACCCTGTTGGCTCCAAGGTCACGCCAGTGACCGTGACCCAGCTCCCGGGGCTCAACACTCTCGGAATCTCCATGGCACGCATTGACATCGCACCATGGGGAATCAACCCACCCCACACTCACCCACGAGCCACCGAGATTTTATTGGTCTTGGAAGGAACCCTCGAAGTAGGGTTCATCACTTCCAATCCTGATAACCGCCTCATCTCCAAGGTCTTACAGAAAGGTGATGCGTTTGTCTTCCCTCAAGGCCTTGTACATTACCAAAGAAATACTGGAACTGGGAATGCCGTCGCTATCGCAGCTCTTGGTAGCCAAAACCCTGGGGTAATTACTGTCGCTAATGCTGTGTTTGGGTCGACTCCTGATATTTCCATGGACATTCTTGCCAAGGCATTCCAAGTTGATAAAAGAGTTGTTGGCCAAATTCAGTTGAAATTTTAGAGAAGAACTAATGGGGAGTATCGGAGATAATGGTGTGTGAGAGCAAAGTCCATCAATTCGTTTGTTTAAGCTTGTGTTTGGCCATGTATATTTAAAAATTTAACTTCTTGTTCTATTGATTGTATTTTCCAGTATCGTCCTTGAGTGGCTTATTATTTATGACCCAAATTTTCAGTCATTGTGAGCCAAATTCAAATCTCTCTCTTTCTCTCTCTCTCTCTCTCAATGGTTATACTACGTCTCCGTGGCTTCCACATCATCGATTAGATGCAATTTAGCTGGATAACGATGAAAATGTGCCACATAGACATATCTGTTACCTTTTCATTGTGGAGCGTTTCGTCCCATTGTATACATACCGCAAGAGTATCTTTTGAAAAATACAGGAGGTATCGAAGTAACTTTGTCAAATCGGAGATATTTCGCGGTAATGTACGTAAGGGTAAGGTTAATGTTATGTCGAAGTGAACTTAGATTTTTTTTACTTAAAGGGTACTTAAGCAAAGTGGATTTTCATGAGCAATGATAGAAAATGATAACAACATTGCTTCTATTAAGATATTTTTTTTTTGGATCTAATGATATTTTTGAGTTGATTACCATAAATCGTTGGGTCATCCAAATTGAATCGAACTGAATTGAACCGTTAACATCCTTACTAAATTCTTTTAGGCTTCACATTTTCCAAGTCCTTTAAATTTCAAAAACTTCTTGACAACAACTCTACAAAATTCAAATCCTTTGCTTGTCCGTCTTAAAATGGATTGAGAGCCCTATTTATAGAGAGCATGGGAGGAGTCTTTGATTACTGTGATTGCTCATGATTGGTCAAATTAAGATTGTCTATCCACATCTAGTATTTTGACCAATATTTACTTTGATTCAAACAAGTGTCAAATTCATTTTGAATTTTTATATGGACATATGCTAATTTGTTTTAGCTCATCCGGCCGACCAATATCGACATTAGAGTTTACTTGTCCTGCTCATGAATGCATATTCTTATTTGATTGAAAAACACACTAGCAAAAAAAATAAATATAAAATGCTAGGTATTGAAAAATTTATACACAACTTTGTAATTAGTTCAAAATTCATTTTCTCACATTTAAACTCAATATAAATAAAATCTAAATTTTGACATATGATAGGTTGGCAGTAGAAAAGTTTTCTCTAATTTGTCCTCTTTTCAAGTCTAAACTAAATAAGATCTATAGTCTTCATATACTTTATATTTATCTATTTCAAAAAATTTAACTTCAATAAGAAATGTGGCACTATTTCCACACCCTATTTGACTAAATCCACTCAATTTTTACCAAAATTACAAAATTACCCTCTATCATTCAATTGCAATTTAAATTGGTGGCCAAATCTTTTATTTCCTTTTTTTTTTTTTTTTTCTAAACCTATGTAAGATCTACTTACCATAATTAATAATTTCATACATTTAGTTTTTGTTTGTTGTAGATTTCCCATGTATATTAAAGGCGCTATATTTATTTTTATAGTTAGATATTACTTCCGTAAAAATTTGTTTTGTTGAAAAGAGAAATTTCCCAGAAAGCTAGCTCTTTTTCACATTGTCAATCATATTTATGGATAAATTGTTAAGTAGATGCAATTTAATTAAATCAAAACATTGCAAAAAGTAAGAATTTCTTTTAAATGCAAGTGAAATATCATTCTTTTGGATTAACAAAAATTAATAAGGTTCTCGACCTAATTGAGTATGAAATGAAGAAAACCAACGATTCCTTGAGTTAGGGTCTACGCCTCCTTAATAAAATTTGTATTGTCATAATGCTAAGATTAGGCTAAAAAATAAAAAAAGTAGCCGTTAACTTTAAATTAGGATTTCATCAATAAATAGGTCGTTGTAATGCTAAAATTTGTCTTTTAATAAACAAGAATACGTTTCTATAGCTGTTATAAACATGACAAATTTTATGTTTTTCTCTTGGCCGTTACTATATCCATTTTACTTTCTGAACGTCATGATTTTCCAAATATAATTACAAAGCTATAATTAGTCTTAAAATATTTACAGCTTTCAAAAACCCTTATTTTATATGGTTGAATGGACGAAAATACCCGCGGCTTAAGCATGCATAATTAAATAGCACGCTATTTAGTCAATTGCACAGTACACTCACAAAATTGGGACTTGTGCATTTTTTGCCCACCATTAATCATATTTCTAAACATAAACACACACAGCAGACGAAGTCATGCCGAGGTATAGAGTGACATAACAATTTTTTCCCAGAATTCGAAATTGCATTCAACTTAAGATATTATTTAATAATTGCATTGAAATGACCTAATTGAAAAATGCGACACAAAAGGGAGTTGTGAAAGTGCTAACCACCCTCCACATGCAATTTAACCTTTGGATCTTAGTTCTTTGCTTTTCCCAAATGCCCAAAGTCTTCACACGTGTCATGAGGTTTATGCAGGTGCAAGAGCCGGAGTCGGGTTGATTGAATGTTGAGCGGAGAAGTCATGCTCCGTCGACATTTGGTCATATTGAAAGAAAAGAAACACACACACAACAATACATACATACTGATTTTTTTAAAATAATAAGGATAATTCCCGCGTCAGTTCGTCATGGCCCCAAAGCACAGGACGACACGTTTTCAAATTGGCCCAGCATCCGTGTCGACCGATACAACGGTCCAGTCACTTGGTTCAATGGTCCAATAGCCCAGTTCAGTGGCCCGATCGAACCCGTTCAACGATTCCAAGCGCTTAATCAGCAATTTTCTAGACTCTATCATCATTTCCCTTCGGAGCCAAGGTTTTCCATATACACAACAAGCATTGCACTAATTATGTCGAGTTCCTGTGTCCATACCGAATACCCAGTTTTGGGTATTCTCATTAAAATAGCCAGGTGTGCAACCATGCCACATACGGATTGAGCCTCTTTATTCCTCGGGAGACATGAGGGATAACACCTTTTACAAAAAGCTTTTTATCATGCTGTTGATTCTCGATGACTAATGTGAGATTATTATTATTGTATTCGTGAAAAAAGGAGGAATCCCATCAACAATTTCGGCTGGCTCTTCGGTAGAGAATTGAGTCCATCCAAGAGTTGCCCCCTCTTTATCCTCAAGAGCATGTCAAGCTCGTAAAGTGAAGCACATGTTCTGGTGTCGCTTCCGGTGGAGTCACGCAATTTGCTCGTTTTTAAACAAAATTACTCAGTGGCCGCAAAACTTATCTGGACAGAAAAATATTAGTAAAATTGAATGAAACCGAGAATCAGAATAAAATTGATATGGCAATCCAGAAATAAGATTTGATCAGATTTTGCAATTAGCCAAAGCGGAACGATCTCTATATATACCGTCAATCATCTGGGGCTTTATAGCTGTGAAGCAAATTGGTGAAGTCTTCAATCTCCCTCAGAAGGTTTCCGATATTCCAACGGATAGATTGGAAGATATCGGAATGACCTTTGGGGGAGCTTGAAGGCTTAGACCATATTTTTGAAGAAAAATGGAGCCCTCAAGCGAATTGGCGAAGTCCTCGATACCACTCAGAGGCTTACAATATTCCATCAGGCATGTTTGGATGTTGGTTGCCGGTGAGGGATATTGAAGGCTTGCCCATGCTGTAAGGGTTTGTGTTGTCTCGAGTTTGGCTAATCATGTCGATGACAGGACAGTGGGACAAGGGAACATTCAAGTGTCGACCCTCTTTGGAGCCAATGAGTAGGTACGTTAGGCATCAATTTAAATGGCTTTGCTGCAAGTGCATTCTTCTTTATCATCGCTAAAGCAAAGCATTCTTCTCTCCTTTATCATCATTGCGCGATGCAAGTGTCTAATTGTCAATGGATCAGCAGGTATAATCTGTTGTCTCTCTCCCTCTCCTTTCGATTTACATGAATTCCGGGCCTTCATTTTACATTTTCATTTATGCAAATTACACCAAATCTCTCTCTCTCTCTCTCTCTCTCTCTCTCAACCTATCTTCTGAATAAAATTAGCCGTTATAATACTGAAATTGGTTTAGAAAATCGCATATCGGTTTTTCTTAAATAAATAAGATGTTATAGTGCTGAAATAAATCTTTGAAAAAATACAAAACATGCTTTTATAGTAGTTATTCTGCTGAAATAAATCTAGAAGTTTCATAAATTCTGTAGGCTGTCATTCTACTTGTTTGAAAAAACCCCTTGTATGTAACTAAGCTACAGATCTAGATACTGAGAGAGTTAGCCATGTCGGACCTAGAAACTATTTTCCAACTTTTAGATTTTAGTATTATACATAGCCGAAAGCATGAAAGAACCTATCTGAGCAGGCCAAATGATGATACGGCTCCATTAATTAAAAGTATTCATGCATGATTAAATATGTCATTTACTCAATTGCGCATATATGCACACACAAATTAGGACCCTTGCACACTTGCCATGTTCTTATCCATAATTTCAAAACACACTTTGATACATGGAATCATGTTGAGACGAGAAAGGGGTGCAAGAATTTTGCTTAATTATGTCCTCGGAAAAAATCAGAGTGCATGCATAATTTTGGGAAATTATTTTATGATTGCATTCAATGAATTGATCGAAAAATGTGATAAGAAAGGAGTGTTGTGGGAGTGCTAATCTTTCTCGTACACATACACTTGCATAAACGTAGAATAGATAGGCTTAGAGAGAATAAAGTGAAGGGTGAGCAGTGCACAAGAGCCATAAATTCCAAGTCATTGGACAAAAGAGCTTAGATGAAGGAATCATGCATAGAGAGCTTGCTTGAGATTATACAGAGAACGACAATAGACAAAATGGGCTCGATTAGAATCAATAGATCAAGGAGGTAGCTGCATGTAGACTTGTTCATCAATATATCCAAGGAGAAAAGCGTTCTTAATGCATGTGGTTGAATCGGCAATGATAAGCTGTGGCGAGACTGAGATTTGCTTGAATAGGAACAAGATTAATAAGTGGACTGAAAGTTTTCTCGTACTTATTACCTGCTTGCTGGTTATATCCCTTTGCAGCGAGACTAAGCTTTGTAGTAGTCGATAGAACCATTAGCCTTTTGCTTGATTTTGTAACCCTGTTTGCATCCAATAATGTGTTGAGATTATTGTTATTGTATTCGTGAAAAGGCGGAATCCCATCAAGAATTTCGCCTGGCTCTTTAGTGGAGAATTGAGTCCATCCAAGAGATGCCCCCTCTTTATCCTCAAGAGAATGTCAGGCTCGTAAAGTCAAGCACATGTTTTGGTGTCGCTTTTGGCGGAACCGCGCAATTTGCTTGTACCATAACAAAATCACTCGATAACCGTATAACTCATGTGGACGGGATAATATGGCAATTTGAACTTGAGATTCTTTATGAATTGATCACCCATGAGATACTAACCAAAAGGGAAATGCTACTAATGATTCAAGTGTACGCTTGACCAAAGAACTCGACCATGGATAGCAATTCGACCAAAAGGATTGACAAGGATCGAGCAATCAATCTCTTGCAATTACATGACAACCGAGGTCATCCTTGGATCGAGGAGGAGGCTCAAATGTTGATTAATATTATTTTAAACATGGGTCAAATACGCATGACTCCTAAAAGTCGTCCGTTAATCTGAGATATATTAAAGTTGCAATTGATTGAACTTAGCCATGATTTTAATCCAATCTCAGGTATTGTGGTTTCCGAGACGTCAAGACTGTCGAATATTGCCTCATTAATTCCAAATTTTTTTGATTCATTTGGAAATGTTGAAAAAAGGGTCGATAGGATGAAAATATCAAACCCAAGTCTTTGCCACTTCTTCATTTTTGACCCAAGGGCATATTAGGAAAAATTGAACCCAAAATTTGGAAATGACCATAATGCCCCCAAGTCTTAATGAGCTAGAGGATAAATAGGTGAGGAAAATGAGGGATGATAGGAGAGTGCACAATATTTTGTGCATGTCCCCTCTCCCCCTGCATAACCACCTTTGCGCGCATCTCCCTCTCCCTCTCCCCTTTTTCTTCTTTTTCCACCTTTCTCCTCCTTCTTCCCTTATCTTTGGTCATAGCTGCTGCATTCATTTCTAGTTCCAGCCGAGCCGTTTGTGAATTGCCACCATCATAGCTTAGCCGCTCCATCAGCTTGCCATAGAATTGCTAGTACATCCCCGTTTGTCCGCCGTTGTGAGCATCACAAAACTACGCTCAAACCAATCGCTTCATCTCTCTCCCGCGATTCTGTTTTCAGCCGTCCTGCAACTCTATGAGACACCAGAGCCACCACGAGCTACCATCCTCTACATGCCAGTCTCGCCCATTTGTCCACCATGTAGTCGTTTCTCTCCTTCCCTCTATTGCTATTTGGCTAATGCCCTCTTTATTAAACTAGCCAGTAGTTGCCTTTGTCGCCGCACGCTAGCCGTCACAATGGCCTCACCCTTACATTTGAGCCACTGGCCTCCTGTACGTGAGCTATTCATGTTACATCCCTAAATTAACGCATAAAGGTATTGTCCACTTTAGCTTGTCCTATATCGAGCCTCATAGTTTTACTTTTAATATACATGTAGACAATTTCTTAGTAGGTCACCCATCCTAATAGTGCTTTAGTTTGGGCTCACTTAACTTTAGAGTTCCAAAGTAAAGCTTACCATTACATCAAAAGGTGTTTCTGTCAGTTAATTCTAGTTTTCACATATATATCCTATAATCACTCTCCCTCTGTTCGGTGCATAGCTCGATTCATTCATGCCCCTTCGCCATCCTAAAAGCCTATTAGGGGCCGTTCCTTGTCCAAGCTCTTTAGTCACAACAACCACTGATGCCCTCATCGAACCAGACTGTTATAGGCCTGCTAGCTTCTGCATCCCCAAACCATACACCTACTAGAGAGGGTCCTGCTCTGTACTATATTGTGACATACTTGGATTAACTCATAGAAGTATTTTCCATTTTGACTCGTCTCATATTGAGCTTTACGATTTTACTTTTGATGTATAAATAGGCACTCTCCCAATAGATCGTCCATCTTAATAGTGCTCTAGCCTAAGCTTGCTTAACTTTAGAGCTCTAAAGCAAAGTTTGCCATTACATCAAAATGTGCCACTATGAGTTAATTTTAGTTTTCACACACACACACACATAGGGATAAGTGCAACACAAGACCTAAAACTTGTCACAAATGTACAATTGAGTCATAAAACCTGCAAAAAGTACAATCGAGTCCTAAAATTTATCAAATTGGTTCAATCAAGTTCTAAAGTTAACACTATCAAACTTATTAATGGAAAATGCTAACACGGAATTTTTAATATTTTTTCACTCCTACGTGGCAAATAATTTTAAAAAGATGGCCAAGCACACAAAACGGTAGTCGTTTAGCTTTCTCTTTATTCTACACGATCTTTTCTTTTCTTCCCCCACCCCCTCTCTTTCCTTCCCCATTTCCCGAGCATTCCCCTCCTGATCGTCCTTCTCCATTCTCTAACTCATGAGCATCAAAATGATGGATCGCATGTCTTTTTCTTCCCCAATTCATCTAAAACCTAACCCCAAACTTGTCATCGTGTCGCTTACTTTGAATGAAATTGATGCTCACTTTCCCTTACAACCCTAAGCCCCAAATCAAATTCAACGATCTTGAGTTTTCTCGCAATTTGGGTCCTCTCGCAAGTTAAAGTTCGATGGCCATTGTTATCTAAAGTTCATAGAGCTTGAGTTCGACGCCCATTGCGAGTTCGTGTTCCCTTCTTTGACGACCACCACTTTGTGCGAAGACTTGACTTATGAGAGTCTCTACGGCAAAGTGCATGGCCTTGACAATGGAGACGGGGACGATGACGACAACTCGGGCAGGTATCACTCTCCGCAATATGGCTTTTGGGTATGCCATAGTAATGCTACAATTTCTTTTGTATTACAAAGGTGCTTTTGTCTCTGCATTATAGCATTTTGGTCTTACTCACTAGGAACATAAGAGATAAATAGGCACTACAACCTTCTTCAAGCATTTCGGTCTCGCTTACTTGAACTTTCACTGAATTTTGATAGTGCACTACAAAATCAGTACTCAACAAATATTGAATTTGTTTTTTTGTTACATTCATTAAAGACTATCTTTTCTCTTTAGCTATTCATGGTGACAGCAACAACGACGGATACAGTGATGGCGACGATGACGGAGACGGTGACGGTGACGGTGACGGTGATGGAGACAATGACAACAATAGGTAATAAATTTTATTTTTCTTGTGATTGTCGTAACTTGTTTCTTGCTATGTATGAGGGCTATGAGGATTTGTGGAGACACTATTGCAGTTGACATATAAAGGAGAATATATGAGAAGTACAATGGTAGAATGATTTGCAAAGTGGTTGCTAATAATGTGGCTCTTCGTTGTGATGCTTGTGTAATGTTTTCGTAGCTGTCATCATCTATTTAGCTTGTATGTATTTTCTAATTGGCTATTTAATGGCGATGGGCAAAGAAAATTTTTATTCTTTTTTAAAAATATGTTTAATTCATAATTTAAACAAACCTACATAATTTTATGATTAAAAGTGGTTTTTATTTTTGTTCTCCTATAGGTCCAATGGCTGATAACAAAGTTTATGTCACTGTTTTTTTTTGAGGTAAATTTCAAGTTGGACCGCCCTTGGAATATGTAGGTGGAAGGGTTGATGTTGTTGAAATAAATTTAAGTAAGCATTCATTATCTAATATAATTAAAGCTATTGAGAAGGCTTTGGGTGTGTGTGAAATACAAAAACTCTTTTACAAAGTTCCTGGAAATGCAATTATTGTAATCGGAGTAACTCTTAGGTATTTATGGGAAAAGTTTGATGTAATAGATCTATTTTATCATCATCTGTGTTTTAAAAATATTAACTTGTATGTTGAGCATGTTGATGATGAAAAGACAGGAGTTGAGATAGGGGACATTGAAATAGAAAGTGAAAGTATGTATAATGTAAATATGGAAAGAGTTGACGATATGGCTAGTAATGTATTTGAAATATGATTGAGAATATTGATAATAACAGAAATCGGGTTGAAGTTGCCAATAGTATCTAGACGAGGGTGAGGATGATACTGCATCTCATTTGGTGGATGTGGAATAGTTAAGTGACAACAATGATCTTGAACTGGTTGATGTAAGGAGAAAATTAAAGGAATTTTCAGCAAGGCATAGGCTCAAATTTAGCACTTGTGGTGAGGTACTTGGTATTTCCTAATCACCGGATGAGGCTCAATTGATAGATGCTTCTGGATATGAAACAAAGTATCATTATTCAAATTAAGAAAATAGTCTTCAATTAGATTTAAATTATGAGGGTGACGAAGAGGTTGAAGTTGTTATTTCAAGGAGGAAAAGTAGGTTCCCATTATATAAGCAAAATGATGCAAATCCAATATTTATTATTGGCATGACATTAGAGGATGCAACTGAAGTTAAAGATGCAATTTTGAGGTATTTAGTGGCTAAGCAAAGAGCAGTTTAATACACTAAGAACACAAAAATATTTGTAAGAGCCAGCTGTATCTAGAAAAATTGTAATTAGATGATTTATGGTGCTCTTGATAACAAGACTAGGTCATTTCTTTTGAAGAAGTATATAGATAAACATATATGCATTATCACTTTCGAGAATAAGGAAGTGTCTAGTTCTTACTTAGCTAAGCACTTCATGATTCTTTCTGCAATGCCTAAAATCAATACACCTGAGTTAAATAAATTAGTCAAAGAACAGTTAAGAGTAAATGTTACTTTGAGTCAGTGTAGAGGAATAAAGCTAAAAGTATTGAAGGAATTACAAGGCGATTATAATAAAAAGTATGTGCAAATGTACGACTACTTGGGAGAGCTTTACACTACAAGAATGAAAGTTGAAAGGCCATTATCAAATTTTCTACTATTATTTGAAAGGGCTTACATTTACTTTGATGTTTGTAGGAAAGGTTTTGTGGTTGGATGTAGGAAAATCATTGGATTAAATAGATGTTTCTTGAGGGGTTTGATTAAAGGTGAGTTGTTGTGTGCCGTAGATAGAGGTGCAAACAATCAAATGTATCTTGTGGCATAGGTAGTGGTAAGAATTGAGAATAAAGATACATGGAGTTAGTTTATCAAATTATTAAAGTCATATCTTGACATGTGTAATGGCAGCAGTTGGATTTTGATAAGTGACCAACAAAAGGTATGCAATGCTTCTTTATGACTTATCTAGAAATTGATTGCGACACTACAATACTTATCAGTATTAACGTTTTGCTTTTGTTTTTGTTTCTTTATTTCTTTTTTCAGTATTTGTTAGGGTCTCATTCCTTCTGTAACTGAACTTTTGCCATATGCAGAATATAGGATGTGTGTAAGGCATATATATTCAAATTAGGGTAAAAAATACAAAAGAAGATAGTTGATGAGACAATTTTGGAAATGTGATAAAGTATTAATATGTCAAATTTCGAGGTGTATAAACAAAGGTCGAAGGAAATGACTCTTCAAGGTCATATGACGATATGTGATGTCATTGATGAAAATCTTAGTGAAACTTTCAATGAGAGGTGTGTGGAAGCTAGGTGTAAGGCCATTGTGAGTATGCTGGAGGATATTAGAATTATGATTATGAATAGAATGCATACTCGAAGAGATAAATGTGCTAGGTGAACTAGAAATTATGGTCCAAGGATTGTGCATAAGTTATATCGAAATATAGTTGCTAGTAGGTATTGCCATTTAATATGGAATGGAGATGAACGATATTAGATTATGGAAGGTAGTGACAAATATGTTGTTGACTTGAATTTAAAGACTTGTTCTTGTAGATCTTAGGAACTTAGTGGAATTTCATGTTTCCGTATCATTTATGCCATACACCATAAGAGAAATGAACCAAGTGATTATCTAGATAAGTGCTATAACAAGGCAAAGTATCTAAGTTCTTATCAATTCATGATACCTACAATGAGAGGACAGAAATTTTGGAAGAAAGCCAATAAAGAAGCTTCTCAACCCCCACCAATGAAGAAGATGTCCGATAGACCAAAAAAGGAATAGAAGAAAGCAACCAATAGAATTTGTAAGAAGTGATAGAATGACTAAAGAAAGAAAGTGAATAATTTGTTCTACCTATAATATGGTTGAACATAACTATAAGAGATGTCTTTTAAAAAATGTATTTTCTTAACTAATTGATCATGTTAATGCTAAGCATGTTATCTTAATATGTTGTTAATTAATGCTTATTATGTGCTTATTAAGCCAATGCATAGGCCAATATATGTACATCAAATGCTCATACCAATGCAAGTATGGTTAAAGGTCATGCTCAATCTCAAGCTAATTCTAGTGGACCAAGGCTTGAAAAAAAAACAAGTAAGTTGTTATCTAACCATGTATTGTAAGTTTTATATGTCAAGGTTTCATTTTAATAACGATGAATATATATTTAGGCTAAAGCTAAAGCAACGACTCACATAAGTGAAGGAGGATCCATAGGCTAAGCCAATTAGATTCTGCAAAGGCCAATGTAATATGAGACAATAGTAGGCATGCTAATGCATTTGCTAAGGCTAGTGTAGATGTAAGAAGGTATAGAACTAGTGCAAATGTAAGAGGATATAGTGCCACTACAACAGCCGATATAGGATGCACTACTGCTGATGTAAGAGAATGTGGTGGTGAGGCCAACGCTTTTGCTGAAGTTTGTTTTGATCAAGGAGAAGGCATCTATTTTGCTTAAGCTAATACCATAGCTAAGGATAGACCTTAGAAAATTTCAATAAGTAATACCTCATTCCCTAAGCATATATGTGTTGTGACTACATTCTCATGTCATTAATTTTTTATTATTTCAATTTAAAAGACTCGCAATTGAAAATGAAATGATGCAAGGACAATTATAAGCAAAAAAAGAAGAAAATGGTGGGGTTGGATGTTGACACAAATCCTATGACAATCCTTCATATTCTCAATGTGAATAATATTTTTTAATTTTTTAATAGTAATTGTTTGTCTGCTTAAGCTAAAAATATGCTCATTATTATGTAGCTTGGCATAACTGGTACAAGAATTTTTAACCTACTAGCTCCTCAAAAGCACGTTGTGGTAAAGCCAAAACCACTATTGCAACCCGAGGTAAGCTCTCGACCTCAGTCATGTCAAGTAATAAAAGCTTATTGAAAGCATGTTGTAGTGAAGCCAAAACTATTATTGCAATCCAATGCTAGTTCCCAACCTCAATCATCACATGCAACAATAACTCCCTAAAAACATGTTGCAATAAAGCCAAAGCCACTATTACAACCCGAGACTAGTTCCCAACCTCAATCATGTCATGTAAGAAGATCTCATCGAAAGCATGTTGCAATGAAGCCAAAGGCACCATCACAACCCTAGGCAAGTTCCTACCCTCAATTATCTTATGCAACAACAGCTCATCGAGAGCATATTGCGGTAAAGCCAAAGCTACTATCACAATTCGAGGCCATTTCGCAACTTAATTGTTTTGTGCTACAACAACTCAAAAACATATTGCCGTAAAATGAAATGTGCTATCATAACCTGTGTCGCGACCTCCCCGAATGGTGCACCACCTAGGGTTTGGCTAATGGATTACTAAGCCTAAACTTAGTTCGGGCTCTCCCAAGCCCATACCAATTCGCGACTTAGGGTTTAAGTATTTTAACATGCCAATGATTTTTATTTAGGAGTCGCCACTAATCTATTTTTGGTGGGTCGATTAGAAACCCAAGTAAAGTACGGAAGAGTTACTTCACTCCTACGAACCGAGAGACTATGGGATCGGGGACTTGATTACGTTAGATTTCTCTAACGCCCTTTCGGTACATTTTCTCTTTTATTTGAAAAAAAATGATTTGTAGGCAGTTTTGATTGATTTTAATTTAATCCCTAACATGCAATGTGATCATGTGAGTGCGCAATCATAATTTAACACTCTATAAAGCAAAGTAATAAATAAATTGCAAGCACCGGGAAAAGATACTTACCTCAAAGCAACGAAAGCATCTTGTCTCTTAAGAAAATGCCTCCTTTTGTGAGCCGACCTTCAAGACCTGCAGCGAAAAGAGACGATTTTTCTCCTCTCTCTATATTGCGCTGCCACTCCTTTTCTCTCAATTGTGATTGTGTTTTTTTGTGTGTCTCTTTAGTGTGTGTGGCCCCTCTTTTTATAGGTGAGAAGACTATGTTATTTAAGGAAAAATGATAAATTTGCACGTTGTCTATTTAGCTCTTGTATCCCACGTGCAATATTTTTCAAATATTTCATCCAACGCTTTCCTTGAATATTGAAAGAATAATGAGAATATTCTCGGAACATTCTCATATTCCTGGGAATATTCTTATATTCCAATTCGTCACCCCTTAACAAGAATATTTCATCCGACACATTCTTTAAATATTAAAAGAATAATACGAATATTCTCGGGAACATTCATATTCCCGGGAATATTTTCATATTCCAACTCGTCACTCCTTAACGGGCCTAACCAAATTCTTTTCCCTTGTGGGCTTAGTCCAACTTTTTAAATTAAAGCTTAGAACCATCAATTGAAGCCCTACCACATGTCCAATGCAAATATAATAATAAATGCTCCTAAAACTATATGCTATGCAATTTAATCATAATATTTTTTGTTTAGGAGTTAAAATTAATCCTTAAATTTTTGTGCATTAAATTACGAATGATCAATCAAAATTTAGGTGTCAACAATACCGCCCTCTTTGAAGGTGAGCTCGTAGAGGTTGCATTCAAAGATAAATTGAAACCTAAATTTTGACATGCATATGCAATATAATGTTATTTTTGTTGTGGGAAAATGAATCCCATTTTAAAATGCTTTATGATATGATGCATGGAAAAATTAATGCAAAGTATGAAAAAAAAAAAAACATACCTGTAATTACTTACCAATCAATATGGTAGAGCATCTTGAAGTACGTGATGAATTTCTACTCCACAAGCATCTGGCTTTGATTTCAGATTTCTTGAAGAGTTTAATGTTTATCGAATTGCCTAGATCCAGACTGAGGCAACCGAATCAGCAGACGCTCAATAGTAGGTGAGACGACAATTGGAATAAGATGTCTTGAAATACCTAGATCCAAACTAAGGTATAACGAGAAAAATCAAAGAACATTCATATCCAGAGTGAAATGTTCAATAAAACTTAACCAATAAACACGCAACGTTAGGTGAGATGAATATTGGATTAAGACAAGTTCGCCAATAGATGCTCAATGTTAGGTGAGTCAAATATTGGATTAAAATGATTCGAAATACCTAGATCCAGTTTAAGGTATGACGAGAAAACTCAGAGAACATTCATGTCCAAAATGAAATGTTCGACAAAAATATTGTGTAACATTCAGATCCAAACTGAGATGTTAACTTGTGGGAGGAGTTACCAAATTTTGCTTTGAGTACTCAAAGAGATTTAATACTCACCTAGCGATATTTCTGACCCTTGGAGAAAAGGTCTCTAAGGTGATGAGAAGACTTTCGGCTACAACAACACACCAGGTGGATAAAGAGGAATTCTGGGCTACGGGAGCATGCCGGATTGATGAAGAGACTCTGGGCATGTCGTATCGATTAAGAGGGACATCAAGCTACGGAAGCACACCATGTCAATTTCCTGTAAAATTCAAGAATGTTTGGACGAATTTCGAGGCTTTAAAGAGCAACTCAAACATCGAGCATTATTTGGTGTTCACGAAAATATTATCTATTAGACACAATTAGAGCAAAAGTAGACAATTTGAGCTACTGTAGAACGCACATTTCAATCCAATCAAAGTTTTGCACAATGTTTGCACAATCAAATTGCCACTAGGGAAAAGAATCTTGCAAAATAACTTTCACTCATGACATAAATTTCTTAAGAATGCTCAATGAGAGACTTTCAATTAGAAATGACTTTCACTCACTCTCATTCAGAATGGCTATTTTATGAGAATCACTTTATGTCACTATCATCATATCGACAAGGGTCCAATAATTCTTGCAAGCGGTACGACCTTACCAATCTGAGAGGTCTTTAATAGGGACCTTAATGTGGGTTTGGTCAACGGCTTAACAACGGGGACTCTTTGAGTTAAGGCTATTGAAAGAAAATAATATTCCACAATCACTTTCGGATTTACAAGTCAGGAACCCTGCAAAATGAGATATAAATAATCTTGCTCGCACTTCTTCGAGCAATGCTTAAAACATGTGAACACCTACATTAATTCAAGTGCCCTAATTTAAAGAGACTTTATAAGGGACGTAACGTAGGCTAGGTTCACAGGTTGAAAAATGAAATGATTATCAAGCTCAAAATGTGTATAGATGGGTGAGAGTTGGTTATCATCTTGGCATTATCGCCGGTCTTCATCTTCACCATCAAGGATTTTCTTCAAAATGTGCTCTATTGACTGTAAAAGTTTTGCACTTGAGTTCTTTGAGTACCACTCCATTGGGGATATAACTTTTCACAATTGATAGTCATCCATCTCGACTCTTTTTCATTTTCTCCTTTGGGCATTGGCCTTGCTTTTACTAGGCATACCGCTTTTTCTTGCCCCTCTTTTTACTCTTATGTCTACGAGCATTGGCCTTGCTTTTACCAGGCATACTGCTTTTTCATGCCTCCTAGTTCTATTTTAACATTAACACACTGTTTACAATGTATCAAATTTTCATTTGGACTTCTGAAGGTCTTTACATTTTGTTGACGCTCTATACCATGTTGTTTCTTGAATTGTTACTTTATACTTGCCCCAGTGTGGGAGATGATCACCAACTGGGTTCAAAGAAATGAGTTTGTAGGCTTAAAAGGGCTATGCAATGGATATAAGTGTGTAAGATAGGAAAAAAACGCTCTTCGTCATCCTAAGGCACTTGGATTATTGTTTGAATTCATCTGCAATAACATACCCAAAGATTGATACAAGTGAGAGCAAGAGAATTTTTATCCATTTTTCTCATCATGTGATGCCAACTTACCTCCAGTTTGCCCCAATATGGGGTGGTTTTTGACAGGGGTAATTTGAAAGAAATCTCCACAAGTGTATGAGGCTTAAAGGGGTTAAGCAATGGATCATTTGTAGTGTTTGGAATAGAGAAATGAAGTGCCCCTCATCATTTTGGTCGTCGTACCTTTCGCAAGAGAACTCTTTACCTTGTGGATATGGAAATTGCTACACTCATCTCACAAGTGTATAAGTAAGGGATTGTGTATAGGACACGTTTTTGCCTTTCATCATCCTGACACATGTCTCACTTAGCATTCTTAAGAATTGGATGTCATTCATTGAATTGCACATCTTAACAAATCTCCATGTGAAATTAGTAATTAAGCAAGTAAAATCACCATGCAAATTCTCTTTCCAAAAGAGCTCAACAACTTTCAGCTTGAAAAGCTTTGTGACTTCGGAACAAACAATTCAAAAAATGTTTTCACAAGCATGAGAAACATGATATTGAGCATTCATTCAAGGAATTGCCCTATAAAGGGACTCTATCAGCAATCAATGTCCTTGGATTACCCCTATTTGAAGGGAACGAACACATAAATTGATCAATTGAGAATGGAAATCGATCCTTGATTCGATAAATGCTCTATTCTTGCTTTTGCCTCAGCACAATAGAATGTGCATGAATAGGATACTATGCAAGAGAATGCAAATTGAACATCCATTTTGGCTTGGATTGAGATTTCATCTCAATTGGGTCACTATCAAAATCTGCCATTCCCCTGATCCATCACCTGCAAGGAAAATAACAAACTGTCAATTCAAGAATTAATTATATTTAGGGATGAGATGTACCTTTTTCATCAAATGTTGATGGTCCTCTTTTGATCTGTCCCTCACTTTCTCTGGGAGATGAAAAATGTAGGAGTGACTATGCTTTGGATTTTTGAGATAGATATCTCAAGTATCAACAAGAGATGCTCCTCATTAACTAATTGAATAGCAATCAAGTCAATGAGTCCATTACAACTTGTTGTGCCTTTTTCGAATATTCTTTCCTTAGGCCAAGAAAATTATGCTCTGAGACATGAAGCAAATAAGTTAAAAAAATAAACAGATCAACTGAAATGCATAATTTTGGAAATGGCTCCAAAAAAAAGTTTTCTTTTGAACTTTTCTTTTGGGTGAGGAAACACAATGAAGCCCAGCCCTCAGAATTTTCCTTGGATTTTATTGGTTGGATATCGTCACCGGGCTGGTTTGGTGTACCCCATTATGCTCTCAAAACAAAACTTGTAATTCTATTGATATTCATCAATCAATTACAACTTATTGAATAGAAAATGCAGTATTCAAATCCTAAAAGAAAGCGAAAAAGAAGAAAATAAAAGAAAAATCCCTAGAATGCAGTAAAAATTCCCACGCAGGGGAATATGCGAGAATGATAAATGAGTTACTCTTGTGGGCCAGCGCCCGTTCCCTTCGAATATTCTTTTTCAATGGCACCTATCATCAAATAGGTTAATGATTCCTTCCATTACATCATCAGGGTTCTCTTCTCGTGGAGGTATCGGATCATCCATTCCATCGTTGTGCACCAGGACTTTAGTAAATGGTTCCACATTCTTTTGGTGTGGCATATCCACATGCAGTGGATCGATTTCATCCTTACTAGCATTCAGTGCAGTCCATTCTTCCTCCCAACCAATAATGACTTGGGATATAGTAAAGACCATGTCAATAGGGTCAGCATACACAATCATGCCGGCGTCCGCCATCATAGCGATCCTTTCTTTCATCAAGGATAGGGGAACCGCCTCATGACTCGGGTAGTATCCAACCTTTACTAGCCCAATAGTCAATTGAGTCCCATGTTTCTCAACTTTATTGTGCAAGCCCTACGGTAGCTTGTCTATGAATTTGGAAGCATTCACAAGTTCTGTAATAACTTTGATCTCTTCAAGCGTGACGCCTTTCTTTCCATATGAAATGTTGTCCTTGATGTTGCTCATGACTAGACTTGGCTCCTGGCTAACAAGCCCAATTTTCTTTTCTTTTCTTTTCTTTTTCTTTTTCCTTCTGATCCATTTAAGTTAAAACTCTTTAATGTTGATACCATCGATAAGTATTCCACCAACTTATGAGTCATAGGATCTCCCTATCAAATTGATCAACTTAAACTTTCCACTTCAGCTTTGTTCCAATGGCAATTGCACCACTTGGAAGGCTAAGAAAGAACCTGTTGAATATTTGTTTATCAGGCTTAACTACATAATTGAAATAAACATTCTTCAACTCTATATCTCCACGAATTCATCTAGTTTATTTCCCTTAGTATAAAAAGGATTGATCTTTGTTTCTTGTGAATGGTTTTGAATATCTTATATGCAGCAGCTTGACCAGCAGCAAATACACTAATGCATGGATATGCCCACCCAAGAGATATGACCATGATCACATTAATCACTGTACTCCCAACATATACTTCTCCAATATCAACTTCGTGCTATATCATATTGCCAAAGCATAAGCACCAAAGATGAGCATGACTCTTCGTGGACCCTTGGTTTAAATTCATTCACAAGAAATTTGTTGTCATTTGTGATTACTTGCTCCCCTCCAATAAATGATGCAACCATCATAATCGAACCACTTGTTTGTTCAATAACATTTGATACCTTTGCATAAGCATTCTGCCTATGATATGCCACTTTTGAGATGATGAGGGACATAACTTTATTCACAGTCACTAGTAGAGGAATCATAAAAAGCATAATCAAATCAATAGCCACCCCTTGATAAATGCTATGACCAAGTCTAACAAATGTTGACATGAGTTGTATGAACTTCCCCATTTTTTTTTCAATGGCATCCTAAATGAGGACTATGTCGCCTGACATTCTCCTGGCACTCTCTCCAGTGATACTCTCTTTTGTTGAAGAACACAACATCTTGCATACATTGAGATGAGAGAATTGCCAACCGATATTGAAAAAGAATAACCTGATTTTAAGATATCTTTACCCAATTAACCATATCCTATCAATAACTGTAGCGACCCCATTCAACTTTACCAGTATATGTCTCATCCCCATCATCACTCAATATTTCCATCAATTTTTTTTTCCCACTCAATCCTCACACCAACCATTGTCACCAACATTTTCTCGACCCATCTTGCACTTTTAGTTCTGGAAAGAAGAAAAGCTTTTCCTCATAAGCATTGACTTGTCAATCAAAAGGCTGTATCTCATTATAAAAAGACTATATGCTAAAACTATGTCTTTACGGATATGAACAACGTCCCCAACAATTAAGTCACAAATAAACATTTTTTTTTTCCATTGTAACTTGAACAAATATTTCCTTTTCTCCTAATCCAAATTCCTAAATTGTAAGGACTGTTTATTTATCGATCATCCAATTCCAGCAATTTCAGATAATTGCCTTCCCTAGTATCAAATCTTGACTTTATCATTGTTGCAATTAGAAGAAACCACCAACGCCCTCCTTCCTGACAAAACAATTGCTCCGTTTCATTCCTTGAAAACCTATCCATAGATATTTGTTCGTGTAAGAATTTTAGATCCAAGGTAATGTTGTCCTGCAATCTGCTATGGCCAAGTTGTAGTCCCTTTCCTATGTCCTCTTCATGAAAAAAAAAACATTTCTCTTATTTCACATTCTCTCATGCTCCATGTGTTTACTGTCAAGCATATATCCACCATTAATCAAAGGTTCATCTACTAGTTGACTTGGAATACTAACCAATAAAATGGAATCAAGATAAAAGCTTTCCTCCTGTCGTGTTCTTACCCAAAGGCGCAAAGCCTTTTGTGGACGTCCAAAATATGCACATTCTGAAATTATCGCTGTACATGCAACCAAAAACCAACCTTAATAATCAAGCTATGAATAGATTCTAGTTCCAATGATCTCAAGTAACACGTGCCTGCACTATAGATACCATTATCACTAAACCAAGTACAATGTCAACCATCATAATTTCGTTAAACCGTGCAAGGACCTCCTTGAAATATCATTATACACAAACCAAGCAATGGCTACATTAAAAGAAACCAAGCCGAGTTCTTTAGGCCTTGAATCACTTTATAAGAGCTACCAACATTTCAGTATCTTGCATAAGCATCTAATAATGCAATGCCCACAATCAAAATATGCTCTTGTCCATTCTTAGCCATCAATCCATAAACTCATTGGAGCCATAAGTGGATAAAACATGCAATATCAATAGCAACTCTAACAATGGTGAAAGAATATTTGATCACACTAGATATTCTCTACAAATCCAATTCAATGAGAGTACTACTTTGCTCTTCCACATATAACTATCAACTAATCTAAACTTTCATGGAAACCACTACAAAGGAGATTGGAAACATGCCTCTTTCTCAGAAGTTCTCTAAGGTCCATACTGTTGTCGTCATCAGAAGGATAGAGTCTATTATACTTCTGAGAGACCCATCACGTTGTGCACATCGAAGGAACAATAGACTAGCTATGATTACCGTAAACAACATAAAAGCAATCCGATGCTCTAACAAATTCTGAAGTTCCCTTTGTCATCATCATTCCCTCTTAACTCTTGTGTTCAAATCAATTAAGGCCATGTTCCATGGAAATGCTCTAGTTGACCATCATTGGGTCAGTAATAGAACTTTCATGAATTCCGTCATCTTGAGCACCTTGTATTGCTCTATTCTTGTGAGTCGGGACTTGAATTCATTTTTTTTATCTCTTGTCAAAACCGCACATCGAAATTCTTAGGATGCAATCCTAATATCAAAAGTAAGAATTCGCTTGCCTTTGTTGTCCCTAAAAAAACGAAGCATGCTTCTCTAAATCAAAATTGATGATCGCTTGGACCCAAAATAAAACATACATCTTAATACCTATTAAAAGACTAACGTACTAAAGTCTCTCGCACAACTCACAACGTCCCATAAAATCTACACCCAACGATCATAACCTAAGCTCTGATACCACAAAATGTCACACCCCAAATCCTGCAAGGATGGAGGTGACACGGCCGCCCTTTTTACCCAAAGGACGCAGCCTCTAACCACAAAAGATCCAGCTTCCAAAAGTCCCCACAAAAGCGCTCTCATTCTACTAGCTGCTAACCAAGAACCTGGAAAGGTTGGGAAAGAGGGGTGAGCAACCACAAGCTCAGTGAGTAGTATACATCTTTTAAGCAGATCGAGTAAGCACTATGCATGAGTTTAAAGCAATACCAAAACTTTGCAACTCAATCCAATATATAAAATACATAATAAATCATATAAGAATTACTTTTATACTTATATGAAAAACTCATTTAAACCACAATCCCAATACCAGAATCAATGGTCAAGTCCATTGAATAATCTCCATTCAAAAATCACACGTCAATGGTCCATCCATTGACCAATCTATTGCTCAATCTCTTACCATGGTCACGACACAACGCCTTGTGACAAGGCGACCAAGATTCCCTTCTTGGCAAGGTCTCCGCCTACAATGCCGGTGGCTCGGGCCCAGAAGGATATCCTACCCAGTATGCATACCAACATGCCCCTCAATGGGCTCACAGCAATAATGAGCAAAATAACCATCATCCAATACTAGAAAGTCAATGCAGGAATCAATATAATAAACCAAATAAATACATTTTTGCAACATCATCATCCACAATTTCTCAAGTCATCCACATACTTTCCCATAAACCATTTGTAAAGCACATATAAATATATTTTGCTTTCAAATACTTTGCATAATATGCTTTCCAAACTTTCATAAATAATCAAGAGGTAGTCCATGCCCGATTCGATTTTTATGCAATAATAATGTCCTTTCATAACCTCATACTATATATAATCCATATAATTTTCTCAACATGAATTTTACAAATTCAAAGAAGATATAGTACCACTCACCTCGTCGCCTACGATCCAATAAAACGATATTTGAATCGTCAAACTCGCGGTCCTAACAAATAATTGAGGAATGAGTTAAAATCCGATAAAACTCTACCTCAATTATTGAGACAACTAAATCACGCCTTAACACTAATAAAATGACCCATAAAAGCTAACAAAACCCCTAACAAAAGCAATTTATTCAAAGCCGTTCAAGAAGCGAGACTAGAGTGCAAAACTTGATTATGCCATAACTTTCTCATCCGAACTCCGATTCAAGCAATCTTGTAGTCAAAACGAAGATAATTCCGAGCACTAGAAGACCCATTAGTAGGACAATCCAATTTCGAGCCAAAACCGACAAAATCAGATCTCACAGCAACCGCGCGCGTACTGTACATCCAGCAGACAGAATTTCAAAATTCCATTTCGGACAAACCACAAACTCAAATCCAATTCCGTAAAATCCCACGGGTCCATGACGTCCTAAATTACCATTTTTATAAATTTTCATGGCTCAAAAACTCAAAAATCAGACTTCGCCGCTCAATATTTCCCCTATTCCGAATTTGAGCCCTAAACCGGAAATATGCTTCGATTGGAGGAATAAGAGACACGTGTACTCACTGGGTCTTGTATAAAATAGTCGAGTTGGCTTTGCGAGGCTCCCGCGGCGCGCACGTGCAAAACCCTCTCCTTCTTTCCCTTTCTTCTTCTCTCCCTCTCTTCTCTTTTCTCTCTTTTTCTTTCCCCTCCCCGACTGGTTCTGGCTTCCGAAAGTGGGAGAGAACTCCACTTATTCTCTCTCCTTCTCCTTTGACTTTTCAACTCTCTTTCTTCTTCTCTATTTTCTTTTTCTTTTTAAAACCCAAGTGGGTCCCACCACTTCCTAAAGAGCTGAAATATTACACAAAGAAACTCCAGAGGACGCCCTCATCGAGGACCTCCCATTCATGGATCAGTCACGATCCTTCATTTAGAAAACCTCTAAGTCATGTTAGTTCCTTTAGCCATGACACATGCTTATTGTTAATCTCAAACCTCACGAACATGCTATGAGAATTTTTTCAATATTTGTACCAATGTCTAATCATTTGCTTTTGCCTGGTAGAATTAGACAAATATCGTATTATATTTATTTCCCTATGTTGGCTCAACAAGATATTCCTCACTTCTTTATTTTAGCAATTGTATTTCTTGAAGACAATTCTAGTCCGATAAACATAATCCAAATGACTGCTTTGTTTCCTTTCCCGGTTATAATTTAGAATCCTATCTTGAGTGAGAGACTATCTTTTTATCCATTAGCAAATAACATGATACTCAGCTTTTGTGGTGAATAGTATCATCAAAACTGATTTTCATCTGCAAATTTGTCTATTAAGCAAGCACCACCTTCGTCTTCAAACTATACAGTCATGATACTTTACTTGCACTTTGGACAAATAGGTTCATGGAAGTTGGGCAGTCAAGAGTGGAAAAAGTTATATCGGTCGTATTACTGAATTATTGTGTTCTTGAGTCATATATTACAAGGTGCATAGTCAGTATATTAATGTATTCATCCAACATGCCTCAAGAAATTCAAGATTGCAAAGATTTTTCTTGGGCATCTATCATTGGTGTCACGATTGGGATAACAAGACGGAGATGGAGAAAATGAATTCGAGGCTTTCACTGTGGATTTAGATGCTCAAATACGTATGAAGCTTAAAAGCTTGAGAAGATGCTGAATCCTATTAATGTATAACTTTTGAGGGATATGATCCAAGATACACTGAAGTCCGTCACAATTATAGCTTGCTTAACTACCACCAATTTCGGTTGCTGAATGTTGCTAACTATTTTCGAGTAGTGATGTGGCAAGCCAATAACTTAGAGAACAGAGGAGGAATTATTAGGAAAAAAAAACTGAGAAAAGGAATTTACATTAGAAAAGTAATCCACAATTGTGATGGACCAGGGCCCAAGCAAGACCGGCCCAACGATTTCTTATGTGAACTCGGGTTTAGTAGATCGGGTCAGTTATGATAGTGCATCTTCTGGGACCTAAGTGGGCTGATGGATGAAGCCGGTGGAATGAGTGGTCGAGATGGATCCAGCGCGGTGGGCTCGGATCCAGGCAACACCAACTGTTCATTCTACCGGAGTTCTTCACATGACGTCCCGATCGGACGGGCGGTTCCCCCTCCAGCAACCTCGCTTCACTTCACTGCCCCCAGAGCTCTGGCCATAAAAACCCTAGCTCTGGGATCTCCCCCTAACATAGTAGTGTCCAGATTCGTATGAATGTTGATAAACTTATAGCGTTTGTAAAAGGGACAAATTAAAGTTTGATAACAATGACAAATTTTATATATTAAAAAGTTATATATATGTTGTAAATAGCTCAATGAGAGTTGGTTACCTAGAATCAATTGGTAATTCGATAGAAAAAAGTTTGTAAATTACTCAAATAAAGATCATAAATTCATGTGATGTGAAACTATAACACCACTTTCGGCTGTATGGTGGATCAAAATCTATTAGTTAGATCGTTTAATAGATCAATTCGTTCCGCAGGACCAGATCTTTTTAGACTAGCCTCCCTCATCTTATCCCTTCACATAGTAATTAATACACGGAATATGATACTCAACTCATCTAAAAGCTTAAGTTATATTGAAGTACCAAATAAATTGGTGCATGAGCTTTTGAATAGGTAATTGAGCAAAAACCGAATGGACTAATCTAAAGAGGATAAACACATCCCTCCTTACATTTTCGTCAACAAGATATTAAATTAATAAAACATGGTCAAGAGATACAGTCTCTGATTGGTTCTTAAGTGTGAAGTTGCCGTTGCTGATACTTATCCCCCCAATTCCATCACTATTTTAGGGACAGGACGTCCGTATTCTGCTTGGCGACTGAATAGGTTCCTTTGAACGGGAAAGTTCTATAGGACTCTTTTACCGGGTGACGGGCCTGCTAATTTCAATTTGATTATCATCTGAATCTTTGTTTGCTTCTGCTAAGCTCGTGTATATATACTTTGTTTTTCCTGAGCTATTTCATCATCCACCCACAACAAGCACTACACTCTTTGCACTTGAGAAACTAAGCAAGATCATCTCGTGAATATTTTGATTTTGGAGATGGCAAAGAGTGTCCTCTTGATTTGCTTCTTGGGTGTTTTGTTCACTTTTGGAGCTGCTGCTGATCATACTCCTCTGCAAGATTTCTGCGTCGCTCAAGCTGGATGATGTTTGCACAAAACTTGTTCAGAGGCCAGAACAAGAGCTTAGAACAAGAATGTTTGGTATCTTTGCTTTTGGTGTCTCATTTTAAGTATCTATTACAATAAAGCAGACTTACGTTTCCACTGTTTCAATTTCAAAAGGTGCTTGCCCTGCTTTGCAAATGCTCACCTCATTCTCACTCAAAACCGCTATGTATTTTGTAATGTTAACTTTACTTATCCAAAAAAATAAAAAATAAAAAAGGGAGCTCTAGTGTAGGTAATTTTCTAGGAGAGTTACCTCATTTTGTTACACAATTGACATAATAGACCTCTTGGAAAAAGTTAATTTGAAGGTTTAGAATTTAGGGTTTCACGTTTTATTTTCTTGAGAGTCAATAATCAATATCATGGAGTTATCACCGGAGCAACGTATGAATTTCTAATTTAAAGCTGATGGGGAAATACTACTGAATTAGAAAGTGTTGTCATTATGTCTTTGAGCAATTGTGAACTAGGATTTTATTTTCCAACAAATGCATAGGAAAAAATTTTTACTAGCCATTTGGAGAAACGGGTATGCTAGTTAGGGTTGGTTTTGTTTGTATAATAAGTGAAGCACCTTATCATATGCTGCTTTAGACATATTGAGTCTTCCCATTCAAAATTTGCGGTGCTTGTGAATGGCCTGGCCTGCAAGGACCCCAAAACGGTTCAAGCAAATGACTTCTCCTTCAGTGGACTCCATCTTCCAAGCAACACATCAAACGCAGTCGGCTCGAGGGTTACAACCAGTGTTCGTGGCTCAGCTCCCGGGCCTCAACACTCTCGGCATCTCCATGGCCCGCATCGATTATGGACCATAGGGAATCAACCCAACCCACACTCACCCACGTGCCACGGAGATTTTGGTTGTCTCGGAAGGGACCCTCGAAGTAGGGTTCATCACCTCCAACCCTGATAGTGGCTAGGGGTGTAAACGGTTCGGTTCGGAAAACCGAATCGAATCGAACCAATAAGAGACCGTCCCGAACCGAACCGAAACTGTCCCGAACCGAATATGAACCGAACCGAAAATGCGGTTCGGTTCGGTTCGATTCGGGACGGTTTTTCAGTTTTCCTATTTTTACTTTGTTTATTAGAATTTAAGTAAAGAAGAGATGATAAAAAAGAGAGATTATTCAATTTTTATTAAGAATTCTAATTCGGTTCGGTTAACCGAACTGAACCGAAAATATTAACGGTTATTTTTCGGTTAACCGAACCGAAACCGAACCAAACCGAAAACATATGAAATTTCGGTTCGATTTTCGGTTCGGTTTTTGACACCCCTAATAGTGGCCTCATCTCCAAGGTCTTGCAGAAGGGTGACGTGTTCGTTTTCCCTCAGGGCCTTGTCCATTTTCAGAGAATACCGCCTTCATAAATGTTGTTGCTATTGCGGGTCTCAGGAGCCAAAGCCTGGGTGTCATCACGATCGCTAATGCAGTGTTTGGGTCAACTCCGGATAGTGTTATGGACATTCTTGCCAAAGCATTTAAAGTTGAGAAGATTATTGTTGCCCAAATTCAATCTGAGTTCTAGAGAAGATATAAACATGGACTTCTGGTAAATTAATTTATCGATTGCGATTGCTATGTGCATTAGTTTGTTCGTAAGCTTGTGTTGGGTCATGTATCTCCGGAAATTTAATTTTTCAATTGTATCAATTTGCTTTGTCTTGTCCTTAGATTATTTATAGCAGTCATAGACAAGCGTGCTCCAGTTTTGTTTTATTATTCCAAAATTCACTTAGCTTTTATACCAAAATTAATCATGATGCCTTGAAATTCACTTTTTTCCGTCGTGCGCTTTTATCTCAGGAATTCAAACTCTCCAAGTCTTCTCAAATCAATCAACTTGAAAACATTGCAAGTGAATTGGTCTCTTTGCTAAATGAGCAGATCACACATTTAGAAAGCCATCCACCACCTCAACTGAGGATTGGATACGCTAAAAATATATATATTGTCCACACGGATGTTATCCAATGATGTATACCATATAACTAAAATCGCATAGATATGCATAGATTGGATATATCAGTAGAATTCTAGGAGTGATCCCCACAGACTCAAGAAGTGGCTTCCACATGGTGCACTCCATGCTGCCCAAGTTCAAGAGGTGCCTTCCATAGTGTAACACTCCAGAGGTGGCTTCTATAGTGTATTACTTTGTTCTGTGTGGCGCTTAGTTGTCATTGTGCATTTATATCAATCCTTGTATGATGCACGTGATGCCGTTCAGTCACTCACATAAGATATTACGCACGGGTAATGTATATTAGCATATCTAATTAGTTTATAATTATGGGAAATTAAGGCTGACAATTTTCAACACGGCCATAAAACCCTTAAAGAGCATTGCATGAACTGGACGTCAACAAACTTTAGGGTTCTTAAATGGTAGCGAAGACCACACAATCACTTATATGAGTATCCCAACTAAGTTAGAGGTATCGAAAGGGCATTAATTAGACTATTAACATGATCAATCCCCAAGTCTAGTTAAATTTCTGGTTGCCTAGGATGTGAGACAAACTCCCATGTCTCGCTTGGCTCTAATTGACCTTAAAAAGCTAGTGACAACTCTCATCTCATGTCTAACTTAAGAAAAATCAAAAGTTAAAATGAAGTCCAATATAATGCAAGATAAGACCTTAACAGAGCTCATGTCTAATCGAGCGTGTAAGTCCACCCTTTGGGTATCACCTCTAAACCCCTTCCCTTTTCCTGACCTCGTCAGAAATTATGGGGAATGTTGTGGATAAGAGATTGATATTCTGTGGTGGAACTCTATTGGGATGGGGTGCCAGTGGAATGGAAGTAATATGTTCAAGCAAGTGCTCGATCTTATCCGCGACAGTAAGCAATGACAAATTTTATTTATTAAAAAAATTGAGATAATGACATAATAAGTGCTATAATTTTTATATGGCGCTCACTTGAGTGTTATAATTTTTTTTTTTAACCACTTCATAGGGGTGAGCTTAATTTGAGGTAAAACCAAAAACCAAACCGGTCCAGTTCCAGATTTTTAGAACCTCTAGTTCCCTTAGAACCAAGAACCAGGGACTTACAGAACCCTAACATTTCTAATAATTTTACAAATTCTGGTTTATATAGGAAAACATATATAGGAAAACAGTAAAAGCTTTTAGTCGGCGTATCCATAAAAAACTTCCCGGGAAGGTAAGAATTAAAGAAAATCATGTCAAAACCGGATGCTAATGATGACAGTTATCGGCCGTCATTCAGTGAATCAAGGCAACGCACTCTTGCAGTCATACAAATCTCTTATGGAATATAACTACCCGCCTGGCAGAAATTCAAAGAAGTTGAAGCAAGTTAAGTAGAAAGTTGGTATCTTCTTTCCTGAAGGTGAACAAAAGTAGTTGAGCAGGGAGGCTTTTCTAATCGTTGGTAATAAAAAAGAAGAGATCAGTCAGGAGAAATAAGGACTTTGAGGAGGCCCAGCATGCTGATGTTTGCTTAAAGCCTTCATCAAACCAAGAAGGAACTGATGCCTTCGAAGCAGACAGCAAGTGGTTCGCTAATTGCCATCGGAAGACTAAAGTATATCAAAGAAGCATGCAAGATGTGCTCGCTTCCTTCTGCGCTTTTGGGGACTAGAGACCATATCTTTGAGCCTGAATTTTTTTTTTTCCGAAGCTTTGATAAAATTTAGTCTTCCGACAGCCATTAGCGAACAACTTGCTATGCTTTATTTGTCAAAGCAACATCACATTCTTACGGGTTGAAGTGGAATGAATATATGTCATGAACCTTTCTAATAATTATTTTAATTTCAATTTAAGTGATAGTAATTTTAATTTAAAACTATTATTTAGTGATTAATTATGTTTGTTGTTTCTTTTGATTTCAAGTTATTAGAATTTAGAGTAATTTTTCATGGATGATTGATGACTGAAGTTTTACAATTTAGGTTTTGTATTTCTTGTTTCAAACTTTTATTATTTATTTTATTCTACGTGGTCAAATTTTATGAATTGTTGTCATTGACAAATGAAAATCTTTTATTTTTTGTTGTTGTGTGTACTTTCATTTTGGTTAACTAAACATGAAAGAAAAAAAAGATGGAAATTGGCTGATTCCCAAGTAGACACTATATTTGACTTGGGAACCTAGATAGGGCAAATTTCAAGTTCTAGATTTTAGGATATGCAAGATGAGTTTCAAGTTCCAAAAAAACGAATAACTTGCTTGGATTAGTTGGTTCTAGGTTCTAGGTAGAACCTAGACGAAACTTGGAACTACTCACTTCTACCGCTTACATGCCATAACAAAAAAAAAAAAAAAAAAAAAGTTCATTTAAGTGTCTTAATTTTTAATCGATCACCCATGTGTCAAAAATTCGATGTGGCATAGCATTTGTAGTGAACATTTAAAAAGATATTATAACACTCAAGTAATCAATTCAAAAATTATATATCACTCCAGTGATCGGGAAAAAAAAAATTAGGACACTCAAGTGAGCTCTATACAAAGGTTATAGCATTCAAGTGATTAAAAAGAAGTTATGACACTTAGAGTACTGTACGAAGGTTATAACACTTATGATATCCTTTTTCCAAAAATATCATACAAATGTTAGTAAATAGCTCAATGAGATATGGTTACCTAGAACTACTTGGTAATAGAAAAAAGTTGGTTAATCATTCAAATAAAGATTGGAAATTAATATGATGTGAAACTATAAGAGGATGACTCAAATCGTATTTTACAAAACACTACCTTCGCCTTGATTTTGTCTAGTGCATTCAAATCTGCTCGTTAAATCATTTAAAAGACCAAGTCTTTCCACATGTCCCTCATCTTATCCCTTCGTCCAGTAATTATTTGCACGAAATATTGTACTCAACTCGTCCAAAGGACTTATATTGAAGTAACAAATGAAATATGTCCGAGCTTTTGAACAAGTAATAGAGGAAAAAACAAATGGACTAATCTAAAGAGAATAGACACATCCCTCCTTACATTTTCGGCAACATAAGTTATTAATTAATATAACTTGGTCAAGAGAAATCGTGGCCGATTGGTTCTTACGCATGAAGCTGCCGTCTCTCATATCTGTCCCTCCATTCCTATCACTATTTTAGGGACAGGACGTCAGTATTCCATTTGGCGACAATATAGATTCCTTCGAACAGCTAAGTCCTGTATGACTCTTTCGCAGAGAGACTGGCCTGCCGATTTCATGTAATATTTTTAATATTACTCAATTTTATAATCATCTGACACTTCGTTTTGCTTCTGCTCTCGCGCGTGGATAAATGCTTGGTCTCTGCTCAGGCTATTTCATCATCCACATACAACAAGCACTAATCTCCTTGCACTTGAGAAGTTTAAAAAGATCATTTCGTGAAGATTTTGATTTTGGAGATGGCAAAGAGTGTCCTCTTGATTTGCTTCTTGGGCGTTTCGTTCATTTTTGGAGCTGCTGCTGATCAAAGTCCTTTGCAAGATTTCTGTGTCGCTCAAGCTGGCGGTGCTGGTAAAAGACTGAAACTCATCATGTCTGCACAAAACTTGTTTAGAGGCCAAACAGAAGAGCTTAGAATAAGAATGTTTAATTATCTATTCCAATAAATAAGGGTGCTTGCCCTGCTTTGCGAGTGCTCACCTCATTCTCCCCGAAAACCCCCGGTATTTTGTGATGTTTAACTTTACTTATCCAATCATAATAACAACAATAAAAGGTTGGCTTATGTGGACTTATTTCCTAGGAAAGTTACCGCATTTCGTTATGCAATTGATGTTCTAGGCCTCTCACAAAAATGTTAATTTTAAGGTTCAGAGTTAAAGGTTTCATCTTTCAAGGAGGCAGTGAGGATTCCACTTCCCCTTCGTGTATTTAATCATCAATTTGATGAATTAATTTCAAGATATAAGACTACCAATACATTGCAGGATTCATCGTGATAAGGGCTTTTGTTCATCTAATTCAATATTATCTCGACTTGCGGATTCTTTTGTCGATCATGACAAGAATGGACTTATCCGTAATGTAATGTAGGTAGAACAACTCAAACGATAAAGCAGCATTTTCTTGAAAGTATTTTAATAGTATTTTCCATGATGTGTATCTCACTGGTGGTTTTAAAGAACCTGATTTTATTTTTTTAAGAGTCGCTAATTATTACCGTGGAGTTATTCCAGGAGTAATGTATGGATCTTTAATCTAGAGTTGATGGGGAAGTACTAATGAATTAGAAATTGGTGTCATTATGTATATGAGCAATTGTGTCATTCATGGACAAGAGTCTCCTCTAAAATCTTGTCCTAGGAGCATCTCTTTTTCCCCTAAATCTACGAGTGAACAAGGGTATGGGAAATAATATTTACTAGCTATTCGGAGAAAGGTGTACGTTAGGGTGTGTTTTGTTTATATATTGGTGAAGCACCTAATTATATATGCTGCTTTAATCATATTGATCAGTTGTTTTCCATTCAGATTTTGCAGTGCTTGTGAATGGCCTGGCCTGCAAGGACCCCAGAACTGTTCAGGCAAATGACTTTTCCTTCAATGGACTCCATCTTCCAGCCAACACATCAAACGCAGTCGGCTCGAGGGTTACCCCAGTGTTCGTGGCACAGCTCCCGGGCCTCAACACTCTCGGCATCTCCATGGCCCGCATTGATTATGCACCGTGGGGAATCAACCCACCCCACACTCACCCACGTGCCGCTGAGATTTTGGTGGTCTTGGAAGGGACCCTCGAAGTAGGATTCGTCACCTCCAACCCAGATAATCGCCTCATCTCCAAGGTCTTGCAGAAGGGCGATGTGTTCGTCTTCCCTCAGGGCCTCGTCCATTTCCAGAGAAATTCCGGTTCCATGAATGCCGTTGCCATTGCAGCTCTCAGTAGCCAAAGCCCGGGCGTCATCACCGTTGCTAATGCAGCGTTTGGGTCAACTCCGGATATTGCCATGGACATTCTTGTCAAAGCATTCCAAGTTGATAAGAATATTGTCAGCAATATTCAATCGAAGTTCTAGAGAAGATATTAAACATAGAGTTCTGGTAATGAAGCCTTTGCGATTGCTACGTGCGTGCGTTCTTTTGTAAGCTTATGTTGGGCAATGTGTCTCTGGGAATTCAATTTTTAATTGTATTGTTGCTTTGTGTCTGTCCTTGGATTAATTTTTAGCAGTCAAGTTTGCTAAATAAAAGTGCTCCTATGTTGTTTTAACTTTTCAAAATTAATCGTACTGCCTCAAAATTTACTTAGTTTCCGTCACGCGATTTTATACCAAGAATTCAATTTCTCCTAGTCTCCTCAAATCAATCAATTCAAAAACATTGTAAGTGAGTCGGTTCCAATCAATCCACCACCTCGGCTAAACATCAGATATGCTAAAAATATATGGTTGCCCACACTGATGTTATCTAGTGATGTATATCATATAATTAAAATAGAATTCTAGAAGTGGCTTCAACATGATGCACTTTGAGTTGTCAGTGTTCAAGAGGTTACTTCCAGAGTGTAACGCTTTATCCTCTCACCTAGTTGTCATCTTGCATTTACATCAATCATTGTATGATGCATGAGATGCCGTTCAATTACTCATATCGGGTATTACACATGGGCAACATATATTAGCAAATTTAATTCAGTTTATGCTTATGCAAACTTAGGGCCGATAATTTTCAACTCGACCCATTTACAAAATAGACATCGACACCTAGTAAAGCGTATTTCTATTAAGCTTAGATGAGTTTATGTACCTTTATGAATTGTTAATAGACATGTATATACTAGTTAATCCTTTCAACTCATTTATGACATGTTTAGTTACGTAGGTTAACATGTTGTTTATGTCATCATGACAATCTTAGATAGATTTAGATGCATTTAGATGCCGTGTAGAAACGTTTCTCTTTTCTTCTGGTAAACCATGTAAGTAGCGTAAATAATTAACCATGGTCCAACAACATGTCATTGTGATGATGACATTACAAATTTGGAAACAAAAACAGTAGTAGCCCAAATGGCAACATTCTTTAGAGTATGAGATGAATCGGTTGTTGTAAGATAAATTTATGATTTTTTTAATAATTTTCTCCTTAATCATTCATCATATTCTTCACACCGATGTCTCCCTCTGCCTAGTCCCTTTCTTGACATCAATCGCTCTCTCGTGTTAATGCTTCTCTCTTGGATCTCTATCTATGGCGGTGTAAGCATAAAATATATGTTTTGTAATAGTGCCAAATGCCTCTCAAGAGCAAAATGCTAAGAGCCAAAACACTTCCCTTTAACTAAACTAACCATGTTAGTGTGTCGCCCTTCAAATAGAAAAATGAACTAACAAATACTTCATTAAATGAGAATAGCAATCTGGTTAATTAACTTAAAAGGGTGGGACCATACCCATATTTCCTTTCGAATCAAAGCAACCCTAACTCATTCAACGACAAAAAAGGGTAGATGAATAATCAATTTTAATAATCTCTCACAGTGTCGTCATTAGAGCTGCTCACTTCTTGCTTAAATACATTCAATTTGAGTAGGTTGACACGAATGAATGGCGATGATTACGCCTTTGACTCATTATGTCCAGGCTTTTGTCCCAACCATCGAAACCTTAAAAAAGAGACCGAGGGCAAACCTGTAATTGCGTAGGACCCCGACCTCGGCTCGGAAGGACTATATTCGCACGACTCCCTTTATTCCATTTATTTTTTCTCATTTTCCTCCTAATTTGGAAGTCAGCTTCGTGAAAAAGGCTTCTTCGACCCGGCGATTCGCCGATTGTTGTCCTGCCTACGTGCTTTCCTCTCGAAAACCTAGAGAGAGAGAGGCCGGAAATTCCTCGAGCACCGCCGCTCGTCTAGCGAGATTGCGATTCGGAGAATAAAGCGTTGAGCCTACGGAACCGCGGGTCTTTCTCAGAAGTGGGTCTTGGCGAAGCTTGAGAGAGAGGGAGGAAGGGAGGTGTTAGACTGGTGCGAGATCACGGGCGGATGCTTTGATTTTTTGGTTTTTCGGTTCATTTACGTTGTTGGGTCGTCTGTCGTCTGAGATTTTTGTAACGGGTTTCGTTCGTATTGTAGCAGAAAGATCGAGGGTCATGATGTTGCGTGTCGCGAGGCGAAGATTAGCTTCTGGGGGAGGCTCGGCGTCAGCTTCGGTAATGAAGTCTTGAGAGCTTTCGATTTCGATTCTTGTTGTGATGTATGGAATCGTAATTCTTGGCGGCGAATTCCTTATTGGGTCGTGCTTTGTTCGTATTCGCAGAGCTTAGGACAATCGCTGCTGAAATCCAGATCTGTGGGGTCGGGGCGAAGGATTGCTTCGGTTGCGGATGAACGGGTGGTTCTTTCTCAAGGACGCTGTCCCGTCCGCAGCTTTTGCCACCTTGTTATGATAAGTATGCACTTTGAGCTTAGCCATTTGGTAGTGATTAATGAAATACGATTTTATATTTGTTGATATGTATTTTTTCTGTTTGGACAGAATGTTCAGATGGTCCGAAGGGAATGAGGTCAGTGACGTTATTCATCTTGTAAAATTTTGAAGTATTTGTTGTTGAGTTTTCTGCTGGTGATGCAATTGTTGCAATCTAGGACAGAGCGATGCAACTAAAATTTACACTGGGGATAATAATCCATTCCATGTTGCTGCAATGTTTTCAATTGTCTAATCTGTTTATTTAGGAGCTCTTTTTCTTGCCATTGTTATTTTGGGTGGGGGCAGTGGGTTGTTAGAGTTGCTAAAAGGATTTAGGCTTTTGATTATGATTTGATTTATATGCTATTTGGGGTGGCTTCGGATTCAACTTTAGGTTCGTAATTTATTGAATTTTCACTGCAAAAGTATCTCATGATATTGATGGTTTGATTACTGAGGCATTTTTTATATGCGGGGTGGGGAGAGTGCCTGAAACAGCTCCCTTATCACAGTCCATTTGTTTCCCTTAGAAACTTTTCTCCCTCGGCCCTCTGAAGGGCAGGGCACCAATCCCCTGTTTTATGCTGTGAAGTATCTTAAACAGATGACTTGCTTGATGCACAGGGTATTTACTTTCAATAACCAAGCAGTGGATATCTTACCGCAATGGAGGCTTTTCTCCACGGAAAGTGGTGCGATGTCCAAATCCTTTTTATGTTATTTTCTCATCCTTTTGTATTACTTATGTTGAAAAATATAGCTTTTCTATTTTTTGAAGCCATTATGATAGCATTTCCGAAATTTTCTTTTGACAAGGTGAAGTAAGTTGAATTATGTTGGCCAACTGATAAGGAGGACTTAAGAACAACTTTGTCAGTTCTAGCTTTCGTAGTTTTCAATTGTTGCATGAGAAAATTTACAGCAAGATAAGGTCGATGGCTATATGAATTAAGTAAAAGGACCTTTTTCTCCAAGAAGTGTTTGCTATATCCCATATGTGTTTAATAGATCACATGAAAAGAATATCATCAGCTATGTGCCCCAAACAGATTTAGAATATTTATAAATCTATATTGGTACTTAGGGGCCTTTTTGAGGGTTTTTGCTTGTTTTGTGTGTCTAGAAATATGTTAAAGGATGTTATGTAGGATGACAAGTCCCGTGATAGTGAGCCCAATGTGAATTTGAAGATAAATTCCAATGAATCATAATTCAAAACAAGCTTTAAGCATCATGCCCAAAGCTTCCAAGGCATAACACCTGGGGTTTCTTAAGCATTTAACCTAAGAAAATAATTGCATCACACATTCTTGTAGCAAATACTTGCAAAATTCAATAATTAATCAGCTCTATTGAAAAGAAGGAATTACAACAATAGTTACAGACTTTAAAAGTTCTACTCCTACTTGAAATAGGAAACCTCTAAATAACAAACACAATTGAAACAGAAAACATAACATCCTACTAATAAGACTGAAAAAGGAAACTTAGTAAAACTCTTAACAATACTCAAATTCAATTGAAACCTTTACTAAATATAACTTGAAGAAGAATCTTGACCATTTCGGGACTCTTATCTGAGTTGCAAAGTCCGTCTCACTTGTACTTCGTAGAAACATCAATATTTGAATAGATATCTTCTTGCATGATTTTGTTAGCTGCATCAGCATGTCTTTTCAATGGATGAGAGATTATCATTCAAAATAGGCAGTGGGTTTCTCTTTTTTAGTTAGTGAATCTGGATGGTAAGATGTTTTAGTAGAGAGGGCCTGTTTTTGTGCAGTTATGGCTCATTGTAATTTGTGTATTTCCTAAAGTTTCAGTCCGCACATTTCTCTGCATGGTTAGTAGATGTTTAGGAACAGTTGGATCATATTATGGTACATCCTTCATCTTAAAATTCCAAGTGCAGAGCTGTAAAATTATGGCCAAATTTGTGGTGTTCGGGTTTCTCTTTTTAGTTAGTGAATCTGGATGGTAAGATGTTTTAGCAGAGAGGGCCTGTTTTTGTGCAGTTATGGCTCATTGTAATTTGTGTATTTCCTACAGTTTCAGTCCGCACATTTCTCTGCTTGGTTAGTAGATGTTTAGGAACAGTTGGATCATATTATTGTATATCCTTCATCTTACAATTCCAAGTGCAGAGCTGTAAAATTATGGCCAAATTTATGGTGTTCTATGTGTCTTTTGACTATATGAATTTTGGATAGTTCATGTTTGGTGTAAGATCAAATCAGTGTTCTCTTTAATGTTTTACTGGTGTTGATTGAGGGAGTTTTCCTGATTGGTGCCCATTATGTGTCTTTAATGAAGGTGATTTGGTTGATGCTGTCGTTCCCTTTATGGGAGAATCCATCACTGATGGCACTCTAGCAACATTCTTGAAGCGTATGTTTTCTATGTTTGTCTCTCAGTTCTTTTGCTGTTGTAAAAATTTCCTGTGTCTGTTTCTTTCTCCTTCTTTTTTAAGTATGTGTCTGACATTTTGATACAGAACCTGGTGATAGGGTCGAGGTGGATGAACCCATTGCTCAAATTGAAACAGATAAGGTCTGCTTAATTTAACCTAAAAAGATTTGGCTGGATCATATTTTGATGTTGCTATTTGATTCTGTGTGTACTAATGCCTAATTATTTCAGTTTGGTCTAGTCATACAAAATTATAATTTTACTTTCCACTGTCATGCACTTTTACACTCAGGTGACGATTGATGTTGCTAGTCCAGAAGCAGGTGTCATTCAGAAGGTGACTTTGGCTGTGCTTCTCCTTTGTGCTAATTCTAATTTCTTTTTCTTCAAATGTTTTGGGATATTTCTTATTCTTATTTCTAAGTTTGGTTTCTTTGCTGGATGAGTGATAGTTTGTGGCTAAGGAAGGCGAAACTGTGGAACCAGGAACCAAGATTGCTGTGATTTCCAAGTCTGGTGAAGGTGCTACACATGTGGCTCCATCTGAGAGTGCAGGGGAGAAAGCTGCTCCTCGACCTCCTACTGAAAAGGTTGAGGAGAAGCAAAAGCCCAAAGCTGAAGCTGCTCCAGTGGCAGAGAAGCCAAAAGCACCAAGTCCTCCACCACCGCCTCCTCCCAAGCGGTCTGCAACAGAACCGCAGCTTCCTCCTAAGGAAAGAGAAAGACGCGTAGGTCTTCCAGTATTTATACTTGTCCTCAAAAGTTCTTCCACTTTGATGTTCTAGCTTTTAACTTGGTGTGAGCCCTGCAAATGCAGATTCCCATGACAAGGCTTCGTAAACGGGTCGCAGCAAGATTGAAGGACTCTCAGAATACATTTGCTATGCTAACAACATTCAATGAAGTTGATATGTAAGCATATTCTCCTTGAAAGACCTTACTGGATGTCTATCAAGCCATCAATCATTCCCAGATTGCTTGTCTTCATTCGAAAGAGGTTGTTTGAATAATTTACTGGTCAAGATTGTTTGAATATTTGTTATCTCATAGGGTAGACAGACTGGAAGAAATCGAACTTGATTTGTTTCTACAAAGTTAACCAAAACACCCTCTTCCTGAAAGCTTGTGCTAGAACTTCCTTTCTTTACGAATTCCAGATCTCTAATTCCCTTATGATTTTTGCTGTGGTATGGCGCACTTTCTTCTAGCTCTCCACCGAGGTCTCAGGCATGGATTTCCCATATTCCCTGCTTTTGTCTGTTGTGCCTTCTCTGACACGTTGAAAATGCCTATCCTGGAAAACTATTACTGAAATTGACTTTAAAATTGACTTTCAGATAAGAATATAATTTACAAACTTCGACAATGATGGGGATGCTTAATTATCTCCATCAGTGTCAATTTTCATTTGCCCAGTTACTGAAGGACAGTTTGGCTTTGATTTTGGCGATCAAATGTTTTACCAGAATTGCAGATCCCAATCTGCATCTGAACTTATAGTTTTGGTGCTCACATGGTTTAATGGAGGACGGTTGATCCTCAGAATTTGGAAGCATCCAGCTTTGGGTCTCTATCCCATGCTTTCAATGATATTGCATTTGTTGCACACTCTTAGGTGCTTTATTTATATTTATTTGCTTTTTTGGTTTCTTATTTTAGGACGAACTTGATGAAGCTCCGTTCGGATTACAAGGATGCCTTTGTGGAAAAACATGGAGTCAAGCTTGGACTGATGTCAGGATTTCTGAAAGTATGCTTTGCCTCACAATTGTTCAGAAGTGGAATGGATTGAAGACATGTATATATATCCTAGTTTAATCATTTGCTTGATAGCTTGTCACTTACATTTCAGGCTGCTGTTAGTGGGCTGCAAAATCAACCTATTATAAATGCAGTTATTGATGGGGATGACATCATCTACAGGGATTATGTAGATATCAGCATAGCTGTTGGTACTCCAAAGGTTTGACTTTGTCTCCTTCAAATTATACACCAACCCTCCTTATTAGAATGTGCATGAAGTTTTGCCTTTTTGTATTTCAATATAAGGTTAGGTGTTTGTAAGTTGTTCTGAGATTCTTCACATTACCTTCTATGAAAAATTTATTTTAGTCAAACATAAGAGTCTTGTGATTCCTTAATTTCTGATAATTCTGGAAAAAGCTGATTTTATATGTATCTTTTCTCTATTTGAGCTAAAGAGGATGTAAAGCTTCATATAATTTTAAAGTAGTGGTTTACCTTTGCCCACTATGATGAAAGAGGAGAGGAATTTTCATTTGCTTAGCGCCAACTATATGGAGCACATAGCTTATTGTTCAATCCTATCTATAAGATTACAGCCACTCTCCTGTTGATTTTTCTTAAGCATATTATGGTTTCTGGCGATGTTTTTTTAAGACATGGATGGAGACCAAGGATTTGGAGTAAGGATTCTTTTTCTTTGATTTTGATTCCTGTCATTTCAACGATTTTAGTCATAAGAGGTGCTAAGTGCAATTTGCGAGCATCAGCAGCCCTTTCGCCCCTAAAAACAATTGGTATCCCCTCATCACCAGAAAATGACCAAGTTGCTACATAATTTTCTGGTCCTTATAATTTCCTCTTTGAGCATGGCGGGTATGGGATTTGTCTATTGAACATTAGGTACAGAGAGTTTAATGAGAGATTGCTTTTTGAGGTTAATGCCCTTTTTTTCCCCCCACAGGGTCTTGTTGTTCCAGTCATTCGTAACGCTGATAAGATGAATTTTGCTGATATCGAGAAAGAAATCAACACTCTTGCAAAGAAGGCAAATGATGGTTCCATCTCAATTGATGAAATGGCAGGAGGTACTTTTACAGTATCTAATGGGGGTGTCTACGGGAGCCTTTTGAGTACTCCTATTATCAACCCACCTCAGGTTTGCCACCTTACTGACTCAAGTTGAAATCCCTTGATAAAACTCTCCAATTTTTGTGACTCGGTTTGCGCATTGATGGGTGGATGTCTAGAAGTGTAATTTCTTCTTTTTTACATGTCTTATGGCATTTTGTTGACATCTGACATAAATTTTCCTTTCGGAATAGTCTGCAATATTGGGAATGCACTCCATAGTGAGCCGTCCAATGGTTGTTGGTGGAAATGTCGTTCCGAGGCCAATGATGTACATTGCTCTAACTTACGACCATAGACTGATTGATGGGAGAGAGGCTGTCTTTTTCTTGCGCCGTATCAAAGACGTTGTGGAGGACCCTCGAAGGCTACTCCTTGATATATGAAGAATCACAGCAACTGCTCTTCCATTCTGTGGTTTTCTCTGGCATACCTGGAAATGAATACTGTTCAAAGCTACAAATAAGAACGAATTCGTGATACTGTGTTATTTAGGGTATTCTTTTGATTACTGCTCCTTCGGCGAGTCCTTTTTGTTGCGGCTGTTGCAGATTGCCGTTGAAATGAGATTTTATTGGAAGACTAAATTATAAGTCTTATCTTGAGGGATCCAGTTACATGCTGTTATATGGCCATACATCATGCACAGCTAACTTTCTATGCTCGTGAAGACTAGGAGTTGTGGTCATTCTTATGCTGAATTGCATTCCTATGCTGTTATTATGTGATTGTTAAGAGAGGATGTCGCCATAATTCACACTTGCCTTATGGTGCGAGTTTCACAAGCCCCTTCTGATGATGCTAGTTTTGTTTGTTCAGCACAAAAACTTAATTTATAGTAGATGCTTCAAAGAGAATGGCGAGATGTTGTCTCGACTTAGCTGAAAGAAGAAAATGCTGGAAACGACGTCTTCAGTTGTGTCTTTGCTTGTCTCTACTGATACTCAAGCCAGTTGAACTAAGAATTGTTTCGGTAAACTGTATATTTCTCCGTAGGTGGCTGGGTCTTGCTCTTCAACCCATATTCCGCCTTGTTTTTCAGAATATTTGCTAATCATGGTATCACCGGCTTGGCTAAATTGAGGTTTTTTGCTGGAAAATGGATTTTACGGCTCGGTTTCTCACCATTAGTTTGATTTTGAGCTATAGATAGTTGTTGAGGTAATCACCCTAGAGGGAGGTCACTGTTATTTCGTTCTAAAGGGGTGAATTCTTGGTGATTTGAGCGGTATCGTCGAAATTGGGGTGTCTAGGACATGAAATGTTTTAGATTCATAGGCTGAACTGCACTGTTTAATGCTGAAATTATGTGAGATTCACGTGCACTTCAACGCACGATGGCAATGCCATGTCACTAAACTTTGATGCCTATAGAAGAACAATAATGCCCATCATTTTGTGCACGCCACTAGGGTCTTTTCTGCTTCAAGCACTAACGTTGATTGGCATATGCTGAAAGTTTATTTGTCTAAGAAAAAAAGAAAACAAATATCACAAAAATTGAGTGCTCTAATTTTTTTTTTCAATTTACTTGAGCACTTACTTGTTCTTGTTAAGTGCTATAACTTTTTTCTTTTTTCAATCACTCAAGTGTCATAACATATGTATGTCGCTAATTTGAGTACTATAATTTTTTTTTCAATTATTTAATTGCCAAATAACTTTTCAACTGACCACTTGAGTATCAAAATTTTTTTAAAACATCCACCACAAGTACCATGCCACATTAGATTTCTAGCACTTGGTGAACCTTTTTAAAAATTTATGACACTTAATTGATTGGTTGAAAGTTATGATATTCAAGTAAATGTTTTTAGAAGTTATGGTATTTAGATGGTCAAAAAAAGTTATGATATTCAAGCGACCATTGTACGAAAATTAGGGCATTTGTGGTGTTTTTATATGAGTTTTGGGTAAGAGGGTTTGTAATGATGGGTAGTCATGTATGTGTAAAAAATTGAGAGCAATGAAGGATAGGGGCATAAGGATACTAGATGTACCAAGTGTTTCGTATGATTCTCACTTTAATACCAAAATTTTTTTGCCGAAGTATTTCGGTGCCAAATCAAAAGAAAAATGATCACTTAAAGGACTTTGGCGAGAAATTCCAGCAAAAAAATTACATGATTTTTATACTAAAAGCTTAAAATGAGTTCGTGTTTTTTCATTAAAAAATTTCATATGGATATCCTAAATGACGTTACTTAAGCCGATGTGGCTAGTTTGCCTAAAACAACGTTGCATGACTTTCAAGAGCAAAAATGACGCATATATCTCACATTGAGGAAATCTAGATGGAACCTTCCATGAGTAAAGATCAGTGAAGGATTCTAAGGCTTCATTCGTTTCATGAAAAGTAACTTTTAAAAAAAATATTTTCTAAATTTTTTTGGTATTGGTTTCACCGAAAAACAACTTATGAAAAAATATCTTTCAAATTTTTTGGTGTTGGTTTCATAAAAAAATAAACTAGTTAGAAAAAATATTTTCCATCAACAGAAAAAAATATTCTAAAATAAATGAAAATGTTTTCCCCTTTTGAAAAAGAGGAAAACATTTTTCATATTTTATTTCACCTCACTTTCTTTGACAAAATACCTTTTCTTTTCTTTTCTTTTTTTAAAATTGAATTATATTATTTTTATTTTCTTTTTATTTTCTTTTTCTTGGTCGGTTGGCGGCCATAGCGAAGGCTAGTGATCGGCCATTGACAAGCTCAAGTGATGCCAGAGGATGGTGAGGCTCAAACCTCACGATGGCAATGCTCAAAGCGTTGTTAAGAGGTAGTGAGGCTTGCACCTATCAAATCGGTGATGTTCGAGCGTCACTAGAGATTGTGAGGCTCGAGCCTCGCCAAATGGGTGACACTCAAGCATTGCCAAGAGTCGACGAGGCTTGCACCTTGTAGATCTACGATGCCTAACCATTATTAGATGGTGGCAAAACTCGAGCCTTGTAGATTAGTGACGCTTGAGCATTTCCAGAGGCTGTAAGGCTTGCTCCTTGTAGATCGATGGCTTCTCATTAGCCATTGCTTTGGCCGGCAACCAGCTAAGGAAAAAAAGAAGAAAGAAAAATAAATAAAAAATAAAAAATTCGATTTTTTTAATTATAAAATAAAAAGAACAGAAAAAATAAAATAAAAGTAAAAAAAAAAAAAAAGATCAAAAGAAGTATTAAGGAGAAAAATCGGATCACATACTGAATGGTGAAAAATATTTTTAGCTTCAATTCTAAATTTCGAATCGAACATCGAAAAATATTGCTATTTTCTTGAAAAATGACTTATTAGAAAATATTTTCAAGAAATATTATATTTTTCACGAAATGAATGGAGCCTAAAGTCTCTTGCGAAGATAATGCTCAGCGATGACAAAATCCAGCAGTATAGTCACTCGGCAGAGGTTCTTGGCTATGACTGATAACAGATGGGAAGCTAAGACTGGATGTAGTGGATTCGAGGGCGATCAACTCAATAGCTAATGAGCTGATGGCGAAACACAAAGAGCTTCGCGGAAGGAGGAACAACGAATGGACTTGAGGTGCCAGAGATGGCAGGAGACTCCAATCGGCAGCGAATGGAGCTGCGGTTCTATACGCATCGGTCGGACATGCTCACCGGCAAGGAAAAGGGCCTAGAGCTGCTAGCGTTAATGCTCGCGGTGGACTAGAGGTACAGTTCAATCGTTTCAAATTTGGGAATTTTGTCAAATTGGCGATTTGGGGTTTGGAATTGGAATTCCATCGAATTGGTAATTTAGGGTTTATATTTGGGGCATAGCTTGTAGACGACGTGATCTAGGGGAATAATATGCTGGGCACACTGACGAGACATGTTAGTTGTGGATATTAATAAATTATGGCCACATTAAATTTTCAACAATCTAAATTGGAGTTGGTACTTAAGTAATTTTTTTTTCTTAAGTGGCACTTAAATGATCTGAAAAAAAATAATTTTGCATTAAAGTGAGCATCATAGAAAACTTTTGGCATTTTCAGTATTCTTATGCCAAATGATAGGTATTTCTTTCATACGATTGATGATAAAAGGGACGTGCTAATAAGATAGGTTTAGAATCGTCGAAACGGGAGGAAAATCAAATGGCAATAAGAGGGAAAGAAAGCAAAGAGAGGAAAAAGAGACATAGGCCAATCCAGCCATAGTGAAGAAACGTATAGGCAATATTCAATAGCCATATGATCATCTAACCTTATGAAACAATTGTTTTTGGGCCTTTTTAGGCAAGCGATATAGATGTTCTGATAGAAAAGTAAATCTAACTAAGATAAATAGATTAAGATAAATAGCCTAAATCGTTGATCATATCTAATGTCCAATTTGCAGCATGTATGTGAACACTGAAGTGCATGATGATAACCTGCGCACGTCGACCCCTGATTTCCCCAGACAACCTCGGTCTAATTTTCACTTCAACAACAGGTCGAGGTGGTGCTTCATTGGTCAAGAGTTCTCTCGAGAACCGAGTCTATCTTCCGAGTCGTGATTTTGACTAGAAAGCATGTCGAATGGTCAAACTTGTGAGGGGAAGATGCTCCCCAATCAATCAGAACCGTATCTAATACTTTTGACTCCAGAATCGCAATTCCATCATCGCGTGAATCACGGGATGCCAACCGAAGTGCTTTCCCTAGTGCCTTTCCCTTTAGAGATAAATAGAATTATGAAAACATAAGATTGACTTTAAGTGTTTTGGTTCAAAAAAGAGGGTTTCTAATTGGCCCACCTTGTTGAATCTCCATGCAAAGCCCAAGATTTCAACTTGGTCTTACAACTTTCGTGGAAATGTATGTAGGCTTTAAAGGTAAGAAAAGCATAAATTGCGGAAAAAGGGGACAGACTTTCTACATTCAACTTTATTTGTGTTCTTTGTAGATACTAGCATTTATTGAATGAAGCGCAAATAAAATATACACTCAAAAAATTACAAAGTCTCGCATAGGAAATGACAAAAATTCACAGTACTCATGTTGATTCTGTGACTCGATTAATTTCATACATTTCAAGAGTAGTGAAATGAGTATATACAATCATGTTGGAATATGTGGGTATTATTTTTGAACTTCTTGTCAATGTCACTTACTAATTATGAGGCAGCCATTCCTTGAAATGGATCAAATCCATCGCTGGACTCATGTAATAATATGCATGAGCATCTCTTACTAAAACTTAGAAGATACGAATAGCATTGCACATCTCCAGTAAAAGGAAAAGGAAAAGAGAGGAAGAATGAACATGCTAGAAAGGCATTGAAAGACTAAGCCTATCTAAAATTTTCAGCAGAACTCTACTTATCTCTACAAGAAATTAAAATGAGAGAGAGAGAGAGAGAGAGAGAGAGTAGGCTTGGCTCCTGGTACGCCACCAACATATGGCCAACCTGAGATTAAAGGTTGGAATATGCTTGTGGCATACAGGGAGCCAGGCATAGCCCGGCCATGTCAAACTCTTACCAACTTCACCTTCAGCGGCTTTTCCACGAGGAAATGACACCAAGTTTCTCTTCTAGGGTTTCTCAATCAACAAGCCCGGCCAACTTCCATGCCCAAACATTAGAGAACGAGAATCACTCACTCCCCTTTATGTATATATAGGTAAGACAATATCACAGATATTTTTTTTATTATTTTGTTTTATTTACTAGTCAAACCTTCCGAAAACCGTTAAACCGCATGACGTGCTTGACTTTAATATGGCGATTGAATGATTGAGGGTGATAAATTCAAAAGAGGACTCCAACTGTGGATCTAGTCAGGCCCACCCTCAATTTGTACGCAACTTTTCCCCCGTCTTTTTCACTTTTGTGGTGTGATTAGGTGATGTCATAGTCCTAAACATATTATGTTTATTTTAATTTTGGAATTAATCGAGAATATGTCGTCCTCTTAGAATTAAGAGATATGTGTTTACGTAAGAAAATCTTATTAGATTGCTATCCTCAAATTATGTCAACAAATCAACTGTCCGATCTTCGGGCCTTTTTATGGCGCAAAAGCTAAGCTTTACATTGAGCGCTTTGGAATTTTGTTTTGCATACCGATGTAATCATTTCATTTTCCAAAGCATCCAACATCTCTCACGTATGGTAAAGCGTTTGATTTTTTCATGTTCCTTTGGATATGGATCGAATTTTAGTGCAATATAAAATAGAAGTAGCCCAAAATTTGGCGTGACTACAAAGGAAGCATAATGGATCCCCCTTGGTCTTTTCATTGGTTATTGTCGGTGAGAAATCTCTTCAGTTATCTATAAGGTAGATAAGGCAGATTCTTTTTAATAAAAAAAAAGGCAGATTTTGATTGCTTTTGTTTTGCCCATTAAACTGAAAAGGATATTGCTAAGCCAAACAAAGCAGGCCTAATATTTAATCCACATTCGCACTAATTGGCAAGAATCAGTTGATTCTTGCCTCTCTTTCTCTTGTCATGGCAAAATTGTGAATGCGAAATTGGTGCGAGGTACTTGTGCAAAACACAGATTTTTCCAAATCTACAGCCTCTGCATCTTATCATCTTGGCGTATTCATAATCGTAAGGATAATTAGCAAGCATAATAAGTATAAATTATTTTTACATGGAAGCAAAAATATTATCTCATTGCGACTTTAAAGTGCCCCTTTGAATTTTGATCATATGACATTCTCCATCAACTTCTCCATCGAATCTCGTTCATTTGGAGGTGCCAACCGTTCAAACTTTTTATTAAGGAAGAGCTCACGTTACACAACATGGTGTTCAATGTCTGAAATAATATTTGGGCCATAAAAGTCCTCATACATAAATAGGGACTTTGTGTGTCCAGCAACTAAAGTGAAGTTGAGTCCGACTTACTAAGGTGAAGCTCAAGGTCGACTTGATAATTAATGGAAATCTGCTGGTCGGGTTTTGAGCCGAGCTCAAACTGGAGCAGCTCGAGCATTTTGTCGAGTCAAGATCAAGCTCATTAATTTGAAAGACTTGTGATCCTAATCAAGTTTATATCATTTTGTTCATAATATATCTAAGAGCTACAAAAATGGACGATAAGATACTTAAATTTTGTACTATCTTATAACCGCATAGATGCAGAGGAAAATAATTGAACTTATTTAGTTGAGCTCGATATCTCGCTCAAGTTGGAAATTTGATATTCCATAAATCCAGTGGAGATTCAAGCATGGACTATCATATAAGAGTTTGTTATTAAATAAACAAATAAGTGATTGTAGACCTGTCAAAAGAGTGGGTCGGTCGGGTTTGGATCGAGTTAAAAATGGTCAGATTTATATTGATCTATATTCATGTATTGTAAATCTAGTGAGCCATACTCGACTCGAGCCTTATTGCTAAAAAAGGCACGATCATGCATAGCCTCGACAGTCCGTATACCCCACTGACCCCGATCTCGACCAACCCTCTGCCATCCGCACTAAGGACGTTCCACTCAACCCGGCCCACAATACTTGGGCTCGGATTTATTTGCCTTGCCTGTTGCCCCTGCTCGATCAGATGCTGTCGCTCATCGTGTAATACCACGGTGGCGGTTTCCTCTAGTGCTCCCCAGCCAACTCGGTACACCACATTTTCTGCTCCCTCATGGCGACCAAGCTCGATGCTATCGTCGTCTCCCCCAACTACTATCTCACTCCGAAGCACCACCTCCCTACGGCCTACAACAATGCCGTGGAGGCCCTCCGCTAGGTCAGGACTGCTGACGAGGAGTGACTTTGTAAGGGGGTTGACACCAGCCGAAGTGACCTACAGCGTGATCGAGAGGAATCAGGTATCGCAAGTGTGAAGGGAAGAAGAAGGTTGATGCCTGCAGAGGCTAGTCTCGGTTAGAGACTGGAAAATCAAGAGAGAGAGAGAGAGAGAGAGAGGACAGATCACACCTTTTAAGACCGACTCGCTTGATGAGGGGGATGATGGGTTGATGTCAATGAAGGAACAAAGGCATGAAGGCAAGCAGCGGAGGCGTGCAGCGTAGGAAACGCAAAGGTGAGCAACCAAGGTGAGCGGCAGAGGTGTGCGACAGAGGTGGTGCAAAGGCGAGCGGCGAAAGCGAGCGGCGAATGTAGGCGACGAAGTTCCTGTGGTTGATTAAATGAGTTGAGGAAGCTTTATATTGTGTTACTCACTTACTTAATGTTTTAAATAAGTAAGAATATTTGACCCATTTTCGATCCATAAAAAACAACTTAAAACCTTTTGGACCCATCTTAGTTGGATCTTTATATATTTATAACTCACATGCAATCTATTAGTACAAAACATGAGTCAGAAAATGGGTCATTGACACTCTTAGTGATTACTTGCCATTAAAAATTAAAATACTATACTTATTTATAAGTTGTAGTAGCTTTTCATTTACAACATAAATAAAATTAGTCATCGATTACATATCATCAAAGGCTACTATGGGTATTATTTACTATTCCCAACACATTCTCTGTGCTATGATAGTAAAATAGCTAAGAGCATGGGTTTGAAATTCACTATTCCATTCTACAAATCAAACTTCAAATAGCTATTCCATTCCTATTCCTAATCTGTCCTATTTCCATATATTAAGTGAAATCACTATTTCTTTCTTTTCCTCTTGTTAATTTTTCTCCAGCACGAAAATACATATATGCAAAAGAAAATAGTGGTTTGAAGTATCTTAAGAAATCAAATAAAGTGTTATATAATGAGAAAGACATATTTAAATTTGAAATTTAAGCTTGGACCAACAGGCTCGCCTAGGCCTACCTGCACCACAATGACCAAAAAGCAATTTGGGCGGGTTTTGGTAAGAGCCTTTAGATGCTTAAGTGGGCTTAAGCCAGGCCCATCCAGCTCAAATGCGTATCATATTTGTTGAGATGGGTAGACCTACACCTCTATCATGAGGCTTGGCTAGGGTCGAGTCCACCTGGTGATCATCTCTATTCATCGAACCTTCTAAATCACCTTTATGTATAATTTTTAGTATTATATCTAGGGGTGAGCATGGTTCCAAGATAGAACCTGGAACTTGAGAACTGCACCGGTGGGAACCTGTAGGTTCCGGGTTCTAAAGTATGCGGGGGTTTTTAGGTTCCAAAATTTGGAAAGCCTATACTCGAGGGTAGGTTCTAGGTTCTCGATTGATGGAACCTAGAACCCGGAACCCGTAACCCGGAACCTAGAACCTAATACAAGTTTTTATGTTTTTCTTAATCTATGTGTTCACACGATTCTAAGGTATTTAATGGTGTTTGATGATAAGTGTATAATCCGAAACCACTAGTCTAAACTTCCATTTTATAATTGACAATTTTATTTTCATAGACTATCATACTAGTGGAAACTCCAATTGCTTCTTTTAAGATAATGATTCTATATAATACAAGAATAACTAGTGCATTAAAATCACAAAATTTCCTTAATACTATTCGACGGTACATATAGACACTCGTTCTCAAGCAATCGATAATAAAATCATTATTCATTTTTATTATTGTGTTTATTTTCATTTTGCTTAATTAAAGATGAAAAAAAGAACCTATTGGAACTTGGAACTAACCCTAGAACCTGTAATAGGGTAGGTTCCGGGTTCCATGTTCCGATGGGTAGGTTCCGCATTCCAAAAAATGAAAAACCCGTACCCAAGAGTAGGTTCTAGGTTCTAGGTAGAACCCGTAAGAAATCTGGAACTGCTCACCCCTAATTATATCTTATCATTCATCTTATTGAAGGCATAAACTTTAGGGTTTTTTTGTTGTTGTAAAATTTAAGATCACAGGATATTATGAATTTGCTTGATAATAGAGACATTATGTTGTGTTCTTAGCTTTGCAATAATAATACATAAATTTTTTCTATAAACATTTCTCTTTTTTGCCATATAGTGTGGAGAGCTTTCTCACTCAATTCGAAGCACATAATTACACTAGTCTTTTGAGGAGAAATTGCTTTTGTCATCAAGTTCGTGGCTAGTATGGCACGTGCATCCTGAGAGTGGAAGACATTAATTGGTCTCACTTTATAGATACCCGCACTTCCGAAAACAAATTGCGGTAGTCCATTACAGTTAAAGCGGAAATGTTAAAAATAAAAAAACTTAGGCAAATTGTAGCATCTTCTTCCCTGACTATGTTTGGCACTCTAAGATGGGAGAGAATGAGCGAATAGGAATTTTGTATAACTCTCTAGTAGACGTCGCATAATTTAAATAATTTATGGATCAAAGAGAATAATATACATTCCTTTTCTTTCCAAGACATTCCATAAGAAGTTTCAAGAGCTAAAAAGGCAAGTCAACCGCTTAATCCTTTTAATTTAGAAAAGTTTCAACAAACTCAAAGCACGCAAATTGAATGCAAAAAGATGCTATCTAGCAAGCTCAATGTTATGGACTTACTATCATCAACTGTCTTCGCCAAACAAATGATAAATACTTCACCCGTCTTTGTAGGACCTGTATGGGCCTTCAAAATCTTGCAACCTCGGGCAATGCTTTATGATAAGATGACAAGATGATTTGGCGTGTGGCACATCCGGCACACTCTCCAGCAATTCACATGAAATGAATTTCAAAATATTCAGATTTTGTAAATTAGACAGGGTACTTTCAGTTAACCTTTTAATGGAATTGCACCAACAGATGGACAAACGTTGTAATGATTTCAATTCTTCCAATCCCTGAATCTCAGTTAGCTGAGGCAATCGATTAAGGTTCAAATTCCGGATGTCCTCAAAAAATGGCACAATAGGCAGCGTCTTGAGTAATGGGCACTCCCACATCGTCAATGCACTGAGTTTCGTTAGCTTTCCAAGAACATCGAATTGAATCTCTCCTAGCTGATATTCATGGAGCTTCAGCTCTGACAAATTGTCCAAGTTGGAAAAGAGTGAGCAATCTATCGGTGATTGGACATTTGCTAAGGTCAAACATCGAAGATTGGAAGGGAGCCCAGTAAGAGATCGTTGGCCAGTGCAACCTATTTCGAGTTCTTGTAGGTGAGAAAGGGAACTCAAATTGGTTGGAGGTAAGGTCATTTCCAGAACAACCAGGGCCAATTTCCTCAGGGCACGTAGCTTCACAAGCCACTCTATGTTGGGTTCTTGCACTGGTGTTCCGCAAATATCAAGATCAACTAAATTGGTAAGGTTTGAAAGGTTAGGGATTATGGTTAGTGACTCCAATGAAAAGTGTAAGACTGTCAGACTCTGAGGAAGCTCTGGCAACTGTTGAATCCAATCACAACGAAATAAACGAAGTTCTTGGAGATTTGTAAGTTGATTGACGGTTGTCGGCAATCTACTGAAGTGGCCACATGATAAGTCTAAAATTCGCAATGAGGATAGTGCCCCAATTTCACTAGGAATTTCTCCCTCCAAGTGATCACAGATTGCAGCAGTCAACTCTTCCAGATTTTCCACCATTCCTATGGTTTTGGGAAGTTCGGTTATGCAAGTGTTATCCATATTTACTTCCTTCAACTTTTTGAGATTTCCAATACAGTCTGGTAATTTCATGATACATGATGAAGACACATCCAACTGATGTAATGATTGGAGCCTCCCAATAGAGTCTGGTAGCTTTTCTAATCTGCTAGTCATTATACATAGAACTTTTAGCCTTTCAAGGCATCCAATGGAATGTGGTAATTCTCTAATTCTTGAACAATGGATGTGTAGCTCAAGTAGTGACTCCAATTGTCCAATAGAGTCGGGAAGCTTTTCAAAATAGCAACATTTTCGAATTGATAGCTTTGACACAGATTTCAGACCGCAAATTGACTCTGGCAATGACTCAACAATGGTGTCTTCTATTTCTAGGTGATCAAGATGTTGTAGATTGCCGATGCTTTCGTCAATCACACTTAGTTTAGTGCATCCTATAAGAATCAATCTCTCTAGTCTTGAGATTGCAGAGAACTCAGGCGTCTTTCTAAGGGATGTACAATCCACGAGTTTTAGGACTTTCAACTGTTTTGCTACCTATAATGAAATGGAGTTGAAATTTAGAAAAGATGCAGAGTAAACATAATGCATAAGTATATCGTAAGATCGTACCATGATTTGACACCATCCTCCCCAGTATTCAGTAATGTTAACCCCAGAAAGCTCAAGGATTGCCAAGTTCTTCAACCCAAAGTTGGTAGCTTGCACCTCCAAAGGGCAATTGCTCCAAGAAAGCCATCTTAACTCGGAGAAAAGATCCTTAAACTCTCCCTTGAAGTTTCCATGATCCAATTGGAGGAACCTAAGGTTCTCCAACCTTGCAAATTCCTTGCGTTTAAATACGTACCATGCATCAGGTTCGGGTGTGCCAAGATTGAGCGCTACAATGTTTTTAGTTCCCTGAAAGATAAAAGTAGCAATTGGTGATTATATATGTCAATTTGACTTGAAGTTAGATTTAAAAGGTGATAATACCAGAAGAGATAACATTTAGAGGTAAAAAGAAAACCTTTTTTCTTTGTACTACATGGAAGGCATCTTTGGGTGACCACAATCTGCTACCGCTTAGATGATTTTTACAGCTTTCTGGGTGGACAATATCTCTTCCGAGGTCCCGAAGTTGATCATGCATCCATAGTTTGTCATTGTCAACAATCTTTATCAAAGACATACGTGCAAGGATCTTGACTTCGATTTCAGTGGGATACCTAAAAACTGCATCCCAATATTTAATTGCAGTTGCTTTCTCTTGGTTGATGAAGAAACATGCAATATCAAGATAAATTTGTTGTTGAATAGGATGTAATTCTTCATAACTTATCATCAATTTGTTCTTGACATCTTGATTCATCACCTTCTTTAACTGTTGTAGGATGTCTTCCCAGGTACTTTTGCATTTTCCACGGAGCGTGGAACCTATGACTTCGAGAGCTAATGGAAGTCTTCCAAGAGCATAGATTAGTTCGCATGAAATACCTAGGTAATCAGGTGGAGGCTTGGCACATCCCAAGGCATGCTCACAGAAAAGTCGAAGAGCATCTTCAAGATCCATCTCTGGCATTTCATAAAATGAAATTTTTCCAAAACGTGAGGCTGGGACCTTGTCATCTTGACCTTCGGTTACCAAAAAATCAATATTCCTTGTAGTTATAATGATTCTACTTCCCCCACTAAACCAAATGGGCTCGCCTGCAAGTTTCTCAATTTGGTTTAGCTTGTCGATGTCATCAAGAACAATGAGAACTTCCTTATTACGTAACCTCCTCTTGATCATGTCAGCCCCCTCATTAATGCCATAGAGGTTTATGCAATTGAGATTGAGAATGTCGTTTAATAATTCCTTTTGCAAGTCTAATATATCGTGAGTACGGACATCCTTAAGAAAGCAGCAACGACCTTGAAACTGAGGGGAGATTTGCCTAAAGACGACCTCGGCCAATGACGTCTTTCCAATGCCACCCATACCATGAATCACAATATACTGAACATCCGAAGTACCTTGATCTAACAGCTTCATAATTTCATCCTTTCGATCCTTTAGTCCCACGAAACAATCAGGTGCGTCTGTTTGTCTTGTCCATAATAGACTAGAAACCTCTTGTACCATGAGATTTGTAAGTTTATGTAGGCTGCCAGCATAAAAAAAGAGATCTTTCAGGACGAGAGCCGTTTGAATAAAAGCCAATTTATTCAAGAGGAGGAGGAGGGAACTTATTCACAATTGAAAGCTACTGCTATCAAAGGCTCTTTTTATTTCATTCCATAATTTTTTTACATTGATTGGTTACTTCTCGTCACACAAAGCGCAAAGTTTGGCTAGACGTATAGTCCACGGTAAACCTGGTCTTGATCATCTCTTCAAGCACTTGGGATGGGTTTGAAGGTTGACGTTAAAGGGAAAAAATAAACTCGCAGGGCAGTTATTTTTTAAAATAGGAAACAAGAATACAAGGTCAAAAGCATTTTTCTGGACTCAACTTAATTCAAAGTACCCACAAACATTTATCCTTTTAATATTATTTTAATATTTTTAAAGTTATTTATTTATTATTTATTATTTTTCTTTTCTTTTTCCTTTCTCTTTCATTTTTTGTTTTTCCTTCATCTTCCTCTACCGGTCAGGGTGAGGGCTAGTGAGGCTCGCCCTTTCCATAGGTCACGAGGGCGGCTTCATGTTGCGCAACCTCATGTTGGGTGACCTTGTGCTGGGCTAGCGAGGCCTAACCTCCCTAGATATGGTGAGGTTGAGCGTTGCCCAACCATGGCGAGGCCAAGCCTTGCCCATGGTCGGTGAGGCTTGACCCTTGCCTGATCTAGCGAGATCTCTTATCGGTCCTCACCTTTGCCAACTAGAGGAAGAGGGAGGAAAAAAAAAAAAAGAATAAAAGGAAAAAAAGAATAAAGATAAATAATTAAAATTTGAAAAAAATTAATGTATTATTAAAAGTTATCCATGTCGATACCAGTTATGCCATGTCAACGATCGGTGTTCATGTTAACAATGTTTGGTCAAAATTAGTTGGAATGGGTAAATTGGCACTGGGTCAATTATTTAGTATTGAAATGGCGCCAATACAATACGTTTAAAACTTCTTCCAACACTTTTCACGCCAAATGTTGGGGAATTAGCAACGTTGACCACATTCTTTTACATAATAATGCCAATTTATTAGATGAAAGTTTTTCTTTTTAGCTTACAAAAGTAAGAACAAAAGGATGAAGATAAAAATTTGTTGGATTATGAGTTCTTTGGTTTATTGCTTAATCTAGTAATGATTGAATTTAACACGTTTTGGGAAAAACAGACACTACGAATGTCATAACATTTATACGGCGCTCATTTGAGTGTTATAATATTTTCTTTGACCACTTGAGTATTATAATTTATATTCGATACTCACTTTAGTGAGATAATTTTTCTTCCAATCACTTAAGCACCATCTAAATTTTCAAGCAATCACTTGAGTGTTATAACATTTTAAAGATGTTCTAAGTAAGAATCTATGCCCGGTCGCAAAGGCCTTGCTCTCGGCTGGCAAGGCTATGAAGGCCCTGGATGAGGCCATTATCGGTCGCAGGTGAGGGCCTTTACAGCAAGGCCATCGCAGCCTTGCCTAGGGCTATGGCAACCTCATTGGTTGTGAGCAAGGGTGCAAAAGCCCTTGCTAGATCTGGGTGAGGTTGCCTTGCTTGTAGTGAGTGATAGATTTTCTGCCAAGACAAATTGTTAATGATATTTAAGTGATTGATTTTTCAAATTTTTGACACAATTTTAAAAATTTGTAGCTCTTAAGTGAGCAAAAAAATTACAAAAATTATCCACATCATTCCTAGTGGTGCTAGGTAATACGATCGAAGTCCATGTTGGGTTTTTAGGCAAGGCAAATCGCTTATGATATTTCAGTAATCAATTTTTTTAAATTTGTGACACTGTACAAAAGTTATAGCACTCCTATTTTACTTGTCTCCTCAAAAGCTTAAACTTATGAGTCAATTAGAATATATTAATTGTTCCATATCACACCAATTATCCGATATCGGACTTCTCTAATATAACTCATATACATATCTTAACATTCTTCTCCTCAGATGTGAGCTTAGTGTTAGGACTACTCCCTATTATTTGAAATGCCATTCTACACCAACATATCTTAACTTGAATCTCCATCAACACATCATTCATGGTCTCTTTTTCTAGATCAAATTGTAAAGGCTGCCATTAGACTATGTTGCTATACCACAATGCCCACCTACAACTAAATCGCTTCCATCATACCAAACCATGGCCGGTACCCTTAAATCGTGTTGATAATGAGATTTGTTCTTTGAGATATTTACCACACACTGGAACAAATTGTGGGCTCACCAATCTACCATTGGTTCTAATATTATTTGTTGGAAGCGCTCAACAAAAGCTCCATATCTTCACTTAAGGAGATTGCCAAGAGGGAGTTCAGACCCAAATCCGTCAATATATATAGTTAGAATCACATTGACTCAAAAGATTAGGCTAATGAGTTATAGGCTAACCAAAATATAGTAATTGCTCCATAACACATAAATTATCTGATGTTGAACGTCTCTAACGCAATTCCTGTATATCTCAACAATTTATAGGGTAGAAGAGAATATTGGGTGGTCTTAGAAGGTGATTTAGGAATACGGTCTACCATACTGATCGTTTGACAAGTGTAAAGTTGAGGCCGACATCATTAATTTTTACTAGCCAAGAAGGACGCACTGCAACTTACATGCACAAAGCCCCTCTCCTTCTTTACTTACATGCACAAAGCCTCTCTCCGTCTTTCTCTTTCTCTCCACTGTTCATCTTCCCATCAAATCCACCCGTTTCATCTCAAGTTTATGGAGATATGGAGCTACTCCCTACCCTAGTTTGTGGTGGTTACCTCTTAAGGGCTGGTAAAACAATTATCATACAAAAGCTCCACCATTTTTTGTAACTCGGGGGTTCAACCATAATTAGTTGACTACCTTGAGAGGAATAAGGATAGAAATGCATATGAATTCCCCGAGGCAGAAATCAAATCCACGGCTATTGGTTTCTAATCTAAAAGTGTTGGGGAAGCCTTTGTCATTTGGTCAATTCAATGGTGGGTCCTAAGTAGCACCGACAATAACACGTGACACGGCATGACGTAACACGATGACACGTTATTTCTCAAAAAATAAAGAATTCTGACACATTTGAACACGTTATATATTAAATGTATATTTTTATATATAAATAATAAATTATCGTTATTATTATTTTAATCAAATTAATTTGATTAAAATTCACAAATAAATAAATAATAAAAAAGAGTCTAGAATGAATTTTACACTAAAAACATTAATCCACCATTTGCTAATATCATTCATTGTTTCAATTTGACAAATTTAACTCCATTCCAATAATCCATAAAACTTGAAGGAAAAAAAATCAAGCAATTTACATTATGGACTCACGTGTTAGAGCATGTCGGAAGATAAAAGTGAAAAAAACACTTGGAGGGTGAATTGTGTGTTACGGGAAATAAGTCAAAAGCAAAAAGGAGACTAGTCTTTCCTTCTTTCACCCATTATTATTTTTATGATTTTTAATTTATTTTACATGTTTATATTTTAACCTATTACTTATTGAAATTTTTTAAAATTAATCCCATACGTGTTGAAATTCTAAACTCGCATGCCGAAATTCCCGACTGGAGTGTCGAGAGTGTCGGGAAGAGTTGATCAAGTGTCCGAATTTCTGGCATGTGTTGATTGAGTGTCGGAGAGTGTCGGACACATGTTAAAGTATTCAACATGATATGAAGGCTCCAATGCTTCCTAGAGTGGGTTAGCTCCATCATTTCTCCATTTTAGCCACAAATTTTCTGGGAGACACTGTGGAGACTTAGTCTATGTAATAATTTCTCCTAGTTTCCCACACATTTTCACATTTTCCAAAGGTGCGTTAAACACTAATAAGTATGAACTATAACTATAACCATGGATTGCTCTATACTTATAAAGAGGCTCCTTGCTGAGCTATCTTTACTGGCCTGATTCTTATTCAGCTTTCAATGGTGTAACCACAGAAAGATCAAACGTCAAACTCATTCGAAATTTTCAGGAAAATATTATAGGCATAAGGTCTAGGAAATGCAAAATAGAAAAAGGTCAACGGGAGAAGCTCACTTTAACCGTGATCATTTAACTTCGAATGGATTATATATGTTAAATCTCTTATAAGTTTGCGTTCCTATGTTAATGCAATATCATAATAATATTTGGATTTAAGTGTATATTTTAATTGCGAAATCTCATAAAACGAATCCAACAGATTCTATAATAGAAATATTATTTCTTCTTTCATCTCACAAGCTAAAATTGATTCCTTTATGAACACAAAGATGTAAAATTAAGATATTTAATTTTTTTCCCATATATGGTCTTACTATTTACACATCTTAGATTTCTACTAATATTGTAGTTTTCTTTCTTTGCATTAGCAAAAATGAATTAATTTGAAATACCTAAATACTACTGTTTCCAAAACTCGGGATGAAAAGTAAGAAGTCAGTTTGTGCGAGAAACCTTGCTTTCTGGGCAAAATTTCTGGCTCCCACACTGCGTCCAATCCGACCATACACTACATAAGATTGGACAGACAGCAAACTAAATCTAACCATTCCACAAAAAATATGTAGGAATGAGGTCTAGAGAAGGAAATAAGAAAGTAAAGAATGTGAGAATACCCGTGATCTTTTAGATTCCATCCCTTAATTCTGGCAACCTCTCTTAAAGCCTCCTCCCACTGCTTTGCTAAATTCTTTCCAGAGTCACTCTCGTGCTTTTGGAGGGCTTTTTGATATAACTCAGTCTTAAGCTTGACATCATCTGCATCCACATCAAAGAAGATAGGAAGGATCACTTTCTCATTTTCGTCTCTTGATCTTTTCCTGATGCATTCCACCATGTGTGCGAGCTCACGAAGGCACCATTTACTTGAAGCATAGTTTTTGGAGAAAATCGGGATGTAAATTCTAGAGTGGTTGATCGCTTGCAAAAGACTGCCTCCAATCTTTTCACCAATTCGAAGCTCTGGGTCATCCTTGAAGGCGTGGATCCCTGCGTGGATCATGGCTTCGTAAAGACAATCTGCGATGGTTAAGCGAGTGTCAAGCCCTCTGAAACTCAAGAACACCTCGTAGCCCCTCCCCAACCCATCATCACAGCTCTTGCTTGTCGGAGCTGCCGTCTCTGTCTCTTCTCCCTCCCACTTCCTCTTCATTCCGGGATGACAATGGAGAGATTGATCTCCGAATTGAGTCCGCCTGGTGACTTGGGAAGTCTGAGTTTGATCCTTGTCGCTCGAGCTGCGGATCAGCTGGGACAATCCACCCTCGGCAGAATCAGTAAGCAAGTCGGTGAAGAAGCAATCGACAACCTCCTGAATTGGTTCGATGGCGACATCTTCCTCATCCTCCATCAGGTGGCTCTCGATCTCATCAATCCATGACGACAGCATGTCCGCAGGCGAAGTATCCACACTACTGGCATCGAGCAGGTTCGCAGTCTCCAGTGATAATCCATCGAGCTGGCTTTGGAAATCGAATTCCAACCTTAGGTCATTTCCCGGTAATTCTAGATTCTCCATAGAAGAAGAAGAAGAAAGAAAAGGATTGTCTTTTCTGAGACTAGAGTCTAAGAAGGAAGAGGAAAGTAACAAAACGCGTGGGCGAGGTCTAACAAGGAAGAAGTCTGAGTCTAATCCTTGCAGCAACTTGATAAAGCAACAGAGTGAGATGGCTCACTTCCACTGCGTTTGCCTATAAGTCACCTGCGGCCTTCCTTCATTAGTATAACAACCATTCAGACTGACAATATAATTGATGAAAGTCTCCAAAGAGGGCAAGGTCGTCTCGAAAATATATTATATCATTGCATGTTGATGAACATTTGGATGCTAGATATATCTGGATAAGTTAACACAAGTTCCACTTGCCATTACTTTTTTTATTATGTTCCATCCGCATGGAAGTCACCTGCGGGCTTGCGGCCGCCCTTCACAAGTAAGGAAAAAACCATTCACACTTGGAGCAACTCAACAGGTAAGCTGATAGGGGGATTTGCTCGGGCGGTGAAGACTCTGTCTTTGGTATGCTTTGTCTCGGCCTGATCAAAAGTAGGTGGTTGAATCTGACAGCTCATCTGTAGTTCGGCAAGTACTTGGTGCTGAGCAGCCCACGTGGGAGGAAAGAGAACTGTTCGAAGAGCGCAGCAATTTATTGAATTTTTGCCCCACCTTTGTTAAGTCCATTGCTCTAGAACTCATATTAATCCCGTGGATTGGATAGTGAGCCGAATTCCGCAATACTCATCCTTTGAATTGGATCTCTTTTCAGCCGCTCCCTCTCTTGGACTTGTCATGGTCGGAGCACATCTCATATATCCATCTAGATTTCCTCTTTGAAATGATATGATCCTTTACCAACTAAAAAAGGAGGCTAAGTTGAGGAAATATTTAAAATTGGTCCTCGAACTCTTAGCTAATATTTGATCTGATCATCGAAATTTAATTTTGATTGACTTAGTCTTTATAATCCATGATTGAATCAATTGTCGTCCTTCTGATGTGACATTCCAACTCATTTAGAGGACATAGATTTGCTAAGTATGTGAACAACCACATCAGCAAAATTTGAAACAAAATTAAAAAGAAAAATAAAAGAGAACAGCGCGAGGGGAGAGGGAGGGGGGTGAATACGTATGTTCGTGAGGGGGAGATGAGAAAATACTTTACTTGCCAAAACTCCACAAGATTACATTTTAGTCTTCACAAGGGAAAGTTGTCCAAAAAGTTTTAAACTTATTACACTTTTGTCAATTCAATCATAAACCTTTTAACTTGTCAATTGAGTCATAAACGTTTTTATTTTTTGCTAATTAAGTTCATCCGACCAAGTTTGGTTGGAATTCACTAATGTGAATTTTGATCGTCATACATAACATGACCATCGCCTGATTTGTTCGTTTTTTATTAATATTTTAATAATTTTTTGAAATTTCTATGGTTTTTTTTTCCTTTTCTATGTTTTTTTTTCTGATTTTTGGAGTAAGGCCAGCAAGGGTGTTGTGCACCTTGCCAACTTTGGGTGACGGTCACGATGCTATCACGACCAAAGCGATGTGCGAGGGCCGCAAGCCCTCACCTAGCCAGATCTGGTGAGAGCATTACGGCTCTTGCTGATTTTGGAGAAGGGCTAGGGACGCTCTCTCCTAGAGTCAGTGAGGGTTGGTCAGCCCTCCTTTGTGGTTGGCAAGAGTTGCTGGCCATAACTCCAAAAACCGAAACAAAAAAAAATTAAAGAAAAGGAAAACAAAGAAAAAAATCATAGAAATTTCAAAAATTATTAAAATATTATTAAAAAATGTCTTCGTAAGAATTTTTGGTCAATTTTGGGGATGGACTCAACTAGGAAAAGCCAAAAATGTTTAAAATTCAATTGACAAAATTAAAATGTTGATGATTGAATTTATAAAAATATAATAAATTTATGACTTTTTGGATAATTTCTTGTCTTGACGATGGTGACCGTTCTTGGCTTGGCTCAATCTAATAACTTGTTAATGTTCTTGGGAGTGCTAAAAATCCATGGGGTTACGTCTCAGTCTCGATGATGGGCATGGTAATCGTTTCAACCTGATAACTCCCATTATCAAGATAGACTTTTTTAACTTAATATTGTGGATGGCTAAGAACCATTAGAGAACCTTATCTTGTGGTTCAGTCAGAACGCCATTAGCAAGTAACGCAACTTGTCTACTGGTGAAGTAGTTGAGCAGCGTGCTTTGGAGGACATATTTGTTTCTAAGAGAGCAGCGAATATGCTTTGCTATCTTATAGTGTTAAGATTCAGACATAAATCATGAGATCCAGGCTTCCGGTTCCACCAATGCCTGTACCAACTACTGTGCGAACCTTTGCTGAAGCTATCCAATGATATTATATTTTTCCGACAGTAATTTATTTTTCGATAAAACTGGCTTCATGTTCGAAACATATTTGGCATCCATGCAGCGAATGTCATTTATTGAATTTCTGAATGTTGATTTGAGATATGAAATTAGATGAGTGCACGTCCTTGCATATGGAGTGAAATATTACATTTGCAATCAATCCTGTCATGATTACGCACGTCCTTGAATGTCCGAAGACCCGGATGTTGCACCAACGAGGAAGATCCGAATTGGGCTTGTCGTTGACTTGTATCGGTCGAGTCAAATTAGGATGCAAAACACCGAAGTTCATGCTCGTGTTGGGGTCGGGAAAAACAAGGTTTGTTGATTAATATTTAAAAGATCAAAGTTGGGTTTCTTTCGGTATTCAAAGGCCCGTCTGAGCGAGTGCGCTGCGTCGGAGTCACCAGAGTGTCGGCGGTTCTTGTGGCATGAATGTGCAGAGGGTCATCGTGGATTAATTACATTCCGGAGGCAATTCAAGAATGTTTAAAAGCTGATAAATCTTGTGTTACGATTTGTGAATTTCTTTGTAAAATTGAGATATTATTTCACGAGAGATTGTAATGGCTAAACATCATGCGAATTATTAGGTATAATTGGGAACTAAAGAAATACCAAAAAGCATTTGAGTGACTCAAGAGTGAATGTAATTTTTGTTATATTGTTTGATCTATAGAAGAATTGTTCTCAAAGTTCTAAGTTTATTATATGGTTGTCAATTTGATTGTAAACTTTCTAATTGAGCCAATAAAGCCTTAATCATTTTAACAATTTTTCGATGTAATCCATCCGAATAGTTCAAAATGAAAATCACAACTATAGTTATCCAACGTTGACATATATTGTCCAACGTGAAATGACTGGCGTTGACATA